>CM053604.1:28386910-28444106 GCA_028646535.1 Procyon lotor | reverse complement strand
AGAAGTGGCGCATGTTCTAGGGCCGAGCAGAACCCTCACGATCGGGTTGCCCCAAGTACCACCCCAACAGTAGCTCGGGTAGGCAAGGACGGCTCAGGCAGGCACTCTCCCGTGGGTGCAGACATCCCCCTCTCTAGAAGAGTCTCTGGAGCCCCCCACGGCCTGGGGTTGAGAGAAGCCCTTCCCGCCCTCTCCCACCGAGAAGGGTGGGGGTCTTCTCACCACCAGCACCACACTCCACAGACTGAAGAACTGGGCCACTGTCCCCTCACCCCCACCCCCAGGGCTCTCTTCTGAGGAAGCCGGTTGGTGGGGGGCCTTGGCGGGGCTGATGCTGTGACCACTTGTAAGAGCAGGAAAGGGCGGCTGGCAACCGGATTGCTGTGAACTTTCTTTAGCGTGGGCTCTACTTAGTTCCTATTGTTTCTGACTCTCAGTCCCAGTGACCAGAGGGTAGGAGAAGCCTCACCCCCAGAACTCCTTGGAGGTGCTGCTTCTCTCTGCCTACTTTATAAAGAACTGTCTGAGCTTCTCTGCTTGCCTCTGGGGCCTTTAGCACCTAATCCCACTGAGGACATTTCCTCCCCCAAAGAGGGGGCGCGGGGAGTTGGGGGGGGCACACAGCTTGAGGCTCGAGGCGAAGAGGAAGAGATGGAGTGAGGATTGAGGGGTTTGCACCAACCTTTTAAACACGGGTCCACATTGACTCTTCTCGGTAATTCTACGCCTAGTAGATACAGGTTAAGCAATGGAGTCTAGTAACTCGCCCTGTTTTCAAACACGAGCCTGGGGCTGAAAGCTATCTTTCTAGAGCGGGCTTGCGGAGAGGGCAAACCCTGGCAGTGAGGAGAGCTGGCCAAGAGGCCTTGATCACAGCGTGTTTCTCAGAGAACCAGCCCATGTAGGCGTTAAACATGCTACACCTGTGTATCTCATCTCTCTAATTAAATTCTAATTTCCCTGAAATCAGGAAGGCATTGACCTTTTTATCCCCCTCACAGCATTTAGGCAATGAAGAGTTGAATGAAGAAATGAAGGAATGAGAAGCCAAAGGATTGAATACAAATACTCTGCCTCCATGATCTTATCTCAATAATGAACACAATGTGGGTAGTAAGTATTTAGGAAACTTATGTGGAATTGAATAAATTACATAGTCTTGTGGGGAGGGGGGCTGGTTTATGTCAACAACGAGAGGGTCCAAGGACAAGGGTACGGGTTTCACTGAGAAAGAGAATTTGAAGATCAGGATATTGGAACAAACCAGCTTAAGTTTTGACAGAAGTGGAATATTTACAAATTCCATTTTTTGTTTACAAAAAAATAGCAGATTTTTTGTAAACAAAAACTATTTTGTTTTTTGTTTTATTTACTATTTACAAATAGTATTTGCAAATACTATTTCTATTTACAAATACTTCTCCTATTTACAAATCTCCTCCTGACCAGACTATTTTTTTCTAAAAATTTTCTATTGAAACTATTTGTTTTATAGCAGCAAAGTTAAGATTCTCGAAGCATGTGCTCAAGTCTGACTACATCTTGGTCATTTCAAATTTTCATATTCACTTGTGAAGGAGAATCATAAAATGATGAAACTAATATTTATGCGTGGCTTGTGGAGACAGTTCTGTTGTTTTTTTTTTTTTTACAGTTGCACATCATATTTTCAGAAGGTCTTTTTTTTTTTAAAACTGGAAGCAATGGCAAGAGATCGATATTCAATCAGTTCGTGCAGAATATGATGATGGGTTTGAGATCGCCAGGGTCTGGAATAGTTTGAGGCCAAAAAAGTCAATAATTCTCCATTCATTCATTCGACAAACATCTACTGCATATTTGGACGCACTAGATATCAAAATATCAAGATAAAAGACGCAATTCCTCTCTTCAAGACACCACAGACTTCCTGGGAACGTCAACGAGGGGGCGGCTGGTTTCAGTGCAGCGGGCTAGGCGTGACGGTAGAGGCAAATGGGGCTGTTGGGGGAACACTCAGGGTGGGACTTAACCCAGACTCTGGGGGTGTCGGGGGGGGGCTTCCTTAAAGCAGTGAGGAGGACTGTGTTGATGGATGAAGGATTAACCAGATAAAGAAAGGGAGACAGAAGAAACATATAAAAAAAAGCCCAGTTTTAAACTGCAGGCAAGACAGGTGCACAAACCACGTATAATCAAAGGAACCCTGAAAACAGGAGAAAACAGGCGTGCTAGATGTTCCTAAGGGTTTTCTGCTTCTGCCACCACCATTATCCCGGGGTCACCAGCTCCCACAGCCCTGAGCCCAGCCTCAACCCTCAGCACCCCGTGCAGACAGCTCCTCCCCAACCGTGGTCCTCTGTGCCTGCCCATGTGCCTACACTTGTCCACGTGGGCCTCAGAAAAGTAAAGCTTGGGTTTAGCTTGATGATGGACCTTGAGAGCATAAAGCTTGCGTCCAGGTGGTCTTATGTCATCTTTCTCAGTGCCCAGCCTCAGGGAGGGTGAGGAGAGCCAACATGGGATCCATCAGGAAGCCCATAACGACCCACCCAATCTTAATCCCCAGAGAGCCCACAACTTCGATAGTCCCCGGTGAGGAAAAGGGAAGTGCCCAAGTTTGGGAGGCAAGCTGAATCCTCGGTTTGCTTTCTATGGGGAAAGTCAATGGAAAGTCAATGGAAAAAGTCAACAGAAAGACACTGTTTGATCTCAGTGTCCAAGACCACAGAGAACTCAAACTCCACCCGTGCTAGATGGATCTGGAAGCCGGGGTGGGCTAGCAAAGTCTCTGGGAAGGAGGGTGGCAGCCTTCCCAGTCTGTGCCTTCAGGACGGAACAGGACCCTAGTCAGGGACTGGGGGGATGGGTAGGGGAGTCAGCCCTGCTGGGAAGAGAACTGGTCTGGGCCAAATGGTCCAGGACATGACATTTCCGCCAGGGAGTGATATTTTAGGGTGACAACTTCCTTCTCTTTGAGGTTGACAACTTCCTTCTTTTGCACAACTCTGCCTCCAGGTCATAAATACAATCCCCGGCAGCGACAGGCTGCCTCCGTCACCAAGTTGCCCTGTAAGCTCTGATTTCCCTTTATTGATAAGCTACAAACAGAAAGGACTGGAAGGATGCCTTGTATTGCACCATTTGTGCAAATCGGAGTTCATAGGGGGTGCCAACCCTTTGGTAAATTTCTCTTGGCCAGAGAACAGGTCTGGAGAAGGGAGCCAGTCATAATCAGCTGGTATCCTTCACAAGCAGCTGTCTCCACATCATGAACCTCAAACATTGCTACTTGGCCCCAAGTCTGGGAACAGATGAATAAACCAGTGCACCAAGGACTAGACCACTTGATTTCTTTCCAGTCCACCCCCTTGCCGCCACGCTGACTCACCTAGTGTCAGGAAACGACAGTCCAGAGCCAGGGGTAAAATTGTATATGAACACATTCTGGAGCTCCCAGCACTGGTAGATCGCAGCTAATGGCAGAAAAACAGGATTTAAAATAGAGCTAGACTCTGGAAAATTCTTCCAATTACCAGACATGTAGAATTCAAGTGGAGGATTCAGTTCTCCACGATGCCTAGTCAAAACAGGAGTTCCATTCCGCTAGGCATATGCTCAGTAAGGAAGCATATGTAATTATACACATACCGCGTATTATTTCTATCTTCTGAGAGGACTCTCACGAAATAGAATTTCTAGAATTCCTGTGTTCGTAGGATACAAGCCTCCGGAGGTACAATAAGCAGCGAGCACAGCTGTGTGTGAAGTCACATGTTTTAGGCACCCAATGTATACTGAATCACGCTTTACCATATCTGAAACATCTTGTCCCGATGAAGTCTGGCAGCTCCGGACGAAGACATGCAAATTTGCCGCCAACACAGCAAAATGGCCTGAAAAACAAGTATTCCAATGACACCATTCCTAAGCCACTACATGTAATCTGAGTAATTTAATTACATAATTATGTAGCTCAATACGACATGGAAGCCTTCGGAAAAAAAACACATCCGTACTCTTCTTCTGTACACCTTAATTTCAGATTCATTTTGTATATTTTTGCAGATTATTGATTAAATATGATGAGATGAAACATTCTGATAGAAGCCAAAAACATGTGAAAAGAAAGGCTTTTTACAATCGTCTGTCCTTTTAAATATTATAATTTGCATGATTTATTTTCTCATTCTAAATAGATATTCACTTTCATGCCTAATTTTATATGTATGATTTTGAATCCTTTTTTTAAAGAGGGCTCCCAAATTGTAAAAGCTTCTGATTCCACAAAACTGGGACTGCCCCTACTATCTAATTATTATGATGCTAACTTGTCATACCCAATTTGCTTGCTCATGTCTACAAATATTTAATGAGTACTTACTATATGCCAAGTACTGTGTAAAGTACTCAGAATTTTTATGTGTTTTCAGGGCTATTCCTTCATAGCAAACTATCAGAATATTTTCCTGGTCCATCTGAGAAATAATGCAAACATCTAAAATTCAGGACATTAGACATATATTTTTTTAAGATTTTATTTATTTATTTGACAGAGAGAGATCACAAGTAGGTAGAGAGACAGGCGGGGGGTGTGGGGGAAGCAGGCTCTCCGATGAGCGGATAGCCTGATGCGGGGCTTGATCCCAGGACCCTGAGATCATGACCTGAGCTGAAGGCAGAGGCTTTAACCCACTGAGCCACCCAGGCCCCCCTAGAAATATTTTTTAAATGTATGTTTTCCTTGGAAATATTTTTAACTACAAGAAGGTATAAAGTGAAACTCTATGAAGTTTGAGTTTTCCTCAGAGTTGGAATTCTCCCAGGTTATATATGCTAAAACCATTTTTTTGGCAAGTCAGTTTTAAGTTGGCTGATGGTAGGTGTATAATGACCTAAATTTTCTTCAAAAACTAGATGATGGGGGGCGCCTGGGTGGCTCAGTGGGTTAAAGCCTCTGCCTTCGGCTCAGGACATGATCTCAGGATCCCGGGATCGAGCCCCACATCGGGCTCTCTGCTCAGCAGGGAGCCTGCTTCCCCCTCTCTCTCTGCCTGCCTTTCTGCCTACTTGTGGTCTCTCTCTCTGTCCAATAAATAAATAAAATCTTAAAAAAAAAAAACTAGATGATGGGTATTAAGGACAACACTGGGTGTTATATGCAACTAATGAGTCGTTGAACTCTAAAACAAAAACTTATGATGTACTATATGTTGGCTAACTGACCATAATGGAAAAAAAAAAGCTAGATGGACAGAATTCTGGGATTGTATGATAGTCAAATATTACAGTTTTTAAAAAGAAGCACATGAAATCCCCTGGCATAACATCCAATTAGTCAAATATAACTTCTATGCGAAAGAAGTGTTAATTAGAAATTTAACTATGGTGCCTGGGTAGCTCAGTCAGCTAAGCATCTGCCTTCAATTCAGATCATGATCCCAGGGTCCTGGGATCAAGACCTGCATCAGGGTCCCTGCTCCTTGGAGAGTCTTTTCCCTTTGCCCCTCCCCTCTGCTCGTGCTCTTTTTCTAATAAGTAAATAATCTTAAAAAAAAAAAAAAAAAAGAAGTTTGTATTTACATGACACCCAGGAGTGTTTAAGAGTAACAATGCAGTTAGAGCCCTCTTGGTCATAAAAGGTATGTTGCTTTTTTATATACAGTCAATCCAGCTTGCATGTTAATATTTTTATCTCACTTTCTGGGGCTTTGGTGGACTCATAGCTCCG
This sequence comes from Procyon lotor, assembly GCA_028646535.1. NCBI lineage: Eukaryota > Metazoa > Chordata > Mammalia > Carnivora > Procyonidae > Procyon > Procyon lotor. The sequence continues at coordinate 28,438,396 of CM053604.1, read as the reverse complement.
TGTCTCCTCTTGCTCACTAGTATATCCATAATGCCTGGGATGGTGCCTGGCACACGAGACACAATAAATATTGGTTAGATGAACAAATGAGCCATTTCATAACTTTCTATGGAGGAAATAGGAGTGCATTTCACCTTTGCAGCCAGAAACCTTTGGTTGTTCCAAAACACTGCCTACTAGCTCTTTTAGACTATTTGTTTCCTTGTTTTCATGCCTAATGTCAGATCAATAACACAGAGTTCCTAGATAATGTATGTGCGTTATGATGTTTTTTACTCTGCCGATGTTCATTTCGGAAAAGACGGCCTTCCAGTTTTATAATCATCCAGCCGATCTGTCCCTCCAAATTTGTGAATTTCAGCAGGCCTCATAACGCAGTATGATAAGTTCTGATTGTGAAATTCCAGGCATACAAATAATGATGGAAGTGGTCAATTGCTTTAACAATGCCTAATAGCCCTTTCCTGGGGCTCAGCAGTTTCTGGTTGAAGTACTTACAGTTTGATTATAGTGAGTGATTATTACCTTATCAAGAATCATCTTATGTCTGCCATGTTTTCCTTCTGGACAGAAAAAAAGGCCCCATTAATCCTCAAATCACCCACACTTCATCTTTCTCTCATTTACATCCAATCTGTGCCTCCTTTGCTTCATTCTTTCTATCGCCAAAGACTCTTTCTGGTCCAGAACACTCATAGGGAGACCATATTGACAGACCCCAAATTTAAATGCATTTTCTGACAAACGGTGTTTGTCATTTGTGAATTTATTTTTAGAAAGCTTCAAAAATTAGAAAAAGTAAATGCTATGAATTATACATTTAATCCATTGCCTTTTACCAACAAGAGCAAATGCAAGTGAGAGTTAATACAAAATTCTGCAAAAAGTTATAGATGGATTAATATAATTTTACTTGAATACAATTCCATCATCTCTGTTGAAGCTGATGACAGGGTCTGTGTTCATTTGTAGAATTCAACTTGTGAAGTTAGAATTTGTTCTTTCTTTTTTCTTTTTTCAAACATCTCTTGGAATGTCTGAGTAATCCATTTGATTATCAAGAGAAATTTTTATGTCAATTATTTTAGTAATCCTCTAAAAATTGTCAGCAAAAATGATCTGATGAGCTGGAATCATATACCACGTGGTGTGAAATCTTGATGTAGTGATATGTTTCTCCATGAAAATCTTTCTGGAGAATTTTGGGTTTTTTTCTGCTTCTACTCAGGAAACAAGTATTCAGGTAATAATTTAAGGATCCCATTTTGAAAAGTCTTCACAGCAACAGAAAACAAGATATCCCAGAAATTATTCCATGCTTTCTTCAGATAACCCTTTTTAGAACCTTTTAACAAGTTTTTGTTGTTCTTTCCAAATGAAGCAAAACTCTTCAAGGTTTTTCAATATATCCCTTCTTAAAGTGGGTAATTCTACTCCCATTCCCTCTTCCATTTCACCAAACCCACATCACAATGACTAGTTAATAGTATTAGCAATTTTCTTCTGAAATTCTTTTATTTTTTAGAAGGAAACCATTCACATTTTTATCTTTCTCTCTCATTCTGATTAAAATGCAAAGATTCACGTGGAGAAACTTTTCTGCCTCTCCATTTTTAAAAAAAGTGTCATGGAAAATTGCAATGGCCTTGTTTTGATTTAGGGTTTTTGGAAAATGTCTTGAAATGGAACTTTTTCAGCTGATAAAAACGAAACATGTGATGATCGAAACATGATTAGTATTCTTCTGAGAACAGGCATCCATATCAGAAATCTTGTGTTTGAATAGGCCAAAATTTGTCTTTGATAAAATCACACAATTATTTCAATGTCTTCACTCGCATTATAGAAATGTAACAAATTTTGAATAATTTTACAATAACAACTTCTACATCAATTGAAAAAATCTGATGAATTATTAATACAATCGTTGCAAATGTGTGCCATGTAACTGATCCTCACCAAGATTCTGATATTGCCATTATTGCAAAGAATCTCAGAGCTGGCACTAGAAATATTACACGACACAGTGACAAGCTCATCAACAAGGCTGCTGAGGCTTAAGACCAGGGGAAAGATGGTCATTTAATTGGCCACTTCAGTCACCTGACAGATGTCACTTCCAAGAATTTTCACACTAATTTTGGTATTTTCACTTAAATATCTTATTAACGAGTTGTGCATTATGAATTACCACAGCATGTTCAGGAAACATTTTTAAATTCCTGTTATACGCTGGGGAAGTACTTAGGTAGTGGTTGAAAGAACAGATTCTGGAAGGAAACTGCTGGGGTTCAAATCCCATTTCAGCCATTTATTAGTCAGGAGATACTGGTCCAAGTTACTTAACTGTGCTCTGTGTGTCAGTTTGTTTACAGTGAGATTATAAGAAGAGTTATGATGAGGCTGAAACAAATTACTATTTTTTTCTTTCTTTCTTTTAACAAATTACTATTTGCATAGTGCTCAGAACAGTGCCTGGCACATAGGCAGCACCATACAAAAAACATTTAAGTACATTTGTGGCTAGACAAGTAGTTCATGATTCTAAGATCCAGTGTTTCACACGACACTATTAGAGTGTTCTTGAGCTTCTGGGAGAAGGATGTTTTTCACGGTTGTTCATCTTTTTGTTTGTGCAGACAAAATTTGGATTTAAACAATATGACAATTAGCCTAGATGTACAATCCACGTATCTGAATCTATGATTGTGTCTTGTGATAGGAAAAGCAATGTGCTTGGGTTTTCTGTTTTGTTTTGTTTTGTGGCCATAAATTCCATTTCTGCAGAATGATTATTTTCAATAAAACTAAAGAGCAAGCTGATCTTTGACTATGGGAAGCTGCAGCGGCCCCACAGAGGATTCCATTGAAGTCTTGAAGAAAATAAGCACTCGAATGGATAGATGCAAGGAAGCTACGATTTGCATCCATAAGCACAGAGAATACATCCTCGAGGGGTAATGAGGAGTAACGGGGAGCTAAGGGGCTGCCAAGTGCTTGTGCAGAAAGCTTCTCAGATGTCCCTGGGACGTCATGTGGAGAGGTGCTCAGGGCCGAGGCTCTGTTAGATCCTGCCAGGTCACAGGACCAACCTCGGGGAGAAGGGCTCAAGTGTCTTCTACCCCAGCAGGTCACCCTGACACGCCAGCTCTGCTCCACCTGCTGCAAAGCCGTAACATCTGGACCTCACATCTGTTTCTGGAAACCATCTCTCACTAGGCCACAAGAGCCACCTCATTCCATCCCACAGATGACATCAAGGAGTTACAAACCACGGGCCAAGTCCAGCCAAGTGCCTGATGTTGGTTTTTTGGATTTTTTTCCAACCCACAAGAACGATTTTTTACATTTTTTTAAGGGGTGAAAAAATAACCAAGAGAATACCACTTTTGTGACAGAGGGGAAGAAAAAGCTCTGGTCCTCACATTTCAGTGTAGCCCTGTTGTTTTATTTGAACACAGATATGGTAGACAGACCTCTGAGGGAGCCCCCAACATTCCCACTCCCTGGTATATACGCCCTGTATAATCTCTCCTTCTCTCAAGTGTGGGTGGGACCTGTGAATATGATGAGGTATCACTCTTGTGATCATGTTACCTTGGATATCAAAGGTGAAGGGATGTAATTTTTTGCAGATGTAATTAAGGCCTTCAATCAGTTCAGTGCGAAGTAACCAAAGGAAGACTACCTTGGGTGGGCCTGCCCTAATCAGGTGATTACTTAAACGCTGGCTTGGGCTTTTCCCCAGTGTCCTCCTGAGATGAAGAAGATGAGATAGATAGCTCATCTATTAATGTTATCAAGTGGCTCTGAGTTAGACAACTGCAAGGCAATGCATTCTGCCAACAAGCACTTGAACTTGGAAGAGGATCCCAAGCCCCAGATGAGACAGCAGCCCTTAGAACATCTTGATGATAGCCTGAGCAGAGGGCCCCCCTAAGCTGACTCTTGACCTATAGAAACTGTAAGATAATAATGTGTATTGCTTTAAACCACTAAGTTTGTGATAATTTATTACACAGCAATGAAAGCAATATAATAGCCACGCCCATTTAAGTATTGTCTGTGGCGACTTTGGGGGTACAACCCTGGAGTTAGTGGCTGCGATAGAGACTGTAGACCCCACAAAACATAAAACATGAGTTACAGAAACAAATTTGCAAGTCCCTAGGTTATTTAATTATGACCATACCAACCGCATAGCAACCATGTAAGAAGGATAGGCCTGTGCTTACACTTAATAGGATGAAGGCTGAAGAAAGAACAGAGGTCCTGTTAAATCACTTTGTCGTGTACTTGAAACTAACATAACACTGTATGTCAACCAACTCCAATAATGGAAAATTTTAATAAGTAAATAATAAAATTTCATGGGGGGGGGCAATTGGGAAAACACTGCCTGAAAAGGGTTGTTGGGTCCATGATTTTCTGAGTCTCATTATATCTACTATGAGCTGCTTCTCATTCATATATACTATGAGTTCACACGTGATTAAAATATCAGAAGATAAAAACCAAGAAAGAACAGATGTCTTGCTATAAGCCAAGTTTATCTTACTGATGAAGGTACAAAAACAGACATGTGGATTGCGATGCATCGTTCCGGAGTTCTACTCTCTTGAATAGTCTCATGAAAAGGCTTCTTTCTTTTCTAGTCCCTGTGTTCGTGGAAACAAACCAGAATATCATAATTAAGTCATTTTGAACTTCAAACTGCTTTAAACTACCGACGAAATAACTATGCTTGGTTAAACAAGAGATGCTCAATATTGTTATCAGCCTACACCGCAGTCAACTTTGCGTGGCAGCTACCGTCGCCGTCGTCACCACTGCGGGGGGAGCTCTCCATCCGGAGGCACCAGCACGCCTGTCGCCCCCACGTGCCCGGGGCTGGACGCAACCGCCGCCTGGGCGGGCACAGTCCCCGGAGTCACTGGTGTTCCCGCAGCCTCCACCCTCTCCTGCCACATCCGGGCCTGATCGATGCATTTGTTCCGAAGACACGGAACGTCTCCTCTGCCAGCTGGGGATGTAAACGGGTCACATGGGGGTCACTGCCACGTGCTCACAGGAGGAAGACGCGCACTAAATAAGACATTAAAAGTGGAAGAAGTGAGTGAAGAGGCACAGTGCTCTGGGGACATACGTCCAGGGTCCTGAATGAATAGGTGTCCTAGAAGCCTTCTAAAAGGGAGTGTCGTCCAAGCTGTGTTGGGCTTGGCCCGACTCATACTTACGTTTTCAGGCACTAGAGGAGTAAAACACAGCTCACGGTATTATTCCTTCCTATTCCCCATCTGCCCTCTTTTCTCTTCCTTGTAGGCTGATTTTATATGCTCGGGGTAGTTAAGGACACGGTCTGCTCACTTCTTTGTCTTATGTCAGTCTAAACGTGGGTGTTTCCATGTTTGTGAGTTTTCTGAATCTTCTGACGTGGCTTGTTATTCTACTCTAGAATCCCTCCATTCTTATCCTTTAAGAATTTAAATTAAACTAAAAGCTGACCTTGTGTTATTTTCTTCCCTGTTTTAGAGTCCCTTCATTCTGTTTTCATAGGGTCCTTTCAGGCAGTATTTGCATATTTACTTGTTTCAGTAGTTTATTTAAACATATTTCATGAGGGCCAACACAAAGTGCCAGGCATTGGGCTAGATGTAGGGGACAAAATGGTGAACAAAAACTCATGAAGAACCTTCCCTGAAAGAATTTGTGGTCTACATGGGAGAGTAGACAGGTTAGTTAATTTATTGCACTAATGAAAGCCAAATTACGAACAGAGAAAAGAGCATCGGAAAAAGAACGTGATTCTATGCCTGCATTTTAGCAAAGTCACCTGACAGAGACCAGAAACCACTAGAATGCGGTTCCCAAGAAGATAGAAAAGAGGGACGACGTACAAGGACAGGTACTAATGGGGGTGCATGGCCAAGGACGCAGCAAGGAACTGGACAGCCCGAGGCACTGAACAAAAGGTTAGTGGCTGAAGCCGAGAGGGGCAGGCGTGTGGTACAGGGAAGGTTCGGGAGCAGGGGGAGCAGGGGTATGGTCAGATGCATATTTTGAAAGGATGCCTTGAGCTTCAGCATGAAGAACAGAGAGCAAAGGGCTGTGGCGAGTGAATATGAGGAGGCCAAGGCAGGAGGCTAATCCATCTTTCCTGGCAACGATGATGATAAATTGGTGTCGGGCATGTCAGTGGCGAACGAGAAAAGTGATCCATCTGAAAAATATTTGGAAGGTGAAAGAATCAATAAGCCTTGTACGGCAGCTTGCATGCACTGGCACCGTTCTAAGCATTCGAAGGCTGCCCTGTCGGACGCAGTGGCCACAACCCGCTCATGGCTATAAGCACGTGGGATGAGGCTGGCCCAGACTGAGTTGTGCAGGAAGTATAAAGTACAGATTCCAAAGAGTCAGAGCAAAAAAGAGTGTAAAATATCTCCTTAATAATTTTGTAGTAATTGCACATTGAAACAATAATATTTTGGATATACTGGATTGAGGAAAATACTTTATTACAATTAATTTCACCTCTTCCCCATTCCTTGTTTTTTTGGGGGCCATCAAAAAATTTTATTTAAATTTTTTTTAAGATTTTATTTATTTATTTGACAGAGAGAGAGAGATCACAAGTAGGCAGAGAGGCAGGCAGAGGGAGAGAGAGAAGCAGGCTTCCTGCTGAGCAGAGAGCCCCATGCAGGGCTCAATCCCAGGACCCTGGGTTCATGATCTGAGTTGAAGGTAGAGGCTTTCACCCACTAAGCCACGTAGGCGCCCCTACCAGAAAATTTTAAATTACATATATGGCTCACGTGCTATTTCTATTTGATGGTGCAGCTCCAGATATACCAACTCTCTCAATTTTGCCAACAACCCTTTTAGGCTGAATATGACTTACTGCAAACTGAGGCATGAGGACCGCAGCTGAAAACGGCCACCAGGCAAGTAAAAGGAAAGGTAAGACTTGAACTCATATAATCTGGCTCTGGAATCTATTCGCTGAACCACTACACTTGTGCTGCCTGTTGGAAACCACTACACTTGCACGATGATGCTAAACACCTCAAATTTCTAGATTTCGCTATAGTGGCCTAAAAACTGTTCTTGTAATTGGCACACGTGGAATGCTAATTATAAAAGTGAGCTCAATATCTTTTTTTTCTTACTTTTTAAAAAAATATTTATTTATTGGTTTGTGAGAGAGCATGCATGAGCAGGAGGAGAGGCAGAGGAAGAGACAGAAAAGAGAAACTTGGGCAGACTCTGCACCGAGCACAAAGCCTGATGTGGGGCTTGATCCCAGGACTCTGAGATCATGACCTGAGTCAAAATCAGGAGTCAGCCACTTAACTGCCTGAGCCACCCAGGTGCCCCTCAATATCTTTTTAATATATTTGCTACTGATGCACTCTTTTGTGTCTAAGTACAAATATGTCCCCATGCCTCCATTTCTCAACTACAAAATGCTAATGATAAAAGAATTTATCTTAAATCATTGTTGCAAAGATTAAATGAGATGATACATGTAAATTTAGAATAGTACTAGGCACACAGCTATTATAATAATTATTTTTAAAGGATTTTATTTATTTAATTGAAAGAGTGACAGAAAGCACAAGCAGGAGGAGGGGTAGAAGCAATGGGAGAGGGACAAGCAGACTTCCTGTGGAGCAGGGAACCTCATGTGGGGCTCCATCCCCGGACCCTGAGACCATGACCTGAGCCCAAGGGAGACGCTTAACTGACTGAGCCCCCCAGGTGCCCTCATAATAATAATAACTATTATTATTATTAAAAAGAGTTTATGATATTTGTACTACATATTTTGCTTAATACTTTGAATTTGCTTCATTTTATTCTTTATTTGCCGTTTGCCTCTTATTTTTCTTCTTGTGCTATGTTAGTTTAAAGGTACGCACAATTTGGCTGTAAATAAAGTTAGAATGCTCATCTGAAGTCTATTTAAAAATATACTAGAACTTTTCCTACTGTCCTTTAAGTGCAGCTGAGACCCAATTCGCTAAGTTGTAAACATGCCATTATTGAGGGATAATCTCCTCCCTCCAAGGCTTACAAAAATTGCTAGGAAGTATCTTTGGACAGGTCCTACAACTGCCTGCCTCCCTTTGCATGATCCTAGTCAATATAAAGCAGGGATTAAGAGTGAGAAGGTAGGGTCAGGGGGGTGAAGTGTTTGAGACTGGTCCATCCACTCCTCCTAACAGGGGCTTCAAGAGACTCACTGGTTAGGAGGGGCATCCCGAAGGAAGAGGAGACCAGCTTTTCATTCTCTAGTTATGACTGCTTAGCTAGCGGACTTTCTGATTTATCCCCAGGGCTTGTGACCATGTAAGAGATACTTATGGAAAAGCAATATGTCAGGGCAAGAGAGACAGGCATGAGACGGCCAGGGATCTGCTGTACAATACAGCTGTATCTAGAAAGGATCGGCTAAAGCTCAGGGAACTACTTGGGAATGAGTTGTAGGTCAGCAGACAATGGTGACTGACCACCCTCCATATCACTCCTATATGGACACTGAGCAAGAAAAACACTCACAGCCAACCAAGGGGAGGACTCGAGCTCGCCCAGGATGGCAGGAAGATGTTAGTCCTTTCCTCCACTTTACCCTGGCACCTTAGAGAAGTTGAGTTCTTAGAAAGAGGTGGAGAGTAGGACATCTTGACTATAGGTTTTTGCTTTGTGGTTACCATGAGGCTTACATATAACAGCTTGCAGTAGTCTAACTTATGTTGATAACGAAGTTGAGCCCATTGTGAAGCTCAATATTATTACTCTCCTCCCAATGTTTTATGTGTTTGAGATCATATTTTGCATCTTTTTATCTTGTGTATCCCTTAACTAACTACTGTAATTACAGTTACTTTTACTACTTTTTTCCTCTCAACCTTCATACTAGCTTCATAAGAGATTAATCCAATACTTTTACTATATTTACCTTTCCAGGGAGATTTATTCTTTCACATGTGTTCGTGTTACTAATGAGCACCCTTACTTTTCAGCCTAAAGAAGTTCCTTTACCATCTTTTGTAAGGTCAGTTTAGTGGTGATGAAGTCCTTTGGCTTTTGCTTATCTGGAAAACTCCATCTCTTCTTCACTTTTGAGTGATAACTGCCAGGTAGAGGATTCTTGGTTGGCAAGCTTTTTTTTTTTCTTTTCTTTTAGCATATTGACTATATCATGCCACTCTCTTGTGGCCTGCAAAGTTTCTGCTGAAAAATCTGTCGCTAGTCTTACATGGGTTCCCTTGTTTGTAAAAAGTTGTTTTTCTCTGGCTGTTTTTATTTATTTTAATTTTTTTTTATATTTTATTTATTTATTTGACAGAGAGAAAGAAATCACAAGTAGGCAGAGAGTCAGACAGAGGGAGAGGGGGAAACAGGCTCCCCGCTGAGCAGAGAGCCTGATGCAGGGCTCGATCCCAGGACCCTGAGATCATGGCCTAGGCCAAAGGCAGAGGCTTAACCCACTGTGCCACCCAGGCACCCCATCTCTGGCTATTTTTAACATCTTCTCTTGTTCTTTAATTTTCGACATTTTAATTATGAGTCCTCTTATGGGTCTTTTTGGATTCACCTTATTTAAAATTCTCTGGGATTCCTAAATCTAGATGTCTGTTTCCTTACCCAGGTTAGGGAAGTTTTTAGCTATTATTTCTTCAAATGAGATTTTTGCCTCTTTCCCTCTCCCTTCTCCTGGGAGCCCTATTATGGGAACATCAGTCCATCTGATGTTGTCCCATAGGTCTCTTAAGCTATTTTCACCTTTTCTCATCCTTTTAACTTTCTGCTGCTCTGAAAGGTTGAGTTTCACTGCCTTGTCTTTGAGTTGACTGATTCTTTCTTCTGCTGCATCTGCTGTTGATCCCCTCTAGTATATTTTTCACCTCAGTTAGTGTATTCTTCAGCCCTATGACTCCTTCTATTTGGTACTTTCTTATATTTTCCATCTCTCTGATGAAGTTCTCACTGTGTTCATCCTTTTGACTCCTTGGTTTGATCAGCATCTTTAAGGCCATTACTTTGAACACTTTATCACATGAGTTGTTTATCTCTATTTCATTAACTTTGCTCCCCCTTGAGGTTTTATTTTGTTCTTTCATTTGGAACATATTGCTCTATTTCTTCATTTTGCTCTACTCTCTATGTTGGTTTCTCTATGGTAGATGAATCAATCCCCTCTTCCAGTCTTGGAGGAGCAGGCTTGTATAGGAGAGGACCCTGGTTTAACCCTGCCTCAGCTCCTAGTTTTCTCTCAACCTTCTGTGCTTTTTCAAGTAGCCTATTATATTTTTAATAGCTCCCAGCAGTTAAGGATGTGCCAAAACCTGCCAATGTCCCAAAGGGGAGGAGCTCAGCATTTAGAGTCAGGCTAACTAAAGCCAGACCCTCAGGTACCAGCTTTTTAAAGTGTGCGGATGTATACGGTCCTAGAGGACTGAAATATGGCCCCACTGGCCGCCAGAGCCAGGGATCTTGAGGTGTCCCCTGAGTGGCAGTCACATAAATCGTGAAGAATGGATAAGCTCTTTTCTGGGTGATACTGGTGAGTTGAAGTAGGTCAGAGGGAAAGCAGCAAGATAGCATCCACAGCCTATGTTCCTCAAGAGCAGTTCCATCGGCCACTAAATGTGTGCCAAACCTGAGTCCTGCCCCTCAGGCCAAAGCTCCAAGACAAGCCTCCTTCACAGAAAGACTAGGGAGTGTACCCTGGGGATGATAGGCTGCCAAGAACCATCTCTCTGATTGTCACATGTTCCTGGGCCCGAGAATGCAAGCCCCCCTGGCCACCAGAGTCAGGCAATCGAGGGGCATCCCCAGGTGGTAGCTGCAAAAACTGGGGTTTCAGACACAAAAAGCAGGGCATCAGAATCACGTAACGTTCCCTCCTGAAGACAGTGGCACTCTGGAGCACAGCAGAAGGTGAGCGTGAAGACAGCACCTGCCCTTTGAGGTCTCTGGAAAGGATTACAATCCACCTCAAGAAGCATGCCTAATCAGAAGCCTACCCTTCAGGTCATACTCGTGATGATCAGCTAATAGGCCTCTACCACAGAAAAACCAAGTTCCCGGGCCTCTTGCTTCTTACTGTGCCCAAGGGGTGGTAGATACTTAAGAACTGTTTCTCTGTTGGTTATAGTCCTGTGGAATTCACAGGCCTGAGCCCCACTGGCAACCAAAGACAGGCAATATAGAGGTGTCTCCCAGCAGAAGTCAGAAACATCTGGGTGACAGACAGGAATAGGAGCTCCCTTCTGGTTGACATGGATTATTACAGTCCCATGGAACCAAGAACATAAGCTCTTCTGGCCTCCACTGACAGGTCATGAAGAGGCATCCCCTAGGCTATTTTTTAACAGCTTTGGTTGTAAGAATAAAAGCGACCTTGAACTAAGTAGAAGCTGTCCTTTTCAGTCATCTTTGTACCTGGTCAGGCCTAGCCCATATATGTGCCATTCTTCCTCCTCCTTCTCCCCAGGCAGAGATTGCTAATGGAGCAGAGCACTCTTTCCTGCCGAGTCCAAATGTGCCCCCATAATTCTCTATACTGCACTTCAGGCGGCTACTGCCATCCAACCAGAGTTAGCAAGAAAGTTGGAACTAACTTGCCAACCCTAACCAAGACTGAATGTTATGCAGAAGACAGAAATACTAAACAACTCCAAGCTAAAGGAATTAGGAAACCCAAATCCTTTTGTGCTGCCACTATTTTTCAAACCAGAGAAGGCATACAATCAAGAATATGGATGTGTGTTGGCTATCACACTTTCGATTTTGGTTGTTCTCATGGCTTTCCAATCTCGCATCTATTTTAAAGTTTCCTCTCCATTTCCAAGGTGTTCCTGACTCATTCCCTTTCCATATCCTCTTAAACATGGTAGCCATTCAGTGGCTAGATCTAGCCTCTCCACCCAAGAGCACTTCTCCTCCATTTTAGACCTCCCAACATTTAATATCCTCTCAGTGTCACCGTCAATAGAGCTGTGAGTGAGCTCAACCTTTCCCTGGAAGTGGTGATTTAATGTGTGAATTATACAGTTATTAGAATGGGTGTCAGGGAAACAGTGTAATATATGTAATGTGGAGGCTGATGGGGCCGGAGAAGCTGAAACCGTCTGGATGATTTCTGGCACTTCTTTTAATGCTATGTCAGTTATTCTTATGACCAATCATTCAGAGCTGTCTATTACCTTCTAATAATAATAATAATATTTTTCACTTAACGTTGCACCTTTCATCAGAGGATTTCAAAGAGCTTTGCAAACATTCATTAGCACTTTATGAAGTGGGCAGGTAATATATAAATACCAAGTCACATGTCCCTGAATAGCAGCCATTAATAGTTCCCTTGACACCACATTCAGGTTGGGGCAGAAACAAAATAAGACCATATAAATGAAAAGTCAGGCGTCATCATTATCGGCATTTCCTGGGCATCCACAGAATCCTACCAGAGATAAGCCTCATTTTCTTGTCTGTCAGTGTGGCAGGAAGGGTGGTCTGTTTCCCTCTTCTTGCTACCTCTCCCCAGACACACAAACACCTCTTCCTGAGACACAGTGCAAACCAATGAACACATAATCCAGAATACTGGATTCTTTCTGCCTTATAACTCTAAGAATCCCCGCTAATAGCAGACATCTTGACAGAAAAATTCTCAGTGCCCTAAAGATGATCCTTACACAAGAATCCCAGATATCTTAAGCCCTATCCTCAGAACAAAGTGGAATGATTTGAAATGCACACCAGTAGCTAGGAAGGTGAAGCTGCCAGATTCAGGGAGTGAGGGGAGTTAGAACAAATAGTTTGGGTAAGAGCAATGACCACCTGAAAAGCAAATGCCAGAGGCAGGCCTAGGAGCCAAGGTTACAGATACCCTAGGTGAGTAGCTGGGGGCAAAAGGGAGAGGAGGGAGGGTCATGGCTAGACCCCCATCCTGTGTAATTTGTGGGAATTAGAAGATATAATTAGAAACAGAACCAAGAGCCAGTTTCATACATTCTTCTTGACGTGTGTGTGTGTGTGTGTGTGTGTGTGTGTGTGTCCCCACCCACCAGGATGTTCCTAAGAATAGGGTAGGTTAGGCGGGTGGTAATAAACCTGCCCAAGAATAGGTTAGGTTATTTGGGTGGTAATAAACATCCACCCAAATCTTCAGGTATTAACACAACAAAAGTTTCATTCACACTAAATCCATCGCAGGTCCCGGTGGCTCTTCAGGACACTTGTCCTACATGTGGTAGCTCACCATTCTAGGCTTCAGTCTGGGGTTTCTCCCACTCAATGTGATACTTCTTGGTCTACCATGCTAGGAGAAAGATGGAAAATAACACACCAGCATTTAATTGCTTTCCCCAAAAGGGACACATGTCATTTTTATTCCTAGCCTATTGGCTAGAACTAGTCACATTGTTTCACCCAACAAATGGAGGGGCAGGAAAACATAGTCTTTCATATATCTGAGGAAGGGAAGAAAATTAGAAATATCAGTGAGCATTAGTGACATCTATCACAACTAGTAAGTACACGGTGGTGTTTTAGTTTGGTACCAGGGCAGTGAAATCTCTAAATCTCAAAAACAACATGACTGAGCATAGGGCAAGAATGTTATTGCATTAGTTAGTTTGCTTTGTCTCATGCTCTCATGCTCTGTGGGCATGGTCAGTGTGAAGGTAAATAAATCCTCAACATGATATAGCCCAGATATAGCTAGGAATGACTTTGTGTTTTTTCCTACACAAATCTTTCTTCCAAAAATTATTCCTCTCATGCTTTCTCTCTTATTTTTACCCAGTAATAAAGAAAGGTCTGAGTTAACATATTTCTCCTTGCTCAACCCCAAAACACAAAGAGTGTTTGTTCTCTGACTACAAAAACAGCATCGAAGGGAAGAATCCATTGAGCCAATATTTCCATGCTCTCTAAGAAAGTTCTGTCCCCTTTCCTTGAAACTCATGAAATGATAATCATTACACTGACTTATGCATTTGAGTGGTACAAGACTAAAAAAGCAGAGCACTGTTCCCATACATCTCCTCTATGTGACTTTGGGGAATTTAATTTCTTGGTTAATCTGTTTACCTATCTGTAGAAATAAAACAATAATACTGCTGACATCATAATATTGTCATAAAAAAATAAATGAAATTACATATATGTAAGATGGCACAAAGAAGGTAATAAAATTTATCTCCCCTTCCTGAAAAGTTTGCTCCATCCACCCCTCCTTCTCCTTTTCTCAATTTCTCTGTCTCTCTCTCTCTCTTCATCCCTAATCATTCCCGAGGCAAAAATTGAAAAGCCTGGGCACCTGGGTGGCTCAATCAGTTAGTTACGTGTCTGCCTTCAGCTCAGGTCTTCATCCCAGGGTCCTGAGATCGAGCCCTATATCAGGCTCCCTGCTCCACGGGGAGTATGCTTCTCCCTCTCCCTCCATCCCTCCACCCCACTCGTGCTCCCTGTCTCTCTCTCTCTCCCTCTCTCTCTCTCTCTCCCCCCAAATAAATAAATAAAATCTTAAAAAAAAAAAAAAAAAAGGCCCACAAAGAATTTTCTTTCCCCAAGGCCTAATCCCATTAGGCCTTTAAGACAAAGCTCCATTAGACCTTGGCCATGTGAAATTCCATTAGGCCTTAAACAAAAGAAACATGCCTCTCATTACATATATTAGGAGGCACTGAGAGAAAAAAAATTGCTGATAACAAATCTATATAGGTACTATCCATCATTCCTCAATATAAACACATGTGCAGTGGCCCTTTAGCATATCTTCCTGGAGAAAAATGGTATTAATATTAGTATTTTTTTCAACTTGACGGAAAAAGATTGCATAACAGACAGCTAAGCGGTTCCACGTGCCACATACACCTTCTCGAGGAACTCCTACCCTCAGATTTACACACTCTTATTAAAGTACCTCCCTCATGCTTTCTCCTCATGAATCTCAACCCATCTTTTGGGAAACCTCAGCTCTCCTTCTGGAGATTGGCCTCAGTTGCAAATCAATCTCCTCCCACACCCCAACCCAAGGTATGTTTCTCCAAGTCTGAGTAGTTAAGTATAAGGCAACACCCTGACCAGGGCCTCAGCTGGAGGGCTGGTAGGGGCAGGCTCCCAGCTGCCTAGCACTGCTCAGCCTCAGGAAGACACAGACCTGTCAAAGTGAATCCATTCCCAACTTCCCACTCCATCAGTGTGAACTGAAGGCACATCTATTTATTCTCCCCAATTTTATAGCTAATAATAGTTGGGCTCAACAGACACACCTCCAAAGACAAAGAATTCTCATTCATTTATTCTACAAATATTTACTGGGCACCTATGTGTGCCGGGAACTCTCCTAGACTTAGAGGACAGTTGCTTCTCCCATGAAGCTTGAGTTCTAGTAGAAAGGTGTGGTGGATATCTTCTGGTTGCCCTACCAGATCCTCTCTCCCCACTTTTCAAGCTAACTTTATGCCTTTGAGACTGAGCTTCATGGATCGCATCCATGGGTAGTCTTGCCCTTTGGCTTCTGGTTCAATTAGGCCAATGAGGAACGCCAGCAGAAGTCTGGATGAAAGCAGGAGGGTAAGGTCTGAGTGTTTCTTTCCCCTGACACCCCATCTGCTGGGCCAAAGTCCTGCCAAATGGCATCTCCCATAAACTACAGCTACTCACTCCAAGCTCCAGTCGCTAGTCCCAGACTCTGCCCCGTTCAGGCCTTGCGTTGTTAACAGTTTTCTATTTTTGATGCTATAAGATAGGAGTACTACCATCACTTGTTGGTTTCCCTTTACCTGCCTAAATCTTTGTAAATGATCCTTTTACTCACCTCTCTTCAACTGTCCCACGTGAATGGGATGTTTTCCATGGGAACTCACTGATGCAAAGAAATATACAATCAAAATGATTCCAATGCTGCTTATACCCAACTTAGATGATTGTAAAAGGACAGACGGTGGCAGTGGAAAGGCATTATACAGGGGTAGCCAGGAAGGACTCTTTGAGTCGGTGACCTGACTAATGAACATTCCCAATGCTCTGGGACAGAGACTTCTAGACAAAGGGAAAAGCAAGAGCAAAAGATCCAAAGCAGGAATGAGCTCCATATATTCAAGGAAGGAAAATGAGGCCAGTGTAGTTAAGGAGAAGGAGTGTGATCGTGATGGGTTGGAGAAGCAGGCAGGGGCCAGATCAGGTGAAGCCTCGGGCCATAGTAAGGAGTTTAGATTCCATTGTAAGTACAATCAAATGATACTAAAGGGGTTTAAACAGGCGGGTGGTATAATCAGAATTACACCTTTGACAGAATGCCCTCAGCCTGATCTGTGAGAACAGGTTCTTGGGGACAAGGGAGAAAGCAGGGAGATCCACTCCGGGTCTCCAGCAGCAGTTCAGAGGGGAGGTGATGGTGAACCTGGACCAGGGTGATGGTGGTGGAGATGGACAGTGAACAGTGTTGAGAGGTTGTATATTTTGGAGGAAGAACTCACAGGATGTTCCAGTGAATGAGACGTCAGCAGAGAGGAAAAAGGGAATCAGGGATGACCAGGAGGTTTGGGGCTGGAGCCACTTTGTATGTGACAGTGCCATTAACAGAGAAGGTGAAGACTGGGGGCGGGGAGAGGGGGGCAATTAAGACAAGACATGCAAATGGAGACGTCAGGCTAAGAGATGTCAGTGTGGGTGTCATCAGCATATAGAGAGGGGGGTTTAACGCAGAGGGGCTGGACAGGCTGACTGAGGGAGAGAATGCAGTTCATCAACACCATCTAAACCTGGAGAGATGAAGAGAAATCATTTTCTAACTGCTCATAAATTTCAAGGTGCTGTTCTCTCAAGAGCATCACTGTGTCACATTAATATGCAGAACAATATTTAGTTTCTTCCTTTCATTTTCTATTTCTAAATTGTGTATCTTCAGGCCTGCAGAAAATCAGAGGCCCAGCTATGAGCCATATACTTTCAATAACTGTCCCTTAGAAATGCAAAGAGGTCTTGAGCTCACAGGGATGGCCTGATTAATTTTTTTTTCCACGACTCTCTCTCTCCACAATTTCTGTCTGGGGGAAAGGAAGGGATGGCTCTACTCATTCTTGTATTTGGCAGACATTTACTGATTCACTATGATGGGTCAGTGTCTAAGTGCTGAGGTTAGCAGAAAATAGGGAAAAAAACAAAAATCTCTGCCTTTCCAGTACTTACCTTCTAGTGGGGGTAGACAGAAAATAAATAATAAATTAAATGACAGAATGTGCTACAAAGTGGTAATAGCTATGGAAAAACTAGATGAAAATAACAAGTATTCAGAGGATGGAGGTGAGTTCTGATTCTAAATAGGGAGGTTGGGGGGGGGTCTCATTGGGTAGGTGATATTAAACAAGTGACTTGGAGGCAAAGAATTAGCTGTGTAGATTAGGGGATAGCGTTCCAGCGGAGGAAAGAGTAAGGGTCTAAGTCAGCAATGAGCCTAGCATGTGGGAGGAACTGCAAAGAGGCCCATGTGACTTAGGTAGTCATGCCCAGAATGCCCTTCCTTCCCAACACCCAGTGGGTACCACTTGTCCTTCAAAGTGCTGTTCAAATCCAATCTCCTCCATGAAGCTCTCCCCAGAGCCCACAGTTCACACTAATCTCCTCTCCAGAAGACCTCAGTACCCACAATCAAGATCACACAGCTTAGAAGTTATTTGCAGACAGCTTTATTAATTTTGCTTCCACAAGTAAACTCTGGAGCTTTCTAAATTCAGGGGACCATTCTTTGTACTCTTTATCTCACCCATGGCACATGATAAGTAAACAATAAATATGTTTTGATTTATTGACTAAATGAGCAATTCTTAAATCATTTATATTTGACTTTGAAAGGCAGGCACATAAATATGCATACACATATGCCTAGAAACTTCTCCCTGTCTAGTACTGACCTCTTTCCAGGATCTGGTTTTAATATCAAAAGATTGGGAACCAAGATGGACAGGAGGGATGGAAGGGTAAGGAAGCTTCAGGCGATAATGACTTGTCTGAAAAATGAATTCAAGCCACAGAATTCAAGAATAGATTTTAAAAACAGTACAGGGCAAGAAGCAATAACCCTAGTGTCTCAAACAAGAAGAACTGAACAGTAGAGGGAAAAGGTGAAAGGGAGATTTCTGTAAATTTTGTAACTTTAAAACTTTTAACCATGTGGATGGATTATTTCTTCCAAAAAAAGAGGGGAAAAAAAAAACAGTGTAGGAGAGACTATCTTAGTCACAGTCTAGGTTGGCAAAGCTGACAAATGTTTTGCTCTTCAATGGGTTTTCCAAAGTTGAAAAGGAAAGTTGACATCCCTGGCAGCCTGCAGCATTAATTAGAAAGATGCGATTCTACTTTGCAATTAGATTTCACATTTTCCATTCCACTTGGTGCAACCCTAGAAATAAATGTGGGCAATGTTATAGAAGGAGCCCTCTTCTATCCATCCCCATGTTGTCACCCTACGCTATAGACAAGACTTCATCTCCTGTCCTCTAGGGAAGTATTAGGGAGAACACCTGTACTTCCTCTCTCTCCTCTATCACTGGTTCCTCACCACAAAAGAGGATACGACTGGAAAAAGCAGAGTAGACATGGGCACATTATCCAGGATCCAGAGTCATTCCAGGCAGTGAGGGCCAGCTATGGCCCATCCCTTCCCATTTGCACTTGGCCTCTCAGATCTGCATGTACTCAACAACAGGATAGCTGTTTCATCTCACAACCAGTTTCTAGCAGGCCCAGCCAGGTCTCAACCTTTCCAAATGTGGACTGAGAATGGTTAGGTCAGGAGTGGGAAAGTTCCAAAGGTTCTGCTTTCGAGGGGGCGGAGAAAGGCTTTGCCACATCCTCCAGCTCTCCTAGTAATAAAGCTGATCATCATTTTGCTCCTTGTGTTCTCAATTGGTTCTCAACAAATTGAAAGGGAAGGGGGATTAAGTAGCACCCTCAGACTTCCAATGTAATTGAATTCTCCTATCAGGAGAACAAGGCATCTTAGAGAAGTCCTTGAGATATTTCAACATTCAAACACATCAGCACCATTCTATCGAGTGATAAAAGACTAGAAAGATGACTCCACAACCATTCTTCCAAGAAATGGTGGCATATCTTACGGCTCCAATGTTTCATGTAATGAGATTCTCAAGGAGATTTTTTCAACTAAGAAATACTCCAGAGTCTTCATTTTAACAAATAACAAACAAATACAAATATTAGGGATATATATTTTAGTGCTGATGAAAATTTTTGAATTGGCATTGTATATCATCTGCGTTGAGGTCCTGAGGACACATGGTCACATCAGTGGTATTCCTAACAAAAATGCAGAACTTGAAATAGGTCATAAGGAAACCAACCCAAATTGGGGGACATTTTACAAAACAAGGGGCCAATATTTTTCAAAAATGTCAATGTCAGGAAATAGAAAGAAAAGTCAAAGAATGATTGCAGGCTAAAGAAATATGGCATCTCAATGCAATGAGTCATCCTGGAGTAGGAAAAAAAGGTGTCAAAAAGGACACTTTTGGGACAATGGACAAGATTTGAATATGTACTGCATGTTAGATGATGGCCTTGAATCAATGTGAAACTTTCTAGATTTGATAAGTTCATGATGGTGATATACTTAATATTCTGGGAAAATGTTCATTAATACCACCATGATCCCTACAATTTACTCCCAAAGGTTCAGCAAAAGATAAATAAATAAAAGATATATATCATACATCATGTCATAGGTATGTGTAGCTAGAGTGAACGTGGCAAAATAGTGGTCATAGGTGGATCTAGGTATGGATCCTACCTGTGATGTATGGCAGATCACTGTATTGGTCTTGTAACTTTTCTGTAGATAGGTAACTTTTCAAATTAGAAGGTGAAATTAATAAAAAAAAAAAAAGATACTCCCAACAGATACAATAATTCTCACATACTCTTCAAACTTTGAGAGAGGATTAAATAAGTCTTGAGGATACCATAAGAGACAGAAAATCATTTTGTAACAAATCCCCCGTGTCTCAGTGTATTGAGGCTGTAATTTAGGTCACCTCACATGGGGATCTAACAATCTGAGCCACTGCTTTCCAATCTGCATGTCAAAAACAGAACCAGGGTAGAAAGTGGTGGCCCATAAATTGAGACCTGCTCCATCTTGTTCCATCTGGGGGCCATTTGTCAGCCCTCCTTCATTTCCATCCTTCCCTGGGCTTCCTCCCCATCCCTACTTCAGTCTGTCACTAAATTAAAAAACGCAACTGTGCCTTCATAAGGGCGTAAAAAAAATAAAAAAAGTACCCAACACTCAGACTCAGCAATATCGCAGATTGTGTTTTTTAAAATACATTCACACTGCCCTAAGGCCTTTGCCAGGAAAATAGATGTGTATAAATGCACTTTATGGCAGGCCTTTTGTAATACTGGTTTTTATAAATTTCGTTGAGAAGGAAGGGTCTCAATAGTTTTGAGAAGGGTCCAGGACAAGCATGCCTTATGCCAAAGAGTGTTAAGGTGAGGTTTCAATGTACAAATATGGCTATTTCATATAATTCATTTCCATCATAAATATCAGGTAATTTGCAACTTCTATTTTGGTTACACAGCTGGGATATCTCCCAATCCTCTTCATCAGCCCTTCCCCAAGGTGATACAACATTTATGGGCCCTCAGCATGTGCCAGGCACTGTGCTCCATAAGCATTACTTATTGGATATTCATTACATTATTAGGTATATGGTATTATCTCTATCTTAAAAGCAAGAAAATTGAGGCTCAAGTGCTAAAGTCCCTTGCATAAAGATTCGCAACCAGTTAACAGCATAGTAGACCCAAGAACCCAATACTTGAGCTAACTGACTCCATATTCCTACCTCCATAGGTCTTAACACTATCATGTACCTATCTCCCAGCCTCTGCAAAGCCCCATCGGAGTACTTTTTAGTGCTTGGATTCCATCAGACCCCAGACCAGCATAACACCATGCAGAGACTCCAGAATCTTGAGAAAATTCTAGGAGACGCCAAATAGGAAAACAAGGACATTCCCTACCATAGGAAGAATAAAAGACTCTTCTGTTTAAACCCTCTTTTTTTTTTTTTTTTTTCTGAATTGCTTGAATTTCACACTCAAAGGGAAAAGAAAAGCCAATATTGCCAACCGTTCTCTTACTGATATCTTTCTGGACAATTCAGGATGGTTTCTTGAACCAGAATCAAGTTCTTGCACCACCCATCCAAAACTTCAAAATGCCTGTTTTGCACAGACTACACCAAAAGCTTTAGGACATAACTCACACATAAAAAGTACAATGCTGAATATGAAAATCTGAAATACACACTGCATAAGTAATGGCAGTAAAAAGCCAATGATATTTTAAAGATATTTTAAAGATTTAGTATTTATCATTGTAACACAGCTTTTATGTTTGATGTTATACAAAGCTATGAGCTCACTTCTGAATCAATGCGATTTTATTGCTTGCTGTTATATTTATGGAATGTTACTGTGAACAAAGCAGAACAGGCCAAGTCTATTCCCAACATAACCTATAAATAATGTAAGTAAATAAACTAAGCAAATCTTCATGAAGCAATGCATTATTTACTATTCCTTGTTGCTGAAATATGAGTTTAAATTTTGGTTACATATTAATGTAAGATCTTAGCCATTTCTAAGTCTCCCTAGGGAGTCGAATCCTAAAGTTTAACTCAAAATTAACCTTGCATGCCTTCTCAACTCTGTAACTAAAAGAAGCTAACCTATAGAAGCCATATCACCATCATAGGCCAATGGTCTACAATTAGACCGACAAAGCCTACAGCAGCCTCACAGTGTAACTAACCCAACTGGATGTTCTAGAATCTTTGGTCAGTGAGCTTTAGCAAGACAAAATCGCAAGTACTTTATATCACCGATTGAGGCCATTTTATTTTCACATATTGTATTCTGAATGGGGGGGGTCACTCAAACTTTCTTCAAGTTTCAGAGCGTTTTTAAAGATTCATTCATTCAAAAAATATGAGCTGAGTCCTATCACAGTGCTAGGATATCACAGCAAACAAGAGAGGTAAGGGATTCTTTACAGAGACCCCAATCATAAAGAAATGGAGAACTAATTAGCAAACAAGTAAACAAAGGAACAAGATAATTTCAGGAGTAAGGAAGAAAATCGAAAAGTAATATGATAGAAAATGACGGGGTCACTTTAGAAAGGGAGGTTAGTGAATGTTTCTATAAGGAATAGTAACACTTGAACTGAAGCATCCTCAAGACTAGCAACTTTTATCAGAGTTTCCCCCTCTTCTTCCTCCTCCCACCACCCCCCTTCTTTCCATCTATTCAGTGCCAGCCAAGGGCCACTGATCCATGAGCAAGGGCAGTTCAAGCCGTGGTGAGAAAACAACCCAAGGTAAGCTCAGGTGGAGTCCCCTTGCAGAAAGGAGGGGAGAATGATGGTAGGCCAGTGCCAACAAGTGGACCACCATCCCTCAGAGACAGATGGTGCCTGGGAACATCATCCAGTGGTGAGAGATGGATGGGTACCAGGGTGTAACAACAGAAGCAGGGGTGGGACAGCAGAGTTGCAAACAAACAGAAAGGGCGTGCAGCCATAGGCAGCTTAGGACTCAGGAGGAAGAGTCTGCTACTGAGCTGAAGGCAGGATGGCCTCACCTGGAGGCCAACCAGATGCCATCACCTCCTTCCTTCATTTCTAAATGACCCCCGCTTGGGATCACTCACAACACAGGTGGTCTCACCCAATGGCCCCAGGATGCTGGAGATCTTACTTTCCTGAGAGGGTTGTCCTCATCTCCTACCATGCTCCCTGATAGACCTAATTATCTGAAATGAAAAGACCAGAAAACATCTCCAGAGCTTTCCCAATTCTGTCTCTAAACAGAATAAATGAACAAACTACCCAGAACAGATTTAAAGCTTACTTAGATGACCAGGCCTTAAGCAAACTTGTGAACGGAGTGGAAGTTCCCTTTCTGCCTAAATTACAGGACCCTTCACTGTGTGGGGTTAATGGGCCATCTTTTCTTCATGCCTCTTATTTCAAGCTGTCTGCACCTGTTTTATTAGATTGCCCCCCCCCAACCTCAGTAAAGTTTCAGGTGAAAGAGACTATAATAAATGAACTCATTCTAAATAGTCAAGGACTCAAAAACAGTTTAACGGTAATCAACTGTAATCCTTATTAAAGATTTACTCATAGGATGAAAGGGAGATGGGAGAGGAAGAACGGTGGCCATTTTCAAGGACATCGAATAAGACAATTAAAGAAAGGGCAGGTAAGAAAGGCATGAGAAATGGATTATTTGTATTTTTTATTGACATATACATAAGAGAAATACGCTTCTCATAATCATACAGGTCAATGAAATTTTCAAAAACTGAACATGCTCATGTACTCCGCACTTAGATCAAGAAATTGAGCATGACACGCACCTCCCCTCATACTCCTTCCTGTCACTCCAGCCCCCAGGGGCAACCACCTTCCTGACTTCCAACACTCTTGATGAGTTTTGTCTGTTTTTGAGCTTGATGCAAACGGAATCATCGAGTGCACTCTCTGGTGTCTGACTTCTTGGGTTGAACATTATGCTGTGAGATTCATTCATAATGTTTCATGTACTTACAATTCTTCATTATCATCACTGTATAGTGTAAGAAGTCATCTTATAAATGTCAGTATTTGACCCTCAGGACTGAATTCTAAGCATACTTCAAGGGAAAAAATATAAACTCATCCCCAGAGTAAAATTAGCTCCCTTGGCTGAAATCATTTTTATTTTGTTCATTGAGCACAGAGCTCATAATGCATTCTCTTAGACTTTCTTATTTAATTTGAAATTTACATCTGAGCTACTCTTAACATCAGGATACAGACAAATGACTTCAAGTCACAACCCTTTCTCACTACCAGAGAAACGAAGCCAAGCTGCTCTCTTGTTCCAATTTTATTTCTTCTCTCACAAGTAACTATGCTTGAAGATACACCGAGGACAGCTGCCAACAACCCATCCTCTGGGACACTCATCCAGCTCAGCCAGTCACTCAGTTGCTGGCATGAGTTCATAGGTTGCAAACATCAAAAAGTGCTTGTGATCATTACTGAGGGAATTCTAAGCCTTGCAAACACACACACACACACACACACACACACACACACACAGAGGCCTGGGCTACTACGCTCTCTCATTCCTGAGAGCGTGCTTTGTCCATGCCACCAGCTTGGGTCTCCTAAATAACTCACCCCACATCAGACACCTGGGGAATAGTGGCATCGCACCAAGAGATGCCCAGTTCTCATTGGACTGCAACCAGCTCTAGTTTTTACCAGGACGGCAGTAAAACGAAAAACGAGGCAGAGGTTGGTGTCAATCTGAGTTTAGGTGTCGTGCCAGGTCTGGCAGGAAATGGTCATGGCCAGCCTATGAAAATCTCTATTTACTCAGTATCTCGAAAACCAGAATTCAAAACAGCAGAACGTTTTGATACTTACGGCTTATACTTATCTGTATGATACTGATGGTTCAGTACAATAGCCTGTAAAGTCCTCAAGGGTCTTCTAAATTGGGGGAGAAAAAATTTCCACTTGGAAAACGTTTAGTGCCCTTTGCCCATATTGAGAGGCAGAGTGCGGCAGTAGCAAGAACACCATATTCCAAGTCAGGTATGAGAGTCGGAGCCTAGCATCACCACCTGTGAGACTGGTGTCCTTTGAGTATCTCCAGGCCCGAGGCTTCTTCCCTTTGGAGGCTGACCCCATGTAACTTCCCAGCCAGAAGACTTTTTAATCTAACTTTTAGAAATTGTTCTTGCTGTCCAATGTATTTTTATTTTTGAAACATTGGTAATTTGAATAAAAAGGAAAGAAAATACTTGGGATTTGGGGATCTGGGATTTTAGGGATCTCTGGGAAGTTTTATGTCCTACCGTATATTTGGAAAAATATTATCTAATTAGATGAGAACTAGCCCATTCTCAATAAGCTAGTTTTCTATTCTCAGACAAGAAGTAATGCCAATCAGATAGTACACCTTGGCCTGTTAACTAACTCATTTGGTCATTTTAACACTTTTAATGATTTTTGTTTTAATTTTGAAGGGAACATGTGCTCATTTTAACAAGTGACAAAATCTAACAACATACAAAGAAAAAAATATGCATCTCCCTTTTCATTTCCATCCATCCTTGCCTTCTTCCCAGAGAAAACCAGTATTGAACAGCCAGCTGAGCACTTTCAAACCTTTTTTGAGTGTGTATAAAATATAGATACAGAAATCGTATCACATTTGTCACATAATTTTGCAGCTTCCTTTTCTTTCCTAAATTGCCAATAAATAGAGGTGGAATTCAGTGTTTCAAACAGCAGCATAAAATTCCATGTATGGATCTCCTTATTCAATAGTTCTGTTGATGAAAAGTGAGGTTGTTTCCAGTTTTCTTGTTTGTTTGCCAATAAAGGCAATGCTGCAATAAATATTAGTATACATATCCTTACCTACCAGTGCTTTATGTCCATTGGCTAGAATCCCACTCACTTTGCAAGGTC
Source organism: Procyon lotor (assembly GCA_028646535.1). NCBI lineage: Eukaryota > Metazoa > Chordata > Mammalia > Carnivora > Procyonidae > Procyon > Procyon lotor. The sequence continues at coordinate 28,412,817 of CM053604.1, read as the reverse complement.
AGAGCTTAAGTATATTACTCATTTTAATAAAGACTGACATATTACTTTCTTTGCTCCATCCAGACTTTATTTTTTATATGATGAGGTAGGGATTATAAATTCTGTTTTCTTCCTTATGGGTAGCCATTTTTGCTAGAACCTTTTATTAAATAAACCATGCTTTTAATAAGTTGCAATACCACTTTTTTTTTTAAGTAGGTGCCACACCCGGTATGGAGCCCAACCTGGGGCTTGAACCCATGACCCAGAGATCAAGACCTGAGCTGAAATCAAGAGTCAGACACTTAACCACTTAAGCCACACAGGCACCCAGCAATACCACTTTTGATACATGGTAAGGTCTCATAAACACCTGGCTCTTTTTCTAGAGTTTTTACTCCACTTCTCTGATCGGTTTATCCAATGTGATGGTGATACCAAACAATTTTTATTACCATGGCTCTGAGTTAGCTTTGATATCTAGTAAGTACGTCTTACTATTCCCCTGCATAATTTTCTTGACTACTTTAAGATACTTAGTCTGCCATTTGAACTTATTTTCTTTTTAAAAATCCCATGAAGATTTTTTTTTTTTAAGATTTTATTTATTTGACAGCGAGAAACACAGCAAGAGAGGGAACACAAGCAGAGGGAATGGAAGCGGGAGAAGCAGGCTTCCCGCCGAGCAGGGAGCCCGATGCAGGGCTCGATCCCAGGACCCTGGGATCATGACCTGAGCCGAAGGCAGACGCTTAATGACTGAGCTACCCAGGCGCCCCTTAAAAATCCCATGAAGATTTTGAATAAAATTGCAAATATGTGTTTATTGATTTTGAAAGAATCAAAAATGTTACAGTTTTAAGTCTTCCATATAGATCACTGTGTGTTTTTCCATTGATTCAATAAGATTTTTTTAGTTTTTTTAAGGAGGGGAATAAATCTTATAAAAGTATCCCTATGTATTTTAAATTTTTGTTGCTATTATAAATGGAAAGTTTTCTCAAAATCTATTTTAGTTGACTAACACTACTAAAAAGAAAAATTATAGGGGTGCCTGGGTGGCTAAGTCAGTTGGGCATCTGACTCTTGATTTTGGCTCAGGTCATGATCTCAGGGTCCTGCGATCGAGCGCTGTGTTGGGCTCCAGGCTCAGCACAGAGTCTGCTGGGCCCTCTTCCTCTGCCCCTCTCCCTGCTTGCTCGCTCTCTCAAACAAATACAAAAATAATTTAAAAAAAATACATACTTAGTGTTTGTCAAATAACCAAACACCTTACCAAAAGCTCTTATCAAATCTAGTATTTTTTTTTAGTCCTATGGGTTTGCTAAGTATCCAGTCACACTCTTTCCAAATACGGCAATTTTCTCTTCTAATATTATTACCTATTATTTACTTCTCTCATTTCATTTACTATCACCTCCAAATCAATGTAAATAATTGTGGTCACAGAGAGGAGCCCTAATTTCTTCCTGATTTTATTTTTATTTTTATAAAGATGTTATCTGTTTCTTTGACACAGAGAGAGTGAGAGAGCACAAGCAGGGGGAAGGGCAGAGGGAGAGGGAGAAGCAGGTTCCCCGTTGAGCAGGAACCCTAACAGAAGGGCATGAGGCTTGATCCCGGAACCCTTGCATCGTGACCTCAGCCAAAGGCAGACGCTTAGCCAACTGAGCCATCCATAGGCACCCCTTGCACCTGATTTTTTTTTTTTTTAAGATTTTATTTATTTGACAGAGAGAGACACAGCAAGAGAGGGACCACAAGCAGGGGGAGTGGGAGAGGGAGAAGCAGGCTCTCCGGCTGAGCAGGAAGCCTGATGCTGGGCTGGATCCCAGTGCCTACCCACTGAGCTAAAGGCAGACATATAACGACTGAGCCACCCAGGTGCCCCCTTGTTCTTCACTTTAAACAAAAATAACTTTATCATTGGATCATTCATTATATTTACTAAAAGAATGTGATAATCTTTCCATACTTGAGTAAATATCCCTATATTCTTATTTTGCTTGTAGTTTTATCAAGAATGGTTATTTAATCTTATAAAATTACATTATGGTATCTAATGATTTAATCCCATGATTTTTCCTCTTTTAGTTTGTTGATTTGAAGTACTATCATGTAGATTTGCTGATACTAAAACCCCTCTACATCACAGAAATAAATCCTACTTAGTCATGGTGCATTATTTGTTTTATACAGGGCTAGATTCAGTAAACTAAGGTTTTAGTTAGACTTTTTGCAACCATATTTATAAGTGAAATCAATATATAATTATCAGATTACATTGGCTTTGTAAAATGAACTAAGGAACTATCCACTTTTTTCCTATGGCCTGAAACTGTTAAATAAGAGAAATTTTCATTTTGCTTTATGATAATATGGGAAGGTATCGTTAGGGCAGGCATTACTGTTATACAGGGTTTATTTATTTATTTATTTATTTTATTGTGTTATGTTAGTCACCATACAGGACATCATTAGTTTTTGATGCAGTGTTCCAAGGTTCATTGTTTGCATATAACACCCAGCCCTCCATGCAATCCGTGCCCTCATTAATACCCATCACCAGGCTCGGTTTTTAAATACGACAAGCAATAGATGTTCAGTAAAGAATCTAAGTTGACTAGTGTCAAGCAACCATCAAGGGGTAACGCTAGGAATGGAACACCAGGCTTCTGATTTCAGACCTGGGTCTTGATCATGTACCATTTTATCTCTCCAGGTGGGAGCCTCAAATTCAGCCCTAAACAAAGGTTAGCAGACTTCCCATAGCAGGACCAACAAAAAAGAAAGCTGCCCTTTGGAGAACAGCTAATAGAGCAGTCATAAGACTTGCAAAGAAGAGCAAGGAACTGCTGAGGAGCCACAACCACAGAGTGATCTTGGTATTTGGTCCTTTGAAATGGTATCGCTCAGATGGAGCTAATGGACCACTAACAGTGATTCAAGACGGCAGATCCACAAGAGGCAACTATGCAGGACTGTACATAACTGTATAAAGTAATGATAATTCACATATGTATAGTCCTTCATAACTTACAAAGAGTAAATTCAGAAAGTTTAAATCATTTGTCAAAGATTATCTCTACCACCCCATGATTCCTTAAATCACGGTCTTTGTATGTTTCCCTCATAGCATTTATCACTTTTACTACAATTATTTATTTGTGCTATTCTTTGCCCACCCACTCCTTCCCAGCCACAATGGAGATAATACAAAAGCTCGGGCCATGTCGTATTACTGCTTTATCCACAGGTCTGAACACAGCAAAAAGACATTTAAAACACATTTGTTATGTGATTGAAAAAATAAATACCATACACCATTTATACCTAAAGTGATCCCTGTTTGAATCCTATATAGAAAGAACACCAGCTTCCCGTCCAGATACGGTGGTGCCCCTACACATAGTTTGGAATAACACCGCTGCTACCTCTCTAAATATAAATTGTGCTATACATCCAAGTCAGAGCTCTCCATATCAATCTTAAACAATCACCTTATTTGACAGTGACATTCTTTTTAAAGGCAAATCAGTGTGAACTCTCAATATCCCAAATTAGATCAAGCACACAAGTTCAAATGAGTTGGCCATTAATTACTCACCACCAATGGCCTAAGTTTGAAACCACCAGATCTCATTTTTCACTGGGCTGACATCCTGAAAGGCACCATTTATCAGAAGACCTCCATTGTATTTTTTTCTTTCTCTTCCATTGTTTCACTGAATTAACCAAAGCAATATTAAATAAGTTGCTAAATACAGATATTAGCTCATTTGTAGCTAATTATTATAAGTAAATGGTGCAGTAAATGAAGTACCCTACACCCTTCCCGCCCTCCCCTTCTTTTTTTGAAGCTTTTGTGATGTTCTCCAGGTAAATTCCATGCATAATGTAAGAGTGGCAATGTTGTTTGCATAATAAGCTATTTTCTACCACAGAAGCAGAAACATTTTATCGCTATAGAGAAAGCTCAAATTATGAATACATTTTCATATAAGTTGATTTATGTGAAAATTACAAATAAATGCAGAGCTGAGCTGCAAGTGAATTGTTTGTTCCCAGTTCAAGGAGTGGTGTTATTTGAAATTAAAAAAGAAAACAACTCCACCACATCCTGCTAAGAGAAATATTTTTAATGTTATTCAGACTGAAGCACATACCATATAATCCAAGAAGAAAAGTATTACCCGGTCTAGCAGTGGGCTTGAGGTTGAAAAACTAAAATAAATATGTCCACTGATTTTGGAAGCCATCTTTTCATGGATAAAAATATACATAATGTGCGATATATATATATACAGATATAGATCCATGATGTATGTATTTATACTTGCCCTTGGGGCTGCAAAGATTCGTGGCAAACTTTGTAACTACTTCTTTCAATAGTCAAAGGAAGTTGAAAGAATAAATAAAACTATGATCACCTCTGCGTAAGGAAAAGCTAAACTTGTGTTGAAGACATGAACACGGTTTTATGTAAGACCCAAAGCTTCTCAGACACCTGCAGGGCTCTCAAAGTGGGATGCACGTTTCTAATTCCAGGCAAATCTTGGGGAGCAGAGAACTTACCTTGCTAGAAGCCCCCTTAACTATATTACAACCACTTCTCCATTGTTTGGCATCTAGGCGGTTGATCTGGAATAGGGATCGAGAGCTGGCCACAAAGCTTTGGCTAGTGTCTAAGATGTGCAGGAGGTGGGTTTTCTGGGAAAGGGACATCAACATGACACCTTGGTTATGTCTACACAGTAAAATTAATGTGACCTCTTTAGCAATTTGAGCAAAATTTCTTAGCCCTTTAAACTTACCTACATGATCTCTTGATGGGCCACAGAAAACACTCCAACCCAGCTATTGCTCCAGACCTCAGCCCGTTTAGGCTTTACATGCTAAGTAATTTCTTATCTTTCTTTCTTTCTTTCTTTTCTTATTTAAGATTTTATTTATTTATTTGACAGAGAGAGAGAAATCACAAGTAGGCAGAGAGAGAGGGGGAAGCAGGCTCCCTGCTGAGCAGAGAGCCCGATGCGGGGCTTGATCCAAGGACCCTGAGATCATGTGCCGAAGGCAGAGGCTTTAACCCACTGAGCCATCCAGGTGCCCCAATTTCTTATCTTTCAACCTTAGTTCTGATAATGATCTCTGACTCCCTTCACACTTTGCACCCCTTCCTAACTCCTAAATGGGCCTACTGGACTTTGGTGTCTTATTTGGCTCTTGCCTCTGTGTGCTCCACAGATTTTAGGGAGCCTCGAGAGAGAATCCTATTTCCAGCCCCAGCCATGGTGCTGAGCCCCCACCAAACACCACTCCCTCTCCCCTTCCTTCCTCCTCCCCATGTCACAGAAAGGCCAATCAGATAGCTAAACACAGATCTCAAAAGTCTCATCTTTACTATTTGTTGTTAGTTCACCCACTAGTCAAGAGATGTTGCATGTGTAGATGTGACTTCTTGCAAGCCTTCTCTGTCATCCCTGAACCACCCATCTGTGTATGTGTGTGTGTGGTAAGTATATTCCTGTCAAAGCACAGACAGACATCATATAACTTGCTCGGCCTTGTTAGATCAAAGAGACCGGAGCTGGTCCCATCTCCATGCCCCAGATTCAAGTATTAAATTACTACCCAAGGTTCTCTGCCACATCCGTTCTGTTTTTCTTTCTTGTCTGCATTTCTGCCTTCTCTTCAATACTACGCTGGGAGTCTGGGTGAGATGTGAAAATAAGTAACGGTGGGGAAACGCTATCCTAATTCCATTGTCTTGGATTCCCACATTCAATAGGTGACACCCTGGAAATTTAGTCTAGCCACAAACAGTACACTTGAAGCTGAACAGTAAGAAGCCTGGAGAAGATATCTCTCCACTTCTCTTCCTCTCCTACTAGTCTCTGACTCTTTCAGTGTGAAGAGGTCAAGAATAAGCATATTTCTTTTTCACTTAGACGACGAAAAGACTCACTCCAACAAACACTACCACAGAGTCTGTGTCCCTTGCTAGTTCAGAATGATAAAAATAAAAAAGTCTTTTAAAGACAAATACTGTATGAGCCCACTTGTATGAAGGGCCTAGAGAAGTCAAATGCATAGAGGCAGAAAGTATAATCGTGGTTGCCAGGGGCAGAGAGGAAGAGAAAACAGGGAGTTAGTGTTTAATAGGTACAGAATTTCGTTTTTGCATCCATCTGTGGATGTAGAGTAATGATGGTTGTGTAACAAGGGGAAGGTACTGTTATTTATTTGTTTGTTTTATTTAATTTTATTTTTCCAGTGTTCCAAGATTCATTGTTCATGCACCACACCCAGTGCTCCATGCAATACGTGCCCTCCTCAATACCCACCACCAGGCTCACTCAACCCCCCACGCCCTCCCCTCCAAAACCCTCAGCTTGTTGCTCAAAGTCCACAGTCTCTCATGGTTTGTCTCCCCCTCTGATTTCCCCCCATTCCTCCTTCCCTTCTTTCTCACAATGCCCTCCATGTTTTTCTTTATGCTCAGCATGTAAGTGATACCATACGATAAAAAACTGACTCTCTCTAGGAATGTACTTTATGCCACTGAACTGTATGTTTAGAATGGTCAGGAAGGTAAATTGACATTACATGTAGTTCACCCCATACACAAAAAAAGTAAAGGATATTTATTGAGCCACATTTTTTAAAGTAAAAAGGACTTCTTTAAAGTATCGGCTTTTCAAATTTTAAAACAACAACTATTGAGTCATTGATTGATCACCTACTGCATGCCCTGCACTCTGCTAGATCCTTGGGATACAGTATTTATTGCAAGAGACAAATGCTCTACCCTTATGGAGCTGAGAACCATTGGGAAGAAATGGGTATAAAAAAATTTACAGGGGTGCCTGGGGGGCTCAGTCGGTTAAGCACATCTGCTTTTAGCTCAGGTCATGGTCCCAGGGTCCTGGGATTGAGCCCTACGTCAGGCTCCCTGCTCAGGGACGTGTTTGCTTCTCCCTCTCCCTGCACCCCACTCATGCTCTCTCTCGCGCTCTCTCTCTCTCTCAAAAAAATAAATAAAATCTTTTTTTAAAAAAATTACAATCTGATGAGGACTTTCAAGGAAAAGGGAAAGCTGTGCAGGACCCTCTTGCAGACACCAACCCCCAAACCCGGGCTGCAGGATCAGGAACCTGGGGGATAAAGGACAGTTCACTAAGGGAAAGGTTCTGAGGGATGCTTGGCCCCACATGTCTCCATGTACCACCTCCCCAGGAAGAACTCTTAGATTCTAGATTTCGATAATGCTTGTCACCCAGCAGTTTTCTGCAGACCAGACTCCCATGGGAGACAAACATCTTTCTCTTAGTTCAATCTCAAATACCAAAAGGGAGTGGGGCCTAGACACTGGGCCGACGTCAGTGATGAAAGAGATGGCATTTTAGTCTCCTCCTTCACCTCTCTCTTTCCAAGGTTCTTTTCTTTTTTTTTTTTTTTAAGATTTTTATTTATTTATTTGACACAGAGAGAGAGAGATCACAAGTAGGCAGAGAGGCAGGCAGAGAGAGGGGAGGGAAGCAGGCTCCCTGCTGAGCAGAGAGCCTGATGCGGGGCTTGATCCCAGGACCCTGAGATCACGACCTGAGCTAAAGGCAGATGCTTAACCAACTGAGCCACCCAAGAGCCCCAGGAGAGGGAATCTTAAGCAGGCTCCACACCCAGCATGGAGCTCAACTCAGGGCTCCCAATCTCATGACCCTGAGATCATGACCTGAACCAAAATCAAGAGTCAGATACTTAACTGACTGAGCCACCCAGGTGCCCCTTCAATAAATATATCTTCAGTGAATCCCCCTCTCTGTGCCAGTTTCTAAATCCCTGTCACATACAGCCATGACACAGCCCTGTCATATATGGATACAAAATAGCAAGGCTTTGGGAGTCAGACCTAGGTTTAAATCCAGGACCTGGCTCTGGCTCTGCCATTTACTAAAAATATGAATTTAGTCCAATTATATTAACACTCCAAACATCAGAGTCCATATCTGTGAAATGAGAATCATGAGCCATTTCTCAGGGATGTTAAAGGATGTGAGGAGATGGCGTACACGCGCGGTGACACAAAAGCACCGTGAGGAGGCACAGGTGGCTAGTTCCTCTTTACACAAGAAGACGGTGTGACCCACTGAAATCACTGCTCCCAGGATGCAACTTCATCAGCTGATTTGCTTTCAAACAAAGTAAAAAGGGTAAAGAGTGGGATTATTGAGACTGGGGCTTCATCCCCATTTACTAGATTAATGCAATGTCTTGCACCTCTGAGAAGGGTCTAAAAATCAAGTCATATAGGACAATATGAAATAAGCCCAGCAGTGCTTCTCAAAAAAATACGCATGCAAACATCACCTGGGGACTTCTGTTAAAATGCAGATTTGGTGTCACTGGGGTGGGAACTAAGATTCTACTTTTCGAACCAGCTCCCAGATCCTGACAGTTCCCCAGGCTTCTGCGGTCTGTAGGCCACACTTAGAGTAGCAGGGATTTAAAGCACTATGCAAAATATTGGGTATTATCTCTCCAAGGGCCATACCATCATAATGATAATATTAGAAACATCTCATTTCTGCGTTCCGTGCAATAACTTCCCCCAAGTACTGTGATTTTCTCTCAATGTCTTTTAAATGCCACAAAATCATACTTTGACCCCTGATAATGATCCTGATAAACACATCTGAAAAGAAAGACCCCCACGCTCCTGCTAGGCAAGATCTTTAAGCTTAGCGCCATATTGTTTGTAGTCGCCTTGGCTTTTCTCCTTTTCAATCTGCTGTCAAGTCAGTGAACCAGACTCACATCAAAGTCAATTTGAATTCATTTTGTACAATTTCAACCGATACTATTTCAAAGGGTTCTGCTAACTTCAAAAATAATATTCATTACCTGGTCGTTGAAGGAAACTGCTCTCAGGATATTGTACCCCGCCATCCCCTAATTTGGTAATTCTATCAGGAAAAGCAATTAAGTTTGTCTGACATGACTTGTTTTTATAAATCCACGATGCTTACTGCTCTTAATTTAATTCTCCTCTTACCACTTATAATTTCATTCTCATCTGACAGTTCGTATTTTCTCTCTGAGTGATTTTTGCCCCTTTATATTACTAATCATAGAAAATTCCGTGAATAACATCAGGCTTTGGGTAGGAGGGAAACTGGAAAATGGTGGGCAGTGCACAGGTTTCCCTCATGGATGGCAGGATTTTTGTTCCTTACAATTTCCACAGCCCCTAGAGCTGTGCTTGGCACACAGATGGTGCTCAATAAATGTCTGGTATCACGCCCCATGCCATATACTGTAAAGGAAAAGGAGAGTGTGACCCAGGCCTTTCCCCATGTCTTACCTTAGTTAGGAGGCAGACATTTAAAAAAAAAAAAAAGTAATTACAAAACAACTGGGGAAGAAATGATACTGTGACAGGATTTCCAGTGGAGAAATCTTTTTCTCGAAATTTTATTTTATTTTCAGTGCTAGAAAAACTTCCAGCTAAGATGCTGTCAGCAGTTTCTGTCTTATTCATTGGAGACCTGAATCACCTGTGATAATGTCCAAGTTACAGGAGCACACACGAGATGATGGCCAGCCATCTTGGAAAACCTGAGCTCAGGGAAGACAGCAGGTAAGAGAAGTCACTTGGTGAGGTCTCAAAGGCTGGACTGTGGTTGGAGGACAAGGAGGCAGAGACACGTTTTGTACACAGGGAAGAGTAAACTTGTGCAGCTATGTGGTATATTCTGGGAAACATAGGCATTTGCACTGGTCGGAACCTAGGGTTCGGTGGGGAAGCAGCCAAAGATGGATTCAACTTTAGCCAGGAGCCAGATGCTGGAGGACCTTTTGTGCTGAGCTTAGAAACTGAATTGCTTTAGGGAGCCACTAAAGCATTTTTAAGCAGGGAAGTGAAATGATAAGATGTGTGCTATGAAAAAAATTAAAAATGACTCAAAGAATTTAAGGGATGGATTTGATGGGGACAAGACCGGAAGCAGGAAAAGAAGTGACAATTGCAAGAGCCTAGGTGAATGGTAACAAGGGTTGGAAGTGACTACTACGATTAGGAAAGTTTCCCATGAATGGCATGCTTACAGTGCACAGGGCACAGAGCCAACACACTGCAAGCATTATCTTGCTGAATTCAGAGACCTTGGGCAAGAGTGGAGCAGGGAATTGAAAGACATATGGAAGGGAGGGTGAGCAGGGACCTACCGGATGTCAGGAGATAAGGGAGAGAAGGAAGAGAGGCATCATTCATTCATCATTCTTTTAATAGAGTTTACCTCCACACTGCTGTAATTGCTACTGAAACCTTTCCTGCCCATCAGAATAAGCAACAGATGGATGAAAAAGCACCCCCTAAAACGGATGGTCAAAAAGATCGGTGTCTAGCATTTAAGATTAGACATGTAGTCGCCTTGCATTTGGTCTTGGCCTTGCATTTGCATGGATAAAGAAACTGTGATGTATACACACAATGGAATACTATTCAGCCTTAAAAAGGAAGGACATGCTGGCATATGCTATAACGCGGAGGAACCTTGAAAACACTCTACACAATGGTCCAGCAATGTGCTGACTAAGAGGATACTGAAGTATCATGAAAATACGAAACAACCACCTACAATAAGTATTGTATGGTGATCTGCCTGGCATGAATTAATGGACTGTTAGAGTTGAGTGGGAGCATGTGTTTTTCACAGAGAATAAAAATGGATATTGGGGGAAAAATGGCCAATAAGCTCATGAAAATATGATTAAAATTACCAATCATTAGGAAAATTCAAATCAAAACCACAATGATATAGGGCGCCTGGGTGGCTCAGTCGTGAAGCGTCTGCCTTGGGCTCAGGTCATGATCCCAGGGTCCTGGGATTGAGCCCCGCATCGGGCTCCCTGTTCAGCAGGAGGCCTGCTTCTCCCGCTACCATTCCCTCTGCTTGTGTTCCCTCTCTCGCTGTGTTTCTCTCTGTCAAGTAAATAAAATCTTAAAAAAAAAAAAGAAAGAAACCACAATGATAGAAAGCAAACAAAAAAACCCACGTGTTACTGCACACCCATTAAGATGGCTGTTATTCAAGTGTTGGTGAAGATGTGGAGAAACCGGACCCTACTGCACTGCTGGCGGGTATCTAAGATGGTACGGCCTCTCTGGAAAACAGTATGGTGGTTCCTCAAAAAATTAAACATGGAATTAACAGAAGACTCAACAATTCCACTTCTAGGTATGTACCAAAATAATTGAAAGCAGGGACTCAAACAGATGTTTGTATACCCATATTCTTAGCAGCATTATTGACAAATGCCCAAAGGTAGAAGCAACCAATTAACGAATGAAAGGATAAAGAAACTGTGATGTATACACGCAATGGAATACTATTCAGCCTTGAAAAGGAAGGACATGCTGGCATATGCTATAACACGGAGGAACCTTGAAAACACTCTGCCAAATGAAATGAGCCAGGCACAAAAGGACAAATATCATATGATTCCGCTTACACCAGGCTTGCAGGGTAGTCAAATTCATGGGGAGAGAAGATAAAATGGCAGTTGCCAGGAGCCAGGGGCAAGGAAGAGTGGGTCTCACGGGTACAGAGTTTCTATTTGAGAAGATGAAAAGGTCCTAGACATGGATGGTCATAGTTGCACAAGAATTTAAGTGTCTTTCCCACCAGAGCACTGTACCTGAAAAATGGTTAAAATAGTAAATTTCCATTATACATATTTTGCCGCAACACAACAATGAGTACTGGAGAAGACGATGGAGTCTATTTTCTTTTAAGATTGCCTGAGAGAGAAAAGATTCTGATTGTAGGGGGCTCAAGATGATTAGGTTTTCAGAAAAGAAACATCCCTGGGAAGAAAAGACCCTTTGTCGGGCCACAGCTAATAATATTAATAGAAATACTAATACTACCAATAATATTACTACCATTTGAGTGTTATTTTGTTAGTAATGCTAAGTATTTTATTTTTTTCATTTTCAAAAAAAATTAAAGTAAAAATGACTATCCCTAATTTGTAGATAAGAAAACTAGGGCTCCAAAAGATTATATAAATTGTCAAAGTCACAAAGAATAAGAGATGGAGTGAGGACTCAAATCCATGGCATCTGTCCCCAGGGCCCATGCTCTCCCCCACTCCACCATGGGTTGGGATTCTGTACCCAACTACCATGCCCGGCTTCCATTGGAGGATTTTGAATTTATCCAGAGAACTATTAACAGGGGGAAATTGTTTTCTTCCTTAGAGAAGGAATAATCTCCACTGAAAACTAATCAACAGGTGTTTGTCCTATTCGTCTCTTGTAGGCACAGCACAGAGGAGCTATGAGATGAGCTCCTCAGCCAGACAGCCTGGGCTCCCGTCCTGCTTTTGTCCTTCTGGTTGGATGACTTTAAGTTAAGTTACTGAACCCGTTGGAGCCTTAACTTCCTCACCTGAAAACAGGGACGATTTGCTAGGATCAAATGTGTTCATAAATGTAAAACACATAGAATGGTGCCTGGTCACTAGAAAAAGTCAGTTAGCAATTAACTACGTGTTGTGTATTATTTTAAGCCACTCTGTGCCTCTGGGTGCTGATACTGGATCATCAACCCTAAGGAACAAATTTGAAAAAAGTCTGGAGGTGCTTGAAAAGTTCTGACGTAGTCTCAGGGCCAACTTCTAGCCTCTTCTCTGAGGCTGTCCAGTGGTAAGCCTAAGGACCGAATTCAAGCCGAGAGTCTACTAGGTGCAAGCACTGGGCTAGGAGCTAAAAAAGATGAAGAAGATTTCATGTGGATCCTTGCAGAGACCCTACGGGGCCAGAGAGACGAGCATAAACAAACTGGGACACAATATGCTCCAGAGTGAGAAAGGGTTATGCTTCAATCACCACAGAAACAGAGACAAACATAAAGTTGCCTGCGTTCTTACTCCTTCCTTTAAAGTATCTCATTGCTTTGTAGGTCTCAGAGTCAGAAGGAACCTCCAACGTCACCGAATCCAACCTTTACTTTGCGGAAGCCCGCAGGCTGTCCCTTAAGAAACACAATTCAGTCTTTTGTTTTCTACCATTGCATGGATGTGGATTTCGCAATTGGAATTCAAAGAGAAGAAAGCACCTTAAAAAATAGGAGGGGATTAAGAGTTCACTCATCTTGAGTGATATGCAGGAAGGTCGACTCACTCTATTGTACTCCTGAAACTAATGTAACACTGTATGTTAACTACACTGGAACTAAAATACATACATATTTACTTCATTGAGCCCAAAAAAAAAAAAAAAAATAGAAATGCGAAGTTATTAGGACAACTTCAGGATATCTTTCAGGAAGAACAGCTTCATGGTCTGAGAAGGAACCTCTACCTGCCTTGTGCCCAGGAAGAATGCCTAGGTTCTCCTTCAGGGCAGATCAGTTCCAAGAGGCAACAAAGCACGGTAATCCCTTAAAATCATAAATATGGGCCACTGACATGTACACAAATGCTCTTAGCAGCATTATTCATGAGAGCCAAACACTGGACGCAACCCAAATATCCGGATAACGATGGAATGACGAACGAAATGTGGGTATATCCACCCAGAGATACTACACAGACATGAAAAAGAACCAACTATGGGTACACTCAACGATACCCGTGAACCTCATGGATACAATGTTGAACAACACTGGCCAAACATAAAACAATATATATTGTATGAATGCATTTATGAAGTCCCAGCCAGGCAAACCTAATCTATGTATCAGAAGCAAGGAGAGCGGCTACCTCTGGGGAAGGAGGAAGGGAAGTGGTTGGTAAGCGGAAGTAGGAAATCTAGGTTCCTGGTAATGCTCTATTTCTTGACTTGTGTGTTTATTTTCTAATAGTTCATATTAAGGTGTACACGGATGATTGGTGCACTTTTCTTTATACGTATTTCAATATAACAGGCTTATTTAAAAAGAGGAAGAGAAATGACAAAGAAAAAAAAAAAACCCTAACCCAAAGCAAAGTAAAAGTGCACAAGTAGATTAGGCTACTTGCCTTCTCAAACACAAAGACCGCCATTGCCTATAGAAAAATGTCCATGCTTTTTGTCGTGGAGCATCAGAATGTTCTTTAGGTTCACCAAGAGTAACTTGTCTTCTCATCGTTTAACTGGATTTTGCTCACCCTCCTTTACCAAAGCAAGGGGACATGCCACCACTTATGTGGCAGAGTTTTATCACCTTAGAGGCAGCTGGTCTCTCGTATTCAACCAAGATTTTGCCTTTAATTCACAAAAATTACTGCCCTTATCATTTGTGCCCGGGGGTGGGGGGGGAGCAGGTTTTTTGTTTTTGGGGGGTTTTTTGCAGACGAATTTAGCCACTTAAAGGCTGAAATATTCAAGAAGTTTAATACAAGAAGGCATGATGTAGAGGCCAGACATATGCCTTAAAAGCACTATATCGGTGTGTGGAGAGGAGAAGATCCCTGGGCGGGGGGTCTCCTTTGCTGATTAGATTGCCTCTGGGGTCAGGTCTGGGCATGAGGCTGTAAAAAGGACAGAAATCAATCAGACGTGACCTCAGAGAAAGACCATGATGAAGACAGAACTTGAACGCACATCACGGAAGCAATGACCAAAAGACCTTCCCAGTCCGCGTGCCTTGGCAGCGTGGCGTGCTCTGAATTGTTTAAAAGCTGGGCCTGGAGCTGGGTCACCCTGTCCCTCTCGAACAGGACGTGGAGAACTAGAGACCCCACGCCAGCCAGCTCTGACCCAGGTAGCCCTGGTCACTGCCGTGCAAGCACCGTCCAAGTACAGTGGGGCCAGGATGCCTCTCCCTGTCCCCCGGGGGGAATACACGAGAAGTGACACTTGGTACTTGCTATTCAGCCTGGACGTACTGAGCACGAACGAGAAGATCCACTACCTTTCCATCTACGTTGGCAGCCAGGGGCAGAGCACAGCTGTCCATCCTGAAAGGGGGGTGGAGGGGCTGCTGCTGGAGCAGTTCCTCCTCCAGGTGCCCAGAGAGCACCGTTAGCCTACGTGCAGCTGGTTACAGGTGGGGGACAGGAGAAGGAGCCTGGCAGGTGCTCCAGTGGATGTGCGTCGTGCTGTCCAGAGTCCCTGTCTTCACACAGAACAATGACCTCCCTCTGTGTACTGACACACCCCTCCCGGAGGCATCCACACTGCTGGGGGTCTGTGCTGACAAGGCACGTGTGTTCTGCAAAACGGAGCCTCAGCATATTTGGAAATCCTTAACATGAAAAGTTCCATTGGTTGCAAGTCCTTTCTCATCAACACGAGAGACGTCAACATTCGATTTGTCAATGAAAGTAAAGAGAGAGCTATTGGAGTCTTTAATTATAATTTCAACGACTGTGTGTTTTCTATAGGTTGGAAGAAATGGTATTAACTTTTTAATCATGGCTTCTTGTCCATCATGACTATTGAGAATATGAAGAATGCATCATTAACAAGTCTTTCTTTATAATATTGTATTTACTTATTTGAGAGAGAGAGAGCACAGAGGAGAGGGAGAATCAGACTCCCTGCTGAGCAGAGAGCCTGATGCAGGGCTCCCTCCCAGGACATATGCCTTAGAAGCACTATATCTGTGTGTGGAGAGGAGAAGATCCCTGGGCGGGGGGGTCTTCCCAGGACCCTGAGATCATGACTGAGCCAAAGGCAGATGCTTAACTGACTGAGCCACCGGCATCCCATCATTAACAAGTCTTGATCAGGAATCATAAATGGACTTTCAAACATAAAACCTGGTATTAAAGGTTATGTTCATATAAGTTTCATTTTCAAACATTTGAAAAGATTTTTATTTGGACGCTTTCTACAACTTCAGTATGTAACTTAATGTTCCCTAATATTTTATATTTCATTTTCTTCTCATAATTGTATACTATAATGAAAAAATATAATGAATTTTTCACCACTCCCCAGACATCCCTAATTCTCCTCAGGTTCACCCCAGGATGCTATGCAAATACCATTTTTCAGTATCTGCCTTGGATTTCAAAAGACTGGGAAACACTGGGTAAAAAAACAAAAACAAAAGCAAACAAAAAAACCCCAACGAACAACAAGAAATGTTAATGTAGGAAGAGATATATCATGGAGAACCAAACCGAAAGAACTTCCATGGGGACCAGAAATTAGTTGTTCTGAGTGTCCCCAAAGGGGTGCCCTTGTTCCTCCCATGAAGTCTCCAGGAAGATGGCTTTGGTCATATCCCAAGAGCCAGCTCTGCCCAAAAAGAGAGGCTAGGAACGTTCTGACAGAGTCTGGCTGACCACCTGTCAGAATGTTGTAGATGGAGATTCAAACTCTAGAGCATGACTGGTCTGGGGAACCTGTACCACCTCTTTTGACCTTAAGATGCTCTGATTCCCTAATAGTCAGTTCAGGAAGTCTTCCACCTTCTCCCTAAATTTCTGGTATGGAAAGACATGAAATCATCTTGGAATGTAAATAAAAAACCACTGGCATGCCATACCTGGCAGAAAGATATTGAAATAAGATCAATATGATACACTAGAAGGATCTTCTATGTCTATCGTCTTTAACCTCGACAAACACACTGGGGACACAGACATCAACCGTGGCTCAGGGTTCTAGCCTTTACTAAACCACCCACTAACTACTAGATACTGGGAAAGTCAATTTCCTCCAACTTAATTTTCTTATCAAACAAACAATAGGGATGAGGTGGAGAAGCTTAGTGGACTTCTAGGGGTCTCCTCGGCTATAAATTTTTATTTAAGATTGTAGATATGAGTTCTCTTGGTTTAGCCATTCTCATACAATCAATGAATATAGAAGGGTGTCTTTCAGGGAGGCTAGTTCAATTCATTTCAGTATTTACTAAGCAAGCACACCCTGCAAGCCAGGCTCTCTGTTGAACACATATCAAACTTCAGTAGAGAAGAGAGGTTACAAAAGGGCTGGTTAAGGGCCAGCATACCCAACGAGGCCCTTGAAAGACAGAAAGGACTCAGGTTATATGGAAAATGAGGATGTGGAAGACAAGAAATCCCAGATGGTGACCATCAGGGAAATGAAATAAATTCTCCCACCCATCGTGTCCCCTGAAGCAACAGAGCAACCATCGTGTGTGCCTTGCACAAAGAGCAGGCCATCGCTGCTCTAGGACCGAGGGCTTGGCCACAGGTTCAGGAAACAGAAGACTGGAGGTCAAGCAACGAAGCCACACTTGTGGGCGGCACCAGGGGGAGAGACGCCAGCTGGTTCACCTGAGACAGCATGGACACAAATCCCCGAAAAGTTACTGACAGGGCTCTAGGAAGCCAGGAGGTTCTATAAAGAGCACAGGTGCTCACCAAAACCTTGCAAGGCTGCCTAGGAAAGAGAATTCACCTGCGGCAGGTGTGGATGAGTTTTGTAGACTGAGGTTATGCAAGAATTCCTCCCATGCAAATGCAAACCACCCCCCGTTAATGGTACACAGTATCTTCCGTTCATTTATCAACTTAATGTCTTTATGTAACATGATTTTGCCATAATAGCATTTGTTCTACATGCCAGATCATCCCGGAAATGCTGGCAAAGGGAGATTTTTCACCTGGTAGGGTTCTTTGAAATAAATTACTTCGGAGGACTCACGAACAATTAAATGGAAAAGAGGACCTTACTCGCAAAATGAGTAAGGTCCGGTTCCCGCAGTCACGGACTTCGAAATCTACCTGGGCGCACAGACAGGTAGTCGGCTATCGGGGCGCAAAGCCTGTGAGGGCAGAACAGGGTAGCAAATGTTAAGAGCATCGTCAACCGTAAATCACAATACACATCACAGAGAAGGTGTGTCGGGGTTAAGGGTAGCAGCTGTCACAGAGCCGCTCCTCGTTTCAACCAACTTCCCTCCAATAGAAAGACCTAATTTTTCTGTCTGGTCCTTAGGGTAGCATCTAAACAGTGTTTCAGAAAATCATTATTCTAGGCAAGGCTATGTTTGTCACTCAGCTGCGCTCCGTCATTTTAGCCGAGCGTTCTGACACCACTTCGGCCCATTATATAACCCCCAGTCTTCCCCCATTTTCAGTGTCTCTTTGTTGTTTATGGCTCTGCTCTCACACGGAACTAGTCTGAAAGGTCTGGGTGCTTTCAGTCAGGCCTTATCAGAGATCGCGGTTATTGGAACTCTCTGTATTTTACTGCTTCCATCTCATTAATGCCAGCCCTAATTTGTGGTCCAATCTAATACCACCCCAATAAGATCTGCATGAATACACACTGGATTTCAATCTGCCATTCAACGAGCATGAAGTCCTTTATGTTCATTATTAGCCAATCAAACAGCTCCGGTTTCCCTTCTCTGCATTTTTTTTTTCCATAGTGAAATCATTTTGTTATTATCCCAAAGCAGTTGCTTGGTAGGACACGTTAGGAAAAAAAACAATGACAACAGGAGCAGCCCTTCCTGCTCTTCCTTTTCTCCAGCAAATGTACCTGTTTTAACCTGTTACTGAAACCTTTAATTGAGACTCCCATTCAAATGGAGTCGCCAATGTGTTTGTGAAAAATCCTCCTTCCCCAAAATAGCTCCTACCCTGAGATATCTTGCAGTATATTATAAAATGGGCCTATTTTTTACCCTCTGAGAAGCAGAAGGACTGTTGAGATGAAAACGGATTCATGCTCCAGCAGAGAATGAAACCAGGTTCCCAACCCAAGTGGACCGATGGACCCAATGCCACATGCGTCAGGGTGACGTCATTCCGACACCCGCCACGTTCTTTTCCTGAAAACTGGGGCCTGGGGTCATTCTCATGGGATGCTCCCTCATTCAATTTACATGGTTAAGTGACTTCCCTTTCACATCATTTCAACCCCATGCATCATTACCAGAAGTACTCCGTTCTGCTATAATGTTCTGCATTTCCTGTTCCAACAAATGCCTTGTCCCTCCAGTTCCTCACGTAATTTTCTGTTCTGCAACAAATTTCACATGCGAAATGGTTCAAGTAGGTTTGGCTATTCATATTTTGAGATAAATTGAAACCAGGGTGAAAGTTAGTAAATAAAGGGAAACAATATGCAGCAAAGCATCTAGTTTGGCAGAAAGACCTAGCGAATTTCCAAAAGGGTCATTTTTTTTTCTTTCCTTTTTAATGATCAAAGACAGAAAATCTCAAAAGTGAGTATTTTCTCACATGATAAGGATCTGAGAACTATTTTTTTTCACCTCCTACTGAGACCTGGTTTCACAGGTTGTGTTCCCCAGGAAGCAAACTCTGAGAGGCCGATTTAGGAACAGAGGCATATTTGGGAGTGCTCTGGTTCAATACCCATGGAAGAAAAGGAAGGAAGCAGGATAGGGCTGAGGGAGAAACTGGGCTGTGGAGCAGGTAGACAAGGTCTCAGCCAACCCCACAAAGAAGTCTGGAGCAAGAATGGCCCTTCGGAGTTCTACCCTCTCCCCCCACCCCCCCACCCCCGGGCCAGGAGAAGGGGGAAGGGCTATATTTCAGCACCGCAGGATGAGGGCTGTCTCCACTGTGTGTGTGACCTTGGGCGAGAAGGCGCTTTCTCCACTGGGTGGCAATTTCCAGAGAGAGACAGTAGCCAACAACCTTCTCAGTAGCTAGAGGACTAAGGCCTTTAATCCTCAAGCAGGGATCTGGGCGATGCTGCACAGCCTCCCAAGAAGGGTAAGCCCTTACCATATAAAATTTCTGATTAATCCCCCTAAGCTGAAACAGGTGAAAGGGGGCCTATCTGCTTGTCCAAAAGCAGTGGCCTGAGGGGCAGGCGTCTAATCTAGTCTACGAGGGGCCTGCTGAAATAGCCGCCAGCAGCACCATCTTCCTGCTCTCCCTCTGCCTCTCTCAGCTCACCAGCATCAAACAGGAAGGAGCTCGGACCTGCCTCTGGCACCCCGATTTCTGCGCTGGCCCCAGAGACCTCTCTAGATTGCCTGGCTCAGGTGGCCGGAGGAGTTTGTATCTGCAGGCCTCGCAGGACTGTAACCAACGGAGAAAGAGTTCCTGACCAGCTACTCCCCCCAGGGCAGAGCAAGAGGAGCGGTCTTTCTGTGTAAGAACTATGGCAGTGAGCGCTCAGAAAAGTTCAAGTCCTAAAGTTAAACCAGAAGGCAAATAACCTGAGGCATTTGGAACTGGCCACTCAGGAGCATTCTGTGGGAGTCAGGCCCTGTGCTGGAGAGCAAGAGTCAAACTCTCGGTTTCTTCCCAGCCACTTCCCCCACCAGGGATGTCTTTGGTGGCTCGATCCCTAAGTAGTCTTCTACAAAGACCATCTGTGTTGACTGACGCTGACGATAGGACGCACAGAATTTTGCCTCTGAAACACTGTCGTATCTGTAGCCTACAAAGGATGGACAAAACACCCCAAGATACAAAAGGGCTATGTATGTTAGCATTCAGAGTGAAGAATGGGGGCAGTTCACGCACGTGTGTGACATAAATCACACTGCCCACGGCAGGCAAAAAGATGCAATGGAAGCTCGGAAGCAAAGGATTTCCAAACTACTATAATCACAGAGAAATCCAACTCCTCTTGTCTCTTATTGACATGTGCACGCAGGATCGTGGCCCAAATTTCCAGTCTCTGATCGTGAAGAAGGAATTCATTAAAGATAATCTAGTTAAGCTGCTGAATCCCAGATACATTTTGCCATTAGACATTCAGAGTAGAATCTTAACATTTCATTAAGATTTGGTCACAGCGTTTCCCAGGAGGTATGGATGTCAGTGAAGTACAAGAAGTGTACCTTGACCTTCTCAAGAAAGGTGTTTCGTTTCCTCCCTCAGATGCTGAGGCTGAATCAGCAAGACAAGAGACTGCTCGGGGCTCAGTGACTCCTCCTGCACCAGCTCTGCTTTTTGTAATTGTTCCCCTGAGCTCTACTATTAAATTGGTCCCAAACCGGATTGGACAATTGCACAGTGAATTGGATACGGTGAAAATGAGTGTGAGGGTGCTGTCCACCGTACGGAAGCAGACCGACTGTACTCCTGGGTCTGAAAACCGTGAAGACGTAGAGCTACTGCAGGAACCGTGAGATGGGTCAGGAGACGCAGGTCAGGATCATGGATCTGCTCATGGTAATAGAGAATAAAGATGTAACTGCTGAGCGAATTCAAGAGAAGGAGGATTTAAATAATGCTATCCTTGGATGACAGCTTTACTCGAAAACAACAAAGGATTTTGGAGCAATATAAGAACCAGAGGGAAGATGCCAGTAGCACCAGTGAACTTCCTGTCCCATCCTGTGATCTCCCTGACCTAAGTCCTAGCCCTTCAGTGCATGGGGCCACTCTGGGAGGGCTCAGCACCATGAATGCTCGGCTTTCAGACTTAAAGTCCCGATGCAACAAACAACTAGAAACCTAGTCTTCATCCACAGATGGATTTGTTAGCCTTGATAAACATAGAAACACCCCTGTTTACTCAAAGGACCAGGCAAAACCTGAAGTCCTACGACTTCATACGAGAGTTTTCCAAACATTCAAATGCAGTGTTACTACTATAGCCAGTTAGTCTACAGACCATTCCAGAAACACCGTCCAGCCAGAGAATGTCATCCTTGCCCCATAATCACTCAACAATGACAAAGAATGATCTCCGGCCACCCAATTACTACGAGGTAATGGAGTTTGATCCCTTAGCTCCTGCTGTTACTATAGAAGCTATGTATAAAAAAAATTGATGTTTATCGCCACAAAAGAGCTCTGAGTCATAGTGACGTTGAGGTAAAAGTGGATGATGGGCACATTAGCTACATAAGAGGTGTCAATTCTCTAAAAGGTAGACCTTGGGGCACCTGGATGGCTCAGTGGTTTAAGCACCTGCCTTTGGCTCAGGTCATGATCCTAGAGTCCCAGGATCAAGCCCTGCATCGGGCTCCCTGCTCAGCAGGGAGTTTGCTTCTCGCTCTGCCCTTCATCCCACTCATGCGCACTTTCTCCCTCTCTCAAATAAATAAATCTTTTTTTAAAAAAATTGTACACCTCGGGCAGCTCTGAAGCACAGAAGGCAAGACCTACCTGTGCATCGAAATCACAGTGGAACATTCCTCCTGTGCAGTAATGAAGTTAAACAGAATAGTAACCGTTCCAGAGCGACAGTAATGGTTGCTGAGCACAGCGCCACCTTTATCTCAAGAGACCTTGGTTTAACATACACTCGCTTAAAACTTCAGCAGAAGAAAAATTCACTGCACTAATGCCAACCAGTTTAGTTAGAGCATATTATGGCTCACAGGCCTTCCCACCTCTAGAAGAGAAGACCTAGCACAGCTGTGAGAAGAGTAGATGAAGATTATTTTATTACAGAATAATAAGACTATGGAGTGGCTCCATTTAAGTAAAGTAGAACGTAAAAAAGTAAATTTGTACTTCTTAACATATGAACGTAGTAGATGGGAAGGAAAAACAAAATAAGATAAAAACAGAGAGGGAGGCAAACCGTAAGAGACTTTTGACTACAGAGAACAAACAAACTGAGGGTTGCTGGAGGGGGCGGGGGGTGGCTGAATGGGTGACGGGCATTAAAGAGGGCACTTGTTGGGATGAGCACTGGCTGTTACATGTAAGTGAGGAATCACTGATCCTACTCCTGAAACCAACACTACACTATATGTTAACTAACTTCAACTTAAAGAAAATCTTGGAAGAAAAAAAAGTCAATTCGTACTTCCTTTTATGTAAATGTTCTTGTTTAATCACTTGTAAAAGCCTTGATGATTGTAGCTTAATCATATTTCAGGCACCCTGAAGAGGCCACTGGACTCTACATCAGGTCGCCTTTGATTACTTGTGATTCTCTGTTAGTCTTTATAATACCAAATGTTCCTTTCTTTCCCTCCACCCTTTCCTGCAATTCAGTATTTCTATTTGGTACAAAGACAACCCACAAACATCCAGAATAAATTGTGCATTTGTTTATGTCACAAATTACAATGACAAATTACCTTAAAACAAAAAAAAAAAAAAGGAGTTTCCGCCCACGTTCATGAAGTACAAATTTCTATTACTCGTGGTGTAAAAAGAAAGTGAAGAACTGGGTTCACGTCTCAGTTCAGTTGGTGCCTTAAAGCCACACTTGAACTTCCCGAGACTCTGCTTCTTCGCAGAGGATGAGGCTCACGGTACTAACTCGATCCTTCTCGAAGGGTTTCTGGAAGAGCCAACGAATGTGAACGCACATCATAGACCACAGAGTGCTCTACGGAGAGAGCTTCTAATACCTGGCACGGAGTAAGTGCTCAAAAGATCTCCGTGGAACGGATCAAGGAATGGGATTCTAATTCCTCGCATTCCAGCGGGAGCTCGTGGCTGCTGGCTTCCTTCCAGCGCACCGCCAGGCTGGGGCTCAGTCTAGCAGTTTGTGTCAGAGACAGGAGGGCTGAGTGTGAAGTGGCGGCACGCTCTCCGCCGTGACAAACAGCACAGCAGAAAGACAAGAATTTTCTCTCCCCCGAGGTCATGGTTTTGCGCTCGCACACCGGGAGAGGTCTCCAGAAGCAATTGCTGCCATTGCCTGCTTGCGTCTGAAAAATAGCTCTTTATCAATGATGCCTCGCCAGAAACGATCTGTATGATACACGCTCCACCGCTCGGGTGAGAGCTCTCCCTGCGAGCCGCCTGGTTTTCGGGGATCCCCGAAACACTGTCAGAGGAGGCGGATTCCGCGGTCCCCTCCTCACGGATCTAAAATCCAAAAAAGCTCCAGAAACCAAGTTTCTCCCCTACCCCATTTGGTGGTAAAACCTGACCTGAGCTAGTAACACAGTTGCTTATGACCTGTATTTCCTCCTCCTGCTGCATTTCACTTAGGAGAAATATGACGGCCTTTGATTATCGGGTGCTACCGAGACCCTGCTGGTGGCGTTACAGCATACGGCACATGCGCGGTAGGGCCGGTAGGGCCCAGCCTGGGCTCCGGGACAGAACTCCAGCAGATCTGCAAGATCTGCTAAAATCTATTAAGGACTTCCCGTGTAGGGGCATCTGGGTGGCTCAGTGGGTTAAGGCCTCTGTCTTCAGCTGGGGTCATGATCTCAGGGTCCTGGGATCGAATCCCACATTAGGCTCTCTGCTCAGCAGGGAGCCTGCTTCCCCCTCTCTCTCTGCCTGCCTCTCTGCCTACTTGTGATCTCTGTCACAAAAAAAAAAAAAAAATTAAAAAAAAAAGACTTCCCGTGTATCAGAGACTATTCTAAAAATCCTTTGCATCTATTATCTGAATTAGTCTTCACATAACCGGAGCATCTGTTCCGTTTTACAAATGAGGAAACTGAGGCACGTGGAGGGCACAGGAATTGCCCACATCACATAGCAAGGAAGTAGTGGAGCTGGGGATGGAAACCAGGCAGCCTGACTCCAGAGTCTGCCTCCTCGCTTGGCAGCAAACTCATCTTGGCAAATCCTACAGGAGTCAGCCACAGGCAAAATGAGTTGCCCCTTAGGAGGCATATTCAAAATCTGTGGTGACTGTGGTATTCGGTAATTTCGACTTGTACTAATTAGGGTCCTCCAGAGAAACAGAACCAGTAGGGTGTGGCTGTGTGGAGTGGTGTGTGTGTGTGGAGAGAAAGAGAGTTTAAGGAGGCGGCTCACATGTTTATGGAGGTTGGCAAATCCCAAATCCTGAAAGCTCTAGGGCAGGCTGGCAGGCTAGGGAAGAGCTGATCTTACAGCTTGAGTCTGAAGGCAGTCTGGAGGCAGAATTCCCTCCTCCTGGCGGGACCTCTGTCTTTTTCTCTGAAGGCCTTCAACTGATTCCTTGAGGCCCATTATGGAGGGTACCTGTTTCACTCAAAGTTTACTGACTTAAATGTTAATTACCTCTAAAAATTACCTTCACAGGGGCGCCTGGGTGGCTCAGATGGTTAAGTGTCTGCCTTGACTCAGGCCATGATCTCCAGGTCCTGGGATCGAGTCCCAAATCAGGCTCCCTCCTCAGCAGGGAGTCTGCTTCTCCTTTGTCCTCTTCCTCTTCCCGCTTGCACTCTCTCTCTCTCTCTCTCAAATGAATACATAAAATCTTTAAAATAAATAAATATATATTTATTATATGTAAAAATAAAAAATACGTTCATGGCAACATCTAGAGTGGTACTTGACCAAATATTTGGCCCTAGCCAAGCTGACACATAGTATTAACCATCATGTTGCTCTTAATATTATCCAGGCTGAACTGGGTTGGTTTATGCTTAACATTATCATTTTATGAGACTGAAAAATGAGCAGTTTATCAGATAATTCAATGTTGCCCCTGAAGAAAGAGATGCTTCTGATCGCAGGCCCCCTCTGACCCACCTCTGTGCAGACAGGGTATGGGAGTTAATAAGAAACAAGTTGGTTCCCTCATTTTCACTGGAAAAGGCTGCCTCCTGCATCTACGGCATTGCATCTGTTAGTACCGCTCAGTTCACAAATGACAGAAATTCAACTTGAACCAGATTAAACAAATAGAGGCTTATTATCAGGATGCTGGGACCAGTGAAGATAAACTGAGCCTCTCCCTCCTCCGACGCTTAGAGTCAAGCAATTAGCAGACATTTCACCAATATCAAACAAGAGAATGGGCAGCTAAGGAATGAGGCAGAAGTTTCTGGCCTCACACAGCCCCTGAATATGATCTTCAACCCCCATGCCCTCCAGCCGTCCACCACCAACCACTCCCCGCCCACCGGATGCGGGATCAGGGAGTCAAAAAAAATCCTACACTAGAACTACTTTTTTCCAAATCAGGACAGAAGTGAATTGATGGTATATCTCTATATACCTCATCTTCCAACTGGCAGAAAACAGAAATGGCTTCTAAGAAGGGATGGATGAGGGGCGCCTGGGTGGCTCAGTTGTTGAGCGTCTGCCTTCGGCTCAGGTCGTGATCCCAGAGTCCTGGGATCGAGCTCCTCATCGGGCTCCTTGGTCGGCGGGAAGCCTGCTTCTCC
>CM053604.1:28370857-28386410 GCA_028646535.1 Procyon lotor | reverse complement strand
TCTCTCTCTGCCTGCCTCTCTGCGGTGGTCTCTGTGGTCTCCTCTGTGGTCTCTGTGGTCTCTCTCCCTCTGTCAAATAAATAAATAAAATGTTAAAAAAAAAAAAAAAAGAATCTCAGACATGTCATCACTAAGACACTTGTAAAATATCCAAGCGGAGATGTCAGATATGCCACCACATCTGAAGCTCAGAAGAGAGGCTGGGCCTGGAATCCCCATCACACCAATGGTATTTAAAAACATGGGAGTGAAGAGGATCCCCAAAAAAGAGAGCGTGGAGAAAAAGGGGGACCTACGACCAATTCCCAAGACACTGAGGTCCTCACAGGTAGAACAGAGGAGGAGGATCTAGGGAGTGAGATAAAAACGAGAAGAGACTGGCGCCCCAGTGTGAAAGAGGAGGGGGTTTTCAACTTTGTCGACTGCTGCTCCTGAGCCAAACAGAGTGAGGACTGAAGAGGGTCCATCCTGCTGGGCAATCAATAGAAATGATAGCAGTATTTTTGGTGGAGTTACAAAGACAAGAGCCTTCTCTTTGAGAAGTCCGACAATGATGAGAAGCAGAGAAATGGAGCAAGTACAAGAAAAAGATGGGGTCAAGGGAGGGAGGAGTCTGAGGATGCTGTGTGACCCAGCAGAAAGTGGGGAGAGGGAGGGAAGGGGAGGGGAGGGGGGAAGGCACAGAGGTAACACGTGCAGGGAGGGCGTGACAGGAGAGAGGGCAAGGGGACAGACGCAGACACAGGAAGGTCTATCTGCAGACAAGGTGATGGCAAGACAAAGGCGCTCCCACGTAACAGCTTCTATGTCCCAACGAAGACAAGTTCGTCAGACGCAAGCTAGTTGGGAGACATGAGGAAGGGGAGGGAGGTCTGAAATACCATGCAAGTCATGAAATGGTCACTGCGAGAGTGGAAAGCAAGTCTATTTTGAGGCTGAGGTAGAACGGCTACCCGGACAATGTGGCAATGCCCAGGGGCTCAGGGGCCAGTTCAGAGAAGGCACATGCTTGGGGTCAAGAGCAGAACTTTGCCAGATAAACGAGACCCAAAAAATGAAGGAATCGAGGGAATTCAGGATACCTACACGACACTGATTGCAATGATCACGGCATCTGAGCGGGACCACGAGCGAAGAAAGGGCCAGAGGGAACTATAAGATACAGACAAAGGAACTGGACACACCTCTGGGTCTCAGTGACACAAAGAACTGTCACAGCAGGGAACCGGGCAAGACAACCCCAAGCACAGGAGGTTTTGGGTGAAGAGAGTAATGAGTGGAACAGGAATTCTGGAAATGGAGTGTTTGATGATGATTCACGCTTACATGGAATGGAATGCTGATGAAAGCCACTGGCTCGGGTACTGGATGGGCCAACTCTTAAAAGTTGACGTCATCAGGGCGCCTGGGTGGCTCAGTGGGTTAAAGTGTCTGCCTTCGGCTCAGGTCATGATCTCAGGGTCCTGGGATCGAGCCCCACATCGGGTTCTCTGCTCAGCAGGGAGCCTGCTTCCCCCTCTCTCTCTGCCTGCCTCTCTGCCTACTTGTGATCTCTCTGTCAAATAAATAAATAAAATCTTTAAAAAAAAAAAAAGTTGACGTCATCAATAATGTCAAGCGTTGGCATAACCAGAAAGACCTCTGGCCATGGACAAGCCTCCAGGGAGTGAGTGGGAGTGGAGGAACAAAGATTAAAGGGCAAGCTCGGCAGCACCTGATCCCTGATCCCACATCCTCTCTTCTTCCCCCAACTCCTTCTTCATTTGGCTCTTGCCAGCCTAGAATCCACCTGTCTTTTCCTGCTGAGGAAATCAACTTGAAGAGATAAGGAGGTAGTGGGATAAAGGAAAACACAGGGTGGAAATGTCAACCTGTGACTCTGTGTGGCGGGGGAGGGGACAGAAAAATCAAGTTACTGATCAGGAACAGTCTAGACTATTTTTGCTCCCTCGGGAGACTCCTCATTATGGTCATAGCAACTCCACTCCGGATGAAGAGACTGCCCACGAAAGACGGTAAGATCTACCAATGGGACTGGCCTGCGTGGGAGGAAGAAAGGAAAACAGAGATAGGAAGAGAGAAGAGGAGGAAACACACAGGAAATCAGCCCCTATTATGTCCCAGACTTGTGTAAGGCTCTGCAGGTTGCACACTGCACAAAGGCATCACATTCAAAGTGCAGATACCATAAATTTATATATTCTGACAAGTTTCTGGCAGGTAGTATTATTACAGAGTGAACTGTGACCCCTTCAAATGCGTATATTGAAGCTGTATGTCCAAGTAGAGTCACACTGGGGGTTAGGGCTTCAACATACACATTTGAGGGGGACACGACTAGAGCAAAATGAAATCATGATGGTGGCCCCTAATCCATAGGACTGGTGTCCTTGCAAGAGGAGGAAGAGACACCACTGATGTGTGCACAGAGAAAAAGCCACGTGAGGACAGTGAGAAGGTGGCCATCTGCAAGCCAGGAAGAGAGGCCTCGGGAGAAACCAGCCCTGCCGGCACCTTGATCTTGACCTTCCAGAGCCGAGAACTATGAGAAATCAATTTCTGTTATTTAAGCCACCCAGTTTGTGGCATTTTGTTTGGCAGCTCTAGCAAGCTAATATAAACAGCAAAGTGTTCTTTGTTCTTGTCATCGGTATATTAGGAAAATTCTCTAATAGGTAGAAGTAAAACCATTTGAGGAAGGGGTTGATATTTTGTAATTTACAGGGAAATGCCATGTAGGCCAGCAGTGACCCTGAGAGTCACAATGCCAGATGGTTTCTTTCATGTTACTTCATTTAATCTATATGCAACTTTATTTTATAAAGAGTATTAAGTTGAAGAAAAAGAAGCTCAGAGAACTTCAGTAACTTGATCAAATTCAACCACACACTGATGAGAAGCTGAAATTTGTATCCAAATAAGCCTATTCCAAAACTCACATTTCATGATGTATCACACTGCCTCCAATGTAAGTTCTAGAATTTTTAAAAAAAGCTGCTAGTATCATCTCAGCAATTCTGCTAGATGCTTTGGCCTACAACAGTGACGTAGGTCTTACTGACACTAGGTTAGAGATGAAGAAACTGAAGCCCAGAGAGGTTAAGTGACTTGCCCAAGGCCACACAGCTTAGCAAGTTGCGATCCGTCTGCTTACTGCCCCTCTCTCGCCCTCTTCACCTCATACTCCACCACCGAATGCTCCTTCTTCCCATACACAAATTTCCTAGGTGATCCATAAACACAAAAGAGCCTTTCTCCTGTTTGACACATTATTTATATCCTTTTAGTACAATCAACATTATCAAAAGTCATTTACAAAGTAAAGAAGGTAGCAATTGTCCGACAATGCATTTGCGCCCCAAAAATAAATAGATGAAGATCATGTTAGAATTAAATAGCAGTTGCATTCATTGCATAAATTTCTAGCTCTTCTTCTTGATGCATATAGTTTTTCTTCGGCTGACTTGGATGAATTTCACCCTAAAGATTAATCTGGCTCTCTATAAAGAGCACAAGAATTAATATTCAGCCAAGATAGGAATCTTTTTTCATTTTCATTTTAGTGGAAATCAATCTGTTAAGATATTGTTGAGTGCAATTTGTTACTGATTCACTCCCACTTTTCTGCTCAAGTCGGGGTGCTTGGAAATATCTATATAAACACTTTTTGTCAATACTACCAAGATTTATATGGCTAAGTTACTGTAACTGTTATCTCTGAGAGCACTATGAATTACGCTATGTGATGTTAGATTTTATTGAACTTATGTAATAGAAAAGTGATCAATTAAAAAAAAAAAACTCACAATGATTTTTGTCTCCAGCAGGTGGTATGTAGAAATGACTTCTGGATAAAAGAGATACAACCAAGAAACTGGACGTGGCCCCCTTCATGTTCCCTAGTCTGGCTTGGAGGCCTTCTCGTGTCTTCCTTAACACATTTCCTACGGGGTCACTAAGCAGAATGCTGCACTTGGGATACCATTTAGCCAGATCCTGAGAGTTGGGATTTACGCAGGTGTCTCTCTGTGTGTCTGTCTGCCTGTCTGGCTGGCTCTCTCCTACAGTTTCCATAACAAAGTGCCGCAGAGTAGCTTAAACAACAGTAATGTACCACCGGCTCACAGTTACAGAGGCTAGAAGTGGGAAATCAAGCTGGTGCCAGGACCATGGACCTCTGAAGGTGCCGGGGAACAACCCACCCCTGCCTCTCTCCTAGCTTCTAAAGGTTTACGGCAAACTTGGTGTCCCCTGGGGTTGTAAATACATCACCTAATCTCTGCCTTCAGGTTCATATGGCTTCTCCTTGTTCACCCACCTGTGTCCCGATTTTCCTTTTCTATAAAGATACCCATCTCATTGGATTAGGGCCCCAGTCCACTTCAGTGCGACCTCATCTGAACGAATTACATCTGCGAAGAGCCTATTTCCAAATAAGTCTCGTTCTGAGGCACTAGGGGTTAGGACTGCAACACAAGCATTTTGGGTAACACAGTCCAACACGTTATACTCATACTCGCTCAACGTATAAGCAGGTTCTACTACCTTCCTTCTTATAAATGAAACTAAAAACTAATAACAGTATCTACCACGACCTTAAATTCTTTCTTCCCTTTCTTGCCCAAAGAGTAATCTATTTCTCCATCCACATAACTCTCGAACCCACTTCACTCTGGCCTGGCACCAAACATTCTCAACAATGTCACCCACAGTCACCTAACTTTTAAATCATCTTGGTTTTTTTTTTTAATAATCCTATTTTTAAGCAGGCTAAATGCCCAGCACGGAGCCCAACAGGCAGCTTGAACTCACAACCCTGAGATCAAGAGTCAGATGCTTAACTGGCTGAGCCACCCAGGGACCCTTGAATCATCTTACTTTTTTTTTTTTTCTCTAAATCATCTCACTTTTTAAATCCTGATCCTGCTAAACCTCCCTGTGGCTTTTGGAACTGGGAATCCCATCACCCTCGGAGAACTGCATCCCTTCTTAGCGTCCACGTTACGATCTGGAGATTTTCCTCTTTCCTGCTCCCAGGAGCCCTCTGCTGCCTCTTCCAGAAACATCCCGGGCATTCTGTTCATAGGTCACCTGTCGTCCGTCCTTGCCCCCATCACCACCCACCTCGTGTCTGCCGATGGCCCCTGCCCTGCCATTTGGCCCACAGCTCCCCTCTGAGGTCTAGGACATCCCCAAGCACTTTACTCTCCACCTCCTTCTGTGTGTCCCAAGTCACCTAAAATTCAACATACCTCCAATGGAAATCCCCCTCCTCTGTGACCTACACTGAAGAAGGGCACGTCCGCTGAGCCCGACGCCCTGGTCAGACATCTGGGAGGCAACCTGCCTCTTGTTACCCCTAAAACAGAAATTCACACAGAATTCCAGCACACCTCCCCAAAGAAGGCCCTGGCAATGTGATGCACAATTCAGAACAGAGTTGAAAGCAGACCACCAAGTAGTCTGAAATTTGGGTCGTTCTCACAAGGACATGCGATAAACTTGAGCTGCTCAAGGCCACTCAGTGGAGGACACGGCATTGTTGCACCTGCTTTTTGGGAACTTACTCCTCCATATGGCACTCCTCCCACCCCCAAATCCAGCTCCTGCACCCCTGTGCACCCTACCTGGGCTCTGGGGCCGCCTCCTCCATTGGACACACTTCACACAGTGCCTAGGGCCATCATTTCTTCGGGAACCCACAAAAATGTTTTAATTGGCGTTCTTTTCAAGTCAGAAGGAAAAAAATGAATATGATCCACCAGCATGTATTATATTCATTTATACCAATGCAATCAAAGTATGATTTCACATTATTTTACGGAGGAAGGAGCCCACAAAGCAAAAGTCCTCAGGGGACAAAGCAGCCTGGGTCTGCCTTCCCTCTCTGACTACCTTGCCAAGGGCCCTTCTTTTAGCTAAAAAGGAAAAGATAGATGTATTAATTCACACGGAAGCACTAAAGCTTGGTAATTCACTGGCTAGCCATCCAAGGAAGATTTGCTTCAAACTTGTCCAAATCCAAAGAGAAGGAAACTTTTCTTAACATTTAATGCTTCTTTTTCTTTTAAGTGTAGAAGAACTATGTAAGCTTTGTAGGAATTTCAGAGAATTCACAAAAGTTTAAAGATAGAAATCAAATCATCTATAATACTAGAAATAATCACTATTAAGGTGATGTATTTTCTCTTGGTATCCACGTGTGTGTGTGTGTATATATTTGGTCTTATCAAGTGGAATTCTTTTTTTTACTTACAATTTTGTCATGAGCAATTTCCTATAGCATTAAATATTTATGATTTTTAATGCTGTAATATGTTCTACAAATGTTTTTGTCCACATTCCTAATTATTTCCTAAAGATAAATGTTTTTAGTGAGATTACTGCATCTAATGCTATTAACATTTTTAAAGTTTTCTGATGCACACTGTCAATTTTTTTTTTTTTTTACCAGAAGTGTTATATAAACTTCTCATCCTTGGTGCAAATTTCCCTATACCCTAAATAAGAATGGATATTATGCTTTATAATCTCTAAGAGTCTGATATGCAAAAATTGGAACTACTTTGCTTCAAAATGCATAATTTGATTACTTGTGACATTGAAAGTATTTTTTAAAACACTCAAGAGTTGTTTCTTCAGTGAAATTTTGTTCATAAACTTAAATTATGACATTGGGGTGATGATCTTTTGTACTTATAAGAGCTTACTGTATGATAAAGATGTTAACTTTTATATGATTGCACATTTTGGTCCAAGTTTCTATGCTTTCCAATTGGGTATTATATTTTTAATCATATAGAAGTTCTTAATTCAAATGTAATAAAGTTGATCAACTATGCTTATTTCTGGTCTTTTGCCATCGCAAGGTATTTATTTTCATTCTAACGTTTTATGGAGTTTTCCTTTATATTAAAATCTTCTCCAAACTGAATGTATTTTGACATAAGCAGTGAGGAAACACATTGTCATTCTTTTTTCCTAAGGAATTAGAAAATTATTTAAAAATTATTTTCTGAATAAAATCTATCCAGTTACTCCCTGATTCCGTTTTCCTTTATCAAATCAGAAGCGAGTCTGCTTCTTGACCTTCTCATCTGATTCGTCATCTGCTGCTTCATTCCTGGCCAAGCACTGTTTTCGTATTTGTAAACTTGCAATGTGTTTTAAAAACCTACTGGGCTGGGACTCCATTTTTTGATCCTGCTTCTTGAAATCTTGTTGGTTACTCTCGTACTTTTCTTTCGGATGAAGGGAGAACAGCGGAGTGATGGAGGGAGACGGAGAGAGAACAAGAAGGTAGAGAGAGGGCACGGAGGGTGATCCCAGGTCATTTTAGTTCCTCTTCAGCCTGATGGACTCCCGCTGAAGAGATTCCGTTTCCATCGACATTCAATGAATACACTGTGACCTGGGCACAGTCCCATAAATTATGTCAGTGTGCCCCTCTTTAGGGGCAATATCTAACTTTTATCAATTTCATTTTTTAACACTTTAAGATCCAAAGAATATAGACAAAGGTTTCATATCCTTGGGATTAAGAAATAAAACGATTAGAGCAGTGAACATCCTAATGATCGGTATCCCAAGATTTCTTGATTTCTCGCGGAGAAAGACTTGGACAAACATGATCTCCATAGCAGGGTTTCCCATCCCGGGACGTACTTTGCTGACAAGTTTTAATATAATTTAACATTAATATTATTTCATGGATATCAAAGTTCTGAGGTCTCATCCTGTCATGTTTTAGAAGGTCTACTTCAGATGGTAAATACCCATCCCCAACCACAACAATGCTGATAAGTTTAAGTACCATAACCCAGAGCATTAGGAACAGTTTCTATGTGGTCACCAGATGATGGGACTCCAGGAAAGATAGGTTTTCAGAGAAGGTGCAGAGGATGTCAAATTTCTCTCTTTACCACCTCGATGTAGACTCCATCCTGAACATTCCAGATAAACTGCCTCTCTCATCCTGGCAGTTGGCTCTGTGCAGCAGCAAAAAGGCCGGCGTCGTGGCCAAGAGATCCACCCCCCAAGCTCACTGCTTCTACTCCTTTGCTTTATGATCCCAAGCCGATCACTTTACTTTCTGGAATTCCATTTCCTTATCTACGAAATGGATAAAATAATGCCAAGTTTTGGGTGGTTGTGGGGATCGAAGGGGCTGATGCAGGCAAAAAATACTCCACTCCATAAATAATGACATATTTTACTGGGGTTTTGAGGTTTAAAGGATTTATGTCTTTTTAAATCAAGCATATTAAATCACAGGCCCCAGAACATTGTTGTCACTCAATAAATGTCAGCCAACAAGTTAATAAGGAAGTATCACTCCAGCACAATGAATTTAAAAATTCCTGAAAACTTCTTACAATATCAATTTTTTTAATTCAAACATTATAAATATTTTGCCATTTGCCAATGTAATACAAAGGGAAAGAAGAAAAAATGACCAATTCTATTACATATGATACTAATTTACAGTGCATGTTTTTAAACCTCAGTTTCGCACTATTCACCACCTTGACTACACATGTTCCTAAAGACAGATGTGAACAATCCACCTATTTTTAACAGACCTCTATTCCCACACAACTACTGGGTATTATAAAGTCTCTAAATCATCCTAACTTTTGGGGCACCTGACAAGCTCAGTCAGTAGAACATGAGACTCTTGAGCTTGGGGTCATGAGTTCAAGTCCCATATAGGGCATGGTGTCTACTAAAAACATAATAATAATACATAAAATAATCCCCACTTTTAATCTTGCCATTTTCCTTTGTAATAAATACAAAGGAACAATACACCTGGCTCAAAAACAGGTGGTCTAGCTGAGGTGAAGACTGACCACCTCTTGTCTTCATAATAGTTTCCTTCTTTGCCTTAATGGAATAAAATTTATAAGATATTCATTTCCTATGACTTTAATTTTTCCACTTGCCACTTGTTTTTATAAATATCACAGGCAACATAAAACAATAATCTTCAGAAATTTAAAAAAAAATCTATCCAGAGGCACCTGGCTGGCTTAGTCAGGACAGTATATGACCTGATCTCAGGGTTGTGAGTTCGAGCCCCATGGTGGGTATAGAGAGTCCTTAAAAAATACGATAAAATCGGGGTGCCTGGGTGGCTCAGTCACTTAAGTATTTGCCTTTGGCTCAGGTCATGATCCCAGGGTCCTAGGATCAAACCCCAGGTGAAGCTCTCTGCTCAGCAGGGTATCTGCTTCTCTCTCTCTCTGTGTCTGCTGCTCCCCTGCTTGTGCTCTGTCAAATAAATGCAAAAAATATTTTAAAATAATAATAATTTAAAAATAAATAAAATATTTTTAAAATTTTTTAAAAATTTTTTCTTATTCTATCCAGAAGCCAAATATGTAAAATAGGTCACAGTGACGTTGGCCCAATGGAAGGAGGTAGGAGACCTAGAGCCCGTCTAGGAACAACCATTCCCAGCCCAACAACGAAGGTCTCTGCCACCCCCAAAATCTCTTGAATAAAACCCAAGTCAGATCATGGCATTAATGATGTTCAAGACCTTCCAATGACTGCCCCTTACACAGAGAAAACCCAAAGTCTACACCCTGCCCAGCTTGCTCTTGTCTCTGACCACCACTCAGTGTTTTATGTCCTACACATTTCCTTCTCCGCTCAACTCGCATCCCAATCCCCACCGCCACCCTGACGCCCCACTCTACCACTGCTGTCCTTACTATTCCTTGAACAAGCCAAACATACTCGCTCTGCAGCTCCTTTGCATTTGCCGTTCCCTCTGTGTAAGATGCCACAAAACCACGTGGTCCCTTCCTTTCTTTCTTTCAGGTCTTTGCTCAGATGTTATCTGCTCAGAGAGGTCTTACTGGCTGCCCTGTGCAAACCAATATGCCCCCACCTACCTCACTATCTCCTGTCATTTTTCTTTCTTGGCACTTATAATAATAGCACAGTCCTCTACTTGTGTATGTACCTTTTTTATGGACTGTGTCTCTCAATTAAATGTGAGCCCACTAAAGTAAGAAATTCATTCGCTTCACCATGAGCTTCACCACGAGTTCACGAAACAGCACCCGACACATGGGAGGTGCTCAGGAAACAGGTGCTGACTGACTGAACAGCTGAGATGCTTACGCACGAGTCACGAGGCAGCTCCAAACCTCTCTAGTGTCCCAGTCAGGACTCTCTCAAGCCAGGATGGGAACACTGTCAAAAGTGGCATCAGCAAGGGACATGGGCAGTGTCAAATACACAGGACCCACAAGTACCAATTGTTTTGACATCCATATTTTGTGTGTTGGTCTTAGATTCAGAAGAAACAGAGATGGGTTTGTGAATGGTAGAAAAGAGTCCCCTGAACGCAGACTATTGCTCCTCCCAAGCCTGTGCTCCATGAGGGGTCTACAATGAACTAGACCCGAGGTCTCCACACAAAGGGATCCCTGGCTTCTTGCTTTTACCCAGAAAAATCATGTCCGTTTCCAAAAACCA
This sequence comes from Procyon lotor, assembly GCA_028646535.1. NCBI lineage: Eukaryota > Metazoa > Chordata > Mammalia > Carnivora > Procyonidae > Procyon > Procyon lotor. The sequence goes on along the minus strand of CM053604.1, from coordinate 28,375,919 downwards.
TTCCACGTACAGGGCGTTAATTCTGCTTCTCATCAAGCCGTATCACCAAGGCCTAATGCCCAAGGTCTCAATACTGAAATCCTTGTTGTACTTCCGTAGGCCCGGCTTTTTTCTTCAGCTGTGCCCTGGGATCCAGGGGTTTCCCTTAAATGTGCTCTCAGGGGCCTTCCGTGGCCTGGCGCAGGCTTCCAAAGCACCCCGCTGATGACTACTCTGAAAACACACCTAGAAACCATGAAACTCCGTGGCTTAAGCACAGGACTAGCTTCGGGAATGATTTAAATAAACAAAATTGGACCCCAAAAATTGCTCAACCAAAGACTCCTGGTATTCTCATTGATATCCACTTAACACTGGTATTATCGGAGTAGAGGCAGATGCAAAGAAATGTGGCCCAAATCACAGGGAATGCGATGGGTTGTTTTGGACATTACTACAACCCATGTTTAAACTGGAGTTGTCATGCCACAGTCAACCATTTTATTATTGACAAATTAAAATTTTAAGTATGTACAGATCCTTGAAACCTTTATCTTGAGAAATTTGGGGGTTTTTTCCCCCTTCTGCCTGGAACATTCTTCTCTTTACTCCTAGATAATTCCTACCCCCATTTCACATCTCAGCTTCCCTCACTATCAGTCCCTTGGAGAGGCTGTCCCCGACTCCCTTCCCACACCCCTGCAGGCCGTCCCACTGCCCCCTCTCATACGGTCTCCAAAAACCTGGACTTTTCCTTTAATGCTCTTAACGCACCTGTAGTCAACATGCATTTACCTGTTTAATATCTGCCTCTCTTACCAGACTCCAGGTGAGCAACCGGTGGGCAGAAGTCACGTTCGTATTGCTCACTGTTGTGTCCCCCACACCTAGTGTGGACTAAGTGCTTGGTGGGTCTGGGGAATAAAGAAATGAAGGAATGGAACACAATCTGAGCTATGTGTGAAAATGACCATGGATACCTACCACAGTCCTACTTTATTAGAGCAACGAGTTCCCCTATGCAAAAAAAAAAAAAAAAAAAAAAAAACACAGCGATCCTCGAGCAAGATGTGGATCATTTTTTCAAGGCCCCCATTCCTAAACCTCCCTAATGAGATCATTCAAATCCTCTCAGGTACACCTACAGGGTCAGGAAGCTCATGGAATCTTGGACTTGAGCTCTGATCAAAACTTGACCTTAAAATTTCTCGAAACATTAGTAGGAATGGTAGAAGTCGGGCCAATCACCAATCCGAAGCTTCAAGCAGACATTAAGCAAACAGCAGCCAGAAAGACAAATCCGGGCGGTGCTTTTCAGTGCTCAAAGCAGCAGCGTCCTTGGCACCGGGTCATTCCCCCACTTCTCAGAGGTGAGGACTCCCTGGGCACCCTGAGAACCAGAGGCCATCAGAGCCTCGGGGAGCAGTCCAAGGAGACCCCACCGCCACTGATGAAGGGGAGAGTCCTCCGAGCGGTGTCTTTGTCACTGTGTATCGACTAAGAAGAACCAGCACAAGAGCAAAAGTGTGATGGACAGCAAATGCTGTCTATGTCTGATCTCTGTGGGCCTCCCATTTGAAGACTCCAAGCAATACTCACTAGGCGGGGTGTTTTCAAGGCAAGAGACTCCACAGAATGAAAGGAAGAGCAAGAAATCTAAATTGATGCTGCTGTGACTTCATTTGCACCACAGGGTGCTGCGCTCGGTACCTTTGGGTAATACCATTGCACTTGGGGCATAAGGAGAAGGCAAAGAGAAGGGAGTTCAGAGTATTATGCGTAGGAAGTGAAGGGATCCTGGCATTTAAAAAAAAAATAATGCCCTCCTTGGAGAGAGACAGCATTAGAATCACCACGATGGGCTGCAAATGTTACAAAGGAGAAGGAAGTGATGGGTGAATGCCAAGGCAGCAAGCAGACACAGCATGACAATGATGCCCAGAATGTCAAAAGCTTGGAAGTTTTCCTAATCCTTGTTTAATCTCCATGGGAGGTTTTCTTTTTTTTTTTTTTTTAATAGAAATGCATCTTTAATTTCATAATGAAAATCAAGAGGCAAATAGATTTGAGTTTATTGCCAAGTTACAAAAAGGTAATCTATTCCATCAATGAGTGGACATCGTACTTATAAAAAGAAGGGATCCAGATGATGAGCGTTCAGCCTCTGAGCAAACTGCCTTTAGTTCCTCCACGCAAGAAATATTTAGTGAGCCAGGCACTGTTATAAGGGCCGGGAATACTGCGGTGAACAAAACTCTCTGCCTTCACGGGGTTTGCTTCCCCATGAGGAGAGGTAGACCATAAACAAAGGAAGTAAGCGGAAAAAGTATTAGTTCTAAAGACTTGGGAGAGACAACAGAGAGGAGGCTGGTGAGCATCAGAGCTGGGCAAGGCCTCTCTCAAGAGAAGATTATGGTCTCACCTGGGGCACACTTACCCACGCTGGGAATCTGACCACAGACTTGGGGAAGCTGACCAGGCAGGTCCTGAGGGTGCGGGCAGGGAGGGGAAGTTCCAGGCAGAGGGAACAGCAAGCAGAAAGACCCCGAAACGGGGGATGCTCTGCAAGTGTCCCAGAAACAGCAAGGCTGGCGCAGACTGAGTAGATCTGAGCAATGACATGACATGACATGACCCGACTTCCCTTTAAAAAGCATTACTGGGGCGCCTGGGTGGCTCAGTCATTAAGCGTCTGCCTTCAGCTCAGGTCATGATCCCAGAGTCCTGGGAATGAGCCCCGCATCAGGCTCTCTGCTCAGCAGGAAGCCTGCTTCTCCCACTACCATTCCCTCTGCTTGTGTTCCCTCTCTCGCTGTGTTTCTGTCAAATAAATAAAATCTTTAAAAAAAAAAAAAAAAAGCATTACTCCAGGGGCACCTGGGTGGCTCAGATGATCGAGCATCTGCCTTCAGCTCGGGTTGTGATCTCCAGGTCCTGGGATCGAGCCCCATGTTGGGCTCCGAGCCAGCAGCAAGTCTGCTTCTCCCTCTCCCTCTCCCCCTGCTTTTGTTCTGTCTCTCTCCCTCTCAAATGAATAAGTAAAATCTTTTTTAAAAAATGCTAAAATGATAAATAATAAAAAGCATTACTCTGCCAGCAGCATTTCAAGTATTAGACATCTTTGACTCGATGCCCCACACCCCAAAGACTAAGACTTAAGTTTCAAGAGATCCTACCCACCCACCAACTCAACTCCAATATGCCCACTGAGATATTCAAAACTGGGCTGAGAGGTCATTTTGCAAAAATGCAGAAAACAGCAATCCTGTCCTTTAAAATCCGGCACAGAGATGCGCAGGGCAGGGCTGCCTCTCGCAACAACTCAGGTCATATACGTGCCCACGTCACAGCTCCTGGGCCACACTGCAGGTGTGGGGGTACGGTGGCTGAAGGGATCATGAGGAGAGAGGAAAGGAAGAAACCAGACTGTATCTGTGCCACGACTTCAATTCAGTCTTGAGGAAAGAACCACCTGCTTTGATGTAGACGGGCAGGGTCCAAAGACACAGAGGGGGGTCCCGCAGGACCAGTCAAGAGGGTCCTTGGCTTCTTGTAGGATAGAAATCAAATCCAAGCCAAGAGGAAGTAAAGCAGAGTTTATTGAACAGCATTAAGCGAAAGTTTATAGCAGATGGAGTGTTGGAGAGACTCAGAAAGGAAAGGAGAGTGAGTCTTGTTGTTGCTTGGGGTTAGGGGTTTATATTAGAAAGGGGTCCGGGGTACGTGTTTCTTCAGGAATCCCGCGTGGGCGAGCAAAGGAGGGTGACAGGTAAATATTAAGTGTTATTTCATAAATCATGGCAAGTAGGGGGTATTGGTGCCAGTGCTGGCCGAGGTTTGTTCGAAGCTAATGTCCAGGACCACGTTTGGGACCCAGTTCTTCTTAGATGTCATCAAGGCTTTGGGTGCCAAGGACAAAACTCAGAGAATGATTCACCTTCCTGCTTCCCCCTTGGGGTGGGAACACAGCTTCTTTAGTTTACTGAGATGCAAGGCAAAGGAGAGAACATGGGTTAGTGGCACCTAGCAGGAAAACAGCAGAGACGGAGTCTTTCTAAAAAATGGACACCTTTCAGTTTCCCTACCTCAGTCTGATGGTAACCTTTGGTCCTAGAGATTCCAGGATCGTCATGATTTCACATATGGTATCCCACGGGCCCCAAAAACCATTTAAATGCCCCTGGAGAACTTCCCACAAAGCCGCCAACAGAAAACATCAGGGGTCTCTGTCGCAGAGAGAAGAGAGGAAGGCTGGAGGAAAGGGGCTCCCCCAGGGGAACTAAGTCTCAGGAGTGAGGAGGAGGAGGGCATAGGGGGGTTCAGGACGCACACAGTGGCTGAGTCCTCACCTGGGACCACTACTCACTGCTCTGCTCCTGGGTTCCTTATCCTGATTTAATGAGATGATGGCCATATACCAGGGCACTCAGAGAGGCCAATCCTCTTCCCTCTCCCCTGAGTCATCTCATCACCTTCTAGGCGGGGAAGGAGGGGAAAAGCAGGCAGGCTTTAGACAAATTGCCTGATGGGATTCCATTCCTACTCAACATGACACAAACACACAGGCACAAACTGAAATGGAACATCTGGGAGAACGTAAGTCAAGTATTGGCAGTTATCGGACTGCGGTTAAGACGGGCAGTACTTCTGTTGTTCGTCTGTATTTTTTTCCTTTTCCACAATGAACGTGGATTACTCATATTTTTTCTGGAAGCAGGGAAGGGCATATTATATAGTAGAAAGGCTTCCAATACACATGGTTCACGTGAAAAAGAAAGTCTCTGACACACACGAAGCTAATGTAACATCGTGGGTCAACTACTCTCAAATTAAAAAAAAAAAATTTTTTTTTAAAGAAAAGAAAAAGTCAGGGCACCTGGGTGGCTCAGTCATTAAGCGGCTGCCTTCGGCTCAGGTCATGATCCCAGGGTCCTGGGATTGAGCCCCGCATCGGGTTCCCTGCTTGGCAGGAAGCCTGCTTCTCCCACTACCATTCCCTCTGCTTGTGTCCCCTCTCTCACTGTGTTTCTCTCTGTCAAATAAATAAAAATCTTTTAAAAAAAAAAGAAAAGAAAAGAAAAAG
>CM053604.1:28356301-28370757 GCA_028646535.1 Procyon lotor | reverse complement strand
CCTGCCCCCCTCCCCAGCGCCCCCCAACTCCTCATCCCCTCCCCCCCCACCACCCACCTACCCCCACCTGCCATCAGTCAGTTCGGCCCTTTGCTCGCAGGCCTGAGCTGGGTCTACTGCTAACACTTCCACCCTAGGATTCAGCCACAATACCTAAAGTCAAAGAAGCACGGGGTGGATGTTTTTTGGTCATACATAAAAGAAACCTAACTAGTTTGTTTTTTCATTCAAATCCATGCTGATCTTGTTCTTAGTTTACTTTCAACTGGTGTAAAAAGGCTTCAGGATTACAAGGAGACATCAAATAAAGAACCTAAACATCTTGTCACTGGCCACCCATTTCAACATTCCTTGAAGCAACACCGGTTGTGAAGACAGACTTACGTTTCCTCTATGGGATTCCCTGGCAACTGAACGTGAATAAAGAAACCAGCCCCGGGAAGTGGGCCCTCGGCATTCAGGGGCAGCTGGGGTGGGGAGCCAGGGTGCTCAAGGCTCAGATGAAACAGTATTTCCTGCACTACCTCAAAGACCCAGCACCTAACAGGAGTGCAAACTTGACAAATATGCAGAGTGTAGTCTCTCACCATAGGAATTACCAAAGAAGCTAAAAACAGAAACACGCACTGCATAATCTCTAACCTCAGGGGACAAGACAAACAGAGAATTGCTGTGTCAATCTCATTTCCTTGTTAGGCGCATTATCATAAGTGAGGGCCTTTCGTTCTGAATGCTACACTTCACTAACATTTACCCGACTCCGGCTTCTGAAATATTGAATTCCATAGTAATTTTATTTTTTGCTTTTGATCTTTACTGTTTTGCTCATTTATCCATAAACATGAGCTACTGAACTGAGTTGAAATTAAACAGCCAAGGTTAGAACCTGAGGCCATTCAGATAGGACTAAACCAGTAGCCCAAGATGGGAGACTTCACTGTTGAAGTAAGAATAATAAATTTAAAATTTCTATGTTTGGATAGGTCCATGTAAGGTGACTTGATGATGATCCAGGTCCGGATTCATCTTGATGCTCTGGTTTAGGAAGGGAAGAGATGTACATGACCCTGAGTTCTCATAATGTGAATTTCAGAAATCCTCCCCTGTCATCAGAACACTCTTACAGAATGGCTCTGTGCTGGGGAGTTGCTAGAACCATCCTGAACAGCAGTGCATTGTATCACTTGACTAATCTTGAAAGTAGCTCATTCAACCAATTTTGGCAACTGAACTATTTCCTGAAATCCAGAATAGCAGACATTTGAGGATGAGACAGGACCAAATGGGAGACTTAAAAACAAGTCACAGTGCATTACAGGGTGTCTTCAATTTACTGAAATATTACCAGTGGACGGAAAGGAGAGATGGAATACATCTGAGCCAGAGGCCGCCCACTGATGGGGGGCCTCAGGCTTGGGACTGCCAGCAAACGTGGCCTCCTCCATCTGCCCAACCAGCAGACGAGGGAGTTCTATGTGGTTTTCCAGGGTTCAGAATAGAGCAAAGTGGGACTCAGAGGCGTGCCCAATCCGCTCAGAGTCACACAATTTGACCACCCTCTTAGCGCTGATAAGGGGTGGAGCCTAAATTTGGGTCCAGGGGTGCTGGTTTGAATGTCTATGCTCTTCATAAAGTTGAGAGTGAGGCCAGCAGACTAGCTGAAGCGACAAAGATCCCTCTCAGGGGCAGTTGTTTGGGATTAAGATACACACAAAGATTTCATCTGATTTTATCTAATGATGACAAAGATAATGATAAGAACTAAGATTTACTCAGTGTTTTCTCCATGCCAGATTCTGTTTCTGTGCCATGTATTTATTCCTTGAACAATGCCGCCAAGTGGGGACTATTATGATCCCCATTTGATAAACAGGGAAATCAAGGTACTGAAGGTTAAGTAACTAGTACAAGGACATAGAGCTGTTAAATGGAAGAGCCAACATCAAACCCAAGTGACAAGCTCCAGAGCTCATGCTCCTAACTTCTACATTCTCCTGCTTCTAAGGACACACAGATAATGGAGAGTTAGCACAGCCTACAACTTTCTAATTCTACATTGTGCCACTCAGACTTTTTTTTCAGAACAACACTCATGCTACCCTTCTACTGGCAAAAATGACACCCTTGGGACAGGGAGTATTTTGCAAGTTTCTCAGGAAAAAAAAAAGGATCTCTTTCAACTTAACTCCAGAAAGAAAGAAAGAAAGAAAGAAAGAAAGAAAGAAAGAAAGAAAGAAAGAAAGAAAGAAAGAAAGAAAGTCTACACTTGAAACCGTATCTATGTTGTTAGAAATGTCAAACACCTATGATCGTGTCAACAGACTAAAAACAAATGCCCTGGTAGGTTCAACACCAGTGGTCTGCTAAGCAGGAGTCACAACCCTGCATCTGCTCCTATCTTCTGGATTCAAAAGACCTTTTTCTTGGGAGGGAATCCCAGTTGTAGGAGGAAAAAAAAAAAAAAGAACAAAACCAAACCACTGGGCTCTTTCGTTAAAGGGAAAAGTAATAGTTAAGTAACAGCTGCTGCCATGCATGTTACGGAAAATACATCACTTGCTTTACAGAGCGGACTGTGTCGAAAGTCAAGTCAACTCATTGTTTGCACAGGTGTACCTGTCCGTGAACAAACAGGTCCAGAGCAATCCTCCTAAATTTCACCAACTAGATAGGAGAGATAGTAAAGCATAAAACTGGCTTTTGACATTCAAGATAGTCTTCCTTTGTCATTTCATTTGTCCCTTACGATTCCATAGAAGGTTTTTTCCTTGATTTAGGGGAACATTTTTATCCCACAGAAACGGTTTTTATTAAAGACTGAAAGAGGGCTATTAGTTTGCTCTCCGAGAGAGCAGTTGCTCTAGTCTATCCAGCATCCCTTCCTTGGGGAACCATCCTGATGCTCTGTTCCACTGAGTGGCCCTGGGATTAGACCCAGCCAGTACAGAACCCTCTCTCCCAAGCAATAAAAGACTATCCAAGGATAGCATTGACAGTTCTTTCTGTTGTGGATTTTAAGCTGGGGAGATGACATTTTGTGTGTGCTGGAGGCCATCTTTCCTACAACATGGAGAGATGAGTAGGGTGGAGAGAGAGAAAATTCTAGACTCAGTGAGCCCCCTTTTTTCTAATTTCAAAGACTCTAATTCCTATAGTCTTTTCTTCCTTCCTGTGAGATACCTTAGCATCCTTATGAGTTGAGTGAGCCCATAAATTTTCCCTTTGTGTTCATCAGGTTTGAGTTGGATTTCTGTCTCTTGCAACCAAAAGAGTCATAATATAAAAGACTAAAAATTTAAATCACTGCCTTGACCTCTCCCAGAAGGCACCTGCCTGAGCTGAATGTATTTCCCTCTCTCATAAAGTACTGAGTTTCTTTTATACCCGATAAACCTGTCGTCCTGCTAGTTTGAATCATCTCTTGATTTTAATCCATTTCTTTCTTTTTCACGCCCCACTTAACCTGGACTTCAGGCCAGTGTGATTACCCTCTAACTGCAGTAACTTAGTCTGTCTTTTTTTTTTTTTTTTTTAAGACTTATTTATTTATTTGACAGAGAGAGAGATCACAAGTAGGCAGAGAGGCAGGCAGAGGGAAAGGGGGATGCAGGCTCCCTGCTGAGCAGAGAGCCCGATGCGGGGCTCAATCCCAGGACCCTGAGATCACGACCTGAGCCGAAGGCAGAGGCTTTAACCCACTGAACCACCCAGGCGCCCCACTTAGTCCGTCTTTGGGAAGAAGAGACATACCCTGTTTGCTCATAAATAGCAAAGTGCTCAAGCCTCCCCCACCCCGCCGATGTGAACTGGTCTTTCAAGTGGCTCCCTTGACACCGTGATGTGTGTATCCCCGTGACACTGCCATTGCTTCAAGCAGTGGTTCTCAAGACAGCTGGACATTCCCATCACCTGAAGAGATTTTTAAAACACCAATGCCAAGGCCTTGCCCCAGAGATTCTGTTTTAATTGGTCTGGGGAAGGGCCTGGGTATCAGTATTTTTCAAGATTCTCCCAACCAAGGTTAAGTCGGCCAAGACTAAATCTGGCTGACTAAAAAAATATTCATACATGTTTTTAATGATGTTTATGTGTGATTCAACTAGAATAACTTATGCTCTGACTACCCCTTGGGGGTGGAGTTGGAAAAGGCACACATATTTTAGTCCCATGTAACTCTCCCTCGGTATCTCCTGGGGTATGCTTAAATTCATTAAAGCACAGTGGACATCTCCAAGCAAATGACGGGAATGATCAAGGCCCTGTTCCTTTTTATTTTTTTTTTTTAAGATTTTATTTTATTTATTTATTTGACAGAGAGAGGCCAAGCAGGGCGAGCAGCAGGCAGAGGGAAAGGGAGAAGACGACACTCCCCTGAGCAGGGAGCCCGACGCAGGGATCGATCCCAGGACCCTGGGATCATGACCAACGCCGAAGGCAGACACTTAACTGACTGAGCCACCCAGGCGCCCATCAGAGGCCCTGTTCTTAACATCACTTACATATCAACCCTGTGTTCTGTGACCTCAAGGGAACCCCCTGTTTGTGCAAGTGTGCATATCTATCGTTTGCACTGGTCCTCTGTCTATATAGATAGAGATATACAAGATCACTCACGTTTTGATAGACTTGTTTCAAAAAAAAAAAAAAAAAGCAAACACTTGGGGTGCCTCGGCGGTGCCGTCAGTCACGCGTCCGACTTTCGGTTTCAGCTCAGGTCTTGATCTCAAGGTCATGAGATCGAGCCCTGGGTCAGGCTCTGCACTGAGTGCAGAGTCTGTTTAAGACTCTCTCTCCCTCTGCCTCTGCTCACCCTCACTCTAAAATAAATAAATTAATCTTAAAAAAAAAAAAGTTAAAAAAAAAAATCAAACCCTTGACCCTTCTGACTAAACTCAGTTTGGTTGACAAGAGACGATCGTATAAGCCACCTATGTGGCATACATACTGGTTTGCTAGGACTGTGGTAAGAAATGACCCCAAACCGAAACTGGCACCCAGACGCAGGGGCACAAAGAGAGTGCCACGTGTGGATGGAGGCAGAGGTGGGAGCCATGCTTCCCCAAGCCATGGAACACCAGAGATCGCCAGCAAACCAGCCACCAGGCGCTATGGGAGGGTCGTGGGACAGACTCTTCTTCCCACCCCTCAGAAGGAACCGATCTAGCTGACACCGTGCTCTTGGACTTCTCGCCTCCAGGACTGAGAGACAGTAACTCCCTGTGGCTTAAGCCACCAGCTGGTGGTCCTCGGTTACGATAGCCCTAGGAAATAAACATCCTCCCTTGCAGGAAAGAAAAGTCTATGATTCCGTAATCATTCACCTTTGATGTTGTCTATAGTGGGGGGAAAGACCCACTCGGGTTTGAATAACCCGAAAAGAGCAGATTAAAGAGTCACTGCTGATCTTTATGCAACACAGGAAGTTTATCACCAGCTGCCTTTTGAAGACAAGAGAAGAGGAACAAAATGCGAAAACTTTCTCTTAGCCTAGAAAAGAAATCCCAAAAGCCCAGCTGCCTGGACACTACTGAAGTCAGTTAGAAAATTACCGTAATTTTTATAGCAAAAACATATCTCTATTGTTTTTCAGAAATGGGTACTTACAGAAGCTTTGTGAGCCAATCATGAAGTACTCCAAACAACCAGGGCATCAGGCAAATCCAACTGCTTTCTTGGTTGGGGACACCTGGCATGGATTAACTTGTAGAAATACCAGTAAACTCTCTAATATGTGAAGTCAGAAAAACTCCAGTTGCCCATATCTAAGATAGGGTGGCCACGTCACTGGCCCATTCTAGAACCTTCTTCATGGAGGCTGGTCCTCCTATGGTACTGTGAAGTAAGAGGACAAACTCATCCCGTCCCGTTGCAGTAAAGGATTCATACAAAGAAATGAAGACAGGCTAGAATACATCTTGCTGGAGGATCCTGTCGACTCTCCTCAGAAACTGAGACTACCTACCACCTGACATGCTTGCTGCCACATCTCCTCAACATTCACTTAATGGCTTTTTTCACGCCACCATTTTCCCTCCTGGCTTTAACATCCAACTTTGTTCTCATGAACTTCTCAAGCTCATACTTCTGTCCAGGGTGCTTTCAGTTTTTTGAGGGAAATATTCTTGTAGAAATTAGCTCAAAGTGAAGAATGGAGAATCAAAGATTAAATTTACTAAACTTGACAAAGTGTATTTGTGCCTTTGATTCAACAGAAGAACCTTGACTTGAGTTAAATCCTCCAATGATTTGCTTTGTGACTTTGGGGAAATTTCATCCATTTCTTGTTCTTTACTTCCCATCACTTCCAGGGAAACAGCCCCAACATCTCATACCAGTGGAAGGGTCAATGAACAAATGAACAAATCCGTGATCCTGACCCAATTAGACAATGATAGCCAGTTCTGGTACTTTTGCTGGAGCTGATGGGAAAGTGGTGCTCTCTTTCCACATGGGTGACAACTGCTGGTGGCCAGGTGAATACTATGAAGGAAGAGCCTGCCAGAGAACAAAAACACACAAGCAAAATCAGAGGTGAAAAATGGAGAGCGGTAGATTCCTAATAACACCATAGAAGCATCCATGCCTGCTCTTCACTGGATATACCATTCGTCTTCAAGGTCGTGGGAGCCAAAAGCATTTTTAGGCCTATTCCATTTGCATTGGGTTTCTGTCACTGGCTACTAAAAGGGTCCTAATAAACATATGGAATCCTATTAAGGAGAAAAACAGTAATTAGATCAAAGATGATTGCTCTCTTCTAGTCTTTAAAACAATGTGTCCCTTCTAAAAAGGTCCTAGAAGCTGTCACAGGAAGGAAGGGGAGGGTATTAGACTTCCTCTGAATAGCCCAAGGGCCAGCAGCTGGAAGAAGCAAATTTGGGTTCAAGGTAAAGAACACCTTTCCCCGGTTTGGAGCTGGTCAAAACGGAATGGGCCCCTTCTTCAATATGTTTTGCCTATGTCTAACTTTCTTCCAACATCACTGCCACTGCACCAGCCCACTCATCTCAGCTCCCATCTAAACTACTACCAGAGCCTCCTAAAGTCATCCGTGTAAGCAGCAGATGTTCATCAAGCCTCTATTCTGTGCTAGGCACAAATCTAGATGCTGAGGACTCAGTAGGGAGCCAACAGACTGACAAAAATCCCCCCAAAAGGAGTCCCCATCCTGGACAGGGAAAGCAAACAACATACAAGTACAATGTACAGCGTGGCAGATGGGGCCAGGTACGAGCCGGAAAAGGAGGTGGGGGATGTGGAGGGGGTCTGGGCTGCAACAGAAACAGAGTGATCAGTGAGGTCCGCACTGAAGAAGAGGTACTAGAGCTAAGACTGGAAGGAGAGAAGAGAGAAGATGATGCAGGCGTCCAGGGAAAGAACACCTGAAGCAGGAGAAACATGGTGAGTAAGAATCTGGAGGCAGGATACTGAGGCCTCTTCAAGACCAGTGAGGCTGGAGTGAGGGGGGAGAGTAGAAGGAAGGAGGTCCAACAGGCACGGGAGGGTTATAGATCATGAGTAGGCAACTGCATAGACTCTGGATTTTACTCTATGGAGAAGAAAGACAATAAAGGGCAGTGGAGAGACTTGATTATATTTTAAAAGGGTCACTCAGTCACTGTTTGGAAAATAGATTATCTTCCCGCTGCCAATCCGATTCTCTACGGTCTATTGTCCACAATGCAGCATGAAGCCTTTAAAACACTGTATACTGACCCAGCAATCCACTTCTGGACATTCACTCCTCCCAAAATAAAATTTACATCCACACAAAAACCTGTACATGAATTTTCAGAGCAGCCCTGTTTGTAATAGTCCCAAACTGAAAACAATCAGAATATCCTCGATCGGTGAATGATTACACAAACTCTGGGACATCCATAGTAAGGAATACGACTCAGAAATAAAAAGGAACAAACTATTGAGACACGCAACATGGACAGATCTCAAGGCATTTAACTAAGTGGAAAATCTCAAAAAGTCACATATCGCACGATCCCATTTCTATAACTACAGTTACATAAAATACACCCATTAGAAGAAATGGATGAAGGTACCCAGGACCTTTCTATATGATCTTCACAACGTCCTGCAAATCTGCAAATACTACGAAGCATCGTTTTTTCTTAAAAAAGAATTGTAGAAAATAAATTGTCTTTTGGTGAAAAATTGCACGTTGTCCCCATCCATATAGCATACCCTTCCAAGTTATCTGATTCTATTCTTTCATTGTCTTTAAAAGCTTTTTAGAACTTTGAAAGTTTAGATAACTGACAGGCATGCAAACTGTCCTGTCTGCACCTCCCCACAGAAAAACCAGTTTGTGCATGGAAAAACTCTTTACACGTTCAACATTCCTTTATTCCATAACAATTTGTGCTCTTCTGACTTTTCCTTTGAATACTAGGAGGGCATCGAACAAGTTAAATGAAATCTTAACATCTGTTCATTTTTTTGTATACATAGGAGAGTCATAATTTTACCTGTTCTGAAAATTATCTTTTTTTAAATATTTTATTTATTTATTTGACAGAGAGAGAGAGAGAGAACAAGTAGGCAGAGAGGCAGGCAGAGAGAGAGAGGGAGGCAGGCTCCCTGCTGAGCAAAGAGCCCGATGTAGGGCTCGATCCCAGGACCCTGAAATCATGACTTGAGCCAAAGGCAGAGGCTTTAACCCACTCAGCCACCCAGGCGCCCCTGAAAATTATCTTTTAAGAGCATCAATCAGGCCATGTCACTCTCCAGTTTCACCACTTCCGAGCCTCCCATGGCATTTCAAATGAATGCCACACATTTCCCAAGGTGTACAAAAGACAGCACATGCTGGGCGCAGCCTGCACCAGGGCCGCATCTCCGCACTCTGCCCCTTGCCTAGACACTCCGACTACTCGCCCTGGCTTTAGCTCCCTGAGAACATCCAATGTGTTCCTATCTGATGGCTCCTGCCCTTGTTGCCCTCAGCCCGGAGTGCTCTTCTCATGGATGGTTTTTTCTCACTAGTAAACTACCAGCTCAAGTGGTCCACCTCAGAGAGGTCTTCTCAAATCATCCTATCAAAAGTAACATCCCCAGAGTGCCTGGGTGGTTCAGTGGGTTAAGGCCTCTGCCTTGGGCTCAGGTCGTGATCTCAGGGTCCTGGGATCGAGCCCCGCATGGGGCTCTCCGCTCAGGGAGGAGCCTGCTTCCCCCTCTCTCTGCCTGCCTCTCTGCCTACTTGTGATCTCTGTATCAAATAAATAAGTAAAATCTTAAAAAAAAAGTAACATCCCCATCCTATTTTTTATCATAGTTATTTCTATCTGAAATATAATCAATAATATTATGTATTAAGTATGTTTTATATATTATATTTATACATTAGTATACTATTAACTATGTAAGTATAATATATTTACTTATTATATTATGTGAATGTAATATATGGTTTGGTTAGTTTCCAGCTTATTTATTACCTGCCTACCCCGATTCTGTAATAGTAGGATCTTGAAATCTGCTCCATTATATCCCCCAATGCTTAGAAAGGTACCTAGCACATAGCAGGCACTGAATAAATACTTGTTTAATAAACCCTTGGGTGAGGGGCATCTGGCTGGCTCAGTTGGTAGAGCACGCTATCTTGGGGTCGTGAGTTCAAGCTCCACGCTGGGGATAGAGTGGTCTTAAAAAAAATCAACCAACAAACAAATCCTTGGGTGAATGATGCTTCCGGAAGTAGTGAGGTCCCCAGCACAGAAGTATTTAGGCATGGTTTGTACAACCACTTAGCAATGTCACAGAAAATCTATAGGCATAGACTCAGTCACAAGAATAAAAGACTCTCCTGGTCTTCCGAGTCTGTGATTCTGTGGCCACTCCACCTCTCTGTCATTCAGTGGGAAAAGCAAAGGAGTGTGCCTCGGCCCTTTCCCACCAAGTGATGGTGTGCACACTCCTGTTCCTGCTGCAGTATCATCTCAGCATTAAAATGTTGAAGCTAATCAGACATTTAATTTCAAAGTGGAAGGTCATTATCTTGTCACAAAATTTTATTCCAATTACTTTTTTCTATTATACAAAATGAATTAAAAGTAGCACAAAACATTGGGAGATCAAACAGTCAATCAGAAGCTCATTAAATATCACTGAAATTGGTGCAATAAAAAGCATTTCCCATGGCTGACTTATTATTTAAAAGCTATATTCTGGATGGCCCAAGGAATTGACATGCTGCCAATCAAAAACTACCCTGTCCATAAATAGCCATTTGGCTTTAAAAAGTTCACTATTTTTTGTCCGAGATAAGAGTAAATATAAGGAGATTTAAAGCATGGGTGTAATTACCATCCTATCAGCCCCCATGAGACCCTAAAGAGAAGATATCAGCAAGGTCACCATCTGATAATGTAGACCATAACTTACAGAAAGATGCTTACAAAGTGCTACCAGTGATTTTATAAACACTTCAATACATTACATTTCTGTACAATACTCAGCTAAGTACAATCCCAGGCAGGGATTAACCGTCAGTTACAAGTTTAAAATGGAGTCCAACTCCACACACTCGGAATAAATGCCCATTTTATGTTCTCAAGAGTGATTATTAAGCACTTCATTTTTCTCTGGACCCAGACGTAGGTGACTGTTAGCATGAGGATCTGTAAATTGATCACTTCTAAATTTCTAATATTTTTCCACTAAGCATCATGCCCCCACCTTGTCTTTTAAAGCTAAACCACTAGTTTTATAAAAGTGCCACTTTTTGATGTATAAGATGGCAGGTCCTTTTCGTTGGTAAACTATAACAACAGAAGTACTGTTCCCTGTCTCTTAAGGTATTTAGGTGGTTGGTGAGAATAATACAAACTAAAAATACATAACCATAAGAGAAAGCTCTCAGGTATAGGAAATTACTTCTTCAGTAGAAAGACTCAAGAGTCTCTCCCCTCTAAGCCACCCCACACTAACACTGCCACTACCCCAATTTCTTTTCAAATGCCAGGACTTAATGGCAAATTATCTGGGAGTAAAGTGGGAGGGAAACATTTCAATGCAAAATTCAGAACTGCTTCATAGAAAGAAAAGTGTGGGGAGGTTTGTTATCATTTATTTCCTCCAGTATATCATTCAATTTCAGCTGTCTCACGTTTCAGAAGAAGCTCCCCCATTTCTCACTTATGTGCCTGAGAAACATCTCTCTGGCATCTCATTCTCTCTCCCTGTCTTTTACCAGCATTTCATTATTTCTTAACTGTCCCTCTCATGCTTGTCTCCCTTTTTCCTAGTGATCCACGTGTCCTCATTTAGCAGTTTTCAGAAGCCAGGGAGAAACGTTGCAAATAATGTTAAATATGATTAATATCTTGAATTCCTTGAAATATGACATGCATGAGTTACAATGAAACCTCTTTTATTTCCCCATGAAATGCTTTTGCATAATGAGAAAGAAAATGTCCTCTATGCCCTAATCAGCTCTGACAGTTCCTGGACTCCCAAATACTTTTATTTATGGCATTATTTATTTCATCTCTAATAAATGGAAGGGGGGGTACCCACCGCATGATCTGAGGAAGCTGCAGGAGAGAGGGAGACTATCCTGGGTGCAGGAACACAGAAGCTGAACCAGCAAAGAGAGAGAAGACGTCCAAGGTAAGGGAGATATGGGAAATAAGAGAAGGACCTGAACCCCCAGAAGAAAATGGGTCACTCTTCCAAGACTGAAAGGAATACTCCGAAAAGGAATGGAACTTCAGAGTGGACAAAGGAGGGTCACACATCAAGAAGGAGACGCACTCTGATTCCTAACCTGGAGAATGAAGACTGACAGGCTGGCAAGCAAAACTGGGAAGGAGTGTGCTGGCACTGGCGCTGGCCTAGCAGACAGGGATGATTTGCTCCAAGGAGCCTCTGGGAGAAGGCAGGGCACTCCTGTAGATTTGAAGACATCTCTACTCCATGGGGATCCTCTTCCAAACCACAGAAGCTCGTCTCTCGTTCAATCAATTACTGGAATTGTGTGTCCTCCAGGCCACCTCCTGGTGGCCCCAGAGGCAGTGAGAAGCTCTCTGGGCGATAAAGCGGGCCACCTTGGTTCTCGCATTTACGTATATATCAAATGACACTGTTGAAAGTATCTAATCACTATCCCAAAGGGAGGTATCAGGTCAGATTTTTCCCTCAATTGCACAGAGTCTACGTGCTATGAGAAGATGTGAGGATATGAATTCAAATGACCTGGATGCGTGTCTGCACTCGGCCACACACTCCTGAGTGTGTCTGTCTGGCTTTGGGCAATTACCTCGCAGAGTCTCTGTTTACTCATCTGTAGAATGGGGTAAATGATTCTGCTGCATTCTCTGGGCCCCTACGGGAAATTAATAAAATAATAAAGAAGTCCGAGATCCCGTACGCTCTTAGGCTCTAGTGATCTGCAACAGCTCAAAGGTCAAGTGCTGGGTGTCGGCCAATCCCGAGACGCGCAAACAACGCGGAGCGACCCTAGGTCAAGACCTTCAAGACAGTCTTTTTAAAAGGTCGGGGGAGGAATTCCCGAGGGACAGAACTGCCTGCAATACCTTCCCCAGGCACACACGCCCCGCCCCAACTACTCCCAGCCCCTCGGTGCAACCCCGGGAGTTTGGGTCACATAGGGGGCGCCAGGAGCTCGTTTCCGAAGGTGAACCCCGCCCGCAACGGCAAAAGCTTCAAGTCCGCACCTGGGGCTCCAAAGTCTCGCGCTGGCCGGGACCTCGCCCTGTTTACCCGCGCGCCCTCGGGATCCGGCGTTTCCCTTCCCTCCCCGCCCCCCCCGTCGGAGGCGCACACCCGGCGCGCGGACCCCACGGGCGGCGACGGCGGCGGCGGCGCCAGGCCCCGCCCCCGCCCCCATTATCATTAGCAGATATTACCCTAAACACTTGCTCTTTACCTCCTTTCTCCCTCCAGGCATTGGCGAGGCGGCCTGTCAATCAGCGCTCGGGCGGCAGCCCCCCGCGCGGGGGCTCAGCGATGCCAGCCTCAGCGACAGGCGGCAGTGGCGGCGGCGGCGGCGGCCCAGGCACGGGCACACACCCTCCCACACGCGCGCACTCGGGCAGAGCCGGCGGGCGGGAGGCGGAGGCACCCTCGGAGCCCGGCGCCCAGCGGGGAGGGGGCGTGCGACCGGGGACCGGCCCCGAGGCGCAGGATGGAGGAAGAGATGCAGCCGGCGGAGGAGGGGCCCAGCGTCCCCAAAATCTACAAGCAGCGCAGCCCCTACAGCGTCCTCAAGACGTTCCCCAGCAAGAGACCGGCGCTGGCCAAGCGCTACGACAGACCCACCCTGGTGGAGCTGCCGCACGTCCGGCCGCCGCCGCCGCCGCCCCCGCCGCCCTTCGCGCCGCACGCCGCCGTCTCCATCAGCAGCAGCGAGCCGCCGCCGCCGCCGCTGCCGCCGCCGCCGCCGCCGCAGCAGCAGCAGTTCCAGGCGCAGAGCTCCTACCCCCCCGGGCCCGGCCGGGCCGCCGCCGCCGCCTCGTCGTCGTCTCCATCCTGCACGCCCGCCGCGTCCCAGGGCCACCTGAGGACTCCGGCGCCGCCGCCGGCGGCCCCCGCCGCCTCCTCATCCTCGTCCTTCGCCGCCGTCGTCAGGTATGGCCCGGGCCCGGCGGCCGCAACGGGCAGCAGCAGCGCGGGCAGCGACGGCGCCAGCCTGGAGCTCAGTGCAGGTACCAACTCCTGGGCGCAACTTTCCTTTCCTCCCGGCCGCGGGGACGGGTGGGGGCCGGGGAACCAGAAGCCGGGCACGGCGGGAGGGGCGCGACGGGAGAAGGGCAAGCGCAGTCCCGGCTGAGAGAGAGTCGGGGCGTCGGAGCGCAGCCCTGAGGCCTCTATGCAAGGGCAGCAACTTCTAGAGGATTCCCCGCCGCCGCCGCGTGCGGAGCATCCGACGGCGCGCGCGCCTCCTAACAGGTGGCTCCGCGCTCAGATGCCGCGTGGCGCTCAGGCGGGACGGTGGCGGTCGGCGGCCGGGGTCCTTCGGGCGAGGGGTCGGGGAAGCAGCCTCGGCGCCGAGGTCGCGCGCCGGACACCCCAGGGTGGCGGCCGCGGCCGCGCGGGGAGAGGCAGGCGCTGCTCTGGCGGCGCTCGGGGACGCCCTCCCTTTACCCTCGGCGGCTGCACTTTTCCCTTTCACTTCTTCCTCTACCTCTCTTCTCTAGTTTTCGCCTTCTCTCTCTCCTTCCGTACCTTCCGATCGTCTTTTTCACCACCTCTTTGATGTACTCTTCCACTCGGCTGGCTCTGGGGCTTTTCTTTTTCTGTGCGCTTGTGTTTGGCGTGCGCGCCCGGTCTCTGCCCGTTCCTGCCCCGTTTTCTCACCCACCCCAGAGGCCCGGCCCGTGGGGGTAAGAGAGCCGGCTTCTGGGCCACAGCCAGGCGGCTGGACCTGGCGCTCGGCGATCGCCCCTGCGGCGGACTCTAGGGAGAGGGACGTCCCTCCC
>CM053604.1:28336552-28355801 GCA_028646535.1 Procyon lotor | reverse complement strand
AAAAAAAAAAAAAAAAGGCCCTGGTACTAGACATCATGAATTGTGGTCCTAATATTAATCATTGATGGACAAAGCCATCTCTAACAGGCACAGAGATGTGAGTGGCCATCAGAGGGACAGTCACCTGAAGAGCTGATTGGCTCTTTGAGGAACTAGTGGTTCCACTTTGAACCAATAAGCATGTGTGCACAGACAGACACCATCTGAGCATATTGGGGAGGGGGCTAGGGAGGTGGGAAGTTGCTTGTTGCACCCTCACGGAAGTGATCTCACAGCCTCTCCAGATACCTGGTAAACGGAAAATAGTCAAAACATCCATATGATGAATCGAGTCAGGGATAGAAGAGATCTGAGTGTCCAGAGTAAATGGTGGTGAAAAGATGAAAAGGTTGAAGTGAATCTTATTTGCCTTTAAGTGCTATAAACCATTGAGAGGAGAAATATGTGATTAAAAATAGATTTTTTCAGCATTCTTGTAAAATCTCATGAAGAGTATAATTTTCCTTAAAAGGGGTAATATACCATGGTTTTAAGAGCATATTTTTCCTCTGTGGGAGGCTTAGAGTTAAAACCCACGTAGATCTTGATATGCAGCCTAAATTTGGCATCAGGAAATGGGAAATTGCATCTTTAAGCAGAGTACAATCAAAAATGAATTACAATAAATCCTATATAATTGCATAGGTCATTCTCTTTAATGAGATTTTATTAACCTGACTGTCAAGCTTTTGAGTCAGGCAGATATTTTATCTTCTTCAACTGATAAAAGTGTCAGCTATAAACCACCATATAAATATTCATAAATCTACACATCTGTGGCAGCCTATCAGCATCATTCTTTTGGACATTAAAAGCATTCTAATTACTTTCTGTCTAGCAGAGCTGAAATGCTGCCTGTTATAGTATGTGCTTGGCAGGCATGATTGCTTTTGTTTGCCATCACAAATAGCAGCATCCTATTTTATATACCGATGGTCCAGAAAATATTCAGGGATTGACTGAGCAGGATGAATATTAGGAAGCACCATCTGGTTTTGATAGCACCAAGTATATTAACTCATCTGTTAATTTTTGACACATCATTGATTTATTTATTTAGAAAAATTGCATCCTGTTTTGCTGTGTTGATGTTTGCCATTATGAAAAAAAATGGGATGGCATTTTTTTAAAAGACATAGTTCATTGATTTAAGACAAGGGTGATGCTCCCAAAGATGCTTTCATTTTCTAACTTCTATTTTCTGTGCCATGAAGTCCTCTCTTAAGAAGTTTATATTAATGTTTTAAGAAAATCATCAATTTTGAACTAGCTGGAAATCCTTTTGGTAGATAGAACGTATAGATGCATGGTAGTGGATCACAAAAATTTTTTTCTGCTTCTGCATTTTTAATATTAATGTATTTCACCCTTTGCTGGGCTAAAATCAAAAGGTTACCACTAATCTCAACGACTGTGATCTCCTTCATAGTAACAGAATACTCTTGGGTATAGGCTGTGATGGACAAATTCCATTCGAGGCTTTACTTACAAAGAAGGACATTAAAGTAAGGCGCCTGTGTTTGATTGCCGAGTTCCCATCCCTTATTCACTTATCAGATTTAGGATGGATTAAACCACTTAAATTCAGAAGAATTTCTAGAAATGAATTTTTTAATTAAAAAATAATCACAGGTTCAGATTCTGGAGTCAGACTAGGCACAATTTGCAATATGATATTATGCCAACAGATTACACAGTAGAGCAAAGTAAATTACAAGTGGTCACTTTACAGTGCTTCATGATTGTGATTTATTAACATTTTGCAATGTTTACTTTTACAGAAGTTAGGAATGAAGTAGGTAGTTTTAAGCCCCTTCGTGAACTATTGACTTTGTACTCCCTTGCCACTGCTTGCATATAGCATTCTGAAACTAGAGGGAAAAAATAGTTAAAAAATTCAAAATACATGTCCACACTTTGCTCAATTAAGAATCACGGGTCAGTGACCATTCACTTGTGTTCATAAAAAACAGAACTTTTCTCCATTTCTTAGTGTAATGGGCATTGCACAGTACTTGCATTTCTAATTATATTCTGTCTGGAAAGCTCAAGTATTGCTGGCTGCAATGTGGAATGTAGAAAGATGGGTTGTTTTCTGCCAAGTGTAATAGTAATATTTTTCATCATATTCTTCCATGTATTGATGTTAAAACACTATTTAAATGCTTTAAGGTACCAAAAAGGAGAGAAATTCAACTTTTAGGCTTATGGTTGCTATTTTTACATCTGCCAGTCCATAGAACAAATTCAGAATGAAGCATTTTTAAAAACTGAAGGCGAGAACTGTTTTATGGTTGTAGCTGTTCTCTGATATTCTGAGAGCACTTTAATACTTTATCTTCATAATGTAGCATATTACGTAATGATTTTTTCTCAGCATATTACGAATTTATCCTTCAATTAAAAAAACAAATCATGCTTATCCCCAAGTCAGGTTTTTTCACTTAAAATGTATACCCTAATGTGATTTATCAATATGATGGAAGCTACTGAGTGTGCTTGAGGACACTGAACAAATCTATTCGAGCAATTATTTATAGGCACTTTTATTTTAGCCTTTCTTTTCCTATTTTGTTCCTTTCATCAAGGTTATGTTAAAGGTGTATAGGATGTAAATCAATTGGGACTGTGCTGATTAAAATGCAAACAGTAAATACAACTTCAGGTCTAGAATGGGATTATAGGATTAAAATGAATGAAAACTGCTAGTGTGCTAGAATTGAAAATTCCCAATCAATATCACCCTTTGATTTTACTAATAAAAGAACAAAAACCCGGAAGTGAAAATGAGAATGCAACATCATCTTGAGTCTTCCTCCTGCTTGTATGGTTCAACTGTTTACTTTGCTTATTTGGTTTGGGTCAGTGGGAAGAAATAACACCCAAATGTCTGAGGTCTTCCCCCATTCCTCTGTGGTTTAAATCGAGGGCTCATTTCTTCCCTTCCACCTGGCAGGGAGCAGAGGCTGAAATTCCAGTGTTTCGGTGTGGAAATATGCTTCCCGTATCCACACCCCTTTTTCTCCCAGATAGCGCGTGGATTTTATCTTGGCTGCTGCTTCAACGAAGTCCCCAGCCCACCAATCCATTCTAGCCTGAAACTGTACCTGACATCGGGTTCTGTCTTCAGGACTCAAAAATCATTTGTGTAAAAAACAGACCTGTACCTGATATTTGTGGGATTTAGGACAAGAGGGCAAATGCAGGCCTATGTACCATATATCTAAATAATTAGCAAACTGTTAAATAAACTATGTTCCATCCACCTGTCCTGATGAATACACCTTCTTAATGACCAGATCTGACTTTGGAGTTTTCAGCCAGCCCATGGCCTTCTCTCCCCACCCCCAGCTTCATCTTCCACTAGGAGGAACCTCACATACACAGGAATGGATGCCCCAGTCCAAACTTCCAGGCTCTGGCACCATGGTCTGTCTTTGGGAGAATGGCTCAGGGAAGAGTCCAACACAGGCCCTCGAAGCAGTTGGAGTAAGGAATTCCTGGATCTTGGGTACCTCACCGTGGGGAGAGGGTGGGATGGAGGACGGTTAGGGTAGGGGCCCTCCTGCCTGTGTCTAAGGGTAGTATTGATCCTAAGAGTGGGAAAGCATTATGCCAGGAAGAAAACAGCCCCGTGGACTCGCAGCCTGCCCAGAGTGCTCTTGCCACCCCAGCCAAGGAAGTGTGAAATGTTATAAAGTAAGATCTATTTATTTACAAGGGGCCCTGCATATATTCAATGAATATTTTGTTGTCTCCGTAGAAGCCCTCAAGCATCTCAGCCATTTTTCACTTTTCAAGGTTATTCCCACCCCTCCCCACATACAGCCGATCAACATGTTCAGAGACAGCAAGTAGCTAGTTAAATTTCTATCATAAATAGTTGCTGGCATCTAAATCCACAGTATTTTGTGGCCATTATTCTGGGTAGGGAGGAGAAGAAATGAGAGGCATCCACCACCTCGATGTAAGCTTTATAAAGTATCTTTCTGCATTTTTAAATAGTCTGTTCTGGGTGGTGGTCAGGAAAGGAGAGAATGTACCTTGTGACATTTACATTTAGGGTAAATTTTCAAGACCCTTAGACTGACAACACGAAGACATGTTTTCACAGTTTGAGGGACTTTTGCTTCTTTTTCTAAACTGATTGCTTTCCACTTGGTTTTTACTTTTCATTGATTGACAATTAATATGCTTTTGAGTACATTTCTGTGAACTGACCAACGCTCTTGACACGTGCCACTCTAAGAGACTTGGCAGTCTAACGGAAGAGGCTCTAAGGAGAGGCACCGCTGCTTTTCACATGATCCTTATACAGATTGGCCTAAACATTGACCTTGACAAGAAATCCAGGTTCACAGATAAATGAAAAGAAAGCCTAGTGAACACAGATGTTGGATAACACAGTTGGGCTTTCAGGCTCGTCATCCTTTGCCTTAGAGGCCACTCTTTCTCTTACCTTAGATGTCGAGTGAGCTCTTCAAAAGGACTTCTCTTTCTTCCCCAGTTTGCATCTGGGAGCTACGTCCTCTCGGCAGGGACCGTATCAGCTGATTAATAGCAAGGGCATGAGGGCACTCCAGAAATAGAAGTAATGATTGCTGTAAGCCCTCCTATCAATGAGGAATTGAGTCTGCAGTGACTGGCTCGATTCATTAGAGTAAGGATATTAATGAAGCCAAAGGTGTGGGTTCAGACCTGTGCCGGCCAGTTAATGCTACAGCAAGGGAAATCTCTGTATGGTGCCCAAAGTCACAGTCTGGCCATTTCCCAGAGTGAGGGGGTGGGGGAAACTCCTCAGGTACCCCTCTGGTTGCAGAATGACAGGAAGCTAATGCATCTACCTTGCCCCCTTAGTTTGGGATGGAGAGTGGAAATACATATTTTTGACATTTTCGAATGGTATGTTCAACACCGAGGACCTCACTTAGCCCTTGTCTTTGGCTGTCTGTCTCTGATGTGTCTTTTCGTGTATTTCAGAGAGTCGAATGATCTTGGATGCCTTTGCCCAGCAATGCAGTCGAGTTCTTAGTCTCTTAAATTGTGGAGGAAAGCTTCTGGACTCCAACCATTCCCAATCCATGATTTCTTGCATAAAGCAGGAAGGCTCGAGTTATACCGAAAGACAGGAGCAGTGTCCCATCGGGAAAGGGGTCCACAGTCAGACCTCTGATAACGTAGACGTAGACATGCAATATATGCAAAGGAAACAACAGACTTCTGCCTTTTTGAGGGTTTTCACTGACTCCCTACAAAATTACCTGCTCTCGGGGAGCTTCCCAACTCCGAACACCTCGTCGGTCAGTGAGTACGGCCACCTGGCCGACGTGGATCCTCTGTCCACCTCCCCCGTGCACACACTAGGTGGCTGGACCTCCCCGGCGACCTCCGAATCTCACGGTCACCCGTCCTCGTCTACACTGCCAGAGGAGGAGGAAGAGGAGGAAGAGGAAGGCTACTGTCCGAGGTGCCAAGAGCTGGAGCAGGAGGTTATTTCCCTGCAACAAGAAAATGAAGAGCTCAGACGGAAATTAGAGAGCATCCCAGGTATCGTGCCGTTTTCCTTGCAAGCCACCTGCAGATCCTTCCTTTCCGTTGTCTCAGCTCCGCATGCGTGTGTGTGTGTGTGCGCGTGCATGCGTGCATGCATGGGACACATGTATCTTTCATTTTGGCCAGCAAGGGAGAAAAGTTGGGAAAAACAGGCATGCACACGGGGTGGCCTTCGCCTTCCAGTGCCAAATGGAAACTTCAGGACAAACTACCAGCCTTGTCCTATCGACGTTTAAGTCAGTTGTAGGCCTGGAGACCACTGTCTTGTTCAAAGATGTCTCTAACCATATAAAAGTGAAACCAGGCTTGATTGGAGAATTCAGTAGGCCAAGTGCCATGAGCCTGAGTTTTTGTCAAAAAGTGGCCCTCTTTTTTAAAAGCAGCTTTTGTATTTTTAAAGACTTTGCTATATGTGTTTTATTAGTAATAGAGAGTAAAGTGGGGTGATGGTTTCAGTGGGGGGATGTGGTCTCTTCGGTCCGTTAATTTCTCACCATTCTTGTTAAGTTTCAGCAGGCATACTCTCTTTTTAGCGTGCACGCTCCCCTTTAAAGTTAATAAGCAACTGTAAACCGAAAAGAATAGATCAAAGACAGACCAGTAATTAAGCTGATCCCAAACTATTTGTGCCCCCTGGCGAAGCAGGCATTTCCTGCCTCTTAGAGACACTAGATGTGTGGAGTAGTAAAGTCATCTTTATGGCAAGATCTTCTCCGGGTTGCAAAGCCATTTTTTTTAACTATTAAAAAATGTACCAATTTTTCTTATATCTTTGAATTCATTCCTGCATGTCTGTGACTTATGAAAGATGGTAAGATCATTAGCTAGAACAGTATCTTCAAATCCTTTTAATCATGCAGCCCATTGATAAAAATTTTTGAGCATGTACCCACCACTGTACACGTTTATTGGTTAATTACATACGTGCCCTATATTAATATATAATATATCAATATATGTAAATTAATATATATAATATATAACCCTATATTAATATAGTGTGTTCAAAATAGAATATAACACATTAAAATTTTTAATACATAAATGCATACATACATATTTAATACATAAATATAATACATACATAAATGATGTATGATACATAAATATAAATAGAAAGTTTATTCTTTTCCCAACTCAGTGTCTTTGAACCACCCCATTTGGCAGCTGACTTGAAAAGAAGGAAATATTGAAGAATACCACCCACTTGTTTATTAGTACTCATGCGAAACAAAAACAAAAGCAAGTGTTAAGAATTGCCAGATCAGAAATTGATTTTCCTTCCATCTTTTATTTTAAAAGCTTTCCCAGATAGACCTGAGTTTTGGTTCAGATCATTTTGGAATTAGATTTAGTGCAGTTGTGTCACAGGGGAGAAGCACAAGGTGAAGTAAATCCTTTCTCTTTGCAGTTGAGCCCTGGGGTTAGATAAAAGGTCGTGGTGTCTTCCCAAGCCAGGCAGGCGGCGGCTGCAGGAGACACGGGCTCCAACTCAGTGCAGTGGTGCCAGAGCTCCGCTGGCTTCTCCCAAGGCCGAGAGAGTGGGCTGGAGCTAACAGGCCGTGGGAGTTCACAGCTCTCGCAGTTACACAAATTATGGCTGAGTAACTTGGGGTTTGATCCCCCAAAGGAGTATTTTCCATCTTGCTGCCCATCCTCCCCTTTCCCTGGGAGGGAAAATAGTGTCCTGGAGGTCAGTGAATTTTAGATACTTGCATCAGCCATTCTGAGCTGTGGCTAAGAGTTTGACAGTGCAAGGACAGGTAACAGAAACGTCCAGAGTGGTAACGTCTAATTCCCAGTCCTAAATGCTTGTCCTCAGCAAATACCAAGTAAATTTGCAATTTAGTCCTCCTCCCATTGCCTGAATCTGTACCAGGTGTGAAAAGTCTGTGTCACAGATAACTCATTGCTGACCTGCCGCTAAGCACTGTCTCTGTTTCCCAGAAAGACAAAAATGCTGCTATTTCTTGAGTTTTTTAGATGGTCCAATATTGAATGACACTTGTTGAAATTCGGCCGTGGTCACCGCTGTCAGGGTAAACAGCCTAGCCGTTGACAGCCCTCTCCTCGAACTTGAGTCAAAAACCGTTTCACATGGAGAACTATGATTTCAGTAAATAATCCATCCTGAAACTCAACTGTATAAGTGAAAATCAATTTGTCTAGGTGCCTGGATGGTTTGGTGGGTTAAGGGTCTGCCTTAGGCTCAGGGTCTCAGGATCGAGCCCCATGTAGGGCTCCCTGCTCAGCGGGGAGCCTGCTTCTCCCTCTTCTCTCTGTCCCTCTCCCGATTCGTGCTCTCGCCCTCTCTCCCTCAAATAAATAAAATCTTTATGAAAGAAAAAGAAAAAATCAGTTTGTCAGTTATGAATAGAAAAAAATTAGCATAAAACGCAAGAAAGATTAACTTATTTAATGAGTACATGGGTGACTCAGTCAGTTAAGTCTCTGACTTGATCCCAGCCCCGCATCAGGCTGCACGCCGGGCATGGAGTTGCCTGAGATTCTGTCTCTCCCTCTCTCCCTCCTCCCCTTCCCTGTGCACACAAATGCTCTCAGTCTCTCTAAAAAAAAAGAAAGGAAGATGAGCTTATTTGTGATTACTTAACACATGTACTCATTACATAGGGACGCCTTCCTATTGGGCATCCAGTTGGATGCGTCACTTAAAACGAACCCGAGGCAAAAGAAGGCATCACCGTCCCCTTCCCTATACTGCTCAACCTCCATCTTTGGCTAAACAACAAACCAGATTGTGGGTGATCACCTAAGAATCCACCTTTCCCTCCATTAGCTGTGAATTTTGGGGAAGGGAAATATTTATAGACAGCCATTTGAAGAAAAGTGCAACAAGTAATAAGGTAGATAAAGTAGGAAAGAAGAGAAGTTAAAAGTAAAAAGCCATCTGGTTTTGCATGTAACAGGAGTATTTTGCAAACCGTAGTTCTCCTGGATAATTTGGGATGCATTTTCTCTAATCATTGTCAAAGTTTCCCAACGGTCCCAAAAGGCCTGTTCTAAAGGCCAGTGCATTTCCATGGGAGGACAGGGGACCTGGGACCTTCCTGTAGTAGAAACTACCCTTATGTTGTGGGATCACTGTCCTTACAGCCAAGCAGGATGGATGAATACAAAGGAGAAAGTAGCATTCAGAGGAAATAGGGTTAATGAGAAGATAGGGACACCTGCCCCATGTCAGAGCTAAGACACTGATTTTAGTCCCTCCTGAGCTATGCTGTTGAATGACTGAGATTCCTGGTTTTTTTGTTTTTTATTTTTTTCCTGAAATAGAGCATTCATACCTGGCAGCAGTTCTTGAAGTGGGACTTCACATGAGCCTGTTAGAGTACAGGAGGACCTTAGCTCACCTGGGCAGTTATAAAAGGGGACAAAAAAGTGCAACCTTACCAAAAAGAAAGAGGTTGGATGGGTCGCCTGGGTGGCTCAGTGGGTTAAAGCCTCTGCCTTCGGCTCAGGTCATGATCTCAGGGTCCTGGGATCGAGCCCCGCATCGGGCTCTCTGTTCAGCAGGGAGCCTGCTTCCCTCTCTGCCTGCCTCTCTGCCTACTTGTGATCTCTCTCTCTCTCTCTGACAAATAAATAAAATCTTTAAAAAAAAAAGAAAGAAAGAAAGAAAGAAAGAGGTTGGGGAAGGCGCTCTTCCCACACCAGCTGACCGGGCCTGGGTTGCTGTATTCTTTGTCAAGGAGTCAGCAAAGGCTTGTCAGTTGTCAACCACATGCAGGCAAGCAAGGGGCTTCTGGAGAATAGTCCTCTGATTTCCTGCCCACAGTGACTTGCAGATGGGGGTGGTTCAATATTGATTTCTCAGGGAGGAGCCTTAGCACTTTCTCTTCGGTGTTAGATTATCACACCGGAAGTGAGAGAGTCCATTGAAAAGTTTAAATTTTTTAGAAGAAAGTGAAGATAAGTTAAAAGCAAAAAGCCACAGGGGTGCCTGAGTGGCTCAGTTGGCTGGGCATCTGCCTTCAGCTCAGGTCATGATCTCGGGGTCCTAGGATCCAGCCCCGCTTGGTGGGAAGCCTGCTTCTCTTTCTCCCTCTGCATCTCCCCCTGCTTGTCTATACTCGCTCTCTCTTTCTCTCTCTCTCTCTTTCACTCTGTCAAATAAATAAAATCTTAAAAAAAAAAAAAAGTAAAAAGCCACAGAAGGAAATGATATTTGGATTAGGAATACGAAAGGCTGAGACATTACTGAAAGAAGGAAAATATTGGGTAAATGTCTCACTGGAGAGGGTGTCAGGTTAGACCCAGCACGCTGGTTTAGGAAGCTCCCGGCCAGCACGAGTTGAGAGAACCCCCAAGAGAGGGTGGATGTAAAAGACCACACGTCATCTCATTTAAGACCCCATTGAAGGCAAGACGCACCAATGTTCTGTACTCCGCTAAGAAGAAGAAAACACTGTGAATCCTAATTGCCCCTTAGAATTCCCTTTAAACAAGCAAATATGAAAAAATGTGGGTCTTAGAATTACAAAGTAACTTCCAAAGTAAAATAATTATGACATGTTAAAAATTCCTTGAGACGTTCTAAGTGCCAAATACACAGAAATATACTACTGACCTTATTAAAGGACTTAACTACTTTTTAAAAATCACACTTACGAGTATCTCAATTTATCTTTATATATCCAAACAAATGTTAATAATATTCCTCCTTTATAGACAAAGAGGTTGAAACCAGGACAGGCCAAGTCTGTGGCACAGCTAGAACTTCCAATCCAAGCCTCTTGACTCTAGATCTAGTTTATGACCCCTCTACCCTGAAAAGACAGTCAATTCTCACAGTTCATTGTGGTTACCTTTCATAAAGTCACTGTCAACACTGAATTAGCAAATACCAAAGCATCGCCCCTCAGGGAAATGCAGAGCTGGGTTTCTGAGGACCTCTGGTCACATTTCTATCAACAGATCAGGGCATATTTATGTATTTTTGTTTAAAGAGACCTTCTTTAATAGTGTTGTCGGATTAACACTGAACTCCCAGCCAGCCACACTGTAACTCCTGCTGAATGAAGCTTATCCAACACATATTTTCTCCCAGAGGCTCATCGTGGCCTTCCTGCACGTGGAAGCCCTAGAAAGCCCTTCAGCTCTGCGTTCAGGGTCCCTTTTAAAGGGCAAAAATCACCAAAAGGGGGGGGGGGGGCACAAAAACATGAAAAATGTGGCACACGGAGAGAAGGTTTGCTACAGTTCGAGAGCTGAAACGCGCAGGCAGTGTTCCCTTGTTGGTCCTCAGCTGGGAGTGTGTGCATCGGGCCCCCGGGGTTTTCGGTGACCCACAGACGCCAGCCAGAGCCCCACACGCGTGGGCGCGACACTTACAAATACATGTGAGCAAGCTGGCCAGTTGGAAACTGGAATCTGCCAATCGTGAGGATTGACTGTACTAACTTGAGGGTACAAACCAGAAAACCCATCTTGGATCGTGTAGCTCTGATCCTATTAGTCCACCGTTGTCATTTCCTAAGAAGATTTTAAAAAGGTAAATCAGGAATGTCAGGGTTTTGGATAACTAATTTTGCAACAGCTAAAAGCCCTTGCAGTGAATGGAGCTGGGCTGTGCTGGGGCCCGCTGTCCAGTGCCCCCCACCACCCCCCACCCCAAACCCCCACCCACGGGCCTGTGGGGCTTGTGGAGCTTTGGGTCCTCAGAAGCCTATGGACCACATGTAGTGTGGGGATGCTGAGGAGGAAGAAGACCCATGAATACATTCTGAGTAAGAACTTGGAGCAAATGACAGGAAGAGAGAGTACAGAATTGAGTCCTTTTTTTTTTTTTTGGAGGGAGAGAGAGATCACAGGTAGGCAGAGAGGCAGGCAGAGAGTGAAGCAGAAGCAGGCTCCCTGCTGAGCAGAGAACCCGGTGTGAGGCTCGATCCCAGGACCCTGAGATCATGACCTGAGCCGAAGGCAGAGCCTTTAACCCACTGAGCCACCCAGGCGCCCCAAGTTCTTTTCATTAGAAATCAGTAGAAGTCATCACAACTCTTGCTATGGCCGTGAGCTGGAGGGAGATAGAGCAATGTGCAGGGAAAGAGAATGGGTTTGGAGTCAAACCTGGGTATGGATTTCTGCTGTTTGCCACCTGTGGTTCTTGGCAAGTCACTTAACCAGTCTGAGCCTCAGTTTCTTCTTTCTGTACAGTGAGGTTAATGATACTGTTGGAATGTTGGAAGTATTACGTTCTCTAACTAGCAACTGAGTGCCTTCCAGGTCTGCCAGGAAGTGCTCAATAAATAGCAACTTTAGGGAGAGAGGGAATCTGTCCTGCACCCAATAATACAGAAATCTTAAGTGGTTTTCTTCAATTATAAGTAGTAATCTTACCATGTGAAGAGGTCAGCACACCGTCAGTTACCCAGGGTAGCGACCTCAGAAGCAGCTGTCACACTTAACATCACGTCAGCCTCCTTCTGGACTCCATCTCTCAGATGCCCATCACTTTGGGTTCCTCCTCTCCCTACTCTTTTCATCTGGGCCTATCTCAGCACGGACATTTACAGCAGCCACTCACCTCCTCCCAGACTCTGCTGAAAAGCCCCAGATCATCCGCAGCTGACAAGCTTCTAAAGGCTTCACATGGTCTGGAAATTCCAGCACCCATTGTGACACGTGGGATCCTTCGCTACCTGATTCTTTTCCTGTCCGTTCTTGGAGACTGACTCCCAGTTCCCACCATATGCCAAGTGTTCCAGCTCCAGTGGACAACTGAGGATTCCTGAGCAGCCAGCACTGGCTTCTGGTCTTCTCTTACTCTTTCTGTTCCTCCCAGTTCAAGGACATAGTCTCCTTCTCCCCACTTGAAAAACTCCTACTCATCCTTCCGGACCCAATTCGGGTGACTTTTGCCTCTGTAACAAACTCTTCTCCCAATTCCCAGACAGGATTAGCCACTTTCCGTAGTACATCAAGCATACTTCTGTGAAAGTCAGTGTCAGGGGAGGTTTTTACTCTATCTCTCCCGGGTGTCCTGATAGGGGGAGAGGCAGCCCGTGTAAGCTCCTTGAGGACAGAGATGACACATCAGCTGTGTGTCCCAGATCCGAGGCCAGTGCTGAGCATGCGTGGCATCTGCGCAGGTCAGTGGAATTCCACGGAGTCAGGACATTGTCCTAATCAGAAGCGTAACTGCACCTCTGTAAGGCTGAGGACTGCAGAAAGCTCATGGTCTGTTTCTGTGTAGTACAGTCCAGGAGCTTAGACCTCCCAGACACGATGTGAAAAGGATACTTAAAGATGATACAGGCGCACAGACGGCATGGAAACTAATTTCAGAGGACAGTAAATAATTTCAGTCTCCCTCTAAAATCATAGATGGTGTATTTCGTGAGTCTTTAAAAACAATGATATATAGCGAAGTAGAATAATTAATGCTGGAGAAACCCTGATCAAGATTTTAATGTAATGATCTGCAGTGAAAATTAGATACTCAAGCATCCTTAGTGTGCGAAAAACACGGAATTAGAGCAGTTTTCCTGGGAAAAGCCTTACTTTCTAGTTGTAACAACAAAGTCAGTTAAGTGACCTCCAAGAAATTCACTAGGCTCCTCGTCGTAAAATGAGACAGGCTTACATTGGGCAGTATTTACTGGGCGCTTTCTGCTTTACATTTGTTACTTCAATCCTCACAATAACTGTATGCAGTAGGTAATTATCCCCGTTTTACAGGTGAGGTAACAGAGACTGAGAGAGGCTGAGTAACTTGCCCAGAACCATACAGTTCCTAGTGCTAGAGGAAGAACATTAAGGAGAAAGAAGTCCCCAAAAATCACTTTAGGACCCATTTCCACGCCTTTTTGTCCGCTAAGTGATATTTACTAGTACTGTCTGAAAATGCATCGAAGACTGTCTGTGTGGCTTTGATGACCTTAACCCTGATCGCACCATCAGGCCCGCCAGGTTAGGGGGTGTGTCTGTCTTTGAGAGTCGTACATTCATCCAGAGGTCTTAGATCCCCAGTGGAGGAGCATTTGTAACCCATTTCTCTCAGGCTTCATTGACCCCAATGGTCTTCCTAACTTGCTTTTTTCCTCCCAGTCACCCTCCTCTTTCCAGGATTCCCTGGTATGTGTTCTAAAATACCATTACAGGGTGGGGGAGGGCGGCAGAAATTGTGATTATTGAAACCAGGATCAGTACTAGAACATTTGGGGTACCTTGCTGTCCTCCCTTCCCTTTAACAGAAGTTTTTACAGTTTGTGGTTCCTCAGGTATCGTCTCATTAAACCTGCTAGGAGCATCTGCCTTTCCTTGGCAGAATGCGTAAGTGAATGACTGCAGCCCGCCCAGTGGGCCTGAGGCCGCAGCTTCCCCATCGGCAAGAGTGACTTGTTTAATATTCAGAATGAGCTTGAGGACGCAATTAGACGGGAAGGCGGGAAGGCGTCTGGAACATAATCAGCTCCTTGAGGATCCCGCTGCTCCTTTGCCAGGAGCCCTGACCTCGCTCTCTCACCCTGGAAAGCCACAGGAGCAGTGTGTGCCCTGGACCGTAGGAAGCCCAGGCCCCTTGCTCCCTGTCTCCGGAGGCCCCGTGAGTCCCCTGGGAAAGCCCACAGCATGTGCACGGAGCCATAGGCTGACAGGGCAGCAGGGCAAGAGGACGGGAGGGTGTCCGTGATCTCGGTGCCCGGTGCCTCTCCCAGAAGGCAGCACAGTATGACTGTGGGTCAGGCACTGTCTTTCCTTCCACTTTCTTCCCTCTTGAGTAGACACCACGATCTCTACTTTCCACACTGACTTTATTTTTCTTTTCACCAAAAAGGTTTCATTTGATTCTGCAACTTCCCGTGTAAGAATCTGGGCAGCCCTCCAGAGAGCTGCATTAGGGAGAGATGCTCCAAACCGGTCACCGCAGGGCCGGGAGGCCCCTGCCTTGTGGGGCTCAGGGCCGGGAGCTGGCCGGGGAAGGGCCGGGGGGTGCGGAGGGGGGTCACTCAGAGGCCCCAGAGCTGCGCCCAGCGGCTGTTTCTGTTTTGGGACTGGCTAAATATGAGCTCTGGTTTGGCCTCCCGGCCTTCAGTCTCGTGCCGGAAAGCACCCTACGGGACCCACTTGCCCCTACTGCCGGGAAATGTGCAGAAATTCCATTTTCTTCCAGCATTTGAATCGGCTGGCCTTGCTCACAGCTTAGCACGCTGCCCAAATACTGGGAGTGTGGAGGATGGGAGGGCTGGCCTCCAGGCCTTTCCAGGGCTGTATGGACAGCACCGAAGGTGACATGTGGCAGAGGAAGGGGAGGCAGCAATTAACGTGGACCTTCTTCAGATGACTTTTAAATTATTATTATACATGCCCACTGTACAAATTTTTTAAAACTGGCTTTTACCAGGATTGTGGTAATAACTACCCTGATCCTGCTCCTAAAATGTAATCGTTGTCAATTATTATCATTAACACTTTGATCTCTTCCTATCCAATCTCTTTATGTACGTAATTCTTCATAACATGGTTGAGGTCATGTTGAATATTCAGTTTTGTAAGCATTTTGGTGCTTCATTTAAACGTTTGTCTCATAAACATCTTTTTTTAAGATTTATCTGAGGGGGAGTGTGTGGTGCACAAGCAAGGGCAGGGGGAGAAGGAGGGAGAGAATCTCCAGCAGACCCCTGCTGAGCTCAGCCTGCCGCGGGGCTCTATCTCAGGCCCCCGAGATCCTGACCGGAGCCGAAACCGGGAGTCAGGCGCTTAACCGGCTGAGCCACCCGGGGGCCCCTTCATAAACATCTTCATGACTATGAAATATGGGTGAGGGGTCTAAAGATGTTTCGTTCACATCCTAATCAGTCAGTGAGTTATTTGCCAATTTTACTAAAACTTCTGAACCAAATCCAGAGTAGTACCTTGCCCGTGTCGCTTGGTAAACAGTGGCATGTGGACGGCTGCATGTGGTTCCCACCACAAACCGTGAGGGACAGAGTGCTGCTGCTGGGAACCTCACGCTCAGCCCCGGGGGCAGGACACCCAGACACTCACACTCCCTGGGGTCCCACAGGCCGCACAGGGAGCGAAAACCCAGAACTCAAGCAGCACTTTCCCGTCTCCATTAGCTTCTCAGGGCCCCTGCTTTTCCCCTCAGTTAATGCCATTAACGGAAGACTCATTCTTAACTGACTGTGGCGTCAGTAAAGTGGGTTAGACTTTTTTTTTCTTATTTTTTTTAATGTAAATTCAATTAATTAACATATAATGTATTATTTGTTTCAGGGGTATGGGTCTGTGAGTCATCAGTCTTCTTTGACACCCAGGGCTCCTCACATCACTTGCCCTCCCCAGTGCCCATCCCCCAGCCACCCCATCCCCCCACTCGGCCCTGCCCTCCAGAGCCCTCAGTTTGTTTCCTGAGATTCAGAGTGGTCTTGTGGTTTGTCTCCTTCTCTGGTTTCCCCTTGTTTCATTTTTTTCCTTTCTTCCCCTATGCTCCTCTGTTTGTTTCTTAAATTCCTCACATGAGAGAGATAGTATGATAATTGTCTTTCTCTGACTTAATTTCGCTTAGCATAATACTCTCTAGTTCCATCCACATTATTGCATAAGGCAAGATTTCATCCTCTTTATGGCTGAGAGTATCCATTGTATATACACGTCACATCTTCTTAATCCATTCACCTGTCGATGGACATCCGGCTCTTCCCATAGTTTGGATGTTGTGAACTTGGCCCCTGTAAGCATTGGGGTGCAGGTAGGTGCCCCTTCAGATCACTACGTCTGTATCCTTGGGGTAAATGTGGGTTAGACTTTCCCCAGGCTGGTGAAATGAGAGGGACTTGACAGGTTTTATTGAACTATGCTTTGACAAAAGGCCTCCTCCAAACTGACCACATATGTGCTCGCCTTCTTTTTGTTGACTTTGTGCTTGTTCAGCAAAGGCTTCTCCAATTTGAAGACCGTTTTCAAAGACTATAAGACACATGTCCAGAAGGATGATTATTTAAGAGAATACTTTTTTTCTTTTTGGCAAAGAGAAAAAATTCCTAAGGTACTTTTACTTGCTGTCATTCATGTTCTTCAAAGGGATGTTGATGTACATTTTGGTTTGTTATGTTGCAATGTGACGTCACCTAAAAAATCCAAAGCTTTTAGGAGTGTGGATAAGGATGGTAATTTCTGTTTACTATCTTTAAAAAAAAAATGAGAAAAAGTGCAGAAGGCAGGCAGTGATACTTAAAATTTGGGGTTTAGGTTAAATATTTATTATTTTCTTTAATGTGACAAAAACAGCCTACGAAAACCAACAGCTGAGACAGATAGTGGCAATAATTCCTATAAATTAGGTTATTAACTAAGCTACCAAGACCTTTAAAAGCAATTAGTTAATACTACTCCTGAAAGGGCTCTAATATAAATCTTAAGACGTAGGAATTATTTATGCAGTCGTGCAAAAAATGTCAAGGTTCCCTTTTGGGTTAATATCTGTCGGTTTTATTATAATTATTCAATGAGTCTATGAGATGGAGCTTCAGAAAATCCGTGCAACAGTTAACAAAAGACACAGTGACCCAATCTGCGTTGGGCCAGCTCAGTGGGAGCCCTGGGGAAGCAGGTTTGCGCTGCATGGCCTTCCTGCTCACTGCACAGCTAGGACTGAATCTGTCGTCAGAGACGTGTGTTATTGATTTAAAATTGGTGAAATATTAGTTTGCAGCACCTTGATTTTAAAAAGCATCGTTGGATGCTAACGTTACAACTTGAGTCAAAGAAAACTGAGAGCGTCTCTTCTGTGAGTGGTTCACTGATCCCCTTATTGTTGACCCAAATTCATCTTAGAGTGAGTATGACTTGGAAGTTTTCAGGGAATTGTGCTGAGCCCTAAAAATTCTCCCCAAACCGTAGCATCTGTTCTGTATTTACAAACTGAAATAACTACGGATGTCAAAAGAAAGATTCTAAAAAAAAAAGAAAGAAAGAAGATTCTGTTTCCTTTAGAAAATTAAGTCTTTTTTTTTTTTAGAGGTTTGCATCAAAACTCTTTAACCCTCGAAGCCTCTCGGTTCCTTGTGGTAGGAGAGCTCCCGTGTAACCTCTGCCCTTTCTCGCCCGCAGTGCCGTGCCAGACCGTCCTGGACTACCTGAAGACCGTGCTGCAGCACCACAACCAGCTCCTGGTCCCGCAGCCCGCCGACCAGCCCGCCGAGGTAGGTGTCCGGCCAGAAGGGAGAGGCGCTTCCCTCGGAGCGTCCTTAGGACCAAGCATCTTGATAGCATACATGGGTCCCCCGAGCGCATCGGCTAGCGAGACACAGCGTGGCTCCCCGGGGTTTGGGGTTCGTAGTACTGGTGGAGGAAGAGGGTGCACATACCCAGACTCCCCAAGACTGAGCGCCGGACGCCGAGAGCGGGGATCACGAAACCGCAGCTCCAGCCGGGGCGGCCAGTCTGGCGGCATTCCTTCGGGCGAGGGGATGGAGTGGAGACCCCGACAGGCCCGTCTCGGGCAGGGCCAGTGTTCCGGAAAGCTCCATGCTCCCAGGCACCCCCCACACCGAGTGGGCTTCTTGAGTGTTAGATGGATGTCTTCCAGACACCGGGTCCCGGAACACTTCCTCCTGGGGACCTCAGGAGAAGCAGCCACAGCCTCTCCCAAAGGGCGGGAGAGACCGTGTGCTCTGCTGGGAACGGTAGGGCCGTGTTTCCACGGCCCTCTTCTGCGAGGTTCTCAAGGCTCAGTTTTGAGTATGTGTGACTTTCATCTTAGGAGTTTTAGAACCTAAATCCAGGGAAAGAGGGAATTGCCGGGGTTAGAAACATCTCAGATGGATAGCAATGCATAAGTTCTTTCCTCGTAGTCAAGTTTCCCTCCCTTGGCAAGGTGACTGGTTCATGTCCATGACCCTTTCTCGAGTGTCATCGTCACGCTCCCTTTGACACTCCCTGCGTCTCGTGAAAAGCATCTCGAGGCCCACCCTCATGCATACCGTCCCACGGATCCAGCAGCACCCCGCTGTCCCCACCCCGACCCCACGCCTTGTGTGTGCGAGCGCGTGCCCTCCCCCCACGGTCTGCACCCTGCTGTCCCCACCCCGACCCTACGCCTCGTGCGTGCGAGCACATGCCCCCCGCCCCTCGCGTGTCTGCACGTGAGAGAGACCAGGGGACTGGGAAGCCAGGTGGGGCTGGTGCGCACCGAGACCCTGTCCCCAGGCTGCAGCCTGACACCTGTTTGGCCAGGACTCCTTCCCCGGAGGTTCAGAGAAGCTACTTCAGAGGTCTCTGCCTCTCCTCCAGCCCCCATCCCTGCTCCCGCCACCCTCTCTCTCGAATTCAGCAAAAAAAAGTAAGCGATACCAAGTTGAACTCAATCCAATGAATCCCACCACACTGATTTCTACCTTCCAGCCGACCTGGCGCCCCCACCCAGGAAGCAGTGCCCCTCCCCCTTGCCGGCACCCCCCACCCCATCCGCCCCCCAACTCTGTGCCATCAGTCATTCCTTGTCTTGTGCGCCAAGTTACTGGGTCACACTCATGTCTTCCCACCCTGAAAACAGGCCTGGTTTGATGCTCCCTCGGTCCCTCCATCATCGTCTTTTCTTTCTCCTTCCCTCCCCCCCTCCCCCCACCACACTCCCCCCGCCCCAGCGGCCTGGGTCAGTCCTTGACTCTGTGTCTGGCTTGAGGAAGGTGGGACA
>CM053604.1:28321852-28336452 GCA_028646535.1 Procyon lotor | reverse complement strand
CAGAGTCCGCTGCAGGTGGCCCGGTGACCTTCCCAGCTGTGCAGTGGGGGGCCCCTTCCTCCGGCCCTCGTCCTCCCCGGGGCCTCATCCTCCTCCGTGCTCTCTCTTGGCCTCAGTGTCAGGACCGTCTCCTGGCTTCCTGTCCTTTCTTCTCCTGTAAGGAGTTTCACATCCACTCTTGTCTAGAGTGCCCCCTCCATTCCCTCCCCTCACCATCCACCGCTCTTGGCCCCCCCACCCCCAGTTATGTTCTTTCTCTGAACACCAGCTACCTACAGGTTAATAAGGCCTGGATTGAGATCTGGGCTACAGTCTCCAACTCCCAGCCACTCTGTCCGGCTGCCTGACCAACAGCGGGATGCCCTTGACCCTCGAACTCCCTCTGAATACCCGTCCCTACCCCAGTTTTCTCTCCAGTAAAGGCAGCACCAACCCCCGCAGACATTTCTGAGACATCACACCCCCCCATCCTCGTTCCTGACATCTGCTTGTTTTATAGTTACTTTGAGTAGTCTCTCTCTTCTCTGCCTCCTTCCGCACACTTTGTACCTGGACTATTAGAATGGATTCTCCTCCTTCCTCCACACTGGAAGGTTCATTTTCTAAACTACAGATCCAAAATGACTGTCACACACTTAAAAATCCTTTCACTGCTCCCTAGAATAGGGTTCACATTTCTGAACTTGACATTTCTATTGTACAAAAAAAGCACTTCCAAAAAACCCACTTCTTCCAAGAAGCTCTCCCTGATGGCCACACCCTCTCTGTGTTCACAGAGTAATTCAGAAACTCTTAAATATTAATGCATAGGTCTTCCATTTGTTTGTGAGTCTGAATACATTAAATGAGTGCTATTCATTTTGGTTTTTTCCAAGTGACTCATAGATCAAAGTTTAATAACCTGCTGGTGACTAATTGAGGAGAATATGCCATCAGAATTCTATAGAAACATAAAAATAGGGGACATACCTACATTTCCTCTGGATAGGGATATTTAAACTTTTATTACTCATCATCATCATTATTATACTGTTTTTACTGTCATTTCAGGCACATGGGCATTTTCTCATTAGTATTACTGATCACATTTTATTTCTCTTAACTATGCTAAAATAGTGCGGTGAATCTCATCCATAACACAGGGAGCATTTGAGTTGTTTGGGGCTGTAAATGACTTTCTTCTTTCTTTCCCTTTTTCTTGAAGAAAATTACCTCCAAATGGTATTTCTGCACTCTTGGAGAGCTTCATTTTGTGGAGAGCTGTTGAGCTCTTCTGTGTAAGTGGATTCTTTTTAAGGATTCGAGAAAGCTCCTTCCTGGGGCTGTGAGCTCCCTCATCTCAGGCACCTCTCATCCTGAAACAGACTGGACTCTGGTCTTCGGGGCAAGCTCTGAATTCAGGGACCAGGTTCCCAGCTCTGCTTTTGCCTTGTGAGATCTTGGGA
The DNA here is from genome assembly GCA_028646535.1 of Procyon lotor. NCBI lineage: Eukaryota > Metazoa > Chordata > Mammalia > Carnivora > Procyonidae > Procyon > Procyon lotor. The sequence goes on along the minus strand of CM053604.1, from coordinate 28,335,007 downwards.
GAGGATTGAACATCCTTGGCCAAACTGTTGTGGGAAGCCTGTCTTGCTCAATGAGCTCAGACACCCAGGGGAAAGCTGTTTTTAAAACTTACACAACATCAGGGGCGCCTGGGTGGCTCAGTCGTTTAAGCGTCGGCATTGGGCTCAAGTCATGATCTCGGGGTCCTTGGGATCGAGCCCGGTGTCGGGCTCCCTGCTCAGCGAGGACTCTGCTTGTCGTCCCTCTGCCTCTCCCCCTGCTCGTGCTCTCTCTAACTTGCTCTCTCAAATAAATAAGAATCTTTAAAAAAGACTTGCATAACCTTAAAGAAATGGAAGGTTTAACAACCAGCTGCTCAGGCTCCTGTTAAAAGGCTGACAGGTGTACTTCCAAGAATGGTGACTGAGAGGATGGTCTGAAACTAAGGACTGCCCAAAGCCCTCTGTCCCCAGTAGCCCTTTTTTAATGGGCCCTTGTCTTTGTTGCTCTCCTTGAAGTTCTTTAACTTTGCCAATTAATATTCATCGGGAGCTCTATCCCAGTGCCACAGCAGTAAAAATGAAAAAGAAAAGAGAGGAAGGAAAGAAAAAAGAACTCTTCAAAATTCGTCGTAGCCACCATTATCAAGCGTGTGCCTGGTGCCAGCCCGTGTCCCTGCAGTGGTCGCTGGCCAGCTGTTCATTGCACCTGGTGGGTGTCGGACACTGTTCTCAGCCCTGAGATAGGGCATCAGGGAAAGCCGACTGGACATCCCCACCCTCGTGGGCTTATCTTCCAGTGGGCAGATGGGGGGGTTTCCTCCCCGCACACCTGCAAGCTGGGATTGTCGTCCTTGCATTGACAGAGCTGTCACGTGAGGCACCTGTGGGCCCCCCCCCCAGCCCTGCAGTTGCACCAGCGGCACCTCATGCGAGAGGCAAAGAGGCTGTGCCGCCTGGCGCTTGGGGCTGGCCTCGGGCTGTGTGCGTCCCTGGCTCAGGAGACGGTGACACTTATTAGGGATGTTCTTCCACGGAAATGCTCTCGATACAGCCCGTGGTCTGAGGCACCCAGCCCTGGATTCCACCTTCCCCAGGCCCCACCCGGCTGTCCTGAGGACTGAGGCTCCATGAATCAGAACCCTGTCACCCCTTCCTTCCCTGTGCGCAGGAAGCAGGGCCGAGGCCTGTGGGTGGGGCGACAGGTGAGGCTCCCGCTGGAAGATACTGGAAGCTGATTAGCCCACTAGGACTCTGTCCGTGTCACAGGGGTTCTCAGGGCAAGGCACGAGGGCTTTGGGATGTATGTTAGTCCCTCAGTTTCACTCACTTGCTGCCTAAAACGTAAAATGTTTTTTACGTTTGCCCCCCAAGCGCCAGGCAGCCCGGCCTCTTTGCCCCTCGCATGAGGTGCTGCTGGTGCAGCTATCTCTTGCTATCAGCCTCCTCCTCCCCGCCGTGCCCACCTGTTCCTCATCTTCGGGCAGGACGTCCCAGCTCACCTGGGAGTCACCTCGACTCTTCAGTCCCCTGCAGCCTGGCTCACTGATCTCTCCGTCTTTCCTCCTTGCTTCTCCACGTGCACCGCAGACTCCCATCGTCCACCTCTGTCCACCTCCACACACCCCCGAAGCCCGGCTCACCCCTCCTGCGGTCAACCCGCAGCCTGGGCGGAGCGGCCCTTGGGAACCTCTGGGCCCTTGCCCTTGCCCGTCCCTGGATCACTGATGGTCCCAGAGCCGAGGGTTTGTTTCTGCCCCCACGTACTCACATCTTAAACCCATGATAATTTAGTTCTTCCCGTTTTACAGGGAAGCTTTGGTCCAACCAGTAAAGTCACTCTTGCTCAGGAAACACAAAACAAGACCAGAACCGAGATTCAGCTCAAACTCCAGCTGTTCTAAATTCAGAGCACAAACCATGCGCCTCCGCGGCCTCCCTTCAGAAGGAAACTGAGTCACATACGGCTGGTTGAAGGAAGTGGGAACCACGGGGGGGTGATTTTGCGTGGGTGGGACTCCAGGACAGCCTCAGAGCCCGAGCTGGCTGCCTCTTCCCTGTTGGCTCCTGGGCCATTGGCCCGTCTCAGCGCTTCACTAACCACTTTTTTAAATGGAACCCTATCAGACCCGAACAGTGCCCAATTCATCACCTGTAGGAGATTTGCAGAGTTGTAAAGCTGAATGAGTTTTGCCTTCTTTGTTTTGTACACCTTAATTACTGGGGAAGGAGTACATTAAAACTGAGATCATGGGTTAATTAATTTGTCCTGGACTGTAGAATTTTATGGACAGCCAGAACCAAAGTAATGGTTGTGTAGGTGGAATTGACTAAACATGGCTAATAAATGTTACAGAAACTCCTGTAATTAGTCCCACTGCAGCAATTGAGCCCGAGAATTTTACAGCAGACATAAATTAAGAAGATGAAAAGGAAGAAAAATTTTGAGTTGACGTAGTGGCATTTGCAGAAGCTATCATTTGAGGAAACCTGGTTTGCATTATTATTAATGATGAATTTTGGGGGGGTTTTCACAGTCCCCCCCTTTTAAAAATTCACTTTTTCATGCCGTTTCCACTGTTACGCAATGGCTATCAGGTGTTAGGTGAATTAAACACAAGTAATACCTTACGAAAATAGACCACCAGCATCATTTCTAAAAATACTTACCCGCCAACCAGAGGATGAAGAGACCTGTTTGATCACACTCTTCAAAGTCATTTTTGCATATTTTAATAGATTGAAAGGGAAAGTTACGGGTTATATTAAATAGTGTTCCCTGTCATTGGATCTTGACACATTTTAACCTACCTGTTAAAATGCAAGTTATAAATAGCTCCTCTTTCAAAGGTGTTCATTAGACCTCATTGGCTCTTGTTATAGAAAATGCAAATGTAATTTGAAAAGTGCCCGTTCTGAGTGCGAGCAATTACCTGTGCTCTTCGGGACCTGGTTCATTGTCAGCAGAGCCACTTGGTGAAAAAGCAGGTCTGCCTTTGAAATGGAGATCGCCCCCACCGGGTGGGGTGGGGTGGGCCGGCCGGCTGGCTGGCTGGCTAAGTAGGTAATGAGAAAATACTTGGCTTTTCCAGGGAAGCAAGCAGCTGCTGAACAACTATCCTGTCTACATAACGAGCAAACAGTGGGACGAGGCTGTAAATTCTTCCAAGAAAGACGGGCGACGGCTCCTCCGATACCTCATCAGATTTGTTTTCACAACCGATGAGCTTAAGTACTCATGCGGCCTTGGGAAAAGGAAAAGGTCAGTGCAGTCAGGAGAGACAGGTCCTGAGAGACGCCCTCTGGATCCAGTTAAAGTAACATGCCTCCGAGGTACTGCATCCTTCCGCTCAGTGTCGCCATCTGTGATCTCATTTCACCGCATTGGCTGTGGCTCTCCCGTGCGAGTGTTCAGCCGTGACTGTATTTTGGGTTTGCCCGCTGAGACCTTTTTAGGCTTCATGTGGCCCATCTATTCGGTATCGAGAAGTTCCTTTAACAACCTCCGTTTGCTTTAGCCTTGGCATTCTCACTTACTGGCCCATCAACATTGCATAGCACATCATGTCTCACGCTTCGAATTCAGATTTTCTTTGCTGCCGCAGAAGGCCTCCTCCAGCCAACCTGGAGCGTGGGGGAACGCACAGAGGAAGGGAGGGGGAATTCTTTAAAAATTGGGAAAATGAGATACCCCGTTTCCATTTGCCGCCTGGGCCCAATTCCTTCAGTTTATTTAGAGTCAATTTTCCTTAATATTGGGGCACCTAAAGTCTCTGTTGCCCAAACTTTATTCTGTTAGTCTTTCTAAAGTCTCTATATTAAAACTATCTCTGAGGATACCATTTCCTCGGTACGAGTCGCTGATGATGACTTCGCAGCCGACCCACGCTGTGCTAGGCCAGGCAGAGGACGAGGACGAGGAGGAATCGAGAGGCAGACAGTTGTTTCAGCCGGTGCAGATAAGCACGGCCTCAGACAGGTAGAAGCGTTCTAGGGCCAACAGGAACACTGGTCACCCCTGAAAAATTCGTATCAACAAGCTCAAGTCTTAACCTGTATATTTCAGTAGTAAGTTTATCGGTTGGAAAAACTTGATTTACTCTCTGGGCAGGGGAGCAAAATATTTCCTGGCAAGGAAGTCACAGTGAGGAGACGTTTTTACTGATAAGGCCTTGGGGTACAGAAAGGACAGTCCAGCATCCCCTCCCGGGACGCCCACGGTTCTGCAACAGTAGTGTGCCTGAGGCCCCGGGGGATTGTGTCAGTGGCTGAAAGCCCTCAGGCCCACCACAAGCTTCTGACCAAGCAGGGCGGGAGAGGGAGAGGCGTGCGTCGCTGCTCTTCACAGCCTCCCCCCAACCCCCCTCCCGACCCCCAGGTGATTCTAGTGCAGGTGGCCCAGCCTTGAGGGAACCACCTGAAATGGAAACACAGCAATCAGCTAGGCACCCAGAGCACCCCCTGTTGGCCGGTCTGAAAGTTCCTCTTACCCACAGAGGGTGATGGGAATTTCCAGGGTCTTAGCAAACTAGCCACCATTTCCTTTATTCCTCAGCATCGTCAGAGCTGACGGAGTTACTCCCCAGGAGTAACAGATGTTTGGGAGCTTGGGGCTCTCCGGGGAATACTGTAATCCACGAAGTTGCCCTGGGGCCTGTAAGGGGAGTCAGGACAAGGGGCCTCACCATACCCCTTACCAGAAATTCTTATTCAACATTTTACGTTTTAGGCAGCAAGTGAGTGAAACTGAGGGATTAACATACATCCCAAAGCCCTCGTGCCTTGCCCTGAGAACCCCTGTGACACGGACAGAGTCCTGGTGGGCTAATCAGCTGTATCTTCCAGCGGGAGCCTCACCTGGCGCCCCACCCACAGGCCTAGGCCCCGCCTCTGGGCGGAGAATACAGATAAAGAAAACTGTGAGAGCTGTGTGGGGGGGGCAGCTGATCCAGACATTTATAGGCTTGTCCCAAAAGCTGAGCTCCTAGGGCCTTCCTGTGACCCGGATGGGATTCCTTTCTTAAAGGCTTAGAGCTGGTGCCTCCCGGGGTGGACGTCCGTGTTGGGCGAGCAAGGTCAAAGCAGCCAAGGAAACCTCAGGCCCCTGGACACTTTAGTGATGAAACACGGGGTGCTTTGGGATGGAACCCGACTCCAGGCTGACCGCACTTGAAGGTGGTTTGAGCCCAGATGGAAGAGGGCCTGTGAGTACGCGCCCTGTCTGGGTAGCAGAACGAGCCTTCAGTAGTCCTTCCCCCAATATCAGAGCAAGCCCTGCGTCAGCACAGCCCCCGAGGGGAGAGCCGAGGCTGATGGGTGTCAGAGCAGCACGTCCTCAGCACTGCAGGGTCAGAGCACCCTCATCCATTAGCCTTTATTTCCTTGTGTTATTAGGAGTGGGGGATCGAGACAGAGACAGGGAAGCTACAACAGTTAGTGGACGCTTACTGAATACAGTAGGCGTGGGAGGGGGACAGAAGAGGACTAGGGAGTCATCCTGCAGTGTTTCCTAGGCTAAGCCGTCTGATTCTGGCAGTTTTGCGGGATGAGTTGCTGAGTAAACACTGTTCTTTCCCTTGGGTGAGGCAGCCAGGGCTGGGACTCCGGTGAGGCGAGCGAGGCTCTCCCGTCAGGCCCAGAATTGAAGGGGCTGCCCCTGGCTCTCTGCTAAGCTGGATGCTGCCTGCGGAGACGGGCACGGTTCGGGTCCCAAGACTGCTGGGGTCCAGGGACTTGAAGAGCATCAGCTTCTCCTAAGGGCAAGCAGGACCGGGATTTCACCAGGCTTTTCAGACAATTCCAGCCCTACAGCCAGACCTGTTGTCTTGTAGAGGGAGCAGTGCTGGAGAGGAAACGGTGTGTAAATAATAGTCACCTTGGACTATTTTGCACAGCCAGCTATGCAAAAATCACAGCGTTTGACTTGGGTGTTTTTCCAAGATGCTCACTTCAGTTTACAAGTGTCCATATCAGAATAGCTAGGCAGGAGTTATGCACGTGCCCCGACCCCCTGAGAAAACAGAGGAAAGGATCATGCAAGCTGAACCCAAAGGGAGGCTGAGTCTGTTTCATCGGCGTCTTGGTTCCTTTTTATACATTCACCCTTCTGGGCATGCTGATTGCTTTCTGGTGAAACTAAACATTTAGAGGAAATCTCATTTAAGAAGTATTTGTCAGTACGTGTGTGGATACCCCAGTCCGAGAAATAAGTATGACCTGTAAGACATGTTAACGTGGAAACCTCTTGTGAACCAAAGTTCAGGCAGTTTCTCAGCCACTGAGATTTTGTCATCCTATTGCACTTAGTCTGCAAATCCATAGCTGGTTAAAGAATACCATGCTAATGATATCTGCTGTTTCCGGAAATACTGAACATTCTAAAAATGTGAGCAGATCCCGACAGAGGTTTGAAATGTACTCGGTAACTTTGACTAAGCTTGAGGTAGAGTACATGTTATAAATCAGATTTGCCTTTCATTTCACTAGCCAGTGTTCCTTAGGAGGATCACCTTCTCACGTCACGTGATTTTTACTTTTGCACATGAGCAGAAGACTTCCATGTGATTAGCTGAGTCTAAGCAGTGACATCATCATAGCATTACGTTGGATTTCCCATAAAGCTTTTCCTGTAGCTTCTGTAAGTGTGTAAGCAGCCTGTCCGTTGTCTTCTGCAAAAACCAGCTGTTTCTCTCTCTCTGTCTGTTGTTGTGTATGTTCCCACAGAGTTCATTAGGATGCACTGTACCTCCAACCCTGACTGGTGGATGCCCTCGGAGGAACAGATAAACAAAGTGTTCAGCGACGCCGTGGGGCACGCCCGACAGGGGCGGGCAGTGGGGACTTTCCTGCACAACGGCGGCTCGTTCTATGAAGGGATTGATCACCAGGCTTCCCAGGATGAGGTCTTCAATAAAAATTCCCAGGACGGGTCTGGGGATTAGTGGACTGAATCTTGACACTTGGAGCAGCTGGTCCTCTCAAGAGCCCCAGTTGTCCGTGTTCTGTTGCCCTCACCTGAGCGTCCAAAGCACGTCCTTCCGCCAGACTTGACACATCTCAGACCTTAAGTCTCTGACCTACTGCCACCATTCCCAAACAGACATCCATTCTAGGGTTGTGTGGGAAGTCTATGGAGCCTACAAAAGGCTTACAGGAGATTATGAAAAGAAAAGAACCACGGTTGCATTGAATTGATTCCTAGCTAGACGGTGAGGCTGAACACACTGGGCGAGCTTCTGGTCACCTACCTGTCCGAAACCTTCACGTGAGCTCGGCTTCCTGAGCAGAGCCGGTCCCCGCGGAAGGCTGGGTTGGAGTAGAGAAGATAGAGACGTGGAGTTATTTTAAGGGACGACAAACAAACATTCTCTTACTTTAATTCAAGTAAGTTGTCTTTATATTTTCCAAAGACTTGAATTCCTACTTCTCAGCAAAGACAGGATAAGTGACACTGTGCTGTCTCAACATTGACAAAGCCTGTGTGAAAAAGCCAGAGAAAAGAGGTCACTGCTAGACAATGATTCTTTGGAAATCAGGTGGGGTTTTGTTGTTGTTGTTGTTTTTCAGTTATTTTAGAATCCGTCCCCCCCACCCCCAAAATTCTACCATGTTAATCAGAAAGGCACTACATGATCTCTGGAGTTTACAAACAGTAAGTTTTCGTTGTCAGTCCAAAACCCTTTTCAAATGCTTGATTTCGTAGGTTCATAGACCCCCAGTTTCCACAGCCTTAACTCAGACTTTGTTGACGCAATGCCAAAGTGGTGGGTTGAGCGATGAGAATTTTAATCACTTGGTGGTTTGGTGCGCTGAAGACCAAACAGGTGGTGGGACCATGGTGTTCACTGAATTAACCAGATGTTCTGGAATTGTATACACACAGCTTCAAGGCCATTCTGATAACTATGCAATGGGCTTGTGTGTAATTGCTCCGAAATGTGAGGGTCTTTCTCTTGAGTAGATCTGAGAATCTGCATAAACTTTTGGTTCTTACTGTCACTGACGAAAATGCTTCACCCCAACTGTTTTGCTGTTTGGTGTCTTCTTCCCGCGCCCCCTCCGCCCATGTTCCCTTAAACTACAAGCTGTGGCTAAGTTCCCACTAAACCACTCCCACTTGTTTGCCTCTGTTGAATTGGTTGAGCTCAGTCTGTGAAATTACTACTGTCTTTGGGAGCATTCCTTCTGTACAAACTACGGAGATCCTAGAATCTGTTTCTGAGGACTTCGGGTTTGGCTGGCGGGAACAGCCTCCTCTATTACATTTAATCCTATTATTCCGTTCTTTGTGGAGCCTAGGGCTCAGTGGGCAGAAGTTACTAAAGGCCATTAACGTCGTCTATGAACATGACTAAGGATTTTGGAAATTGGTTGGAAATCCATTTAAAGTTTATGAGCGTCCATTTATAAAGAGAGGTTTTTGTAACCATTTTTTGCGAGACAGTAATTGTCCTTTATGTTCAATAGTTAGCACCAACTGTATGCGTAGTCCTGGAAATGGGTCTGTCTTTAGCTTTTGTCAGGATTATTAGTTTCATCCATTGAAAAATTTAACATTTATAGAGATGGTCCTTTGTCACATCTGTTCAGTGGTGTGGGGAGAACTAACATTTCATCCTGTTTTGGGCAAGTTAGCTAAAATTTATGAGTAAAGGGAATGATAAGGGCAAATGTGATGTTGGTTAGGGGAACAAGGAGACTACTACCTTTGGCCATCTGAGGGGGAAAGAGATTCTTCAAGGAGTTCTCCGAGGTCTGAGAAGTCAGTGCTTTACAAGATCCTTTGGTGACAAGAAATCTTGGTCCAACACAAACTATCACCATAACCATGTTACCTTTGCCTTTTTTGCATTAGGCTTTAATTATCCTTACCTCTGAGGACAATGTCCTTTTTTTTCCCCCCTTTAGCAACAAAATCTGAGCACTGCTCAAAAAACACGTCCAGTTCCTCTCTTTTCCCTGCAAGCCTGAGAATTTGGCTCGTCTTCCCATGTAAGAATCGTCGTGGATGTCTGTGTTGTGCTGGTCTTGACTGCGGGGACAATGAGCGCATCTGGGCCCTCCCTCTCCATAGCCTGGTGTGGCACATGCTTAAAGATGAAGGGCTCGCACCACTGCTGTGAGAGAGGGTGACGGAACCCTTCGGTCTGGCTGTAGTTAGCATCACCTGAGAAGGCCACTAGGGTAGATCTGCCTCCCAGACCGCATGGCTGCTCACAGCCTTTGCTCCACAGGCACACCTGGTCTCCCTCCCGTCCCCCCTTTGGGTGAATTATTTCTCTAGTATCTGTTTTCCAGTATTCCACAACGTTGGCCATCGCTTAGCACTTGAGGAAACCAAGACCCATAAAAATGACTGGCTTCCTCAGCCTTGCACAGCCAGTTTGAACGCCTCTCCCGGGCCCGGGGCCTAACATCAGCTGCCCTGGGTCTGGTGTTCCACGACCTTCTTCGCCGTGTGTGTGTGTGTCTAGAACTAGTAGCCTGGCCACTGCCTAAGCCAGATGCTGACGGTCCCTGGGGCGCAGCCCAACGGACACCCACACCCGTCTCCTCTCCTCAAGTGGTCTGTGCTGCCTTCCCAGCCCTCCTGCCGCTTCACGGCCGGGGCCTCATGGTCACCTCCCCTGCAGATCAGGGTTTGCAAAGGCTGTTCACGGATTTGTGGTGAGACCGGTGTGCCCTCAACAGAGCGAGACTGTAAAAGCTCGCCCCCCAAGAAGGCCAGATGCTATCACTGCTGTGTCTTCCTTTCCATTGATTTCTTTGGAGACCTGGGGGTCCTGCTTATTTTCTTGAGTTGATTCTCTACTTTTTTGGCAATTGGACAGATTGCTCATGACTAGAAACTTCGTTCCGTGGCAGCTTATAGAATCATCCTTGAGTCATTTTAGCACCGGTGTGAAATGGGCTGAGTTAAAGCCGCGCAAGAGACTGTGCTCCGTGGCCCTGATGGGAGGAGGGTCCCAGGGCCGGCCTGGCACGAAGGGCATGGCTTGGCCTTGTTACCGTACGAGGTGTGTCCTCTGAGCGTGGCGATCAGGAGAGCCCCCAACAGGGACAGTGTCTTGACGTCTTGTGATTCCCCAGATTAATAGGAGATCACAGAGAGGATGCCTACTTTTCAAACTGACGTGAAGGCCCAGGTGCCGTTCCACTGGGCTCAGGACAGCCCTCCCGTGGCCCTCGTCGCAGGGAGCACTGTTGTGGGAGCGGTTTTACTGCAAGCACGTTCCTCACGGTCTCTGGAAGGTGCGCTGCTCACAGTCTCATGGTTTAGTCAGCCCAGCGTTAAGTTAAATGCTTTGGAGGAGATCTGTAAACGCAAAAGTTCGTACCTTCCCTTTTTACCTGAAAACATTTCATCCAGCCCTGGAACCTGGGCATCTCTGTTAGTGTTCCCAGTTTCCGCCACAGCGTTCGGTTCCTGTCCCCACTGGTGTTTCATAAGGTTTCACTAGGGAATGTAGGAGGATAATGACAGAGCGTGTGCCGAAAGTTGCTGCCCTCTCCTTTGGTGAGGGAAGGGAGAGGTGTGCTCGACCACTTCACGGCTGTAGAGCAAGTGCAGGAATTTATTTTCTGGATCTGTCTTGGCCCTTCATCAGTCATAAACACATTGACCTAAGAGATTTATCAGGATTATAGAGGCATAAATTGTTACAGCATATTATTTGGTCCAACTACTGTACTCTGTCAGATGTGTGGAACGGTTTCCGGAGCCCAGTAGCTATTCTTGTGATATCAGACATTTTCCCCAAGTCTAGACAAAAATACAAACTTGGGAATCTGCAGGTTCGTGATTTCTACATTTTCTTACCACCTTTAATGTCTTGTCCTCCCTCTGGTTGCTCTCAGAAAATGGATGGAGCGTCATGTGAGACGAAACGTGCATGATTTTCAGAGAGGCAAACCTAAATTTGCCCTCATTTGGATTTTGTCATAGAGCTTGTGCTCCCAAATCTCAACCTGCTGCCCACCGACTACCTCCCTAGTTTTTTCTTAAATTTCAGTCGTTTGTTAAGATCTCATTCTTGGATAACTTTATTTTTGGAAAAGATTTAAACTGAACTTTTCTCATTCAGTGCTATGTCATTTCACAGTACAGATCTATAATTTTTGACAGCTCTCATATACAAATTTCTAGAAGTGTAATAGAAAAACGATTTTGCACATATGGTGCACGTCTTGCTGGTGTAAGTTTAATGTAGCGACACGTGCCACAACTTCTTGGCAAAACATGTCAGCTAGAACGCTTGAGTCAGAACTCTGATGGAAACGTGTCTAAACAGCGGTATGTGTCATTATGATTTATTTTGTAAACACAGCGGTGGCTTCTTTCAATCGTGTAAGTACTGAATAAAAATAATCGCTTCCGCTGGAATAAGGTAGGGAAATGCTCCCCCGCTGATGGCCCTCTGCAGAGTTAACTTGCTTTGTCAGCCAGTGGCATTCGTGTGTTTTAGAGAGTGAGGGACCGATACCCGACCGCATGGAGTGCGGGAGTACCAGGCCACCAGGACTCGCCTCCTCGGGGGCAAAGCTCCCAGCCGTAACCGACAGCACCCGCCCGTGAGAGGCCGCCCTCTCCCTCAGTGCTGTGCTCGGTTGTGGGAAACACTGAGAGGACTGAACTTGGTTCGCCTAATGACAGACTTGGTCAGTTCGCCTACTGAAGCTCTAAATTGACCAAATCTCTGTGGTACCAGTGGCCAGATTAACTTTCCTCGTGACCCTCCATAGCTGATACAAGGGCCGAGGGCCGGGTGTTCGTTCATTCCAGTTCCCCAAATTATAATGGGAATACATCCACTCAGAAGGCTCCTCCAGAATAGTTGCCCCAACACAAAGGGCCACGTGGGAAAACCGTCCAGGCCCGCCCCAGACCACTCACAGCCGTGCCAGCTGTAGCCCACAGTCCCTGAGCTCCTGTGTGCCGGGTACTCTGCTCAGCACTTGAATGCATCCTCTCCTTTGACCCCTCCCAACCACCCTCCCCGGCGGTTACTGTCCTCCCGGTGGATCGGTAAGGGGCCTGCCCGAGGTGCTCTGTGGACAGGAGGATCGCTTTGGGCTTAGTAAGCAGGGTGACTAGTTCCGTTTTCCCCAGTGGTCAGCAGGGTGACTAGTTCCGTTTTCCCCAGTGGTCAGCAGAGTTCTCAGAGCCCATCAACACTTTGGAATGGATTTTGTTTAGTGTGTGGCATCGAGGGAAGGATGGTATTTGTGTTACTAAAAACCACCTTGGAAGTACGTCGATGCTTACATAGGACCTTGTAAACCGTGTCTCTGGTAACTGCCCGGGTGTCTGCGTAAGACTTGACTTATCTGAGATTCCGTGTGAAAGACCAGAAGTTTTAAAGTAGTGAATAAGTTAAAATTGGTAAGGTGTTCACGTTAGTCTCATAGGTTTCCTGTCCAAAATTGCAGGGATATAAAAGCAAACATTTGAACTCAGTGAAGTGATTTTCTTCCTAGATGTTAGAAATGGCACCGGGCATCAGTTAGCTAACGTTTCACTCACTTTTTCACATTCGTTGTATTTGTAGCCTTAGAATCGATGAGTCTGGTTTGGAAGAGAGGGATTTCGTTTATGATGTCACTGTGAGAACTGTTGTGAAGATTTTGTAGGAAAATACAGTGATCTGTTGATTCTTTCCGGTAGTGATGGCTTTAACATCTCTTTGGCTGTGTTTAAGTTCAAGAGCCTGCCACGGCCACAAGGGCCTGGCTTCCGTTTCTTGGGAACAGGGCATGCCAGGCAGTGAGATGGGTCCTGAAAGGTTCAAGGTCACTGTTCCAGCCTGCCCCTGCCCGATGTAAGCATCGCCTCCGTGTCTCCTCTCTGGACCTTCATGTAGCAGCCTGACACTGGGGCCAACTTGCCTTTACTCTCTTTTCTATGACGAACACTTGTGGAGAAACTGTGACAAATCCATCAATCCTAATATTTTTATTGTTGGAGTCTTGTTGATTCTCTATGAATAATTTCTATTTACTGTGTAGAATTAATACCCACTAGGGACATGTTAATAAAACTATAAATGCATAGTGTAATATAGAATAGCAGAATTTTTTTGTGAACAATTTATATAGAAAAGTAAGTTGTTTTTTAAGTGTTAGGCACATTTCTTTTAGGAACTTAAAATGTTATAAGAGTTTTTTAAGCATTCAATATTTTTAATTATAAGAAACATT
>CM053604.1:28271999-28321352 GCA_028646535.1 Procyon lotor | reverse complement strand
CATTCACCTTTCCCTTCCTTCTCACAATGCCCTCCATGTTTTTCTTTATGCTCAGCACGTAAGTGAGACCATAAGGTAATTGGCTCTCTCTGCTTGACTTTGAAATAAATAAGCCTTTAAAAACAATAAATACAGAGCACAGATTGGTAGTTGCCAGAAGCAGGGGATGAGGGGTGGGAGAAATGAGTGAAGGGGGTCAAAAGTTACAAACTTTCACTTATTAAATTGATAAGTTATGGCGAAGTAATGGACAGCCTGGAGACCACAGTTAGTAACACCATATTGCATATCTGAAAGTCGCTGGGAGAAGAGATCTTTAAAGTCATCACAAAAGCTTTCTTTTGTAACTATGTAAGGTGACAGATGTTAAGTAAACTTACGGGGACTATTTTGCAATGTATACAAGTATCAAATCATTATGCTGTACACTGGAAACTACTATACAACTGACCCTCCAACACTATGGATTTGAACGGTGCAGGTCCACTTATAAAAGATGGTTTTTAAAGTACAGCATAAATGTATTTTCCTTATGATCTTAATATTTTCTTTTCTCTAGCCTACTTCATTGTAGGAATACAGCCTACAGTATATAATATATATGAGATACAAAATAGTATCAATCAATGGTTATCAGGAAGGTTCCTGGTCAACAGTAGGCTATCAGTAGTTAAGTTGTGGGGGAGTCAAAAGTTATATGTGAATTTTTGACTGTGTGAGGGATCAGGGACCCTAATCCCTGTGTTGTTCGAGGGTCAACTGTAATGTTATGTGTCAGTTATACCCCAAAAGAAGAGTATTTATTGAGTATATACAGTAATTAAAGGCTGGAGTTTTTTTTGTTTTGTTTAAGATTTTTATTTATTTATTTGGTGGAGAGAGAGAGCCCACAAGCAGGGGGAGCAATGGGCAGAGGGACAGGGAGAAGCAGACTCCCCGCTGGGCAGAGACCTCGATGCAGGGTTTGATCCCAGGACCCTGGGGTCATGACCTGAGCCGAAGGCAGACACTTAACCAGCTGAGCCATCCAGGCGCCCCGAAGGCTGTTTTTAACATTTCTTCTTCAGTTTTCCAATGGAATAATTGCCTTGGTCTTCTCTAACAAACATACAGTTTTTATAATGACCCACAGTGAGATCTCAGAGTATTTCAGGTTATATAAACAAAAGAGTCAAGCACACCACCATATTGACTTCCAGCAATGTATGTCCCTATTACTAGTGGTGGAAATCCCTATGGGAAACTTCTGAAGTTGAATGGTATTAAATCCAAGTTAAAAAATAATCAAAAGAAATGAGCTTAAGTCTTTTCCCTTAAAATTGTTGGTTCTCACCTCCTTTTGAAAAAAAGGAAGTGTTAAAAGTAATATTCTAATTCAATAGTTCTCACACCTTAGGGTTTTTGTGTTTTTTTTTAAGATTTATTTTAGGGGCGCCTGGGTGGCTCAGTCGTTGAGCGTCTGCCTTCAGCTCAGGTCATGATCCCAGGGTCCTGGGATCGAGCCCCGCATCCGGCTCCCTGCTCGGCAGGAAGTCTGCTTCTCCTGCTGTCATTCCCTCTGCTTGTGTTCCCTCTCTCGCTGTTTCTCTGTCAAATAAATAAGATCTTTAAAAAAAAAAAATTTATAATTTAAAAAAAAAAAAGATTTATTTTAGAGACAGAGCAGGCCCAAGCAGGGGGAGGGACAGAGGGTGAGTGAGAGAGAGAGAGAGAGAGCAAGCACGAGTAGGGGGTGGGGCAGAGGGTGAGAGAGAGAGAAACTCAAGCAGACTGCTGACTCCATGCTGAGTGTGGAGCCTGTCGCAGGACTCAATCTCACAACCCATGCCAAAACCAAGAGTGAAATACTTAACCAACTGTACCACCCAGGCATCCCTCAAGTTTAGGGTTGTCTTGTTATTACTGAAGTATAATCAACACAGTGTTATATTAGCTGCAGGTGTATAATATTATAGTGTATTTCCTTTCAGTCCTCTACATACACAAAATTGGAATTATTCTGAATAGAGTCATGTATCCTGTTTTTTTTTTCACTAAAAACATGAATCTTAAGCATTTCTAAAATTTACAAAATATTTGCTCATAAAAATATTGTGTGTGTGCACAATAAAAAGTGAGGAACATCTCCCAACACAACCCCACGCCTTAGCTTAACAACTTGGAAGTCCAAGGTGTGAATTTTGATATTTTCTCCAAGCTAGCAACATGTGGTAGGACACTCTTGTGATGCTGGGCAGAGGCAGCGAGGAGCAAATCCTACTTAGCCATGAGAACACAAAAGTAAAGTGATATTTCCATACCCATACAACCTTTGTTTTTACTTTCAGTATTCACTGAAGTCCATGAGACATTCAACACTGATTACAATCTTTGAGTTAGATGACTTTGCCCAAATGTAGGCTAATGTTTAAGTGTCCTGAGCACGTTTAAGGTAGGTTAGGCTAAGCTGTGATGTTTGGTAGGTTAGGTGTACTAAATGTATTTTCAATTTAGGATTATTTCAACTTACAATGGGTTTATGGGGACACATCATTGTAGAAGATCAGCATTTTGTTATACAATATAAAGATACGCTCAAATACTAAAGAAATTAGATGGAATGACTTTATCATATTAGCACTGTCCAAAAGGAACTGTGAAATGGAAATGTTCTGTATCTACACTGTATAACATGGTAGCCACTGGCCACAAATTAGCTATTGAGCACATGAAAATACGGCTGAGGCAACTGGGGAACTGAGTTTTCAATTTCACTTATTTACAAAATAGTCCCATGTCACAAGTGGCTACCATTACAGTAAAGGACAGCACTATCCTGTTCCATACTCTTGATGTAACAATTTCTAGTGAACACAAAACTCTGGAAATTGGCTGTGTACTTTTTAAATTATAAGAAGATTCCTTAATGTAGAAGTATTTTCCCATCTGTGTAGAACAGAGGAAATATATATACTATAAACTTGTATGCGGGCGTGCATGTGTACACTGAATATTAGAATGCATCATAAGCTTGAAATACTAGTTTTCTCTGGGAGAAGATTGGTAAGTAGGGGGTCATAGCTGGAAGGGAGAATGTTTCTGATGTACCTGAACACAGATTAAACACACATTAAACATACATTAAAATTAAATGTTTAATTTAATTTATTTTATTTATTCGACAGCGAGAAACACAGCGAGAGGGAACACAAGCAGAGGGAATGGTAGCGGGAGAAGCAGACTTCCCCCCGAGCAGGGAGCCCGATGCGGGGCTCGATCCCAGGCCCCTGGGATCTGACCTGGGCCGAAGGCAGACGCTTAATGACTGAGCCACCCAGGTGCCCATAAATGTTTAATTTTAGATCACACAAAGGTTCATCTGCTCAAATATAACTTTAGGGTATTTTATAATTTTTTGATTAATACTAACCTCCACACCTTTCCCTAAATATTTTTCCTACATGGTTCAAATCAATGACTGACAGTTGAACTAAGTATTATCTTCTGGGTATGTCTCTAAGGTGGTCTGTAAGTAATACTTGAAAATAAAATTTAGAAGTGACAGCCAATTCCTCAGCTTCTATAAAGCGTCAATGTCCACCCCAATCCCTTTTCAAGCAGTTTAAATTAGATGTGGCTTGGTGTTCTGACTACTGGCTTATTTTACAATAAAATGGTTATTTTCCTTCCACTTTCTATTGAGTGCTACTCTTCTTAGGCTCTTGTGCTCAGCAGAGTGACTTGTAGAGAGCCAAATTTATTTGAGTTCAAATTTGGACTCTGCCCTTTATCAGCTGCCTATCCTCAGGCATTATAGATCTACTGTATCTCAGTTCCTTTGTCTGCAAAAAAAGTAAATAATCTCTACTCCACTGGCTCTTTATAAGGATTAAATGGGTTAATGCATGTAAAATGTACCTGACAAAAAAGTCAAATTATCCTGTTGAGGGGCTCCTGGGTGGCTCAGTGGGTGAAAAACTCTGCCTTCTGCTCAGGTCATGATCCCAGCGTCCTGAGATGGAGCCCTGCATCGGGCTCTCTGCTCAGCGGGGAGCCTGCTTCCCCCTCTCTCTCTGCCTGCTTGTGATCTATCAAATAAATAAGTAAAAATCTTAAAAAAAAGATTTTTCCTGTTGATAGCTATCATAATACCAAGAAGTACGTTTTAAGTCTATTTTTTTAAGTCTATTTTAAAGCCTCTACAAGCCCATAAAGATACAGATACAATTCTGTATTTTGCTATGCAGATTTTAAACAATTGTGCTTTTTAAATTTTTTTAAGATTTTATTTATTTGACACAAAGAGTGAGCAAAAGCAGAGGGAGCACCAAGGAAAAGGAGAAGCACACTCCCCACTGAGCAGGGAGTACGATGCTAGGCTCAATCCCAGGACCCTGAAATCATGACCGAAATCATGAGCTGAAGGCAAACGGTTCAACTAACTGAGCCACCCAGGCACCCCTGTGCTCTCAAAATACCACATTACAAATATGGACATTGGGGAGGGTATGTGCTATGGTAAGTGCTGTGAAATGTGTAAGCCTGATGATTCACAGACATGTACCCTGGGGCAAATAATACATTATATGTTAATAAAAAATAAATATCCAAATGTAAAAAAAATACCAAATTACTTTCAGTAATTACTTCGGTTTAGTTTCTTGTAAAAAAGAAAATACAGTTGGAATTCCTATATTATGATTAGCAGAGAATTCATCGTGGGCCCCAGTGCACGCTGGCTGTAGGTTGCAGCTTTTAGTGTTGTGTTTTCTATTTTTTTTCTCTAAATATGCCACATAGACACATCTCAGAAGAAATAACCTAATTAACATGTTTAAATAATCTAGTTTTGTCCAAATATAATAATATATACCAATAAGGGACATAATATTTTGGGTTCGTGCTTTCACTAAACATATGATACCCTAAATGGTATGTTAATAACAGTTCTCTTTATCATGAAAACTGGTTATAAAATGATTGAGTTGTCATATTTTGGTTTTGTAAAACGAGGAAACTTACAAACTAATAAGGATACTCAATGAATAATAAATTCTGTTCAAAATTACAGGTATTTTTAAGGTAAAATGTATCAATCTACAGTTTATAGTTCTTATTAGTATACATGAGGTAAAGGATTTAAGTTGAACTATTTATTTATCAGAAGGAAAAGAAAAACAAACCCAAACTAATAAGTGAACTGCTCTTACTTACATATGACATTTATTAAGGAAAAAGCATCCTGAGGGACCAGGGCCATCTTAATCTGCCAGCAAAATCAGAGAGATGAAATAAAATATAATAGAAATAAAAATTTTCTTTTCCATAAAACCAAAGTCTAGGGATGCTAGTAAACTTAATGCAAATATAAAGGCTGCCAGGCCAATCTTCTACATAAATGCCTTCCAAATTTCCATTTCAGACACAGGGCTGAGGGATTTAGGGGAGACAATCTTTGAATCAACATTTTACCTTCAATTCTTTGCTTCACTGATTTCTGACAGTTTGGCAAATTGGGGGTCATCACATTTAAAAGAAATGCCAAAGCTTGACAAATGCAATCTAAGAACGATAGTATAAATTCTAAATGCCTGTGCAATTTTCTGTAGTTCCTAACATTCTACCTCAAAAAGTTATCAGATTTAAAACTTAAGTCATTTCCTTTAGAGGTGTAATTTTAGCAAAAAGCACTTTCCAAATTATGGGATAATTAAGGTAACACTAAAATCATATACCCAAAATTCAAGTCTTATGCCATTTTGTTATTCCGGGTTATTTGGTGTGTGCGTAGGAGGATGTATGCAGAGATTAACTTTGTTTTTGAAAAAAATCTGAAAAATTTCCAGTCTAATCCAATCTCAGTTTCTTCAGTACATGTTCAGGAATCTCGCTCATTGGAATTGGGTATTATTGGCCACCAAGATGGTCAACTTAAAAATAAGTCTCCATCCCTCATCCTCCCAACTCCCATAGTCTAAAAAATGTGGCACCTTATACAGTTTGGGGCCCACTACTTACAGCTGATTGGAGATCCATTCTCAGCCAGGGCTAAAAACAAGCATGTGTTCACCTTTGAGTTCCTGAGGTCAGCTTAGTACAAGTAGGAGTCATGGGCCCTTGACTGCCCTTCTCACTGTCCAACATACTTCTGCAATTCTTCTATCACAGAAGCTATTTCCTTTGACAATATTAAAATTTATATGCTTACATGTTCAAATGCTAGGTATGCATCATCAGGTCAAGACTTAAAGTAGAAGTATTAATTTGGAAAAAAAAAAAAAAAACCAAGAAAACTGACTAGATACTCTCTTATTTTGAAAAAAAAAAAAAAAAACAGGCCCAAATTTTCTGGTTTTAAAATTCAAATTGGACTCTAGTTTAAAAGGAGAAAAAAAAACAGCAGTGATAGCATACATTTCCCACAGAAATACTCAAATTCTTAGATAATGCCGTACATCTTTATGTCAAATTCTGTTAAACTTTACATCAGTACAGAACAGAAATGAAAAGAAAAGACAGAAATGTAAGCCTTCTATTATCATTTAGGAACAGGCATGACCTCAATCAAAATCAGATTAGAAAATTCAAAGAAATATCAGGAATTGGTTTCTTTTAGGGAACTCTTAAAAAATCTACCATTTAGAATAACTTGTGCACACCAACTTTGACATTTTTTTTTCTAAATGAGTTAATTACTCTCATGTAGTTATGTGAAATTCTTCAGAGTAATTTTATCGGGAGGAAACTGGATATAATTTGGTACCTTCCCATATGGCAGTGACATGGACTAACAAATGGCAAGTGGGAAGAAGACATTAGAAGTAGAGAGTGAGGTATAATGGGTCAAAAACAGTGAAAAAAAAAGGGGTAAAGAATTTGAAACCATAGGAGAATAAAATTGTGTGTACATGTATATATGTATGTACATAATAATTTTGTATCTTCAAAAATAAAACTGGAATGTTATTTCACTTAAAATGTACAACATGCAAAATGCTCTGTAATGGTAAAAAAAATGTACACTGATACAAATTTTCATAATCTTCCAATAAATGACATTCCTGGATCAAAAAATTACCATTATGAACCCTTTAATCAAATGTTTATTTTTTTGTTTCCAGCATTACAATTTGCTGTGATTCATAAACTTCAATCTAAGTAAGTTTTTAGACACTGACCTCATACAATTAGGTCCTTAGGTCAAACACTCACTTATCCAGCAAAGAAATCACCCAGTCACCACCCTTGCATGGACAATTCTCTCTGCTACCTGAACAATTTAAAGTGCGTATGAGTTGTTTCGATGAATGGAGACACAGCTGTAGTTTTGCTCTAAATTTTCCATTACTGAATTGTATGTCTTTTCGCCATGATACCTGATGATCACTAGAAAGCTACTTACTTACATAATGTTTTAGCCATATATTATGTTAAATGCCCGTTTATAACTGCAAGAAATTCACGTTACAGACACACTATTGACTATGACATTATACAAAATCAGGGCCACAAGTTTCCACGAAAGAAGAGATTTACTTCTCTTTCTCTTAAAGCAAGAAATACCCCACAGTTCAGATTTACATGAGTAGTGCCTTTTTAAATAAATTAAAAATAAAATGCTGTCCTGTCTGTAAAATTATAAATATTTCTAGTCCATTTTACAGAATGTTAAAATGCTTATAAATGCATTACCTCCTAGTAAATACACATTATGGCACTGAAGCCAGTTAAAAAAAACAAAAACAAAAAAACCAGCCATCAAACTGGCCTATGAAAACCTCTAGGGTTATTTTGGATCTCCTACCCTGGAAAAATTAAACTAAATAAAGAAAAAAGGTTAAGGAGAGATAGAAATTTTACAAAATGGCAACTACTATAACCTAAAAGAGTGGACTGACATGTCTTCCTTCAATTCAGTAACTAAGCCATTTCTGGAATGAACATTTATAGATAACTAGGTTAAGAGAATGTTCCTCTTAGTGCTCAGGGAAGAATTATGTAGAAACAATTTCCACATTCTATAAGAATAAAAACAGAGTGACTGTTTAAAAACCAAGATTTAGCCAGGATGTTCAAGATTGGCAGGTTTTGATGGAGTGAAATCTCCAGCGGTCACAAAATTAAAAATTATAATTCTATGGATGCTGCTTATTTTTTACCAATGTGAAGAAAGGAAACATGATTGCAAGGTACAATACATCCTGACAGGGTAAAATGAAAAATTATGAACAATTTAAATAACGAAAATGTTCCCTAGTGAAACAAAAACATAATTTCCAAATTGATTCAACTTGTAATATGTCTCTTAGAAGTATGAAGTAGTATTAGTTCTGTAGACTGCTGAATTGCCCGTCACACTAAATATTTCCTCCATCTTAAAAAAAACAGCTTCTGAATAGCATGGACTCCTTTGTTGTGGGAGAGCAGGCTTGCTGAACTGGTTTCCAAGGCTTCCTCCAAGGTGATTCATTCCATCAAATCTATAGTATCTCCAAATCTACATGTCGAACTTCAGGATTTCGTTTCTGGAAGGAAAAATCACCACCACATTATTCAGAGCAAAACAGAATTTTGCTTCCTTTTATTCCTTTAGATCACTAAAGCCACTGAAACCATATGGTCAAATAATTTCAGGTAATATGTTAGCAAGATAAAAATCAATAGGGGAATATTACACACTATGAACAACATGGTAAATAGCCCTACCTCCTTACCTTGTTCATATGTTCATTAATACAATGATGGATTAAGAATCTTATATGTGCCAAACAGTGCAAAGCTTTAGCAATATACTCATTTGTGGTAAAAAGAAAATCAATGGAAGACAATAATAATCAGAAGAAATAAACTGATATTCACTTATTTTATATACGTTAGCAAAAACCCATATAGTTTTGGGTCAGGCACTGTGCTAGAAAGTGGAGCTATGATTATTAAATAAGACTGTTCACGACCTTGAGAGACTCAGTTCAGCCAGAGAGCCAAGTATATCAATAACCATCTACGAGTTACAGTGTTAGTGTTAATAACAATTAACAGATAGGAGCAGTTATTCTTGTGTCAAGTACTGTGCTAAGTAAGGGGCTTCACATGCATGTGTGTGTGTTTTAAACCCTCTACTAACTCAATCGTTTCCATTTTACATATGGGAAAACTGAAGTCTGAAGAAATTAACTAGCCTGCCCAAACTTAAGTAGCTGGAGGTGACGAAGCCAGGATAGAGTCCAGACTCCAAGCTCCCAACCATTACCATGTACTATACTGTTAACTCTGGGAACAAAAATGTCAGATCTATTACTTTAACTCATGAGGTCCAGCAAGACTTCACTAAAGATATAATATCTAAACAAGGCTTGAATGTAGTGAGTTTCCCAGAGAGATGAGGTGAGGACCTAAGACAGAAGAAAGAAGATGAGCAACATCATGGAGCCCAAGAAGTCCGTACTGGCAGGATGGTATAGTTAGCCACAGAAGTTGCAGAAACAGCAGGATTAGTAAGGAGGCGGGAAAGGCACGCAGGAACCAAGTTGTAAACAATCTTAAATGCTAGCTTAAGGACTTCCATTCAATAACAACAGAAAATATCTTCATTACATGCCTACTCTATGCCAGGCACTGAAGTATATAACAATAAACAGGAAACAAAAAGCACTCGTCGTCGATGAACTCTTGTCTAGTGAGGAAATGCAGGTAGGTAAGCAGCAATTGTTAATAGTCTGCCACTTAAAGAGCAAGGTAAAGGTCTTGGGATTTTATGAGTACAAAAAGGAAGGACACCTAACTCAATCTGTGGGGTAATTAAAAATGTAGTAAGATGTAATATTATGACACTGTGAAAATGGAGAGCAGAGAGAACATATAAAACTAACTATATAACTAGCCTACAGTTATCAAAGAGGAAATAAATAATGTTTAAGTCAGGAGGAGTTTGAGACTTTCATATAGAAATATGAGAGGAAATATAAAAGAAATACTAGAAACAGTTCTCTCTGAGCCAAAGGATGGAGGATGGTGAGGCAGGTGACACTTCCTTCCGTTTGTAAGCTTTTCAGTTGTTCACTTTATACTGTGTGCTATTTGATAAAAATTATAAAAACAAGGGTGGCTGACTGGCTGAGTTGAGGAGCGTGTGACTCTTGATCTTGGGGTCATGAGTTCAAGCCCCATGTTAGATGGAGAGATTACTTACTTAATTAATGGATAGATAAATCAACATGGGAGGAAAAAACTCTTCTAAGGGATTCTGATAATCAGTTAGGATTAATAATTCCTAACTTAAAAAAATATCCTAGGAACATTTACATATTCCTCGTATTAAAGGAATTCGATTATAAAGACAAAAATCTGATGTAATCCTGGAGTTTAGCTCCACTTAGAGCATTCTACTGAGTGTGCACTGAGATTTTTCTTATAACTAATTTTGTCAACTATACTTGAGGGTTCTTTCTTCTTGGATCATAATGCAAGAATAGCCAGGCGCCTCCCAAACATGGGGGTACCCTTTTGTTCTCAATGTTCTCTTTATCTTAAACTATTTGCTCTATCTAGAATTCCCTAAACTCAATAAAGAATAAAAAAAGATTTCCTCAAACAGAAATGAAACTCAATTTTATTTTCCCTTCCCAGTCTTCCTTAACCCATCCCAATATGACTTGAAAAAGTTTAGCTGTTAATGGAAAATTTGAAAATATTCTATCTAAAAAAACACTATATAACAAATGTGTACCAATAAAAATTTAATCTCAAGGAAAAGAAAGTAGGGGTGCCCGGGTGGCTCAGTAGGTTGGAGCCTCTGCCTTTGGCTCAGGTCATGATCTCGGGGTCCTGGGATCGAGTCCCGCGTTGGGCTCTCTGCTCAGCAGGGAACCTACTTCCCCCTCTCTCTCTGCCTGCCTCTCTGGCTACTTGTGACCCCTCTCTCTGTCAAATAAATAAATAAATATTAAAAAAAAAAAAGAGTAAAACGTTGATGTACTCTGTTTTAAAATCAAATTTTTAGAGAGAAAACTATCAAATTTCTAAAATGTAATGTGCCAAATACAAAGAAGAAACACACAATATATTTGCTGAATGAATGAAAAAATAGGATTAATATCTTTAAATTTTAATGTTTAGTGACTAATAAGAGATCATGAGCATGGTAGAAACTGAATAAATATTATTAAATAGAAATGAAAATCAGGAGGTGCCTGGGTGGCTCAGTGGGTTAAAGCCTCTGCCTTCGACTCAGATCATGATCTCAGGGTCCTGGGATTGAGCCCCGCATCGGGCTCTCTGCTTAGCAGGGAGCCTGCTTCCCCCTCTCTCTCTGCCTGCCTCTCTGCCTACTTGTGATCTCTCTTTCTCTCTCTAATAAGTAAATAAAATCTTAAAAAAAATGAAATTAATTCAGTCGTGTTCAACTTATAATTTTCATTCATTTTTTTCAATACTTATTTTTTTAAGATCTATTTTATTTGAGCAAGAGAGCATAAGTGAGAGAGACAGAGGAAGAAGGAGAGAGAATCTCAAGCAGATTCCACGCCAAACACAGAGCCTGATGTGAGGCTCGATCCCATGACCCTGAGATCATGATCTGAGGCACCAAGAGTCAGATGCTCAACTGACTGTGCTACCCAGGTGTCTCTGAGCAAATATTTATTGATTTATTATGTCCCAGCCACTATCCAACTCAAACATTTTACATACCACAAATTTATTTCAAAACTTGCTAGGGAGAGAGAAAAACTACACTGTGTAATTTATTTTGCAATGCTGCAGACTTAAGAAAATGCTATAGGCTCATGCAATTCAAGAAGCAAAATATGGACTAAAAGAGCAGAACATTTAACTGGAATACTACTTATTAGGAATTTGCAAATACTATGGTATCTTCCCACTGAATTAATTCCCAACAGAATTATTGCCTCCCAAACACAAAAAAATTTCATGGAGGGATAAGAGAAGGGTCTATCCACAGATTGAAATATAGAGGTAGAACAAAAAAAATTTAATTAGCAGTTCAAAGAACTTCGAAATAAGAACAAAATATATTTCACATTTATAATATGGGACTTTATAAATTAGCTTCTATTATTTTTCATGTTTTTATATAGAACTATCCAAGTTATAGATTTTATGCCAAAAATACCATCCTAATAATGAGATCAATGGCATTACTCAAAAGAGATGGCCATACTGTTAAATTTTATCACTGAGGGTGATCTTCCAAAATAATTCAATTATTATTAAATTTAAACTTAGAAGGCAACAATGCTTAGATACTAAAAAGAAGGGAATATGTCAAAGTTTTAGTTTTCAAAAGACAATCAGCAATTTTTCCCAACAAGAAACAAGAATTAAATTCATGCACTCTCTTGGTTTGGTGCCAAGAGAACTGTGAACTTTCCTTTAAGATAAATTAGGGGCGCCTGGGTAGCTAAGTCAGTTAAGCATCTGCCTTCAGCTCAGGTCATGATCCCAGGGTCCTGGGATGGAGCCCCACATCAGGCTCCCTCTCAGTGGAGAGCCTGCTTTTCCCTCTATTCCTCCCCTCACTGCTCATGCTCTCTCTCTTGCCCCCTCTCTCTGACAAATAAAATCTTAAAAAAAAAAAGATAAATGATACCTTATTACCTTAGAGAGGTTTTTAACTTGAAAGTAGAAGTTAAACTTTGTTTCCTGGTTTGAAAGACTTATATTTCAAAAACATGTATGAATTAGTTTAGTCTATTAAAGATTTAATAGCTTCTAATAAACACAAAGTTAGCTAGACAAAAATAATAAATTTATCAGATTGTGGTAAGAGTAAATATAAGAATGACCAACTTGTTAACTTAAATCTGGTTTCTGACTTACCGTTCTTATTAAAGAGTAAAGCTAAAATATTTAGTCTAAAAGTCTATTATTTCATCCATGTCAGGGAAATAAAAACAAACAGAATGGAAGAGCAAAGATTATTTATTCTCATGTCACCCTGCACAAAAATAATCATCTTGTATTATATTTAGAAAAGTGATTTTTCAAAGTGTGGCCCAAAGATCCTGAAACCTTTCCTTTCTTTCAAAGATATTTGTTTACTTATTTATTTATTTTATTTATTTATTTATTGAGAGCGTGCATGTGCACGTGAGAATGTGCACAAGCAGTGGGAGGGGATGAGGGAGAGGGAGAAAGAATCTCAGGCAGATTCCATGCTGACTGCAGAGCCTGGATGCTGACTGGGATGCTGGGCTCAATCTCACCACCCTGAGCAGAAACCAAGAGTTGGTCACTTAACCAACTGAGCCACCAAGGTGCCCCTGAAACCTTCTCAAGGGGGATTCCAAGGTCAAAACTTATTTGCCTTAATTATGCTGGTATTTCCTTGATGACATAGAGAAGCAATGGCAGATAAAATTGATGGCACCTTTGCAGTGTTCAAGGCAACTGGCACCAAACTAGACTGATAGTCACTGTGCTTATTTGCCAGACGCATAGTTTGTTTGTTTTTTTTTTTTAAGCCAGTTTCACTTTAGAATGCCCTTCATGATCAGGGCGCCCAGGTGACTCAGCTGGTTAAGCATCTGACTCCTGCTTTTGGCTCGGGTCATGATCTCAGGGTCCTGGGATTGAGCTCCCAGTCGGGCTCCACACTCAGCATGGAGTCTGCTTGGCAGTCTCTCTCCCCTTCTCCCTCTGCCCCTCCCTTCACTCATGTTCTCTCTCTTAATAAAATCTAAAAAACAAAATGTCCTTAATGAAAAAGTAAATAAAATAAAATGTCCTTCATGAAGCAGTAAAAACATTGGTTTATTTAACCTCAACCCTTGAGTATACTTTTTAAAAAAGAGTGTGAAGCAGTGCCTGGATGGCTCAGTTGGTTGAGGCACCAACCTGGTTTCAGTTTGGGTGGTGAGGCTCAGGTGGTGATCTGCCTTTGGCAGACTCTGCACTCAGCAGAATCTGCTTGAGATTTTTTTTCCCTCTCCCTCCCTTTCTGCTCCTCCCTTTACTTGCACTCACATGCGCTCTTGTTCTCAAATACAATCTTTAAAAAATAAATAAAATACTCTGTGACAAAGTGGAAAGTATTTCCAAAGCCCCTCTGCTTCTGGAGTCTGATGTCACAAGGAAAAGCACCTCTGTGATTGCTTGAATTATGGGTTGAATCAGATGCGCTTTTATCTAAACACCATTTAGGAGCTCCTGGGTGGTTCAGTTGGTATATGTATGTGTAACTCTTGATTTCAGGTTTGAGAGTTCGAGCCCCACACTGAACATGGAGCCTACTTTAAAAAAAAAAAAAAAAAGCTTATCTAAACCCCAGTTTTACTTGAAAGGAAAACTAACAGACCAAGGTTATTCAAATTTGGGTATCTGGCAGAGATCTTCTAAAAAAAATGAACAAAATAAATCTGTTACTTAAAGAAAAACAATATTTGTTGCTAATGGTAAAATGCAAGGTTTCAAATGAAAATCAGAACGCTGAAAAACTTCTACCACCATGACCCTGACAGCTTCCCAATACTTAGAAATGTATCACCATTTGAAAGATATGTATAAATTCAGTCAATTAGTATTTCCAAAAGGCCAATTCATAACATTCCAGAATCATGTATGGGTTAAAAGATCCATTCAAAGTATAAAGACAGACTAATGGATTTTAAAGTAACAGTGTATATAGCAGATAATTAATCATACCTAGAGAGAGGTCTGGCCTTGGCCCTTGGCTGTGGGAGGTAATCTCTAGGCCCTTGGAATGTCCTGATTAATTCTGTCTTTATCTTTGGCCACACAGTATATGCTCTATAACCACAAGGGACTGGACTATAAGTGTGGGCTTTTCCTTTGAGTGGCTAGAGATGAAAGGTGGACCAGTCAAGCAGTCAACTATGGAGCCCCAATAAAATCTCTGGACACCAAGGCTCAGTTAAGCTTCCCTGGTTGACAATACTCTATGCAAACTGTCACACATCATTGCCAGAAAATATCAGTGTCGTGACTCCATGGGGAGAGGACAACTGAAACTCTGTGTCTGGAACTCTGTCCAATGCGTCTCTTCCCTTGGCTAGATTTTTGTTTTTTTTTTTTAAAGATTTTATTTATTTGACACACAGAGAGAGATCACAAGTAGGCAGAGAGGCAGGCAGAGAGAGAGAGAGAGAGAGAAACAGGTTCCCTGCCGAGCAGAGAGCCCGATGTGGGACTCGATCCCAGGACCCTGAGATCATGACCTGAGCCGAAGGCAGAGGCTTTAACCCACTGAGCCACCGAGGCGCCGCTTCCCGTGGCTAGTTTTAATCTGTATCCTTTCATTGTAATAAATCATAACCATAAGTCTACAGGCATTCTGTGGGGGCGCCTGGGTGGTCCAGTCAGATAAGCACCTGACTCTTAGTTTCAGCTCAGGTCGGGACCTGAGGGTCTTGAGATCAAGACTCCAGGTGGGCTCCCCACTCAGTGTAGATCCTGCTTGCGATTCTCCCTCTCTCATAAATAATCTTTTAAAAAAAATAAATAAAAGCATTCAGTGAGTTTTGTGTCCTTTTTGTGAATTATGAAGCCTAAGGGTGATATGAGGAACCCCTTGAAATTTGCAACTGGTGTCAGAAATAAGGGTAATCTTGTGGACTGTGCCCCCTAACTTCACAAACAGTATGTGAAAGTTCTCTGATACAGTTTCAGATTCCACACTGCAACTAAGCTTTAAGAGGCTACCAGTTGTCAGGTATTGGTGTAATATCCAAAAAGAACATCGCAATTATCTGAAAATGCTTTAAGAATACTTTTAAAGACTCTTCCTAGGGACGCCTGGGTGGCTCAGTGGGTTAAAGCCTCTGCCTTCGGCTCAGGTCATGATCTCAGGGTCCTGGCATTGAGCCCCACATGGGCTCTCTGCTCAGCAGGGAGCCTGCTTCCTCCTCTCTCCCTGCCTGCCTCTCTGCCTACTTGTGATCTCTGTCAAATAAATAAATAAAATCTTTAAAAAAAATACTCTTCCCTTTTCCTCATATTCTTCAACCAAAACAATATATGTCAACAGAATGAATTTAGAAGCAGATATGGGAATCTAGCTGTCTTAGATTTTTTTCAAAAATATGAAACAATACCACTCTTTTCACTATTTTTTTCATTTTGGAAAATACAGTTACTTTTCATTAAAATGTTATTTATATTACCATGTAATAGCTCACTATACTTTTTTAAATGAATATCTTTAGAGCTCTCAATTTTAATTTATGATTTAGTAAATATCAATAAATATTAATTCAAATAAATAAAAGCTCTTTGGGTCCTGAATAATTTTTAAGAATATAAAGAATCTTAAGATGAAAATATTTAAGAACTGCTCATCTACAAACTTGAAAATCATGTTGTGAACCATAATATTAACATAAACACAATCATATTATTTGAAGTGTACTATTACTGTGATACCTAGAGTCTAAAAGAAAAAATAGTAAGTAGTGACAGAAATGATGCCCTTCAATTTTTGTTATTTGCCTTCAATTTTTAACAAAACTAAAGAATGGTCAACATCAGCTGAAGAAAATGCACTGCCTTCAACAAGCTATGTACGTTAAAGATCATTTATAAGTTTTATTTATTGCAATAACTTGAACTCAAGAGTCAATAAATGACAATTTGAAAACACTGAGATTTTTTAAAGATAGTCTTATTAGGTAATATTTCAATAAAAAATCAATAGGTTGTAATGATCTCCAACTGAACAGAAGCAAAAAGAAAATATAAAATAATGACAGATGGAATCAAAGGAAAATGTGTGTATCTTCAAGGTCACATTCTGTTTTTCAAACTTTTGAAGAGAATCCAGTCTCCCTTTCACCTTTCTCTAGAAACTTTCAAAATGCTTATTTCAAAACAAAAAAACCTTTAGCCACTTTAGAAACTAAGCAGGCACTATGAAGTCGTGGTTGAAAGTACAGAATTTGGAAGTGACCAACAAATGTACAAATCCCAATCCTCTAGTTCCTTGAGTAAATCACCCAACTTCTCAAACCCAGTGATTTTTATT
Source organism: Procyon lotor (assembly GCA_028646535.1). Classification (NCBI taxonomy): domain Eukaryota; kingdom Metazoa; phylum Chordata; class Mammalia; order Carnivora; family Procyonidae; genus Procyon; species Procyon lotor. The sequence continues at coordinate 28,304,377 of CM053604.1, read as the reverse complement.
GTTTTTAACTACCAGTCATATGCCATGAGGTTACTGAGAAGATAAAGGTATACATATGATACAATCAGCACAGTACTCTGACACAGAGTAGGTACTTAAGAAAGAGTCAGCATTATGATTATTATGATTATATCTTACTTTTAGTTCTTTCTCAAGTCTATCTACTTCAGCTCCTAATGTATCAATAATATTTTCTCCATGTTTAAGCATAAAGGTCTCTAGTTCTTCAGGAGTTTTCACTTCTTGAATTTCCTATAAAGAAAACGACAGCAGGGAACAAAATAACTTTTTAAAAATCATATTAATACACCAATGATTTCTTTAAAAAAATCATAACAAACACCATTAAGTTTAACAAAAACCTTTCATGCCAAAGGTGATGGACCACCTAGTTCCAAAAAAATTTAATTCAACAAAATTTAACTATAATACTTGACAAAGATAGCATTACAAAATTAGTGGGAAAAGAACAGACTATTCAATAAACAGTGCCATGGCAATTTTTTTTCTATAGGAAAAAACGATTAAACCCCTACCTCAGATCATTAAACAAAAAAATAATTCTAAGTGAATTCAAAAACTAAGGGCAGAAAACAAACCACAAAACTTTTAGGAAAAAAGAGAATATTTTTATGATACTGGAATATGGAAGTATTTCTCAAGCCAAGATAATTAAAAGCCTAAAAAATAAAGATTATAAATTGGACATAAAGTTAAAAAACACATGAAACCTTCTGTATAATAACAAAGTGAAATGGTAAATCACAAATTAGTAAAAGATATTTGCATATACACAACTTAGGAAGGATTAGTGTCCAGCATATTAAAAATAAAATGTTTATTAATTTGTCAGAATAAGAAATTAACCAAATAAACAAGCAGTAGAGGAAATCCCAATGGTAACTAAATTTAAATGTCTGCTACTACCAGGGGGAATTGAAATTATACTTAAATATAAATTATAATTTTCACGTCTATCATAATGACAAAAATTTCAAAACTGTCAATATAATACCATCTAGTAATAATGTGAAGCAATAGAAACTTTGATGTACTGATGGTGGAAATTAAATTGACACAATTTGGAGAACAATCTGCCAATATCTAGGGAAGCTGAAGGTAAGTTTGTTTTGTTTTGTTTTTAAGTAGGCTCCACACCCAGCATGGAGCCCAACAGGGGGCCCGAACTCACAACCCTGAGATGAAGACCTGAGCCAAAATCAAGAGCTGGACACTGAACCAACCAAGCCACCCAGATGCCCCACGTTTAGCCCAACTATTTTAAATCTAGCTGTACAGTACCCTAAAGAAATTCTTATACATTTGAACAAGAAAACATGTAAGAATGCCATTGTGGACATAAATGTCCATCTAATGAAGACTGGATAAATAAACTATATTCCCAGGAGAATATTATATAGCAATTAAAATAAATTAACAAGAAGAGTGTGTGTGTGTATGTTTGTCTATGTGTGTAAACATATATTAATATGGAGGAATTTCAAAACCATGCTGGGTTTTGTTTTGTTTTTTAAGATTTTATTGTATAAAAATTGAATGGAAATGACAGTACTAAATTCAAGACAATTTTTAGTTCTAGGGATAGAGGAAGAATGGGATCTAGAAGAAGGAAACGAGGTCTTCACCTGTTTTTGTAACAATTTCTTTCTGTTTCTAAGATCATAAGCAATTACAGTAGAGTACAATGTTAAGATTTGATAAAGGCAAGTGGTAATCTTTGAACTGTTCATTATGTTATCCTCCCAATTCTCTTTTAATTCTTTTTCTAAAAGATTTTATTTCTTTATTTGACAGAGAGATCCCAAGTAAGCAGAGAGGCAGGCAGAGAGAGGGGGGAAGCAGGCTCCCTGCTGAGCAGAGAGCCCGATGTGGGGCTCAATCCCATGACTCTGAGATCATGACCTGGGCCGATGGCAGAGGTTTTAACCCACTGAGCCACCCAGGAGCCCCTAAATTTAATTCTTAATATAAAAGCATGGGTTGTAGAATCACAGAGATCTGCATTCATATCTGACTCCATATTATGGCTCTGCAATTTTAGACATTACTTAATCCTTCTGTGTCTTAATTTACCTACATATAAAACTGAATATTATTTCTTTACCTCACAGAGTTGTTGAGAGTACACTGAGAACTTAAATAAAACACCTAGCCCAAGACAAGGACTTGAATAGTAGTTGGCTCTGCTGCTGTCTCCTCCGACCCACTCTATAGCAAATAAAACGGGTCTCTGTCAGTTTTAGAACCCTAAAAAGTTCAAAGCTGAATTGTCTTTAAGACCTGTAAAAGTTTTATTTTATTTACTTAAAAAGTAATTTTTCTAAACTTTGATCATATAAGAAAACAATAAATACATAAACTTACCTGCAGCATTTGGTCAAAATCTTGTTTTTCCAAATATGATCTTGTAACAACTCGTCCATCAAAATCTACTTCTGCCTTAAATCTTACTTTCCCTAATCCCAGATCTGTGGCTTTAACATCATGAATTGCCCTGCAATGAATAACAATGCATACAGATTTATATATGCACATATACACATTTTAATGGCACAAACTACAGAATTCTTGTTTTTTTTTAATCAGTGATAAAAATGGACCAAGATGGCTTTCAGAGTATTCACCATTAAGTGCCATCTATAAATTCCCAAACAAACGTTCATTTAGCTATGTTTTGCATAATGCCATACAAAGATGCAAACTTAAAAAATATTATTCTATGGTCTGTATATACATGAATTACATAGTTTGTGAATTAAAAAATCAACTCTAAATTGCTCTTCTACAATGTTGTAATTTTGTCTCATAATTCCTTTTTTTGAAAGCTTCTTTAAAAGTCTTCATACAATTGTAAAGTACTCTGTTAGAATGAGGTTAATAATGACTACCTAATGGGATCTGATATGGAGAATAATGAGCCAACACATACATTCAATGTTTAATATGGTAGCAACTACTTGGCAGGCATTTAATGAGTGGAATTCAGGGAAGTAGATAAATTGGCATCTTTTCTTTACAGATTATAAAACAGTCCTAGAGGAGCCTAAGTGACTTGCCTAAGGTAATTTAGCTAGTCAACAGCACAGGCAGGACTCACCTCCAGATCTTTAGACACCCAAACCCAGTGCTCCATTATACTATTCTGCTTCCCAGAAAGAGAAACAGATGTTCTAGTGTTGTAACTGCTTTTCATCCCTTCTGCCCTAGCCCTCAGTAATGAATCTTCCTTAGAAAACTATTGAGAAATTCTTTTCTTTCTATGATAACCACTAGTAACATCTTTCCTTAATGGGATATATAAAATAAAAAAACCACTCTGAACCCTATGGATATAGAAAGCTATAGGAAAACACACCTAAATGAGACTCCAAATACTCCAAACATTTGACCCTAATTTCTGTATGATCCTGAGCAAGTCAGTAAATACTGAGTCTAAAATTCTTTAGACATAGAAATAAAAAAGCATATTTAGCAACTAGGATAAAAGTAGGAATTTAATACTTATAAAAGTTATATATACCCCAGGGGCGCCTGGGTGGCTCAGTGGGTTAAAGCCTCTGCCTTTGGCTCAGGTCATGATCTCAGGGTCCTGGGATCAAGCCCCACATCGGGCTCTCTGCTCAGCGGGGAGCCTGCTTCCCCCTCTCTCTCTGCCTGCCTCTCTGCCTACTTGTGATCTCTCTCTCTCTCTCTCTTTGTTAAATAAATAAATAAAATATCAAAAAAAAAAAAAAAAGTTATATATACCCCAAATGAATCAAAACTGGTTCAGATTGGCAAGAGCTATATAATTTTTTCATTTTTAAAAGGCACATCTACCTCAATCCTAGCAAAATATTACAAATTTCATTATTTGACTAATACAGTATAATGCTCAGAGGGAAATTCATAACTGTAAAAGCCTGTATTTTTAAAAAGATATTTTCTTTTAGGGGAGGGGCAGAAGGAAAGAATCTCAAGCAGACTTCCCTCTGAGCATAGAGCCCAGACACAGGGCTTGATCCCACAACCCTGAGATCACTTGGGTGGAAATCAAGAGTTGGACACTTAACAGACTTGAGCTACCCAGGCACCCCTTAAAACCAGAATCTTTAAGTGTCATCTTAAGACCCCGGAAAGCAGAGCAAACTAAACCTAAAGCAGAACGGATAGAATATAGATTAGAGCAGAAATTCATGAAAGAGAGAAAACAACAGAAAATAAAATTAAAAGCTAGTTTTCTGAAAAGGTCAACAAAATTGACAAATCTTTAGCCAGACTGGCCAAGAAAAAAGAGGAAGCCTCAAATTACCAGAGTCAAAAATGAAAAAGACATTACTACCAACCCTAAAGAAATAAGGGATTACAAAGGAAAATTATGAATGGCTGAATGCCAACAAATTAGATAATTTAGAACGAATGCACAAATTCCTAGAAAGACACTAACTATTGAGACTGACTCGAGAAGAAACAGACAGTCTGATCCGACCTGTAACAAGTAAACAGGTAGGATAAGTAATCAAAAAACTACCCACACAGAGGGGCGCCTGGGTGGCTCAGTGGGTTAAAGCCTCTGCCTTCGGCTCAGGTCATGATCTCAGGGTCCTGGGATCGAGCCCTGCATCAGGCTCTCTGCTCAGCAGGGAGCCTGCTTCCCCCCTCTCTCTGTCTGCCTCTCTGCCTACTTGTGATCTCTCTCTGTCAAATAAATAAATAAAAATCTTTAAAAAAAAAAAACAAAACAAAAACTACCCACATAGAAAAAAAGCCCATGCTCAGATGGTATCACTGGTGAATTCTACAAACACTAAAAGAAGAAATAATACCAACTCTTCATAAACTTTTCTTAAAAAAAATAGAAGAGAACACTTCCCAACTCATTCTATAATGTAAGTACAACCTTGATACCAAAATCAGAAAAAAGATATTATAAGGAAAAGGATATTAACATGAATTAATTAAGTACTAAGCCTAATACTAATTCTAAGAATACTCAATTTCTAGTCTAGATCTAGCAAGGTAACTACTTTTTCAGATTAAAAATACAGGGCTTAGAATATAAATCTAATCATATAGAAAATAAATCCACCCAGGGGCGCCTGGGTGGCTCAGTGGGTTAAAACCTCTGCCTTCAGCTCAGGTCATGGTCTCAGGGTCCTGGGATCAAGCCCCACATCGGGCTCTCTGTTCAGCATCTCTCTCTGCCTGCCTCTCTGCCTACTTGTGATCTCTCTCTGTCAAATAAATAAATAAAATCTTTTTTAAAAATTTTAAAAAAAGAATATAAATCTAGCATTATTTTACTCATTTGTTTTACTGATTCAGATACACAGGTCATTCTTCAAAGATTTCACTTAAAAAAAATTAAAAAAAAAAAAAAAAAAGATTTCACTTAAAAGATTCTGGTTTTAAGGGGTGCCTGGGTGGCTCAAGTCTGTTAAGTGTCCAACTTTTGATTTCCACTCAAGTGATCTCAGGGTTGTGGGATCAAGTCCTGTGTCCAAGCACTACACTCAGAGGGGAGTCTGCTTGAGATTCTTTCCCTCTGCCCCTCCCCAATTTCTGTTTTCCCTGTATCAGATAATGTTAAAAAAACAAAACAAAACAAAACAAAAACAACCTGGTTATAACACAGAAGAAAAATACATTCTTTTAAAGTTTAACACACATATGTAGCTAGTAGAAAATTGGGATTTTAAAGGTTTATTCCTTCCGTATCAGTCTGAAACTTGAATTTCCTAAAAAGTACTAATTAGAACTCTGATTCTGATTATCTCCTAAGTCTTCAGTTCTTCATTTTTTTTTACCCTCAACATGAACTCACGACTCTGCGATCAAGAGTTGCATGCTCTACTAAGCCAGCCAGATGCCCCTTCAGTTCTTTATTTTTATATCATTTCAAAAAATAAAGATTATAAGGAAAAACTTTTAAAATGAGCTAAAACAAGATGTCTATTTTCAAAAGGAGTATAACTTATATTCAATTTGGTAATCACTTCCCCATTGAACAAAAATCTTAAATTTAATATAGCAATTCGTAATTATAATACAAATATAAGGCAAAAGTAAATAAGAAGGTTCTACTTTAAGGAGACAACTGCTTGCAAACTTCTATTCCCACTACATCATTTAACTGTTCCTTATTCTAAAAATTAAAGATATATAGAATTTAAAAGAAAACAGGGAGTTTCCTAAATGTTTTCACTTATTTTCTTATAAAGTTGCAAGTCTGAAAAGTCATAGGTTAAAAAGTTCTGTCTAAAGGTTAGGGAATCACAAACTCTTCTGGAAATATTTACAAACCAAGCATTTCTATTTCTTAATATGTTTTGGAAACCTTAGCAGCATCACTGGAATAAGCTGACCTTACTGATGGGTCGTTCTCCAGGAGTTCGGTAAGCCGCTGTACTTGTTCTGGCTGGATGGACCGCCCTAAGAGCGCTTCCGTGTTAGTGTAGATGAGGAATGCTGAGACCATGCCTAATAACGTGCCCACACCCAAAGAACCTAGGCTGTCATACAGTGGATTACCTAAATAAAGCACAGGAGAAGTCAGTAAATTAACATTTTCTATTATTTCAATCAGCTTTAGTGAGTAAAGAACCAAAATTAGTAAAACAAAGGATCTGAAACTCATTCCTAACTCCTTTAATGACTTTCTCCTAATAAATTTACTATACTACAAAATGGAGATGCTACAATACGCTTCACATTACATAGGCATATTACGTGGTTTAATTATTTAAGATCTATTTTTTGTATGTGGTCATTACATGAGTGAGGGTTCAGAGCATTTTAGAGACATCATATACATACTACTAATATAATAAAATCCATTTCTTTTTGATATATCAGTAGCACTTTTCCTGTCCCACACTGACAACACTGTGAGATCAACAGCTGAAAAAAATAACCACTTTTTGTCTCTTATTCTTGTCAAGGTTCTGTGAGAGAATTAAGCCATACAAAAAAATGATATAGAACATTCTTTTCGTTCAACCGATGATGATGCATAACTAGTACCATTCTAGATACAAAGGGGAGAAGTTAATCCATTGCATGCTACAGGTACCTCAGAGCAGTGGTTCTCAAAGTACAGTTCCTTAACCAGCAGCAGCAGCAGCAGCAGCAGCAGCATCGCTTGGGAACTTGGTAAAAATAAAAGTTCTTAGGCCTCACCTAAGACTTTCTAAATCAGAAAGTTCAGAGTTGGGACCAACATTTTTTGTCTTCCCAAGCCTTCCAGGTGATTCTAAAGTTTGCCTTAGGTTGTTAGGTCTTAATTCTCTCCCAGACCCAATGAGAAGAGTTGATTTACTATCTATGAATGTGTCAGTTAGTATTTATAAAACAGACATCCATAAATATATTTTAAATTTTTATAATAAATTTTACATACAAGACTTTTATAATTAAGTCTTTTTATTCCAAAGATCAAATGTCAGTATTAAATTTAACTCTCTTAATGCCTGATAAAACATAAATTTTACTAAAAAAAAAAAAAGGTCAATTTACATACTAGTTTTACTAACATTTAGTCAGAATATAACACTAAAAAAGTAAAATGAGTACTCTGTGCCAAAGTATTAAAAATGATCCAGAGCACCTGGGTGGCTCAGTCGTTAAGCGTCTGCCTCAGGTCATTGACCTGCCTCAGGTCATCAAGCCCAGCATCTGGCATCTGGCTCCCTGCTCGGCAGGAAGCCTGCTTCCCCCTCTCCCACTACCCCTGCTTGTGTTCCCTTACTGTTTCTCTCTCTATCAAATAAATGAATAAAATCTTTAAAAAAAAAAAAAAAATTACCCATTTATAAAATATAGTCCACTAGGAGGTTTGTAATTACAGAGTCCAGAATCAAATACTATTCTTTAAAAATCCAAATTTCCCTAATTATTATTTAAAAATATACATGTATAAAAAATCCTACAGAAAACATAGAAATCTTAGTTGGAAAATATTTACTTCTTGGCATGTTATTTAATTTAAATGAATTAATTTAACTAATTAAACAAAACAATGTGAAATTCTCAAAACAAAAATGTATGTAAGTTTGATATGACTACTTTATTATGCAAAGGAAAATAATCTATTAGAAGTTGACTTATTCATCAAGTGACACTTTCTTTAAGCCTAAAATTTTGCTAGTTAATAATTTGTCTAAGAAATGTCTAAAATGGTAAGATCAACCAGAATAACAATCAGAACTTTTAGAAATATTCTGGATCACAGTGAATATCAGAGAATGCTCATTTAGTCTTAAGATGTATATTCAAAATGAGAAAGACCCATTCATATCTCAGATATTTTAAGAAACACTGCAGAACTGTGGAAGCTCATCACCTACAATTATTTAAAATGTGCAAAGACAAACAGATAAGCATGGAAGAAGTTCCATTCCAAGAGAGTTCCATCCTCAGAAACGGAGTCTTTTCATACCACATGTTCTTTTGTTTTAGAAAATAAAAATAATTTCTCTGTCTTCTCACTCACCTGTACTGAACTGTTCTGCGAATTAACTAGCTACCAACATGAGGATAAAATCAACTAGAGAGTCCAGAAAACAGGAAAGCAGTTATTATTGGCAGTTAATTTAATTGGCAGTTAATTTAATTGCTATTACAATAGCAGTTATTATTGGCACTAACAGTGGAAGACAAATGAAGAAGAGCTACAATATATATTTATTTACAATTTTAGGGTTTATTAAAGTTCTCTCTCATATATTATCTCAATAAACCTTCAAGGTCACTAGGCCAAATATTATCAATACTAAGCTCAGAGTAGTTGCATAATTTATTAAGGCACACCTAGAAAGGTTTAGCATGTTACAGAAATGCTCTAACTAGAGCCTTCTTTATTTCAAACTAAGAAAATTTCTGAGAGAACTCTGAAGACTTTTACTGCCTTATTTGTCTTATACAAATAATCCACAGGTTTAAAATTATTCAATGATATAAAAGAAAATACCCACATATTAGAGAATTATTTAAGTTGTACAAATAAATCACCAGTAACTTTAAGAAATATTTACCTGTTATAGAAGTAAGGCCCATACACGTAGCTGCTATTGTCACTCCCAAGACCGCTGCAGTATCCTCCAGTAATATAACATTTGTACTAGGATCACGACTTTCCATTACTTAATCATTGGGGTAGAGACAAGAAAAGAAACTTTCTGAAATCCTAATTTGATGCTATCACCTAACATTTCAGTAAGTATCCATTTAAAATTAAGATATAAATTAAGATAAAAAATGTATGAGATCCTGATTTTAAAAACCCTTTTCAATGTAAACATAATTTACTGGTTTAAATGTTGACACTAACTGAAATTTAAAGTCAAATTACTTTTAGTTATAAAAACATATACAGAAAAACTGTAGTTCACTTAAGTTAAAATCCAAATATAAAGTATTCATGTTCATATCACGCTACATTTCTCTTTTTAAAAGAGATGATATATAATGTAAGAGCCACACAGAGAAGACATCGAGATATATTTTGTACACACCTATAAGGACAAAGCAATAGTACCGGGCAATTTTAGAAAATAAAGGAGATGAAGACACCTAGCTTCTAACATACATACCATATTTATAAAATGACATTCCTTTGGCCCGAGCACTCCTACGAAGTTCATTTACAGCAACGAGAAGTGTTGCTGAAAGAAAAGCATTCATATCAGCAAGAAAAAAACTTCATACCTCCAAATTTTAAAGACGGCATCTCAAAATAAATAGGTACAACACTTTTAATGCCAGGGTTGTCAATAAAGAAAAGTTCTATATTAACTAGTCATTATCAAGACTCCAGTTATCAGAATACAAGGAATCCCATATTTCTACACCATTATAATTTAAATATTGTCACCACCACCTTAATGACCTTAGTTTATTGGACAGCAACTAGGTGGCAGGCACCACACTAAGCACACTTTTGATCCTTCCAACCTTTTGAGACAGGAGGTGTTATCACCATTTTACAGACTGTCTAAGGGAACACCAGCATAGGAAATGATAACGTATTGAAAGTAAGCATACTACGAATACGACAATGAATTAGGCAGTTTCCTACAGGATATAGTACTTCTCTGTCATAAAACTTGCTATAGCTAAAACCTGTAGAAACCTGGAAATATTTTATTGCAAAGAGTCAGCTTTCCATGATTACCACTATCAAAATCTGATTTTTATCATTTTTTTTTAAGGATTTTATTTATTTGTCAGAGAGCGTGAGTGAGCAAGAGAAAGAGAATACAAGCCAGGGAACAGGCAGCGGGAGAGGGAGAAGCAGACTCCCCGCGGAGCAGGGAGCCCAATGTGGGGCTCAATCCCAGGACCCTGAGATCATGACCTGAGCCGAAAGCAGCCACTTAACTGGCTGAGCCACCCAGGTGCCCCACTAAAACACGATTTTTAAAAATTCAATATATAGTTATGTTTTTAGGCTCCATTCCAAATGTTCTGAGTGTTATGATTAAGATACTCAAGGACAAAAAAACAGCTTTTCCCTTGCCCAATCCATTAGAATAACGTAGTACATTATACAACGACTTTACTCCCTCAAAGTAGATTCCTATTTCCATAGTTTTTCTTTAATCAGTGGAATTTAGCAATTTATAAAAATGGACTGCTGAATATATATTACTAAATTAAGAATAAAGAGATACTGTAATAGTACATACCTCCTTCAGATGCTAATGATCCCGCTAAAATACAATATGCCTAGAAAATAAGTATTAAAGTGTAAGTTAATATTTCATTAGAGAACCACAATGATTCATGCATAAAGTTGATAATGTTTAAAATGGAAACAAATTCGAATCCTAGCCAGATAAGAATCCTGACAGGAGACAGCTCAAATGAAGGCAATGAGATAGATGGTGTATCTTCATAAAAGGAAAAAAATAAGTTAAAAATCTGATGGTCATCTCATTTTTTTAATACTTACAAGAGTAATCTGCCTACTCTAGAGAATGTTATACTATGTCCTAAGTTAAATTCATGACATAAGAGATGAAAAAATTAGTATAAAAATTTTTCTCAAGTTAAAAATGAACACAAACACTTGAAATAACCAGGATACAGTAAGATCCATACCCACAAACCATGAGACTCTTAATCTCAGGAAACAATGGAGGGTTGCTGGGGGTTGGGAGGGAGGGACAGGGTGGCGAGGTTATGGACACTGGGGAGGGTATGTGGTAGGGTAAATGCTGTGAATTGTGTAAGACTCATGATTCACAGACCTCTACCCCTTAAGCAAATAATAAAATAAAATAATAAAAAATCCTTTCCTCTCTGAAATCTTAAAAAAAGAAAAAAAAAAGAAGACCCATACCCATACCTATGTAACTTCTGGATTTTGTCTTGGATGCCCAGTACCAATCCAGATTCAGAAAGATGAGCAGTTATAAATAGTGATCAATTTGGGAGAAGGGGATTACATCAACTTCCTCACAGTACCAATACACACTTGAATTAAATAAAGATTCACAAAAAAACTTTAATCCAAGAGAAAACCTAGCAACACAATTTTTTTAAAATTTCAATGAAATTCAAACGAAACATATGTAGACTTTTCAGCATTATCTTTTTGGAACCCTGGGCTTCCCTGAAACAGAAGTTTGGAAAATTCTGAACCAAGTCTAAAACTCTTATAATTCTCTTAAGGAAACTGAGATGTCCCAGGGCTATGTGATTTGCTTGAGTATAGAAATGATACCAGAGTAAGAACTAGAATATGCGTTTTCCAGTCTCAATTCTAGGTATCTCCACTGAAACTTACTGCCAACCTACAATATAATTTAAACAGCTAAACTGCCCAATAATTTTTTTAATCCTTCTATCTCCTTCTTGAAAGGGTTTAAGACACACTTAACACCCAGTAAAGGAAAACAGCATATCCCAGCAAAAGATCCCAATACCTAATAAACATAAATTGATTTATGGTACACTGAATCTATTATTTATTAACTAAGAGTCATAGCTGATGTAACCTCATTTACATGAGTTAATGTAATTAACTGTGATGTACTTAAGTTAATAAATTAACATTAAGTAAGTTACTGTAATGTAACTTCTGTCTTAGTTGCAAAAAGACAGAAGAGCTTCTAGGAGCTTTTTTCTTTTTATAGGCTCCACACCCACCATGGAGCCCAGTGCGGAGCTTGAACTCAGAACCCTGAGATCAAGACCTGAGCTGAGATCCAGAGTCAGATGCTTAACCAGCTGAGCTGGTGCAAAAAGTGCACTCTCCTGAGAGACATTAAAGATGTCTGTTTTAACACACAGAGCCCAAAGAGAATTCTGAGTAAGAGTCTTTTGAAAAGACCAACTGCCCAAAGAGCCTTTTTGAAAATGCAAGACAACCTCAGTCAAGTCTGGAACTACACCATAAGATGCAGAAGCTAAGGTGCCACATGGCCAATCAGTGCTTGTCAAGGGAGCTGGAGTCAGAGTAGCCATGCAGGGTAATCTCCAAGATGTTTCCATGACAGAAAAAGGCAGCTTTAAGCATCTACAAAGGCCAGAGGAGACCAATGCAAAATAGTGCTGGTGCCAGTAAAGCAGTATTTTTCTGTCCTCTGTCCCTACCTTTGATCCTGCCAGAGGCAAGCTCAGGAGTAAGAGAGAGAAGGGGAGAAGCCCTGGCTTCTGGAAAATACAGGGGACCATGCTCCCATCCTCCCATTCCCCCAGTACAAGTTTCCTACCTACATGAGTAGAAAAAAATCTTTTTTTTTTTTAAAGATTTTATTTATCTGACAGAGAGAGATCACAAGTAGGCAGAGAGGCAGGCAGAGAGAGAGGGGGAAGCAGGCTCCCCACTGAGCAGAGAGCCCAATGCGGGGCTGGATCCCAGGACCCCGAGATCATGACCTGAGCCGAAGGCAGAGGCTTTAACCCACTGAGCCACTCAGGCGCCCCGAAAAAAATCTTTAAATACAACAATTCCAACTTATGACTATCTTGTGGCACATTTTAATTACTGATAGATTATTCTTGGGACTAAAAATGAACAGAGATCTCCTTTTCTTCAATATAACTGAAGAAATTAATGGAATTGCCCAAGATTTTAACCCAGGAGTCAGTACTTAATGATTGTACCTACAGAGTTACTCTTTTCTTTTCTTTTCAAAGACTTTATTTTTAAGTAATCTCTTATGTGGAGATTACATAATGTGGAGCTCGAACCCACAACCCTGAGATCAAGAGTCACACACTCCACCAAGTGGCTCACCAAGTAAGCCATCCAGGTGCCCCTGTACCTATAGAGATACTCTTGTTGAACATCAATGAACCATATGAATTTAGAGGTCATGTGTACTCATGTTCTAAAAAACACAACTACAGACACATAACCCTTTATTGTAGTCAAAGAGGCATATGTTAACCCCTTTCTTTAACATCAATATGACAAAAGCATTCTACTCTACTTATATTACTTGAAAACTGAGGGAAAAAAAGATTACCCATAGAAGGGATTCCATTGGTTGAGGATTAAGCAACCCCATGATTCCGTGGTACCAAGATAATCCTGCACCCATCATGAAAATACCAACGCCACTAATTAGTGAAGCAATATAGCGCATATTTGAAAATCCGTACCTGAAAAATAAAAAAAAGAGTACAGTTTACAAGAAATACAAATCATTCTATAATATGTTGAATAAGTCAATGAAAAAGAAAACCAAAAACTTCTTACAATGTAAAGATGCTTATGGTTTTATATTAAAGTAAAATGAAGTGCCAAACTTTAATCAGAAAATAACATATAAAGCAAAAAAATGCAAGATCTTTGAAAATATAGAAAAACAGAGTGAATATGACTGAATTCAGGTATTTTCTAATCCTTTTCCCATATAGTTGTTTTGATTAAATGAAGTCTATTTACTATTATGTACAAATATTGGTAAAATTAATCTTTTAAAAAGTGCATTCAGGCATTTAAAGAAGAAGATGACATTTAAATTTCACTGTAATACAGCTTCTAACTGAACATTTGGTTTTCTTGACTATAATTTGATGTTGGATACTTGGGGCTGGTTCTGAATAGTTTAGCACACAGCAACTAACTATTATTAGGATTATGAGCTTCAGTTTTCTGGGTGTTTTTATGGCAAGTTTGTTTTTTTTTTAATCTTATTTATTTTTTAAGAATCTTTGGTCAATATATGTATTATATTATTGTACCTATCAATAAAATAGTTTTAAGAAGCTCAAAAATGGGGCGCCTGGCTGGCTCTGTCAGTTAAGTCTCTGCCTTCGGCTCAGGTCATGATCTCGGGGTCCTGGGATCGAGCCCCACGTCGGGCTCTCTGCTCAGCGGGGAGCCTGCTTCTCCCTCTCCCTCTGCCTGCCTCTCTGCCTATTTATGATCTCTCTCTCTCTCTCTCTGTCAAATAAATAAATAAAACCTTTAAAAAAAAAAAAAAAGAAGCTCAAAAACATGATATACTATATGAGGAAAGGAATCATTCATTAATAAAAATATTTCCTGGGAAATTTATTTCCAAAGCCAAACTCTATGGCACCCTTCTGGCAGATGCAAATTTAAACAACAAGTTTTAATTAAAACTTTTTAATTGTTTTTGCAAATATGTAGAAATCTTGCCATAGGGAATTCTCAATTTACAGATGTGATAATGTTCTACCTGCTTTAGAAAAATTTACTTCTTCTAAATGTACCCCCAAAGTAATAGGGGATATATATATATTTATTTCAGTTAAAGTAAATTAAGATCTAAATTAAGTGCTACTATTTTCCTTCTCTGTGTTTTCAAAAAATTGTAGGTTCTCACTAAAAATTAACTATGTAGATCTTCATCGTCCCATATTCGTCATCAGCCACATAACTCTATTTAAATTTAATTAAAACAATAAAAATTGAAATGTAGTTCTGTAGCCACATTTCAAATGCTCAAAAGGCACATGTAGTTACTATCATACTGGACAGATATAAAATATTTCTATCACTACAGAAAATTCTATTAAAGTAGATTGTTGAAAATACCTTAAAAAGAAATCTTCACAAACTAAAATTATAAAATTTTATCCTGTTTTTTAAATTTTGGTGTATAAAACTAATCAAAAAATTCTTTTCTTGACACAGTAAAATATTGAAATGATGTTAATTAGGAGATAAGAAAACTAGTTTTCTCTATAATTGCTTACTGATAGTTCTAGGATATTCAAAATATACTACTATTTATAAGAAAACAGTAGTGTCTTGAGATGCCTGAGTGGCTCAGTTGATTTAAGCATCTGCCTTAGGCTCGGGTCAAGATCCCAGGAGGGCTCCTTGCTCAGCGGGGAGCCTGCTTCTCCCTCTGCCTGCTCTGCCTGTTCTGCCTGCAGCTCTCCATGCTTCTGCTCTCTCTCTCTGACAAATAAACAAATAGATTCTTAAAAAAGGAAAGAAAGAAAACAGTAGTGTCTTGCTTTTGAGTAAAAAAATTCATTTATATAAAACGCAGAGGTAAACTCCTTTACAGAAATAAAGGTACATTATTTTGCCCTAAGGTTGATCAAAGTTTATTACTGAAACTTGTTAAATAAATGGTACATGAGGAATTCAAAAGTATTATGGAGGCGCCTGGGTGGCTCAGTCCTTAGGTGTCTGACCTCAGCTCAGGTCATGATCCCAGCGTACCGGGATCGAGCCTCGCATCAGGCTCCCTGCTCATCGAGAAGCCTGCTTCTCCCTCTCCCACTCCCCCTGCTTGTGTTCCCTCTCGAGATCCTGGTCTCTCTCTCTGTCAAATAAATACATAAAATCTTTAAAAAAAAAAAAAAAAAAAAAAAGAATTAGCTGGGTTTTTTTTAAAGATTTTATGTATTTATTTGACAGAGATCACAAGTAGGCAGAAAGGCAGGCAAGAGAGAGAGAGGAAGAAGCAGGCTCCCTGCTGAACAGAAAGCCATACGTGGGGCTCGATCCCAAGACCCTGAGATTGTGACCTGAGCCGAAGGCAGAGGCTTTAACACACTGAGCCACCCAGACGCCACAGCTGGTTTTGTTAGTAAAAGAAAAAAAAATATCAAATAACTCAAAATAATGTAAAAGAATACTCATTTTACAAATAATTTTGAAATGTTAGCAGAATACTATTTCTAAGTCCTAACAGAATTAAAATACATTAAACATGGACTTCACAAAAGTTATCACTAAAATTTATTTTATTTTTTAAAAGATTTTATTTATTTATTTGACAGAGAGAGACGCAGTGAGAGAGGGAACACAAGCAGTGGCAGTGGGAGAGGGAGAAGCAGGCTTCCCACTGAGTGGGGAGGCCAATGTGGGGCTCGATTCCAGGACTCTGGGATCATGACAGGAGCCAAAGGCAGACACTACTGACTGAGCCACCCAGATGCCCCTTATTTTTATTTTTTAAATTTTTTTAAGGACTTTATTTATTTGACAGAAAGCACAAGTAGGCAAGTGGCAGGCAGAGGGAGAGGGAGAAGCAGGCTCTCTACTAAGCAGCATGCCCAATGTGGAACTCAATCCTAGGACCCTGGGATCATGACCTGAGCTGAAGGCAGCCACTTAATTGACTGAGTCACCCAGGCACCTGGTTATCACTAAAATTTTTAGATTCAGTGTCTCTTAGTCTAAATGTAGAATGTTTCCTTTAACCAAATAAAACTCTAAGATCAAAATATGTGCTTTGTTATTATCAAATATGAAGAGGACAATATCTCTATACTGTTACAAAGCATAACTATAATTTAAAAACAAGTTTCAAATTATATCTTTAATTTTTATTATCACACTGTGGTTGAATCCTATATTTTAGATATAGTGAAAGAAATGATCAAATCTTTAACACAAAAATGCAAATATATAAACTGCAGGAGACTTCTAAAATTCAGCTGCTTTTATTTCAACAACTTGCCGCCAAATAGAAATAAAATAAAATAAAAGGCAATATCCTTACGGGTGAGTAGGATCTGGTGTTTGAACAGACTTACTGATGCCCACTGCTAGTAAACCCTATGGAGAAGAAGAAAAGGTAAATAATTATTAGCAAGATGGAGAGTGTAGTGTGGTAGAACCAATCTGGAGTGTGCAATCTGACAATGGCAAAGAACCACTTCACACACACATACACAACAGCCGAGCAATTCCAGTTTACGGTCCTTACCTTAGGAGAAATAAAGATCAACACTAAAGGGTTCAAAACACCATTGCTTATAAAGATGAAAAATGTGCAAGCAAAACTAAAAATTCATCAGTAAGGAATGGCAAAAGAAATGATGGTATTGCCAACCATAGTTACTTCTCCAACAGTTTAAAAGAATGGAGCTGAGACACAGCTTTCTGTACTGACATGGTAAAAGCTCCTACACATACCATTAAAGTGGAAGAAAAAAATCAAGTTTAGGAACAGCGTGTAAAGTATAAAAGAACTTTTGTCATTTTTGTAGACAACATATAATGTAAAGCACAGGAAAAGGTCTAAAAGAATACACATTCAACTCTTTATACTTCTGAGGACAGAAGTAGGATTAGGATAGTCGTAATATCTGGTATTTTTATGGGAAAAGTAATGTATTGCTAAACAAATGAAAGACAGTAAAATTTTTAAATAGTATACATTGTATACAGACACACACATTTCTACTAAAACTCCAAAGCCATGCATAGGAGTATACATATCAATATATACAGAGCAGTAATTACTGGGGCATAGAAAGAGGGAATAAAGATGTAGGGCTAATTACAACTAAGATTTTATTACTTTAAAAAAACAAAACAAAGTAAATATGGCAAAAATACCAACATGTCTTTAATCCTAGTTACCACCTTTCTCTCCTTCCTTCCTTCCTCCCTGGACTTGATCTTTTCTTCCTTTCTCTCTTTATTTGGTTTTGCAGTTCCACCTTTTGTTAAAAAAAGTTATCCACTGGAAACTTCTGATACTAGTATGCTTGCTCCCAGTAAGTCCTTTCTATCCTAATTTGACGTGAATTTAGATATCTAAAAAAGATTACCTTATTAGAATAAGGTAATAAGGTCTCTGTTTAGCAGGGAGCCTGCTTCCCCCTCTCTCTCTGCCTGCCTCTCTGCCTGCTTGTAATCTCTCTCTGTCAAATAAATAAATAAAATCTTTAAAAAAAAAAAAGGAAAGAAAAAAAAAGAAAATGGCTAAAACAAATAATACATGACTGGACTTTTTAAGTTTTGGGGTTTTTTTTAAAAGATTTTATTTATTTATTTATTTGACAGAGAGAGAGAAATCACAAGTAGGCAGAGAGGCAGGCAGAGAGAGGAAGAAGCAGACTCCCAGCTGAGCGGAGAGCCTGATGCAGACCTTGATGCCAGGACCCTGAGATCATGATCAGAGCCAAAGGCAGAGGCTTTAACCCACTGAGCCACCCAGGCACCCCTGGACTTTTTAAGTTTTGATATTGGAAATCCTACCCTAACTACACAGAGTATTACAGGTTTTTTTTCTACTGGATTCCAAAAAGAGGGTTAAAACTACTAAAACACAAATGATGGTTTTTCAGTGAATCAAATCAAGAAAATGAGAGCAAATTAACACAGAATTCTTTTAAATTTGTAAATTAAATTGAAATATTAATTCACACTGTATATATGTATATATATACATACACACATACACATATATGCATGTGTTTATAATGTTCACAAAATAGCCAATGGGTATTCAATTATTTTTAAAATCCTTAATATTCAGGTTGGCCAATGAAATGCAATGAATGGCCACTACAATGCAATGAAATGTAGGATATCAAGTTTTTCATAAACTGAAATGTGGACCAAACTTACTCATTTTTCCAAAAATAAGATGTCACAGACCATCCCTAATCCTGTCCCACTCACTCCCCCCAGAGGTAGGGTAGCATGAGATAGACTTGATACCTGTCCTTTCAGACCTTTTTCTGCCTAATTACAATGTGTGTATGCATACATAAATAAATACACATGCTAATATATAGAGAGATATATACATATCAGTTATGTAATTATAACCTACATCTGTTTGGTTTGGAACATAATGAATATTAATATCTACTGCCTAAGAATTTAGCATTATAAATGCTTCCTTCTCCATGATTATCCTTGCCTTTTTTTATTTTTTCCTTCAGTAGCATACTATCACGCAACTGCTTAAATGTTAACTTGGAATATCTTTCTAGTTGTTTTGACCTCCTTACAGAAGACAGAGCAAAGACTGATTTCTTCTAAACACTACATTATAAACTCAGGTGCTCAATAAATTCCTATCAGTTAATGTTAATGATGTACTATATATTATTTAGCAGAAAAGTTTTAAAAAGTGAACAGTCACAGAAATTAAACCTAGATATCACTAGAGGCACAGGTCTAAATTTAAAACTTGAGTTATTTTAGTCTCTCAGAGGTAAAGAAAAAAATACTATAGTTATAAAAATATTAAAACAAATTAATTTTTGAATAACTGAAAGTTTGTATCTTTTGACCACCTTCACCCATTTCACCCACCCCCACTTACTCCCTGTCTCTGGCAACCACCAATCTGTTTTCTATATCCATAAGTTGGATGTGTTTTTATTTTATTCCACATATAAGTGAGATCATTCAGTATCTATCTCTGACTTTATTTCACTTAGCATAATGCCCTTAAAGTCCATCCATGTTGCACAAATGGCAGGATTTCCTTTTTCCTTTTTTCTAATGGCTGAATAATATTCCTGTGTGTGTGTGTGTGTGTGTGTGTGTGTACACATACATACATTTTTTTTATCCATTCATCTATTAAAATGGACATTTAGGTTGTTTCCAAGTCTTGGCTGTTGTAAATAATGCTCCACGGAACATGAGGGTGCAGATATCTTTTCATAGTGTTTTGTTTCCTTTTAGATAAGAATTCCAGAAGTGGAATTGCTGGATCATATGGTAGTTCTATTTTTTTTAATGAACCTCCATACTATTTTTCATAGTACCTGTACCAATTTACATTCCCATGAACAGCACACAAGGGTTTCCTTCTCTCTACATGCTCACCAACACTTGTTACTTCTTATCTTTTTGATAAATGGTCCTAACTGGTGTGAGGTGATAGCTCACTGTGGTTCCAATTTGCATTTCCTTGATGATCAGTGATGCTGAGCACCTTTTCATGTACTTTTTTAGCCATTTGTATATCTTAGTTGGAAAAATATCTATTCAGATCTTCTGCCCATTTTTTAATCAGATAGGTTTTTTGCTATGGAGTTGTAGGAGTTCTTTAGAATTGATTTTTTAAAATATCATTATAGTTCTAAAATAGTTTTGTTGTTGTTGTTTTATAGGAGAGAGACACGGTTCACAAGCAGGGTCAGGGAGGGGCAGCCAAAGAGGGAGAAAGAGAACCTCAAGCAGGCTCTACACCCAGTGCAGAACCCAATGTGGGGCTCGATCTCACAACCCTGAGAACATGACCTATGCTAAAATCAAGTCAGTTGCTTAACCAACTGATCCACCCAAGGGCCCCTAAAATAGTTTTCAAAAGACTGTAAGAAATACAATTTCCATCTACTCAATAAGGCCCAGTTGAAATCTTTTTCATCAAAGCCATTCTGACCACTCTAATCAAGACAAACTCTTTACCAAGGATTCTCAAAGCACCAATATCATATGATTTTAGCTTTTATTTACCTCTGTTGCCACTCAATCTATTGCAGAAATTAATTTGTTTTTCTAGTTAGAACACTAACATTCACATTGTAAAGAAATCAAACAGGACAGGAGAGGGAATCATGTAAGAGTCTGATAGGTAATTCAGACTATCTTCCTATATACACTTGTAAATAGTTGTTAATGTTGCTTTTGTGAAAATATTTGTGCTAGATTTTAGGGAGGGGTGTGTGTGTGTATGTGCTTAAAAAGATGATCACAATCTACATCATGTCTTTTTGCACTTTATATCATGGAAACTGTCAACAAACAGAGAGATGGATAAAACATTTTTAAAAAACTCAACAGAACATTTCAATAAATCCAACTCATCCATTACTCAGCTTCAATAACTGTAAATACATAGTACATCTGTTTTCTCTAATCCATGCCCACTCCCCCCATGAATATTTAAGTAAATTCTAAGCTTCATACCATTTCATCTTTAAGTATTTTATCTGAATGACTAAAACTCTAAGGCGTTTTAGAAAATTCAGGCACAAGACCATTATCATACTTTTAAATATTAATACTAATTCCTTAATATTTTAAAATATACACTCAGTAATCACATTTCCACATATGGAAATTTTAAATTTGAGGTAAAATTTACACACAATGAAATGCAAGAATCCTGAATATACAGCTCTTTAAACTTTGACAAATCAATACCCTTGTAACATACATTCCCATCAAGACACAGAACTTCTCAATCACCTCAGAAAATTCTCCTGTAGCTCTTTTCAGTCAATCTCTCCCAACATCAGAGACAACCATTTGCTGAATTTTTTAAATTGTTTTTATTTTACTTCTAGTATAGTTATTAGACAGGGTTATATTAATTTCAGTTGTACAAATATAGCGAGTCAACCCTTCCATACATCACCCAGTGTTCATCCTAAGTGCCCTCCTTAATCCCCATCACCTATTTCACCCATCCCCTGCCCACCTCCCTCCTGGTAACCAACTATAGTTAAGAGTGTTTCTTGGTTTGTCTCTTTTTCCCCCCTTTGCTCATTTTTTTTTATTTCTACATATGAATGAAACCACTGGCATTTGTCTTTGATTTTATACTCTCTAGCTACAATCATGTTGTTGGAAATGGCAAGACTGAAATCTTTTTAGGGCAAATAATATATATATTTATACATTATATAAGTAGTATATATATTTTATAAATAATATATATATATATATTTTATATGTTTAGATACATATATATCCCCCACAAATTCTTAACCATTCATCTACTGATGGACACTTGGGCTACTTCCATATCTTGGCTATTATAAATAATGCTGCTATAAACAGAGGGTGCATGTATCCCTTTGAGTAAGTGTTCCTGTATTTTTTTTTTTAAAGATTTTATTTATTTGACAGAGAGAGAGAGAAAGAGAGCACACGCAGGAGGAGCAGGAGAGAGAAGAGTAGGCAGCCCATCACAAGAGCCCGTCACTCTTGATCCAAAAGTCCTGTGATCACGACCTAAGCCAAAGGCAGACACTGAACCAACTGAGCCACCCAGATACCCCTGTGTTCTTGTATTTTTTGGATAATACACAGTAGTGCAACTACTGGATTACAGAGTAGTTCCATTTTTAACTTTCTGAGGAACTGTCATGCTGTTTTCCACAGTGACTACACCAGTTTGCACTCCTACCAACAGTACACAAGCATTCCTTTTTCTTCACATCCTTGTCAACACTGATGTTTGTGTTTTTGATGTTAACCATTCTGATAGGTGTGAGGTAATACCGCATTGCAGTTTTGATCTCCATTTCCCTGATAAGGAACAGTGCTGAGCATCTTTTCATGTGTCTTTTGGTCATCTGCATGTCTTCTTTGGAGAAATATCTGTTTATGTCTTCTGCCCATTTTAATTGGATTATTTGTTTTGGGGGGTGTTGAGTTGTATCAGTTCTTTATATATTTTGGATACTAACCCTTTATCGGAAATGTCATTTGCCAACATCTTCTCCCACTCAACAGACGCCTTTTAATTTTGTTGACTGCTTCCTTCACTGTGCAAAAGCTTTTTATTTTGACATAGTCCCAATACTTTGTCAGAGAAATTACTGCCTCTGTTCTCTTCTGGATTTTTATGGTTTCAGGTCTCATATTTATGTCTTTAATGCATTTTGCATTTATTTTTGTGTACAATGTAATAAAGATGTCTAGTTTCATTCTTGTGCGTGTAGCTGTCCAGTTTTCCCAACACCATCTATGGAAGATACTGTCTTTTTCCCACTGGATATTCTCTCCTGCTTTGTCAAAGTTTAATTGACTGTACAATTGCAGGTTTGTTTCTGGGTTTTCTATTCTGTTCCATTGATCTCTGTGTCTATTTTTGTGCCAGTTTCATACTGTTTTGATTAATATGGCTTTGTAATATAACTTGAAGCCTGGAATTGTGACACCACCAGCTTAGCTTTTCTTTTTCCAGACTGTTTTGGCAATTCAGGGTATTTTGTGGTTCCATAAAAAGTTTAGGTTTTGTTGTAATTTGATGAAAAATGTTGGTATTTTGATAGGGACTGCATTAAATCTGTAGATTGCTTTCGGTAACAGACATTTTAACAATATTTGTTCTTCCAATTGATGAGCATGGATTGTCTTTCCATTTCTTTGTGTCTTCTTAAATTTCTTTCATTGGTATTTTATAGTTTTCAGAGTATAGATCTTTTACCTCTTTGGTTAAGTTTATTCCTACAGACTATTATTTTTGGTACAATTGTAAATGTGATTGTTTTCTTAATTTCTCTTTCCGCTGCTTCAATATTAGTAAATAGAATTGCAACAGATTTCTGTATGGTGATTTTGGATCCTGAGATTTAATTTAATTCACGTATCAGTCTAGTAGTTTCCTGTTGGAGTCTTTAGGATTTTCTATATACATGTCATCTGCAAATAGTGAAAGTTTTACTTCTTCCTTATCATTTTGGATGCCCTTTATTTCTTTCTGTTGTCTGACTGCTGTGGCTAGAACTTCCAGTACTGTGTTGAATAAAAGTGATGAAAGTGGATATCCTTGTCTCGTGTCTGACCTTAGGGAATAAGCTCTCAGTATTTTCCCATTGACTATGATGTTCCCTGTGAGTTTTTCATGTAAGTCCTTTATTTGTTGATGTATCACAAATCATAGTTTAGATGTTCCCTCTAAACTTACTTTGTTGAGGGTTTTTATTATGAATGAATGGATGTTGTACTTTATCAAGTGCTTTTTCCCCATCTATTGAAAGGACTATATGGTTCTTATCCTTTCTCTTATTGATGTGATGTATCACACTGATTGATTTGGGAATAATGAACCACCCTGGAAACCCAGGAATAAATCCCACTTTACTGTGGTGAATGATTATTTTAATGTATGGTTGGATTTGGTTTGCTAGTATTTTGTTGAGGATTTGTGCATCTATGTTCATCGGAGGTTTGGCCTGGAGTTCTCTTTTTTCATGGTATCTTTATTCTGTTCTGGTATCAGGGTAATGCTGGCCTCACAGAATGGATTTGGAAGTTTTCCTTCTTCTATTTTTTGGGGATAGTTTCAGAAGAATAGGTATTAACTCTTCTTTAAATGTTTGGTAGAATTCACCTATGAAGCCATCTGGTTCTGCACTTTTGTTTGTCGGGAGGCTTTTTTTCCCCCTCCAAAAATCTTATTTATTCATTTGAGAGAGAGAGAGAGCACAAGCAGGGCGGAGAGGCAGAGGGAGAAGTAGACTCCCCACTGAGCAGGGAGCCAGATGAGGAGCTCAATCCCAGGATCTGGATATCATGACCTGAGCCAAAGGCAGATGCTTAACCATCTGAGCCACCTGGGCATCCCTGGAGTTTTTGATTACTGACTCAATTTCCTTGCTAGTCATCAGTCTGTTCAAATTTTGTATTTCTTCCTGCTTTAGTTTTGATAGGTTAATTTATCCATTTCTTCTAGATTACCCAATTTGTTGGCATATAATTTTTCATAATATTCTCTTACAGTCTTTTGTATTTCTGTGGTATTGGTTATTTCTCTCTCATTTATGATTTTTGAGTCTTTTTTTCTTGATCAATTAGCTAGAGGCTTATCAATTTTGCTGATTTTATTTTTCTAGGGGTACCTAGGGGTACCTGGGTGGCTCAGTTGGTGAAGCATCTGACTCTTGATTTCGACTCAGGTCATGATATTAGGGTTGTAAGATCAAGTCCCATGTGGCGCTCCATGATAACAGTGGAGTCTGCTTAAAATTCTCTCTCCCTCTGCCCCACCCCCCCACCGCTTATGCATGGCATGTGTCCTCTCATTAAAAATAAAAATAAAAAAAGAACCAGCTCCTGGTTTCATTGATCTATTGTTTTTCTAGTTTCTGTATCATTTATTTCTGCTCTAATCTTTACTATTTCCTTCCTTCTGCTGGCTGTGAGTTTTGTTTTTTGTTCTTTTAAAAAAAAAAAAAAAGATTTTATTTATTTATTTATTTGGCAGAGAGAGAGAGAGAGAGAGAGATAGGATGAGAGCACAAGATGGGGGAGTGGCAGCAGAGAGAGAGAAGCAGGCTCCCCATTGAGCAGGGGATCGAGACACGGGGCTCAATCCCAGGGCCCCAGGATCATGACCTGAGCCAAAGGCAAATGCTCAATGGACTGAGCCACCCAGGCACCCTTTGTTTTTTGTTCTTAATTTTGTAAAAATCTTTCTTCATTTGCACATTCAGGGAAAGGAATTAAATATCCCAGTTTATGGGCCCCTGGGTGGCTCAGTTGGTTAAGTGTCCAGCTCTTGATTTCAGCTCAGGTCACGACCTCAAGGTTCTGAGATCAAGCCCCGCATCAGGCTCCATGCTCAGCAGAGAGTCTGTTTGAGATTCTGCCTCTCCTCCCTCTGGCCTTCTCACTGCTCATGCTCTCTCTCTCTCTAATAAATAAAATCTAAAGAAAAAACACCCAGTCTAATGTGAAATCACTTTAATTCATTAATCACTTGTGATTATTTTATAGCTTTATTTTTTTAAGACTTTATTTATTTGAGAGAGAGAGAGAGAGCATGCGTGCACACGAGAACGTGTATGCAGAGAAGGAGGAAAAGGAGAGGGACAAGAAGACCTCACACTGAGCACTGAGCCCAATGTGGAGCTTGATCCCACGACCCTAAGATCACAACCTGAGCCAAAATCAAGAGTCAGATACTTAACCCACTGAACCACCCAGGTGCCCCAATTATTTTATAGCTTTATTCACAAAACTTAATTGGTCCTTATAGTCATAAGAATTCATATTCAGAGACCAAATTTCTACCTAATGATAAGCATCTTTTATACAAAAGCCTTTGCCTAACGCTTAGTACTAAACATCTTATACTTCATATTCTATTGTTTTAAGTTCTTAAAGCATAACAATCTGCTTTAAAATACTCTGATCAGGGGCACCAGGGTGGTTCAGTCAGGTAAGTATCTGACTCTTGATTTTAGCTCAGGTCACGACTTGCATTATGAGATCAAGCCCTGCATGGGGCTCCATACTGGGTGTGGAGCCTGCTTGAATTTCTCTCTCTCCCTCTGCCCCCCTCCTTACCCACTCACCTCATTTTTTCTCTCTCTTAAAAACAAAAGTAATAAAGAAGATCCTTGATTTAAAATAATAAATAAATACTATGATCAAATTTCTATGTTATTTCACCATCAAAAGTAAAAATAACTTTCACTTTATTACTCAAGCCAACTATAGGAATCATTCTGTTTTTAAACAGGTCAACTTTCAGACTAAAGCCTCAAAAAAAAATTTACTTTAAAATTAATAAGAAAAAAAACTTTTATACCTTACCTGATTACAAGTATCAGATAAAGAGTGTATAGCTTCAGAAAACATACTTGCTGAACCGGTATAAATCCAGGCAAGAAATTTAAAGAAGCAGTTTAATCCATTGCTAGGAGAGAAAGATAAACAATTTAGCATAGGTTTTGATAAAAATTTCCACCAAAAGCTTATTTGAGTATATAAACTTCTATACTAGATTCTGCTCCAAGTAAATTAAAAAGGATCTCTAACCTTTAAGAATTTATTATACCTTAGGTAACGAGACTAAATTTGAAAAATACAGATTATGATATCATTAGATATTCAAATGAAGAAGCATGATATGTGTAAACAAATTACTTAAGCGTATTTTGAGAACTGATAAGAAGAGAGTGTTTTATATTTGGACGAAGTAAAGTTAGAAAGGAAATTAAGTGTCTTAGGTAGGTAGGTTAAAGAGGTAGGTACATTTGCTATTGTCCAGCACACTAATGACAAAACCAAGACTTTGGTGAAAGTCTAGTTACTTAAACAGGCCAGATGTGAAGGTGCCAGATGCCAGAGGTGAAGACAAATCTAGACCAAGCAGTCTCAGAGTCATATTAGAAGATAACAGACGCTAAAAATAAACAGCTAGCTGTTCAGATTCCAACAGTAGTGACTGGCACCATTTATCTCAGGCACTACACTTAGCCATTTACCATGTTTTATTTTAACACTATTATCATATAAATATTAATATCCTTGTTGTATAAATAAGGAAACTGTACCTCTTCCAGCTACCCTTTCCCCCCCTTTTCTACTTCAGATAATTTCTTGAAAGAATTATATCTCCTCTTGCTGTCTTCATTTTCCACATTTTGCACTAAGTCTTCAGTCCCCTTAACAATGGCTTGTGCTTCTGATACCTCAATAGATTATTATCAATACCACAAACTGTTTCTTGCTACTAAATTCCTGAAAATATTTTAATATTTTCCTTAATCTCACAGAGGTGTATGCCATTATTTTTTTTAAAAGACCGTCTTCGTCGGCATCCATGATATCCCTGGTTTTCTTCCCTTCCTGGTTTGCTTTCCTTTCTTTCTTGCTCCTTCCTCTTCCTCAGTCTCCTCTGCAGGCTCTCTTCCTCTACCCATTTCACAGATGTTAGCGTTCTTCAAGGTTTCCTCCTGAGGGATTTTTCTTTCACACACTTCATTCATACACATTCTCCAGGTGATCTTAATTACTCCCATGGCTTTAATTATCATCTCTAGATCAATAACTCTCAACTCTAAATCCCTAATCCAGCTTTCCTTCGTGGGCTTCAGAGCAACGTATATCAAAAATTACTAAGTACCTATTATGGACTGGGTATTACACTAAGCAGTTGACATATATTACATACATTCTTCCAATGAAGAAAGCTTTAATGGCTAACCTCACTTTACTGATGAGAAGAATTAATGCTGTTGACCAACTCCACTTGGGTGCCCTATAGGTAGATCATTCAAACTCAGAAATAAACTCATCATTTCCTTTTCTGCCTCCCTGCCCCTCCTTCAGGTGCTCCTTCTCTCAGTGATGATGCCATATCTACCCAATTCTCCAAACCAGAAACCTGGGCACCATCTTTGACCACACCTCCTAAATATTTCTTGGACCTAAACATGCCTTTCCATCCCTACCTTCGTTATCTCAGCTTAGTGCATCATCATCTCTTCTCTGCATTACTGTACATGACGTTCTCCAGTCTAGTGCCCCTCCAATCCTTAAAGATGAGAATTATGAATTGTATCTTTGTATTTCAAGACCCTATCACAATTCCTGACATGTCATATGTATATATTTTAGAAATAAATCAATTATAGAATTAGTACTTTAAATATGTATATATTTACATGTCATATGTATATATTTTAGAAATAAATTAATTATAGAATTAGTACTTTAAATATCCTAAAATAGATTAATCAGCAAAAGAGAAAAAAGATAACAAAACAACAGGAATCAAGGAGATAGAAGGAAAAAGAAGAGGCACAAATATCAATTACGTTCTTCCAAGTTAAGTGGGGCAAAATAAGAATGTAAATATTGTTCAGTAGATATGACCCAGGTTTGTTAAGTCACTCAAAAAAATGATCTCAGCCAATTCACCTTTTTAAAAAAGACTTCTATCAACTCCAACAAAAATTAAAGAATTTTCAGAGAGCAACTATTCTTAGATCCTAACCGCTCCAAAAACAGACCCAGCACAAGCATGGATATCTATGTGGACTTCTCCTTCATCACTTTACTGACAATAAGTAACAAGGGTTCATTCAACTTCCTTCTTTAACACAAACATCTAACTCTTTACCTAAACACCAAGTAATAAATTTTTACATCCATAGATATACACATTAAAAATAATGTATTTCTATTTTAAATGGTACTTACATGCAAATGGCAACCATCACCACTTTTCCTGGTCCTTTAAAAAAAACTGATGTTGGTCTGGACCGTGGCTATAAAAAACAGACAAAAAAATACACACAAAAAAAATCTCTAAATTTTCCAGAGAACAGTTTAATGCTTATAAGTGACCTGACACACCAGAAAATATGCCCTCTATCAAACCCTCTAAACATCTAGATTTAGTTATTTGCTTCCTTTTCTCCAGACGCTCCACTTTAAAAAGTGTGAAGACAGAAATTGAGAGTACATGTGAGTCCCTTTCCAAAACCTTAATTGTTTGTTTCCTTGCAAGCAATTTCCTGCCTATTGCCAGAAAAGATCTGCATTGGTTACACAGAAACCAGGGATAAAGTGATAAAAATGTATTGACTAAAATCAATACACTCTAAAATTTTCCATTTCTTGAGCAACATAACTTTTTTTTTTTTTTGAGCAACGTAACTTTTAAGCAAGGAAGAGCCAAAGCCAACTTTGCTTCTCCAATTTAACTCCTTACTACTCTCTAAATACCACAGACCTCAAGTGATAATGTTGAATTTCAAAACAGACCAAAACGAAAGAAACAAATCAAGTAAGAAAACTAGTTTCCGGGGCGCCTGGGTAGCTCAGTCGTTAAGCGTCTGCCTTCGGCTCAGGTCATGATCCCAGAGTCCTGGGATCGAGCCCCGCATCGGGCTCTTTGCTCAGCACGGAGCCTGCTTCTCCCGCTACCATTCCCTCTGCTTGTGTTCCCTCTCCAGCTGTGTTTCTCTCTGTCAAATAAATAAAATCTTTAAAAAAAAAAAAAAAGAAAACTAGTTTCCTTGAGTTAAATGTGTTTTGCTGTTCCTTCAATGTATACTTTCTGTTTTTTCTCCTGCTCTTTCCTCTCTCTGAAATGCTAGCACTATCTTCTACCCCAATTTGTCAAGCTTTTACTCATCCAATTCCATGTTAGGCCAATTGGTACTTTTTTACTTAAAGCCTTCCTTGGCCCATCACAGAGAATAAATACTCCCTAGGCTGCACATTTATTATTGAACTTTACATTTCTTTTAAAGCACTTCATATATTATGTCATTTATTCAAGAAATATTTATTGTGCAACTACTACATGCTTTGCACAATACTACACACTGGGACCTGACAGTAAAAAGTTCTGCCTTCACTGATCTTTCAATCGAGTCCAGGAAGATAGAGAATAAATCCATAAACAAATATATAACATCGGATAATAATGAACATAACAAAGAAAATAAAACAGAATGGAGAGGATCGTGTATGGGGAGGAGGGTGTATGTGGAAAGGGTTATTTTAAAGTATGAAAGAGGTTCAAAGATGAGAAGGCTAGCAACCATGAAAAAATCTGGAAGAATGGTTTCAGGCAGAGTATACATAAAACACATTTAAGACATGGAAAAGAACTAAGTTTGGTATGTGGAAAGGACAAAATAAGATTGGTGTGGCTAAGAGCATAGAATGCAAGAAAATGGTAGGGGTTGACGAAGAGAAGGAGGCAGGGACCACATCCCACAGGATTTTGGAAACTATCTCTTATTCTATTGGCAAAAAGAAGGCACTATATGACTTTAAGCAGTTATTTAGTATAGTCTAATTTAGTTTTTACAAAGAAATAGCTTAAAATGTAGAGAACAGAGATGCCCGGGTGGCTCAGCCAATTAAGTGTCTGCCTTTGGCTCAGGTCATGATCCCAGAGTCCTGGGATCTAGTCCCACATCAGGCTCCTTGCTCAGCTGGGTGCCTGCTTCTCCCTCTGCCTGCTGCTCCCCCTAACTGTGTGCTCTCTGACAAAATAAATAAATAAAATCTTGCAATAAAATGTAGAGAATAAATTATGGGGAGAAAAGTAGAGGTGGAGAGAACAATTAGGAGGGTACTCAAGATAAAGGATGGTGATGGTTTAGACTAAGGTTTCAATAAGAGGCATGGTGAGAAGCAGTTACACTAGGTATCTAGGCAACTGGAGAAAATGCCAGTTAGATCTGCTAATGGGATTTAAATATAAAAGGGTCTATAATGAATCTCTAATATTTGGAAACTGAGTATATAAGCAGAGGGATTTTTTTGCAAAAGAGATGAAGGAAGTGAAGATATTAATGAAGTACAAGGAGAACCAGGAGAAAGACTGTCTTAGGCTCCTAGAGAACAAGGTGCTCCAAGGAAAAGGAATACTTCTACTGGTGACGGGTACTTGACCATTTCTTCCCTCTTGGATTTCCATGAGAAGAAATCTCCCCCCTTCCCACATACTGGTGGCCTCCCTATCTCCCCATTAGCCCTCTGGAGGTTGACTAAGTAAGTTTAGTGAGGTAAATTTAGAAGAGAATGCTGGGCATATTTATTAGCTCCCTCCTTTATTTTGGGAGTTGGTAGACATTTTCTTCTGTTCTTTCATGGCTCCATATTTGGACAAGACAGATTGAGTTGTCTACAATTTACTGGGTAATTCTAAATCAGAACAGTCTTAAAGACCTAAGGTACTGGCTTGGAACTCTGAGAAACAGATGAGGAAAACAAATAAGGAGTAAAATTTTAGGGTGCCTGGCTCAGTTGGTTAAGCGACTGCCTTCAGCTCGGGTCATGATCTCAGAGTCCTGGGATCGAGTCCCACATTGGGCTCCCAGCTCCACAGGGAGTCTGCTTCTCCCTCTGACCTCTCGCGCTGTCTCTCACTCTCTCAAATAAATAAGTAAAATCTTTAAAAAAAAAAAAAGGGGGGGAGTAAAATTTTAGGTTGTCACTGGGGTCATGCCATGTAAGTTACTTCTTGGTAAGTCACCACAGGTTATGGCAGTTTTGTTCCCTTGCATACAGACTACAATGGCCCTGAAGAAGTACAAACAGCCTGCATTGAAACTGTAGGTCCTGTAAGACAGGTTGCTGTAGCTTACACTTGAATTCTATGGAATTTCTATAGAATTGGCTGGGTATTGCCAAGAAAGCTGAGGTGAGATTCCATATCAGGAATTAAGATAGAAAAATGCCTATTCAAATTTCTTCTCATTTTTACAGTGTTTTGCAATCAGGTCTGCAGACCAGGATTTTAAACAGCACCTTCTACGTTCCCTGTGGACAACAGAACATAAGAGGGAGCGTCTAGATTTTAAGTGTTAAGGCCAGCTCTTGACAAACAGTGTGCAATTAGATGCCCCCAAATTCTGTTTTGAACTGCCTCCAGAGCTAAGACAAGGAATTAGGCAGGAAGAAACCTTATTCTTATGATTTTACTTAAACTTAGATTTGCAAACTATAAATACTGACCATGGCTCTAGATTTCTGAGTTCTATTGTTTACTGAAAAATATAAACTAGTGGGGCGCCTGGGTGGCTCAGTCGTTAAGCATCTGTCTTCGGCTCGGGTCATGATCCCGGGGTCCTGAGATCGAGCCCCGCATCGGGCTCCCTGCTTGGCGGGAAGCCTGCTTCTCCCACTACCATTCCCTCTGCTTGTGTTCCCTCTCTCACTGTGTTTCACTCTGTCAAATAAATAAAATCTT
>CM053604.1:28241119-28271499 GCA_028646535.1 Procyon lotor | reverse complement strand
AAAAAAAAAAAAAAAAAGTCCATTCAAATCCTGGAACATTTCAAGGTTGACAAGTATGAATCTTCAAAAGGCCTCTACTGATGCTGATTTCAGAAGTCAGTAGCTACTCTCAAAAATCTGGTGACAATGATCCTCCATATGAAACAGACAGAACACCTAGGAACAAATCCTCCCAGAAGGCAGGTCTTACCAGCCTACGTTATTCAACAGCAGGAAGTGAAAAGGCTCGGTGCTGAGGCAGACAAAGATTCCACCAATGGTATGCCAGAAACACAAAACTCAGAGGGGAAATGGAAATCAAAGAGTTTTGAATATAATGAATGGAAAAGAAAAGAACATCAAATAAAATATGACTAGAGCTGTCATCACTGCCAACTTAAATTTTGCCAAAAGGGAGCAATGTCTGAAACGTAACTCAGAAGGAGACAATTTGCACAGTTAGCCTTTTCTCCAGATATGACCTTTACTTGACAGGAGATACCTCCCAACTAGGTTTAAATGCAACGTTGACTCTGGACATGATTACTTGGTATTTTGGAGGTACTGGTGACTTGATAAGAGCCATTTCAGGGGAGTGGTGGGGATGAAAGCCTCTCAAATGAAGAGGAATCAGATGAGAACAGGAGGGAGGATAATAAAGGTAAACTTTCTATACTGTTCTGAATATTAATTTCCTTCTAATAGGAAGTATTCTGGCACACAAGTAGATAAGTCAGTAAATCTGGTGATGAAAAGTGAGGTATTTTTATCCGATTACATCTATTTTTTTTCAGTGAAAGATGAAGCAAGGTCATCAGCTGAAGAGTAAGGCTGTAGGAAGTTTGGGAGGAGAGGAAAGTATGCAACAGCTATTTCACAAAGCGGGAGATGGAATGCATTATGGAAGTTCAGTAAGACTGTCAAATAGTATTGTGTCCACTAACTTTAAATATACTCATGTAATAAGAAAGAACAATCAGAATGGCTGTGTAATTTTCTCGTCCAAGGGCTAAACTTTTTGAGTACAAGCAGAGAAGTGGCAGTTTGAATATTTAATCAGCGTTAGAAGTAGGAGAGGACAAAGGAAATTAAAGGTATATAGGAAAGAGTTAAATCTTACTAAAAACCTAAGAAAAAATAAAGTCTACTCCCTTACCTGTATCTATATACTTATGTTTTATAACACCGTTAAAATTTAAAGAGAAGTTATGTCCCAGTTTTTTTAATTTCAAGAAAACCAAATAGAGACAGACTATATAATTCAGTAAGTTACACTGTGCTCAAGAAAATCCTGAATTATGATCAGACATGCTAAAATTTCAATGGACTGATACTAAAATTTCACTGTACACAATATACACACATAACATTATCAGAAAGGTAATCTTACCTTGGTGTTTCCCAGGAAGTCTCTATATTCTCTTAATATTTTTTGGTTTCTAAATAGCCCTTTGTAAGAAAAGAATTACAAAATACATTTAGCTTATACATATTCTATCAATCACATCCTACGTTAACACAATTATTTTCTTTAAGAGTATGTTAAATGTTTTCTATTGGCTATCAGCAAAAATATCAATTATAAAAAATCTGGATCTGCAACCTGAATAAAAAATGGACAAAGGATTAAAAAAGACCTTTCTCCAAAGATGATATACAAATGGCCAACAAGCACATTAAAGGATGCTCATATCAACCTCATTATAGGAAAAATGCAAATTAAAACTACAATGAGGTATCACCTCACACCCATCAGAATGGCCATTATCCTAAACCCAGAAAATAACAAGTGTTGGCGAGGATGTGGAGAAACTGAAAACCTTTTGTATGCTGGTGGGACTGTAAAATAGTGCAACCACCATGGAAAGCAACATGGAGGGTTCCTCAAAAAATTAAAAACTACCATATGATCTAGCAATCCCATTTGCAGGTATACATCAAAAAAAAAAAAAAAAAAAAAAGAAGAAGAAGAAGAAGAAAAGAAAGAAAGAAAGAAAGAAAGAAAGAAAGAAAGAAAGAAAGAAAGAAAGAAAGAAAGAAAGAAAGAAAGAAAGAAAGCGGGGTCTCAAAGAAATATTTACATACCCATATTTAGAGCACCACTATTCAGAATAGCCAAGAAGTGAAAGCAACCAAAATGTCCATGGATAAACAAAATGTGGTACATGCATACAATGAAATATTATTCAAACTTAAAAAGGAAGGAAATCCTGGCACACAAATGAACCTTGAGGACATTAAGCTACATGACATAACTCAGTTAAAAAGACAAATATTGTAGATTTCTATTTATATGAAATATCTATAGCAGTCAAATCCATAGAGACAGAAAGAACAATGGTTACCAAGGGCTACAGGTAGGAGAAAAGGGGAACTACTGGTTAACAGTTTCAGTTTTACATGATGAAAAAGTTCTGAGAGGGGCACCTGAATGGCTCAGTGGGTTAAAGCCTCTGCCTTCGGCTCAGGTCATGCATGATCCCAGGGTCCTGGGATCGAGCCCGCATCAGGCTCTCTGCTCAGCAGGGAGCTTTCTTCCCCCTCTCACTCCGCCAATCTCTTGCCTACTTGTGATCTCTCTCTCTCTCTGTCAAATACATAAATAAAATAAAATAAAACAAAATAAAATTTAAAAAAGTTCTGAGAAAAAAATTTCTAAAGATTTGTTTCATAACAATGTGAATATACTTAATAATTCTGTTAAAATGACAAATTCTGTTGTTTTTTTTAAAACAATAAAAAAAGCAGGGAGAAATCTAGATTTGCAATGAGAGAAAGGCACACTATCTATTTTTCTATCTATCTATCTATCTTAGATGGTGGAAGTAGGAAGGGCCAGTAGTAGAGGAAGAAAAAGAATCTTAAGCAGGCTCCACACCTGGCGCAGAGCCAGAGGCTGGGCTTGATCTCACAACCTGGAGATCATGACCTGAGCTGAAATCAAGAGTTGGACACTTACCCAACTGAGCCACCCAGGAGCCCCAGAAAGGTACTTTGATATAAGATTCTCTTCTCAATATTATCTAAAAATATGAGTTACTTAATCTTGATAGAAGAACCATTCTTCATTTTTTAGTTCAAGGTTTAAAAATACAAGAAAAACAAATTTCTATTACTTTATTTTCTCAAATTGTGTTTAAATATCTCCTTTAATGTATGTACATCCTACTCATGGTATCATTATCTTAATAGCAGAAGACTGAAAACAACCTACGGGGGAATGACTGAATAAACTACGGTGTACCCCCCAAAATGGAGTATTATAAAA
The DNA here is from genome assembly GCA_028646535.1 of Procyon lotor. Taxonomy (NCBI): domain Eukaryota; kingdom Metazoa; phylum Chordata; class Mammalia; order Carnivora; family Procyonidae; genus Procyon; species Procyon lotor. The sequence continues at coordinate 28,268,252 of CM053604.1, read as the reverse complement.
GGAATGAAGAAATGTCTCTATTTACTGCTACAGAATGGTCCTCAGGACATAATGTCAATAAAAAAAGCAAAGACAGAAAGTATACCTTATTTATGAAAGGGGGTGGGGAGTATATTATATACCAGTATATATGTTGTTTCATAATGTATTTTTTAATGGAAAAAAATAACTCCAAAACTAATTTTTTAAATGGTTACCAAAGTGAGAAGGAGGAATAGGGTAGAGAAGATAAGGATGGAAACTAAATTTCTCTGAAGGTTTTATCTGGTAGATGTGACTTTGGAAATATATAAATGTTTTATAAAATTATAAAATAAAAATTATTTCTAAAAATCAGAAGCAAAATGAAACAAATGAACTTCATTTTACATCTATTTACATGGTTTATTCATGCAGACAGAAATTTCAAGTGAATTTAAAACAAAGAAACATAACTATATATCCCTAGTGGAATATATACTAAAGACAAAAAGAAAACTCAAGAACACTTAAATCACCCTCATGGCAATAATATTAGTATTACTATTTTGAAACTACATTATACTCCTTCTATATGTATGTATACACATATAAGAATAAACCAAAAATATAATTATATTAATGGTTTAAGAAATAAGATTTTCAGAGTAAGAACGAGTTACAAAACATAACACAGTAAAAAAAAATAAGTTTTTCAGAATAACTTACATATCTTCTTTCTTAAACCCATGCGCCACCCAGGTGCCCCTTATATCTTCTCTCTTAAGGAAAATGAAGTATTTCCTATTACTGTCCACTGGAAAGACCTTAAAAATATGTCAACCTACTAAAAATTAGTACCCCTACTGCATCTGGGTGGCTCAATCTGTTAGGCATCCAACTCTTGATTTCGGCTCAGGTCATGATCTTGTCATGAGATCGAGCCCTGCATCAGGCTCCACACTGGGCATATAGCCTGCTTGGAATTCTTTTTCTCCCTCCCTCTCCCTTTGTCCCTCCACACCTCTCTCTTGCTCTCAAACAACAACAACAACAAAACAAAAAACACCAAACCTCTTAAGGTCCCAAGTACAATCTCTAAATTTTATTTATCACTAAAAAGAAACTGTTCTTTTCAGAGATGGGTAATGCCCAGTCTGGGAAGGACATGTACAAAATAAATCTGAAACATCTTATTATACCTAAAAGCAAGGAGACTACAATACTAGGGTTATGACAAAGGGACTTCAGAACCAACCTGAGGTGCTTCCATTGGCCAAAAATGGGACAATTTGATTAGTACTACTTTGCCTACTTTGTTCTTTCCTTCCCAGCATGTCTCCTCCACCCTCTTTCCCTTCTCCTTGATCTCCTCCCATCCCACTGCTACCCTCTCTTGATACTGAACTCCCATGCTCTCAAGAAATTCTCTCTGACCCTTTTTTTCCTATATTACTGACCATAACTGTCTCTCAATTTCCACTTAGAAATTTCACCAACTCATCAAGGGAAGGTAATACTGTCACATTTAAGCTTTAGTCTTCTACAGAATTTAGAAATACAGTTGAAGAATTCAGATTCTCCTAAATAAAGCCTGACTGTCAAAGAAAAGTATGTATACATTTTTCTCAGATACTAGCAACTCTATCTCTATTTTAATCCTGCCACATTATATCCATTCCCCAAAGTAACCAGAACTATAACTGCAGTGCAAGCATCTAATTCCCCAATGCAATCTGTCCTATTGGAACAACATCTGATCATATCCTGTATTAGCATCTCTATGGCCTAAAAGAATCCAATGGAAGCCTTTTACTGAATAGTGATACCAAAATTCTGAAGGTCCCTGACCCCAATATATATATTTTTTTAATGAACTATTTCACCCCTGCAGATTTAACTGTAGCTTTCTTTAGCATATCTGTGAATATAATCAACAACTGTTTGCTTCTTCTGAGGCCAAACCCCGCAGATACTAAGATTCACTGATTCTCCTTATTACTTTTCAAAATGCTAAACTAATGATTTAAAGGACTTGGATTCTGCAAAAAAATCTACATTTGCTCAACATGCAGATGACTTAATATATTGCAGGCCTATGAGAATCTCAAATATATTCCTTATTCCTCCTAACTAGATTAGTTGAAAAGAGACAAAATGTTTTCAATTTTGTCAAGAAAAGGAATAATCAGCAGAAGGTCATTCATTTTCTCTGCCTGAATTCAAACTATCTAAAACCATCCTAGATCTTTAGCCAAGGTGCAACTGAGAGGATATTAGGACCAAATGACAGATTACTGCAGGCACTGCTTAGCAAACTTTCTAAACCAGTTCAATTATCACTATCATATAAACTAACTAAAACAAATACCTGTTTTTTTAGAGATATATACTAAATATTTAAAGATGAAATGGACTGGTTTCAAAGTAATTTAGTAGAGTGAGGGTAAGGGAGATATAGATAAAATAAGGTTGGCCATGTGTTGATAATTGTAGAGCTGGGTGATGGATTCTTGAGGAGATGTTATACTTTCCTCTTGTACTTCTATGTTTGAAATCTCCCACTAACGGGGGGAATGAAACAAAATGTAAACATGAGAAAATACTGAAAACAAAAACCTGAAAAGTAAGGACACAGGGAACATATCTCAACATCATAAAGGTCATGTATGAAAGACCGACAGCTAATATCATCCTCAATGGGGAAAAACTGAGAGCTTTTCCTCTAAGGTCAGGAACAAAACAAGAATGTCCACTCGCACCATTGTTAAACACAGTGCTGGAAGTCCTAGCCTCAGCAATCAGATAACAAAAAGAAATAAAAGGCATCCTACGGCATCTGAGTGGTTCAGTCGGTTAAACGTCCAGACTCCTGATTCTCACTCAGGTCATGATCTCAGGGTTTCGATACTGAGCCCAACATAAGGCTCCATGCTGGGTGTGGAGTCTGCTTAGGAATCTCTCTCCCCGCCCCTCCCACTCCCTCTACCCTGCCCTACTCTCTCCCTCACTAGTTTAAAAAAAGGGAGGTGATAAAAGGCATTCAAATCAGCAATGAAGAGGTCAAATTTTCACAATTCACAGATAACATGATATTCTACATAGAAAATTCAAAGACTCCACCAAAATATTGCTAGAACTGATACACAAACTCAGCAAAGTCACAGGATACAAAATCAACATAGAGAAATCTGTTGCATTTCTAAACACCAAAAATGAAACAGCAGAAAGAGAAATCAAGGAATTCCATTTACAATTGCACTAAAAACCGTAAGATACCTAAGAATAAGCCTAACCAAAGACGTAAAAGGTCTGTACTCTGAAACTAAAAAACACTGATCCAGCACTGTCAAGGTTTGAGGAAATAGTCACGGCATATACTGTAAGTGTAAATGTAAACTGGCACCATATTCCTTCAGAGAATACTCTATCAAATTCTAAAATACCCATGTCCTTTGACCCTGAATACTACTAACATTTTATCCACATATTTGTAATAAGAGAATATATTATTATATATTTAAGAAACATGACATTGACTAGTGTTCTTTGTAATGGTAAAAAAATGGTAAAAAAAAAAAAACACCCACAAAGTTTATTATATCCATACAATGGAATACTATGCAGCTGTTAAAGAGAGGTAGATTTCTATATGTAGACATGGAAAGATGTTTATGGTTACACTCGTAAGTATAAAGAACAAGACACAAAACAATAGGTATAGTGTCACCAATTTATGTTTAAGTGAAAAAAATGATGTATATAAACTTGAAAATGCATCAGAAATACTCTGGAGAGATATATCCCAAACTGCCAGCAACAGTTATCTATAGGAAGTAAAATGAAATGGTGACTAGAGAAAATGAAAGGAGACTTTTACTATGTGTTTGTATCCTTTTTTAAATCACAAGTGTGCATCACTTTTGACATTAATGAATACATACATATATATAAATCAAAGAGTTATCTAAATTATATTTCACATAATCCTGAATCCTAATTCTATAAATGTGGCTTTGTCACTCAACTATTGCATTGGTAATTGCCCTAAGAGTCTTATTTGCAACTAAATCTCAAGCATCGAGCATAGCTTCTGGTTCACAGTAAATGTTTGATAAATATCTGCTGAATTAATTAATTAAAGTAGAAGTGGGGGCGGGGTGTGCCTGGGTGGCTCAGTCAGGTAAGCATCCGACTTTTGGTTTCAGCTCAGGTCATGATCTCATGGCTCATGAGATCAACCTGGCATCTCTGTGTTCAGTGGTGAGTCTGCATCTCTCTCTCGCCCTTTCCTTTTGCCCCTCCCCCAACGCATGCGACTCTCCCTGGAATAAATCAATCTTTTAAAAAATTTAAAAAGTAAAGTAGATATGGGGAAACTGAATTAACAGACTTTTCTGTAAGAAAGCACAACTACGGGGCGCCTGGGTGGCTCAGTCGTTAAGCGTCTGCCTTCAGCCCAGGTCAGATCCCAGGGACCTGGGATTGACCCCCACATCGGGCTCTCTGCTCTGCAGGAATCCTGCTTCTCCCGCTACCATTCCCTCTGCTTCTGCTTCCTCTCTCGCTGTGTTTCTCTCTGTCAAATAAATAAAATCTTTAAAAAAAAAGAAAGCACAACTACTTTTAGAACAAGTATAATCTTCAAATCAGACCATAAATTGTAATATTTATGTATCTTATAATAAACCACCAACCAACTTTGTCTCCACCCATCATCTTTAAAGCGCTATAGAGGACAAAACAAAAAAAACAGATATTGTTTTTTTTTTTAATTTTATTTTGTTTTTTTAAGGTTTTATTTGTGAGAGAGAACAAGTGCACAAGCACCCAAGCAGAGGGAGCAGCAGGCAGAGGGAAAAGCAGGCTCCCCACCGAGCCAGGAGCCTGATGCCAGGATTCAATCCCAGGACCCTGAGATCATGACCTGAGATGAAGGCAGAGGTTTCACCAAGTGAGCCACCCAGGCATCCTGATACTGTTTTTAAAAAGTAATTGAATCCCGAAGTGGCAATTAGTATTTCCTAGAACCAAAAGAGCCAAAGCCAAGAGGTATGCAACTCCTAGGGAATGCAATTACTAAAGGCCCAAGTTTTACCTACAACTTACTTTTCAATTAACTCCACTTTAAATTGAATATACTTACTTTCTCTGTATTCTATTTCTGCTTCCTTACGCAGTTTTTTCTCTCTGGCAAGAGCTTCAGGGCTTCCCCAAACTTCCAAAGATCTGTGCATACATATATGGCCATCAACAATGGACAATTTTAATGACTTCATTGTCATCATATTTAAATCAAGATGAACTATACCTACATGAGAAGCTTACAACAGAGCATGAAGTCCTTTAGAAAAATACATAGGACTTAAGAAATTTTTTTTAATTAACTCTAAATAGTAAGAGTAAATTCAACAGCAAATTTTCTTATAAATTATCACATACTTTTAGTTAACTAGTACATACTAGTAATTTGCAAACAAGTTTGCAAAGACAAAAATACTCTGCTTTTAAAATACATCATTTTAAAACCTCTAAGTCTATCTAATACTAGTTTTTACTAATCCAAAATCTAGCTTGTACATTTATTCTAGAAGAAGCATGTTCTTACTTTGCCTCCACATCTGATCTCAAGTATACAGTAAAGGACTCGGTATCTTCATGAGGACTTCGTCGTCTGATTTTTCGAAGTTGTTCTAGATCACTGAAGGAAGAAACATGGCGAATTTATTCTGAAAAGGTTTATACAGTTTTTGTTCTTAGAAGGATTATTAGGGGTAGATAAAAGCCACTACCTAGATCCTGATCTTTACAGGCTATACAGATCAGTTTAGGGCTTGAAAGATCAGTTTAAAGATGGCATTTCGTACACAAAAATTGGTCTAGAGACAGTGAAAAAACAACAATTATTCTTAATGCTCACTAAAAATGCCATAACATAATATGCAGAGATTCAATTCCTTCATCAGTGTTTGTATTTTATCTGCTATGGACACCCCACTGCAATGTCTGATGTATGAAAAAAAGTAGAAAAAACATGGATTAGAGTATCATCTTCTACTTAAGAATTTAAATTTAAAATTTATAGTCCTACTTGTTTATATCCAGATTAATACTAAGTGGTGATACTAAATGGTAATACTATTTATAAGTATCAAGTCATAAAGAGTGTCTGTCAGTTCTATGTTATTTATTTTCCATTCTCAAGGTTTATGTATTCATCAAATCACTGCTAAGTAGTCATTCTCAATTTGATCACTGTACTTCCTATGGAAATTTTAGAAGAGTTATGAAAAGGCCTATAAATAAAAAGCTGGTATAAGTTCCCAGAAATTAAACTTGGGAGATTATAGGGTACCTGACTGGCTCAGTCAGTGGAGCATGAGACTCTTGATCTCTGGATTATGAGTTTGAGCCCCACACTGGGTATGGAGATTACTTAAAAATAAAATCTTTAAAATAAATACAATACGGGGCGACTGGGTGGCTCAGTGGGTTAAAGCCTCTGCCTTCGGCTCAGGTCATGATCTCAGGGTCCTGGGATCGAGCCCCTCATCAGGTTCTCTGCTTAGGAGGGAGCCTGTTCCCCCCCTCTCTCTGCCTGCCTCTTTGCCTACTTGTGATCTGTCAAATAAATAAATAAAAATCTTTAAAATAAAAAATAAAATAAAATAAATACAATACAATAAGTCAACAACCAACCACCACCTATTAATAAAAAGTTTGGACAAGGTATCAAAGATATGTATTCTAACCCCATGATGCTGACTCAGTAAATGAGCTGGGTCATCACTGACATCTTTACTGTTTCCTGGCCTACGGTGTGGAGATAGCAATACCTAATCTACATAGTTCACAAATTCTTATTTCTTGATAATATACCATTAGAGGATGTGACCAGGAAGGAGAGGGTGGAAAAAAGGCTAAATCTGATGACTAAATTGCCAAGAAATTTTCTATGTAATATGGCTTTCTTAGGTAAACACAGAAAGGAAGGGGACATTTTTAATTTGTGACAAATATCTCAACAAATCTATGATTACAAGAAAATTCGTAACAAAAAGATATCAGAAAACAAAAATAATTTATGCTCAACAGGGTTGGAGTGTGAACATAAATGTAACTACATTACTCTGCTAGCCAAAAAAAACTAACACTTTAAAAAGTTAATCATACAAATACTGAAATATCTTATTGATAAAATAATATCTTATCTGCCACATATTAACATAATAAAACTCCTAAGGTTCTAAGGTTCTTGTGTGATACAGACGTTTTGAAGAACCTCCTTTGAGTTTAAGATACCACAAAAGACTGGAATTGTCACACTGAAGCAGTATTCAGTTTAATAAGCTAACAATTTTAACATTTTTTTAACTGAACAAACTAGTTCTTCAATTTAGGAAGGAGTCATGGAAAAGTTTCCACATGGATTGTAGCAAGTAACACATTCTAAGAAATGAATGGTTATTTGAATTAGATAGAACTACCACATTTAAAAAAAAACAAAAACAACAACAAAAACAACTACTATACCTGGATTTAAGGCAGAACTCATTTATTGCTCTGACTCCAGTGATGAAATTATTCTGAGTGTACTTTGGTCCATATTCTCTCTTCTTAAGGACTGCTTTGACTAAGTTCAAAAATATAAAAAAACATAATAAATATGGACATTAGAAACCACATTAAAAGACGAACATATGCTGATACTTATCTACTTTTTCACAGGAAAATTGATGTTTTTCTTGATGCACTGAATGGCACCAGAAGAAGAAAGTCTCCCAAGTGCAGAATAGGAGAGAATTCTATTTGTAGCTGTCTAGATTTTTATCTCCATAGTCATCTGTAACTGATGCCAAAATGTCAATCCTCTGTCTAATGGATACCCTGTATAGGTACTCCTGGTCTGTTTAAATTGTACTAACACAATACAAATTGTCTAAGGTCTAAAAATAATAAAAATTGTCTAGGGTCTAAAAATAATAAGAAATTGTCTAGGGTCTAAATGAAAATAAAGTTTCCATAAAAAAATTACATGTTCATTCAATGTTTTCCAAACTGCAGGGTGAAACCAGCATTTTATAAAAAATTAAAATAGAAAGTGAATAAACAGTACCACATACAATGAATAAGTACTTTTTGTGAAAACATTTGTTTCAGTTACATACAATAATGTAGGTCATTAATAGTAGGTCAAGAGTAGGACCTACAATAGTAGGTCAATATTTCCTATGTGAGTTGCAATCAAAAAAGCCTAAAGCTATTGGACTATTTCACATAGTCCATAAGAAAACTCAAGTAAACATAAGAAATATTTTTATCAGTTAAAAATTATAGAAAGTTTATAACAAATTATAGGTAAAATATTGCCTTCTACTATATTGTTTCCTTATTACCAAGAATCAAACTGTTCATTTAAAAAAAAAAAAAACAGAGATATCAATAACAAAATATCAGTTTGGCATCAATTATAGTCTGTGAATTAAAAATTACACTCAATATAGGTCTATATTTATAAATCAGAAAGTGAGACTTTTGGTTGTATGACACAGATAAATAAAATAAGCAAATATCTGAAGAGTAGGGGCGAAACAACAGAAAGTCACGTGTTCCATTTCCAACTATCACCTTATTCTTCATATTCTATTCTCAGATATTAATTAATGAGTTTTCCATTGTACTTTGAAGTGAAAAGAGCAAATTAAGACTAAAATGATTCATCAATACAGTAGGTAAAAAAAGACTCTTAAAATAACACATTATTAAAATCGAATGCAAAAATAAGAACATTCCAAACATAAAGTTCAATATAAAAATCAAAACTTTATTTGAAAAAAATACATCTAAGGAAGTTCAGGTCTCCTTTTCTGTGAATTTCGAGTCTCTAAACTGCCTTACTCTAATAATCCTGAAATTCTATATCCAGATGACCTCCTCTGGAACAAAGAATTATTCTTTCTTTTAAAAGATGAGTGTTTTTTAAAATTACTTTTTAAATATTTCTTCAGAGTATATAGAAATCCCTACTAGCCTGTCCTGGCCCAGATCATTGACAATGATGACTGCTATCATGTTAATTATTCTCTTTTTTCATGTTAATTATTATTATTAATAGTTAATTGATTATTAATTAATTAATTATTTAATTGATTAATAATTAATTATTAATGATTATTCTTAACTGCACTGTATACTATGGATCATCTTCAAGGTTATCCTAGAAAAGAATAGGCTCGATCCCAGGACCCTGAGATCACTAGCGCCTGCTAGACATTCTTAGCACAATCTTATAAGGGAGAAAACTATGGCTCGGGGAAAATGCCCAGGGCCATACAGTTAGTACCTCCTGGAGCCACAAATTGAGTCCACTTTTGTGTGATGCTAAAGCCAAGGCGCTTCTAGTCACAGAGTTATCGCCCCTGTCAAACACTGTTTTGGAGACAGGAGCCATAACTCACAACGAGCAGAGCGGCAAACAAGATTGCTTTCATGGGTCAGTTATTCCTAAAAAAGAAAGTTGGATAAGAATGTCTAAACTCTCTCAGGATTTGAACATACCGTAACTGAAAGGTATTGGTCTGTTTAATCACATTACTTTTCTAAAAATGATAAAGCAATGGATGGCTTTTATTTGCATTACTCCCTTCTTTGGGCTTTTGAAAAACAATTACCACAAAATTTACAACCAAAATGCAAAGTGAGCTTCAGTAGAAAATTAGCTTATAAGCCGGAGAATAAATCCTTATGGTCGGTATATTTAAAGAAAAGTAAAAATAGGTGGTACACTCAGAATAATAAAATTATACAGCACTCTATATAAACTAATTTTGTATATTCAAAACACAATTATAATAAAAAATAGAATAAAATATATTTACCTCTTACTTGGAGAGGTTCTTGCTTAATAAGTGGAGCTTTCAGTTCAGCGCCTATATTTTCTGCTACAAAGTTTATTAAAAAAGTAACAATAAGTAGTTGCTTTCATACAAACCTATAAACTTAATATTAGCTAACAATCTGGCAATGAATAAAAAAGATAATACATGATAGACCAAGTTGGATTTATCCTAGGAATTTAAGAGTAGTCAAACATTAGTAAAACTATTAATGCCCCTCATTAACAGACAGAAGAACAAGAGCTATAGGATCATTTCAGGAGCTAAAGAAAAAGCATTCACTAATATTCAACACGCATGCAACTTTCAAACTTTTGAAAATTAACACAAAAAGGGATTTCCTTTAAAAAATAAAACAAACTGGGGCACCTGGGTGGCTCAGTGGGGTTAAGCCTCTGCCTTGGGCTCAGGTCATGATCTCAGGGTCATGGGATCGAGTCCCCGAATCGGGCTCTCTGCTCAGCAGGGAGCCTGCTTCCCTCCCCTCTGCCTGCCTCTCTGTCTACTTGTGATCTCTTTCTCTCTGTCAAATAAATAAAACCTTTTAAAAAAAAATAAATAAAACAAACCTCTGACATACTCAATGATGAAAAATTTAGGTGCATTTCTTTAAAATAAGGAACAAAACGAGGACACATACTGTAAATTCTTTTACTCAAAACTACTCTAGAGGGGCACCTGGATGGCTTAGTCAGTGAAGTATCTGACTTTGGCTCAGGTCATGATCTCAGGGACCTGGGATCAAGACCTGTGCTGGGCTCCCTGCTTAGCGAGAGGCTGCTTGCCCCTCTCCCTCTCTCTCTGCTCCTTCCTCTGCTTGTGCTCTCTCTCTCTCAAATAAATAAATAAAATCTTGGGGGGAAAAAAAAACTTCTAGAGATGTTATTGAATGAGGAAAGGATGACTATTCAAGTGGCTAGTGGGACAACTGTACAACTCCCTCCCCCCAAAATGAATTAAATAAAAATTAAAAATTAAATATACCTCACCCCATAAACAGGCAATTTCAGGGGTGCCTGAGTGGTTCAGTCAGTTAAGCGTCTGCCTTTGGTTCAGGTCATGATCCCAGGGTCCTGGGATCAAGCCCCACATCAGGCTCCCTGCTCAGCAATGAGCCTGCTTCTCCCTTTCCCTCTACCTGTTGCTCCCCTTGCTTGTCATCTCTCTCTCTCATTGACAAGTAAATAAATAAAATCTTAAAAAAAAAAACAAAACAAAAACAGGCAATTTCAGGTAGATTAAGGACTTACATGTTAAGGCATTTACACGCCTTACAGACAACAGAATATTTTTATGATAGAGACAAATTTCTTTTTGTTTGTTTGTTTTTTGTTTTTAAAGATTTTTATTTATTTATTTGACACAGAGAGAGATCACAAGTAGGCAGAGAGGCAGCCAGAGAGAGAGGGGGAAGAAGGCTCCCTGCCCAGCAGAGAGCCCGATGCGGGGCTTGATCCCAGGACCCCGAGGTCATGACCAGGGCCGAAGGCAGAGGCTTCAACCTACTGAGCCACCCAGGTGCCCCGAGACAGATTTCTTAAACAAGAAAAAATGGGTATATTCTGTTAAATTAAAATTTAAAACTTCTGTCCATCAAATGATCCTTTAAATAAAAAAGAAAGAAAACGAAGCCTCAAATTGGGAGAAGATATTTCTAACAAATAGGAGCAACAAATGGTAACTACCAATACTTAAGAATTACTCCAGATCAACAAGAAAAAGACAACTCATTAGAAAAACAGAGAAGACATTAAGGAAAGGAAATATAAATAACCAATAAACATATAAAGAAATGGCTGCCTCATTATGGACAAAACCCAAACAAAACTACAAGAAGCCATTTTACAACCATCAGATTAGAAAAAATGAAGGAATATAACAGTATCTAATGTTGGCGAGGATATGGAGCAATAGGAATTCATATGCTGCTGGTGGAAATATAAATAGACACAATTACCTTGCTAAACAAGTTGCCATTATCTGATATAGTTGAACACAAGCGTAACTTATGACCAAGCAAATTCTACTTCTAGGTCAATATATTTGCCTTAATAGAAACTTGCACAAGAGTATAAGGAAAAAAGTATATGAGTATTTCAGAGCAGCACTGGTCTGTTGCTTCAAAGTGGAAACAACCCAAATGTCTATAAACATTGACAGTTACACCAAGTTATAGTCACAGATTTTATACAGTAGTGAATATTATAAATGTAATAATGGCCATCTTTCTTTGAGCCTTTACTATGTGACAACCACTATTTATTCTAAGCACTTTACATTATCAACTCATTTAATTCACACAATCCTCAAAAGTAGGCGCTCTAATTATCTCCATGAAAATTAATGAACCAGACACATATATCATTAGGATAAATCTTAGCAAAATTTAATGAAAAAAGTAAATCATAAAAGCATACACACAATAAGTCATCATACAATAAAGTAAAAAAACAAGCTAAGCAATACACACAAATGTTTAAATCTATTCCTTTTTTTTTTTTTTTAAAGATTTTATTTATTTATTTGACAGAGAGAGAGATCACAAGCAGGCAGAGAGGCAGGCAGAGAGAGAGAGAGGGAAGCAGGCTCCCTGCGGAGCAGACAGCCCGATGTGGGACTCGATCCCAGGACCCTGAGATCACGACCTGAGCCGAAGGCAGCGGCTTAACCCACACCCAGGTGCCCCTAAATCTATTCCTTTTTTTAGAAAACAACACAAAATTCAGGATACTCAGTTTGTTTGCTTGTTTTTAATTTCAAGCTATTTATTAATATAGATTTTATTTTTAAGTAATCTACACCCAACGTAGGGATCGAACTTACAACCCTGAGATCGAGAGACTCAGGCTCCACCAACTGAGCCAGCCAGATGCCCTTCAAAATACTTTTATTTTTTTTTAAAGAAATTTATCAGGAAGAGGGGCGGAGAGGGAAGGACAGGAAGAGGGAAAGAATCCTAAGAAGACTCTGTGGAGTTCAGTTATAAGTTCCTCCATGACGGGGTGTGCCAGAAAAAGACAGGCCTAAGAGTATGGGCATGAAACTATTCCTGGAATTTAGCTTCCCTGTGTGATGCCTAGCCCCTGACTTGTTTAAATGCACCAATGAAATGCATAGATTTAGGTAATTGCCATATAAAGAATAAGTAACTCCGCCTATGTGTGTAGTGACAGTATGTGCTTGTTTAGGAATGCATAAAAATGCTGCAAAGGAGAGAGGCAGGGCTTCTCGCCTTAGCACTGCGCTGCTTCGTGTGTGCGTGTGCGCCGGTGGGAGCCCCAACTAGCTGGAAATAAACCCTCTTGCTGTTGCATCCAGCCTGCCTTTTGTGGGTTCTTTTGGGAGGGTCTCGATCCGGACATAACAGACTCCTCATTGAGTGCAGAGCTCAGTGCAGAGCTTGACCCCAGGACCCTGAGATCATGACTTGAACCAAAACCAAGAGTAGGATGCCCAAATGACTGAGGCAGTCAAGCACCCCAAGATACTTTATTTTGAAAACAGGTTACAACACTAAGCTTTTGGCCCATTCTGCCAATGTATAAGCTACAAATGCTTCCTCAGTGGCTGAGGGGCACTCTTTAGTAGCATGTGTGAGAAGTAAATAAAAATCCTATAAAAACAAATACACAAATAGTTTCCACAGGAACACAGATAACTGACCCCATCTCCTGGCCTTCCATATTGTTGCATCTGTGACAACCCTACTTACAAAGACATTTCAAATCTAGCAGGAATTAATTTAAACTGTCCCCTGAAATCCCACGATTCAAGGTAGACTCAAAGTTAACAGCTACAGGAATGGCACCCGCACATGAATGCTAGTTGAAACACAGACGGGGTGGGGGGGGGACGGGACGACAACGGACGACGACACATGACACGACACACATCGTCCCATGTTCCCAGGCACAGGACACAGGCAGAGAAGACTGATGTCCTATTCCTCTACTTGGGGTGGGAGGTCATGGTTCTGGATATGCTACATCAGTTGCCATGTTGGCTCCTACATCTTATAGTACCTAGCTGGCCTCGGGAACCTGCCCAAAGTAAAAGCAGCAGCAACAGTATAAATGCGTACGTTTTCAAAGAGCATCCAATTGCCCACATGCATCTCGGGCAAATCACAGCTCTCAACAACGTGATCAAGGCCATCACATGTTGGTCCCTGTAACCATCCCTCAGAATAATATACTGCTGAAAATATAACTGAGGAGTTCTGTTGGTCATGCAAGCATGCTTAAAGATAACTGTACTGGCAGTAGGCCTCAGGTGGAAGGGCTGACAAAGGTTCTTGAAGCCAAGCAGCTGGGAACACCCAGCCCAGCTGGTAGAACACTGCCTGCTTCCCTTTTTCGTTATCTCCCCTGCCCCTGAGCTTGCTGATGGGGTCAGCCATTTAAGTGCTAAGTGCGCTTACTCTACAATGAATTCCATGCTGATTAACCAGGCACACCCTTCTCTTCTTCCAGTTTAATCTGTAAGACTCAAGATCAACATGACTCACATTCCTTCTTGTTTACCTACAAACAATGTATAATCTCCTTTGTTGGTAGTATCTAATGATTAAGAGAGTAAGGAGTTGTTCAGAGCAGCAGTCTTCTCAACTGCTGATCCCTGCTCCCAATCTCTCTTGAAGTTGACCTGTTTTGTGCCTCATTCTTCTCCTGTGCACCGTCAGGAAGCAGCAGGTCCCAATACCTGACTGGTGGAATAGTACCTCACATCTGGTTTGGGTCTATTCTGCAGAAGGGACTTCAGATATGCAAGATCATAAAGGATCCTATTAAATGATCCATGTACTCCATCATTCACATAATACATAAAGGCTTGTTCACGCAACTCACCCTCATCATCAGAGCCTGTCTGTTCCTTTAATACAAGTCTTTTTGGCAATGACATTAACTGCAAGCATGAAAGCTGATGTATCTGCCGGGCTCAGCTATGATTCTCAATCCCAAGTCTGACTCTGATGGGAAATACTTGTCCAGTGCTGGGTTGATAACACTGCTGATCTCTTCAAATTTAAGCTCTGCATCCTCAGATCCAGGAAAGCCAGCGCTGGTATCAAGCAGATACATGTTGAAGCCAGCCTCAGCTCCCACGTCAAAGACACAGCATGCATGAGAGATGGCCTGCACGAAGGTCTCAGGCTCAGTACAGCCACTTCCCATGTGGGCGCTGACACTGATGACATCAATATTTAGCTCTCTCACCCGTTCCAAAAGAACCCTGCTGGTTTTCAGTGTGGCACCAAACTTAACACTGAGACAGACTGCTTTGGAATCATCAGTGACAATTCACAAAACCAACTCTGCCTTTGGATGTACCTTGGCAATTTTCATCAATTTAATGTCACTATGGGAAGTCGTCATCTGGACTCCACTACTGGCAGCATACTTAATCTGAGACACTTGTTTACAAGAATCTGCACAAATAATCCTTTCTGGAGGGCCTCAGACTCTGCACCCACTGTATTTCAGTCTTGCTGCCATAGACAAATCCTGTCCCAAAGGCAGCTTGGGTCTTCACTATGGTTCTATCATTGCATTTGAAGGCATAAAAGGGGGTGGCCCAAAGAAGAACTTTAAACCATCTCATGTTTCTTTAGAATGCCTCCCAGGTCTGCAATACGATGCAGAATAAGAAGGCAATCTTATTATCTGAAGACCAAATTTCATTAATTTTTTGGTCCAGAATGTCCCTGGCAATAAAGACTTCATGGAGGAAACGGCAGTCAAATTCTGCATTACTAAAGTTGTTCATGGTTTCTTGATGTTCCCCAAAATGTAACAAAATGGAAAACTAAGAGATGGAATTTAAAGAAATTATAACCAGTTTTTCACAAAGGCAATTCTCCAGAATTCCAAGTCCCACTGAAGACACATGTGGCCTCAGTGCATCAGTGGAAACATTCTGGTAAACACAGAATTTGCTGTCTCTCCTGCACCTGCTGCAGGGCTTGCCACATGGCTTTTAAAAGAGAATAGCAGTTGAAGAAACCTCGGGCCTTCCCAACAAATTCTAGCTCAGAATCCTCACTGACCTGGTTCGGAAGAGATAAAACGAAGTTCCCTCCAGGCCAGTTTGCCTTTAGCCAGTGGCTGCCGGGGCAGGATGGGCCGCACTGCTGTGAAGGTGGCCACCATACATGCAAAGGGCCAGGGTGTTGGCACTCGGCTTCAAGGGGCAAACGAGGCCCCAAAGGGCAGCTGCTCACCAGGGTCGCGGACCTGTGGCAGCTCTACAACTACATGTGCCTCGCAGCTCCAGGTACCAGCTCAGTCCCCGACCTCCAGCCCAGCAAGCAGAGACACGTGGCTGCCCCACTCCCACCTCCCAACCTCCGGGATGCGCCCCTCTCACCTTAGAGAGCACAGGCACCTACCACGGGCCAGCCTCATGGAGGCGCAGACACACAACTGACAGGGCCACCGGCCACCCCCACTGCTGGCCACCTACTAGCTCTCTCCCTCCTGCAGAGGACCGCCAGCCAGAAGTGGCACCGAAGCTCTGGCAGACAGGTGTCGGAAGCTGAGGGGACTGACCAGGACAGTCACTTTGGGTACACAGGGTGAAGGGGAATATGAGGAGAATGTGATCAAGAATGTAAGGTTCTTAGGTTGGGTGGTAAATTCCCAGGTGTTGATTTTCTTTTCTTTTTTTTTATTAAAGATTTTATTTATTTGACAGAGAGAAACACAGCGAGAGAGGGAACACAAGCAGAGGGGATGGTAGCGGGAGAAGCAGGCTTCCTGCCGAGCAGGGAGCCCGATGTGGGGCTCGATCCCAGGACTCTGGGATCATGACCTGAGCCGAAGGCAGACGCTTAACGACTGAGCCACCCAGGTGCCCTGATTTTATTATGTTTTTATCTGATATTTTGTAATAAAAATCTCGCCCTTAAAAAACCTGCCCTTGTATTCTATATCCTCACTAATAAAATACATTGTTTATTAATAACAGCCAACATTTACTAAGCATTTAAAATGTACCACATTCTATACTATGAGTTTTATGTGCATTATTTCATTTAATCCTAACACAGATGCTGAGGTAAGTACTACTATTATCTTCATCTCACAGATGAGGAAACTGAGGCACAGAGAAGTCTGCAACTTCCCCAAAGCCACACAACTAGGATTTTAAACATGAAGGCACAGTCAGGATTGAAACTGAAGTCATTTTGATTAGTCTATGCTCTTCCCTATATGGTCTATAGGAATAATATTTGTCTACATTATCTATTTCCTATATTGTCTCTATGTTTAAAGCAACATTTGATATATAAGTGGATATTCGTATATTTTTCATGACTCTAGAGGTGGAAAAGGACAAGTAAAAACTGGATTAGAAACATGGAGATTACTGGTAAACTTCTGACAATAACGGTTTCAGCAGGAAGAATGGAGATAGAAGCAAGAGGCTTCAATCTAGGTGAGAATGGAAGATGAGAAAATGAAAGCAACATCTGGACTTTCAGCAGGAGCTAGAAAGGAGGATGAAATCAAGGAAGGACTGATTGGATTTTACACAGAGATGAGAATGAAGAGGAAGGAAATGTTGGTGTAGAAGATCAAGAGGATAATCATAAGAGCAAAGAACTAGCACAGCTGAGATAGTAGAGGATCCAGAACACATCTTTGAAAACATGTAATAAAATACAGTGTTTCCACACATTTAGGTATCAGTGGATATAAATATCCACATATTTAGATTAGTATTTAGATCACTGATAATCATATAAATGATATGCAGCACCATGAAATCTGACTACCTGAGTAGTGGTACATTTGGACTTCTGCCCTTTTACTGTCTGTGTTCGGTTTACCATCCCACCCCCTTTTTTGCTTTTATTTTTATTTTGCCTTTCTTGCCATCTGTTAGATTGATAAAGTTATCTACATCTGCTTCCCTTAACATCCCCTATGAGGGTCTGAAATTTATAAGATTATATTTCTTTTGTTTTAATGATTCCACTTAAAAATTAATATACATACTTCCCTGTAAATCTTTCAAACCATCTGCAAAGTTATTCAGTATATCAACTTTCCTCTAAACAAGGAAAAAACCTTTAATCACGGAAAGCTTCTTTGATCTTATTATTCTTGACTAAAATTTAAGCATTCAATATTTTAAAAGGTTGCTCTTGTTTTTATCATCAATAGTTAATTTTACTCACACATTTTATCCCTTTCTTGCCCTTCACGGTCTCTTTTACATCCCAAGGCTTTTATATGAAAAAAAAAAAAAAAAAATTTTTTTTAAAAGATATTGATTGATTGATTGAGTGCACCATAAGGCAAGCAGCGGAGGGAGAGAGAGAAGCAGGCTCTCCTTTGAGCAGGGAGCCTAACACGGGGCTCAATCCCAGGACCCTGGGATCTTCACCAGAGCAGGAGGCAGGCACTTAACTGACTGAGCCCCCCAGGCGCCCCTCCAGTGCTTTTTTACCCTCTGGGTTTACTCTGCATCTTATACAAATACATACAAAAAGAAACAAAAGTTTCTTTTCTTTTCTTTTCTTTCTTTGTTTCTTTCTTTCCTTCCTTTCCTTCCTTCCTTCCTTCCTCCCTCCCTCCCTTCCTTCTACCTTGGGTGGGTTAATAGTAAATGACATGCATCTTTCTAGATGTGAAATATTTTTATTTTGCCTTCAACTCTAGACTGGTTACTTAAACCGTGTAAAACTCTAGAGTAACATTCATTCTTCCTTTCGCCCTTTCATGGATGTTACTCCAAATCACTCCTCCCTGTGTTTTCTGCATATTATGGCAGATAAAAAATCTACCTCAAAAGAGCAACAACTGGATAGCATTTTTACTTTCTCTTTGGAAGCTTTTAAGTTGGGTTGTTTCCTATTTTTGTTTTCATTTTGAAATCTATGAATTTCTTTTTACTTATCCTGCTTAGTATTTAAAGTATACTTTTGATCTAAAGATTCTTGTTTTTGTCAAAATCTGAAAAATTCTTATCTCTTTAGATACTTCACCATCATTTCTTTATTCTCCCTGAAATGGCCTATTAAATGTAGGGTAGAGCTTCATGCCTCTTAAGTGCCTTTTCATTTTTTTTTGAAAATCTTTTTGCTTTCCTATGCACACAGATGGTCAATTTCAATTTACTAATCCTCTACTTGATGATGACCACTTAATCACTAAACTTTTGTTTTAAAGATTTACTTATTTACTTTCAGAGAGTGAGAAGCAGCAGGAGGGGTAGGGGAACAGGGAGATAGAACCCCAAGCAGACCCCATGCTGATCCCACCATAGGGCTCGATCCCAGGACCCTAAGATCATGACCTAAGCCAAAACCAAGAGTCAGACACTTAACCTACTGAGCCACCCAGGTACCCCTAATCTATTAAATTTTTATTTTAGTGACTACACTTACATTTCTAAGATTTGTAGTTGGCTCTTTTCCAGATTTATTTGTTCTGGTTTTACTCTGCCAGTCTGTATTTCAAAATATGAGTACTTCCACTTATTTTTCTGAGGATATTAAACTTATTTTAAAGCAATTCAGGCTGTTTAGTATCATCTAGAAATATATACATTTGGTTTTGTTGGCTTTCTTACAGCTAGGATTTTTCATATATTTTTATTTTTTATTGCCATAATGGACATACAAGATTTTCTAAGTTTAAGGTGTAGAATGAGTTGATTTGATATTTATACATTGCAATATGATCCTTTGTGTACTTTTAAATACTGGAATTACAATCCTATTAATAATTAATTAATATCCTATTTTGAATAGGATATATCCTTTCACTCTTCTTCTCATGCTCAAACTCAATCTGATCCTTCTGTCTTGAACCAGATTTCCTACTGCCAGTTTGAAATTTCTACCCCTCGATCCTGTCTCCAAACCAGCAAATAGCAGGATCCAATTCCTGTTTTTCCCTCTTGCCTCCCTACCCTATAGCCTCCTACAAGACAAAGCCTCACATAACAAATGGAAGAGGCCAATTCAGCCTCCTATATGTGAGTGTGTGGTTAAGTTCAAAAAATGAGTCTGACTACAGCACCTAGCTATGCAGGTAGCACCTGTAGATCTATTATCCTAACCAAACCAAACCAAACCCCTGGTGGCCAATGCCTGATTACAGTACAATCCAGCATCTTCTGTTACACTCTTTGGACACAGCACTTTTTTTTTTTTTTTAAAGATCTTATTTATTTATTTGACAGAGAGAAGATCACAAGTAGGCAGAGAGGCAGGAGAGAGAAGGGGAAGCAGGCTCTCTGCTGAGCAGAGAGCCCAATGAGGGGCTTGATCCCAGCATCCTGGAATCATGACCTGAGCTGAAGACAGAGGCTTTAACCCACTGAGCCACCCAGACGCCCCATAGCACATCTTTTTTTGAGTCCAGTTGTTTCTTCAGTTTTCTCTTTCTATATTTTACCTATCACTCCAAGGAGAAGTAAACAAGTACCTCAAAGCATCTATTCACAATGCCATCTTGATCAGAACTTCTGCCTAAGCCACTGATTTACCTCCCTTCAAGGGTTTTACAGATAAATTACATGCCAACAGCCTAGGCACTAACAAAGGCAAAACTCTCTTTGAAATAAAAACAAAGGACACCTGGGTGGCTCAATCAGTTAAGCATCTGCCTTCAGCTCAGGTCATGATTCCAGGGTCCTGGGATCAAGTCCAACATCAGGCTCCCTGCTCAGCAGAGGGTTTGCTTCTCCTTCTGCACCTCTCTCTCTCTCCCTCTCTCTCTCTCTCGAAAATAAATAAATAAAATCTTCGAAAATACAAAAATAAAAGCAAAAATCTAAATCTAATTTTTAGTATATTCTTAGGGGTTTTTTAGTGAAAGCCACTGGAGAAATGACTTATCATGGTATATTATGTTCTGATAACTAAAACATGTACACAAAATCCAAAAGGCTTTAACTATCCATTGAATCCTAAGTAGGTTATGATAGTATATTGGTAAATTAAAGATAAGCTTTAAAACACTCCAATCAGGGGTGACTGGCTGTTTTAGTTGGTAGAGCATGTAACTCTTGATGTTGGGGTTGTGAGTTAAGCCCCATATTGGCTACAGAGATTACTTAAAAAATAAAAAATAAAAATTTAAACACACTAATAACTACAGCTTATAACATTTGATACTGAAGAGTTCAGTGATTTTATTTTTATTTTTATTTATTTGCAAATTCTAAAGCATCTTTATAAAAATCTATACAACAATTTCTTAAAATTTTGTTTTGGGGAAGGGAGTAGGGCAGACAAAAGTAAAGGAAAACCTTTTAACACTCACCCAGTATCTGGACAACTAAAATCTACTGTCAAAAGCTCCAGAGACAACCCACTTTTCCACAATGATCAAAGTAATTCAACCACATCACATGAAACAATGTGCTCTAAGACCGATATTTCTCTCACTACAATCTGTCTAGATGCTACTAATAATATAGTGCTAAGAATCATAAACAAGGTGTAAGTAAATGGTTCAAGCAAAGGTATGAACACTTATTTGGCACACCAACATCTTAATAAACTTACACTGTATCACTGGAGTAGAATCTTTATGATTTCAACAAATAACTAGATAGACTATCCATGAATATCTCTAGACACTTGTTTAAAGCTCAACCCCTGGCTGTTTGCCACACATCTGCTGTCATTAGCAAAATTAAAACTAATTTTACTAAAATTTAAAACATCTGAATGCTCCTTAAAAATTTAAGGATTCCTTAGCAAGTCTCTGCCTCTTAATGAGCTATTCCTGACTTTACCATGTGATTTGAATTATTCAAAAGTCAATCGCAAATCCTTTAAATATACAAATTATCTTTCAATCAAGCAATTACTTGCTATCTATCTAATGGCTAACAAGTTCTAATTTGACCTAAGCAAATTCTGAAAAATTGAGCCCAAAATAAAACCATCAATAAACAATGTATTTCTAATATAAGAAAATAAACTAACATTTTGATATCAGCGGAGAAAAAAGAAACCTGGTCATGGATTTCAATTTCAAGCATTTCATATAGCAGAACCAACATTAAGTACTTTTGCCTGAATCTATGTTCACCTCAGAAGAGTATTAAAACGTATTTACCTTTAATTATATCTTTTTATCTCTTGTTTCTTTTCCCATTTCTATGTTCCAATAAATTATGCTTATTTCTGGAACTGAGGGACTCATTACACTCTCCATCCCTTCATCTTCTAATATCAAACTCTCAATCAATATTCGTCCCTGCAGTTCTCCATCATCACAAGGAAAAGAGAACAAATTGGCTAAATCTGCACAGTAAGCCCAAAGGGAGGATGGGGCTTAGGAAAAAGGATGAAAAACAGGCATTGTAAACACAAGCACAGGGTTCTCGAGGAATCTATAAGATATTCCCCTGTGAAAGGCATCCAAATAAAGAAAAGATAGTCTTGAAATGTTTACTATTCCTCAAATACTCTCTTCTGACAACATATTCTCCTTGGTTTTTCTCCTACCTCTCCAGGCTGCTCCTCTTTAAGTATTCTTTGCTGGCTTCTCCTTTTTCATCTGTCCCTTTTTCACTGGGGATTTCTGCACTGGAAGGTCTTATCTCCTCACCCTGAACTCCCTTCCTGTACCATCCCAAACACACTCATGACTTCAGTTGTCTCCTAGGTATAGTTAATAACTAATCCTAAATCTCTCCCCAAGTTAGAACTCTGCATTCACTCATTTACAAATATTTATTAAACCCCTACTATGTGTAAACCCCTGCTCTAGGCACTGAGGCTCCTGCTTTCATGGGGCTTTGGAAACAAGTAGGAAATGAGAAATAAATAAAAGAAATATTGAAAATAGCAATCAGTATTAACTGCAACTCTTAGAGAGAATTAAAATTAGGCTAATATTAAAGACTGACTGGGTGGCCACTTTATTATTTTTTTTTTAAAGGTTTTATTTATTTATTTGAGAGAGAGTAAGGGAGAGCACACACATACATGTACAAGCAGGCAGAGGAGCAGAGAGAGAAGCAGCAGGGAGCCCCACACAAGGCTAAACCCAAGGACCCGGGTATCATGACCTGAGCCAAAGGCAGACTCGGTTAACCAACTGAGCGAGTGGCTACTTTAGATGAAGTGATTAAAGAATGACTTTGTGCAGAGTTGACATTTTAACTAAGATATAAATGACCAGAAGCGGTCAGCCATGTGTAGGTCACCTTGGAAAGAGAAAGCACCTAGAGCAAAGGCCCTTTAATGAGAACAAGGTTTGTATTTACTAAGAACCAAAGGGAAACTGGTTTGGCTGAAACATGATGAGCATGAAAGAGTAGAAGCAGGGAGTCCAGGGAGAAGGCAGTAATCCAGCCAAGAGATGATGATGTCTCACTGCAGAGAGGCAGCACACCCAACTGCCTACCAATCATCTGTTCAGATGTCACAGAGGCACCTACAATTCAGATGTCCAAAACTAAATCACTAAATCTCATGAAAATATACTCTCGCTTTGGTATTCCCAATTTTAGAAATCAATGAATCATCTACACAATCATCCAATCCAGTCAGTAACCAGGCACCATGCTTTACTTGACCCTCTTCTTTTTCCTAAATTCAATCACCAAGTCCTAGTCAGCTCCTAAATCTCCAGTTCATCTACTCACTTAAAGCATTGCCATTAACCTAGTCCAGACCTTCATTTGTATTACTACTCTCACTCTCCTTCCTTTCCAATCGGTTTTCTAGTCAGCAACTATCTTTCTAAAATTTTAAATCTGATCAAGTACTTCCTCTACTTAAAATACTCTAACAGATTCCCACTGCCTAGAAAACAAAGTGCAAATTTCCCAACAAAACCTTGATCTGACTTTGCTTACCGCCTGATATTCTTCCCTTGTGCTCTCAAAACTACCAACATCACCACCAGGTCCTATACTCACTAATCTCATCACACTAAATTACTTGTGGTTTTATCTTTCTCTACCATTAATCACACCAATACCTAATTTTCTTTCAGGTCCCTAATTAGGTAACATTTCCTCACGGAAAACTTTTCTCAACCACTCAAGACTCAGTCCAATACCCCGCTACTCAGTCCAATAAAGCACACAGTATTTCCTCTGCCACAGTATTTACTATACAGTATTATATTTGTTTGCTTAACTTTCAGTAATTTTTGCTTTAGTGATAAACTCAGTCATTCTATTTTGCTGCCATATAAAAAGTGTTCAATAAATACATCTTGGGGTGCCTGGGTGGCTAAGTCAGTTGAGCATCCAACTCTTGATTTGACCCACGTCATGATCTCGGGGATGTGGGATCGAGCCCAGAGTATGGCTCTGTGCTCAGAGCAGAGTCTGCTTATCCCCCTCTGTGTGCCCCTCCCCCCATTCTATCTCCAAAATGAGTAAGTAAAACCCTTAAAAATAAAAACTTCTTGAATAAATTAATGAATAAAGGACTTCATTTTAATGCTGCACAGCAGACTAGATATCCTGAACAAAATCTTTTCGAACACATTGCTAAGCTCACAAAAAATGATGCAAAGAGGGAAAAAACAAAAGGAAAGCTGAACCTCTACAGACTAAGTGAGAACACCAAAGCCAACCTTTTCCCTGAGATTTCTGTTGAGGATTATAGTCTTTCAGCTTCTACTTCCATTGCTTCTAGGAGCATGAGAGACCAGAGAAGAAGACTACATTCTATCCCAGATGGAACATCTAACAAGAGACACCCAGAAAAAAAGCTAGGCAGACAGCATAGCTGTGAACTAAAAAACAACAACAACAACAACAACAACAACATCCCACACACAGAAGGGAATAGCAAGAAACCATGCCTCTCCTTTGGTGTTAAATAGTGGGGATGAAAAACATAAGACTAAGTCAGCCCTCACACAAGTTTGCAGTCTAAATTTATGCTACCAAAGCATAAAAGTCTAGAGCAAAGAATTTAATCTGGTCCCAAGCTATATTCCCAGCAGCTAAGCAAGGCACAAGCAAACTCTATGTAGAAATGCATCTTCAATCCAGAGAGACTTCAAATAGTTCCAAAATACAAAACTACATGGAAAATGAACAATGCTCAATTAAAAAACATAGATATGGCATCATGAATGAGTACACAGGGGAAAAAGATAATACAGTAAGAACCAAAAAATTTCAGATAGAATTTCCATTTATAGAACATAAAATAGACATGTTTAATATGGTAAGTAATAAAACAGGAGTTTGAAAACAAGGAACAGGAGAACAAATAAGGTGAAAAATAATTTCTAGAAATGAAAAATATAACCATTGAAATTAAAAATCCAATATACATATCACACAGCAGATCAGGGGCTAACAAGGGAATTAGCAAACTAGGCAGATGTAAGAAAATAATCCAGAATTCAGACCAGAAATATAAAGAAATATAAAATATGACAGAGAGGTTTAGAGACATGGAAAATAAAAGAAAAAGATCTAACATAATTCTGCTTAGAGTTCCAAAAGGAGATAAAAGAGAACAGAAAACTGACTCAGTCAGTGAAATATGTGATTCTTGATCTCAGGGTTTAGAGTTCGAGCCCCACGTTGGGTGTATGGATTACTTAAAAATCTTTTTTTAAAGATTTTGTTTATTTATTTGACAGAGAGAAAGAGATCACAAGTAGGCAGAGAGAGGGAGAAAAGCAGGCTCCCTGCTGAGCAGAGAGCCTAAAGCAAGGCTCGATCCCAGGACCCTGAGATCATGACCGGAGCCAAAGGCAGAGGCTTTAATCCACTGAGCCACCAGGCGCCCCTGGATTACTTAAAAATCTTAAAAATAAATGAGCAAAAGGGAATCTGGGTGGCAAAGTCGGTTAAGTGTCCGACTCTTGGTTTTGGCTTAGGTCGTGATCTCAGGGTGATGAAATCAAGCCACACACGGGCACCACATCTACTTAGTTTCTCTCTCCATCTCTCTCTGACTCTCCCCCCACTGCACTTGCTCACTCTCTCTGTCAAATAAATAAATCTTTAAATAAATAAATAATTTTTTTAAAAAAGAGAGAGAACCATGAGAGACTGGACTCTGAGCAACAAACTAAGGGTTTTGGAGGGGAGGGGGTGGGGGTTGGGCGAGCCTGGTGGTGGGTATTGAGGAGGGCACGTATTGTATGGAGCACTGGGTGTGGTGCATGAACAATAAATCCTGTAACACTGAAAAAGTAAAATGAACATATTTGGGGAAAAAATTCCTCTAATTCCCTACAAATATTGAAAAAAAAAAAGAGAGAGAGAGAGAGAGAACCAAGAAAAGTTAATAGTGACAGAAAATTATAGAATAATACTAATCCTCAGTTCCTGGAAGCCCAACAAATCTCAAGCAGGATAAATACATAGAAATACATACCTAGTATGCAGAAATACATACATAGTATAATTACAGTTTACACCAAAGAAAAAAACTTTCAAAATAAAGTTAATCAAATTTAAAAAGCAATAAAATAGAAAAGACATGAGAACAAAAGCATATGTGACTTCTCAACAGCAACGGAAGCCAAAAGACACTGGAATAACATCTTAAATTGCCTTTACCATAAAAAGATCCTCACCTAAAGGAACTTGTATAGGATGCACATCAGACAGAAAGACCAGAGAAATAAAAAAAGGTAGTTAACAAAGATTTTAGAGAAATCTGAACAAATGATACACATTGTATAGAAGGGATAGAGGAGAACAGACACAAAACACTAGCCAATAAATAGCATGTAAGTTGGGAGAAAGTGACAGAATCCTTTAAAGGATTCTAATTTCTTTATATTTTTCAGAAAAAAATGTAAACTTTTTAATTACCTTTAGACTTTGAAGTACATAGAGTATATAACTCCCAAACAAGTGCATGTATGTGTGTGCATATGGGGGAGAGAGAATAATGCAGTGAGGAAAAAAAAGAGATTTTAAAGGCAAAAAAGAAATTAACAACAACAACAAAAAAAATCCAGGGACACCTGGATGGCTCAGTCAGTTAAGCATCTGCCTTTGGCTCAGGTCATGATCCCAGGGTTCTGGGATCGAGTCCTACATCGGGCTCCTTGCTCAGCTGGAAGCCTGTTTCTTCCTCTACCTCTGCCTGCCTGTACTCTCTCTCTCTCTGACAAACAAATTAATAAAATCTTTTTTAAAAAATTAAATTAAATTGGGGCGCCTGGGTGGCTCAGTCGTCAAGCGTCTGCCTTCGGCTCAGGTCATGATCCCAGGGGCCTGGGATCGAGCCCCGCATCGGGCTCTCTGCTCGGCAGGAAGCCTGCTTCTCCCGCTACCATTCCCTCTGCTTGTGTTCCCTCTCTCGCTGTGTT
>CM053604.1:28214602-28231191 GCA_028646535.1 Procyon lotor | reverse complement strand
GTGAGGCAGGATTTATTTGCATGTCTATAGATGGCGGAGGGCAGAATAATGTCGCCTTCCCTCACCTACAAAATAGTCCAGCCTAATCCTCAGAACCTGGGAATATGTTAGATGGTGAAGGGGAATTAAAGAGATGCAGATGGAATTAAGATTGCTAATCAGTTGCCCTAATTATAGAGATTATCTTGGATCCTTCAGGTGGGCTCCGTGTAACCACAAGGGTCTTTAAAAGAGGAAGAGGGTAAGCAGGAGGGTCAGAAGGAGCTGCAACTAGGGAAGGATGGTCAGAAATATACAATGTTGCTGGCTTTGAAGACAGAAAAAGGGTCCAAGAGCTCTAAAAGCTAGAAAGGGAAAGGAAATATAATTTCCCCTACAGTGGAATGGAGCCCTATAGATACCTTAATTGTAGCCCAGCACAACCTGTGTGGGACTTCTGGCTTCCAGAACTAAAAGAGAGTAAAGTTCTGTGGTTATAATGTGCCAAATTTGTGGTGATCTTTAAATTAAGAACACCTATAGAAAACTAACATAATAGGAAAAAAAATTAGTTGCATTGCTATCAGTTATCTACAGCTTACCGAGTTTAAAAATAGCTTCGTCAAAAACAAAGGCACACACACTTATATCCACGTTCATACACAGGTGAGACCTCATACTTGTGCTGTATCTGCAGAGCTTATGGAGCTTAGTTTTGGGGCAGCAAATAAAAGTAGGAATGTATTCCTAATGAGATGAATGACTCAGCATTTAGCAATTGCAAAGATGCCCTATCCAACCTCAGGATCATTAATCACTGATGGAAGCCAAAATGAGCAAATTGATGACTTGATGGTTCAGTTGAATCCCCCTTGGAAACTGGGGAGAGCCAGATCATCAATAACTCTGGAATCAATTCTTGCTCCATCAGCCAATTTCTAGCCAAAAGGAATAATGGCCTTTTAGTAGCCAACGGCTTCAGCTTTGGGGTTGTGTTACAGCAGAATTTTCTGCCTTCAATTAAAATAAGCTGGATAACAGGAACTGACGTTCACCCTAAGGAACCTCTTACCAAGTCAAAATCGATAGACATGGTTGGGAGGGAAGCAAAAATATAAAAAATATCAGCTAAAAAAATGATGATTCAAGTGGAATTATACTGTTTTTCTTTCCTGGCATCTATACTTCGTTCTTTTCATAGCGAGAGACTTAGAGCTTCAGATGAGGTTGATCCCACACATATTCCTCTTCCTACTCCATTCAGACAAGAGTGGGTGAATGACCTGAGCCTGGCCCATCTATCTTAACCATACGTTAAGAATTTATGAGACTAGAGGCACCTGGCTGCCCAGTTGGTAGAGCATGTGACTCTTGATCTCTGGATCCTGAGTTCAAGCCCCATGTTGGGGGTAGAGCTTCCTTTAAAAATAAAAGGGGGCACCTGGGTGGCTCAGTGGGTTAAAGCCTCTGCCTTCGGCTCAGGTCATGATCTCAGGGTCCTGGGATCGAGCCCCACATCGGGCTCTCTGTTCGGCAGGGAGCCTGCTTCCCCCTCTCTCTCTGCCTGCCTCTCTGCCTACTTGTGATCTCTCTCTCTGTCAAATAAAAATAAAATAAAAAACTCTTCACATTCAAGCACACTCTTTAAAAAAAAGTGTGTGTGTGTGTGTGTGTGTGTGTGTGTGTGTGTGTGAGACCTGGCTGGCTCAGTCAGTAGAGTCTGTGACTTTGGTCTCGGGTTGCATAGAACTCACTTAAAAATAAATTTAAAAAAATAAAAAAAATCAGGTGCCTGGTAGCTCAGTCGGTTAAGTGTGCGCCTTTGGCTCAGATCATAATCCCAGAGTCCTGGGATCAACTCTGTATCTGCTTCTCCCTCCTCCTCTGCCCCTCCTCTCCTCCCCCTCACCCGGTTCATTCTCTCTTTCTCAAATAAAATATTTTTAAAAAAATTTTTAAATAAATAAATAAATAAATAAGTTATGGGACCAGATTTAAGCCATTGAGAATCAAGCTTGGATCATTACAGTATTTCCGGTCTTTTCAAGCTTTTATTTATTTATTTGACAGAGAGAGACACAGCCAGAGAGGGAGTGGGAGAGGGAGGCTTCCCGCCCACCAGGGAGCCGATTCCAGGACCCCAGGATCCTGACCTGAGCTGAAGGCAGACGCCTAACGATTGAGCCGCCCAGGCGCCCCCTTCTGGTCTTTTCAAAGTAGTAAATTATTTTGCTCCTTTTCTGCCATGAGTCTGTTTGGGATTAATTTCTGGTTACTTACAGTCAAGAGAGTTCTTACCAAGACAACCATGTATATTTGATAAGTTATCTCACTATAATTAAAGATAAAACAAAGGCATATTAAGAGCTAACTTGAGCAAAAATCAATTCGAATCACGCAGTACCAAACCAAAAGTGATAAGAAGTGCTCCATTGACAGGAGCTAGGAGAAAGACTTCTATAGTAGACAAATGGCAGAAGCAAAGCAAGGAAATTATTTTATTGGCCATAGCTTAAACTTTTTTATTTGGAAATAAATAAATAAGCTTTGTTTGGAAAGTCTAGTTAGCTCTTTGATTATTGATTATCAAAGGATTGATTATCCTTAGATTTTGTTTTCTTAACCTTGAGGCATCTAAAGGCTTAAGTTTTGGATTACTTACACTGATAAGGTGTTAGCACCACCTCAGTCTAATGGCCTCCTTGATTTAACACGGCAAACACACTGATGAAGAAAGAAGGTAAAGAAATACACCAAAGGCGAAGCCCCTGGGTGGCTCAGTTGGTTAAGCATCTGACTCTTGATTTCATCTCAAGTCATTTTATCAGGGTCATGAGATGGAGCCCTGCATTGGGTTCCTTGCTCAGCAGCAGGGAGCCTGCTTAAGATTCTCTCTCTTCCTCCTCTTCTGTGCTCCCCCCTCCCCTGTGCACGTGTGCACTCTCTCTCAAATAAAAAAAACAAAAAACAAAAAAACACCCGGGGGGAAAAGTTCCAATAGTTAAATAAACAAAAACAAAGGGGTTAAATAACACCTATGTATAACATAAAATGATTCATGATACTTCTTGCAGAAGAAAAGTGATAAATGTCCCCACATTCAGTAGTTAGCACTAACAACTGAAAGTTCTTACAAAATCAAGTATCTTGGCAAAGTGGCTTCAGCTTCTTCCATGACTTCAGTATATTTTACTCCGTCCCTAAGTTGCCTGAAATACTGTCCTGCAATCCAAATCAGGACCTATAGTTATGGTTTGCTCAGGACGACTGTGTGGCTTAGTTGGTTAAGTGTCTGCCTTCAGCTGGTGATCCCAGGGTCCCAGAATCTAGTCCCAAGTTGGGCTCCTTGCTCAGTGGGGAAACTGCTTCTCCCTCTGCTGCTCCCCACACCTCCACTTGTGCTCTCACTCTCTCTCTCTCTTCCTCTCTCTCTCTCTTTGACAAATAAATAAAATCTTAAAAAAATCTATAGTTCTATTTGAAGCCCAAGGGAATAACACAGAAATGGAGAAAATACAGTCTTTGTGATGCTTCTGTTCTAGGAAGAAACAGCAGCAGAAGAAACTCTAAGTTACTAAAAGTGAGCACCATTTGTAAGAATAGTTATAGTACAATCTGATATGTTGTTATCTCATTTTTTTATCCACTCAAAATAAATGATCTCTTTTCTGTAGCATTTCTAGAACCTCCACTGTAGGGCTACATCTGTGGTCCTTTTAGTCCTCAGCACATCTGAGAATGCAGGAGAAGCAAAAAGAATAGAATCAAAGGAACTCAATTATTAGAATAATATGATTAAGTTGGGTCAGTCAGCAAAATAAAGTCAACCTACTAAAAAGAGTTTTAATGGGGAGTATCATCCTTCATAAATCAAGCAAGCAAACCACGAACCATTTGGAAAGCAACAGGTTTGTGCTCTTTTCATTTATCTTAATTTAATAGATCCATGGAGCCATGGCCTGGCGGTGTCTAGTTAAGCTTGGGGTCTAATGTTGTGGGACAGACTGTTCCTCCATCCTTCCCCTTTATATTCACTTACTGTTTTTATTTAGCTTCCAAAGGCAAAGGAAAAATTTTGAACTCATAAAAAAGGACTAGTATCAAAACAGGACTTTAATATTTAAATATTAAATATTGCAATATTTAATATTTAAATATTAAAGTAGACCTTAAAAAACTCCACCAAACCAATAATGATGGATAGTATAAGAGACAAACAATCCAATGGAAAAAGAGACAACAGAATAGAAAACCTGAATGGTCAATAAAGTTGTGAAAGGATGCTCAACTTCGCGGCTACTAAGGAGCATGCACATTAGAACAAAAATGATAGACCATTTTCATATACATAAGATTGGTGGTAACTAAGAATAACAAGTGTTGCCAGGGATTAGGGATATTCTTGTAATCTAAGTACAACCGCTAGGAATAAATTTGCAATTATTTTAATACACAAAGTTAAAGACATCCTGACCTACAAATTCCACTTCTATTTTTATTTATTTATTATTATTATTTTTAAAGATTTTATTTATTTATTTATTTGACAGCGAGAAAGAGATCACAAGTAGGCAGAGAGGCAGGCAGAGAGAGAGGGGGAAGCAGGCTCCCCATTGAGCAGAGAGCCCAATGTGGGGCTGGATCCCAGGCCTACTTGTGATCTCTCTCTTTCTGTCAAATAAATAAATAAAATCTTAAAAAAAAAGATGAACAGAAAGAATACAGTCACTTCAATGAAAGATAACTCTGGAGAGCTAGAACAATAGGATGGGGATGGGTTTCAACTCTATATACTGTTTGATAAGACAGAAAAACCTGAAGCAAATATGGCAGAAAATTAACTTCTGTGATACACGTATCCCTGGGAGCACAAAAAAATTCTCTAAAAGATGTACTGGCGTTCCATATTTCAATGGAATGAACCAAAGCAAAACTTGCATGTATTCGTTTTCCTAAAAGTTATCTTTTTGAGAACTTGTCACAGAATGTTCTTTACACATTCTGAAAGGCATCCCATCATCCCATGCAATTTTCTAAATCTTAGTAGCTGTCAAATTTTCCAGGGCACCAAACAAAGGGACATTTTGAAACATTAAGTGAGATGTTGAGAAAGAATGATTGTGATTGGGCGACAAATCCTTTTGCAATCCAGCAACTTCGCCATCGTTTTCCCTTATTCCTTGATATCATCAGAGCTGACAGGGTTACTCACCAAGAGTAACAGAGGCATTTGTGAGCCTGGGGATTTCCTGGAAACACTGTACTGTGCTTTGGGATCTAAGTTAATCCCTCAGTTTCACTCACTTGCTGCTTAAAATGTAAAACGTCGAATAAGAATTTATCGATACAGTTGTGAAGCCCCTTGTCCTGACCCTCCTTGCAGGCCCCAGGGCAACATTTATCTCTTTACCCATTAAGGATGTAGAGATTACTTAAAAATAAAATCTTAAAAAAAATACTATCAACCAAAAGTCTTCCACATTCTTCTATTCCCCATTGTTAAGTTTCTCATGTTTGCTTTCTTGAAACTTAAGACCTTTGAGAATGTAAAGTCATTGAATTATAATAGAAGATTAAATTCTCTAAAGGAATAAGAATATATCCAGGGGTTTCACTGAGGGATTTTTTCTGATGGGAAAATTGGGAGATTGGTGACAGTGTCATTGGGCAGTGAGATTCAATAGGCATTCGAGTAGGCACGTAGTGGTATGCTGGGACCAGCTCATATTGGCTTGCAAGAGCCGATTGTTAAATTTTTCAGGATTTTGTGAGCTGGTTGTTATGCACAGCCATTATTAAAAGTTAAAGTGTACACATTCACAATAAGTTACATTAAAAATAGATAACAGAGTCATGCGGCTGACTCAGTTGGTAGAGTGTAAGACTCTTGATCTTGGGGTTGTGAGTTCAAGCTCCACGCTGGGCATAGAGGTTACTTAAAAAAAAAGATAATAAACATTTAAAACTCCTTAATTCTTATTTTTTTTTACTACATTTTATCATTAGCTATGCCCTTGAGGTTATTTATGTCTATTGTATCTGCATGATGGAAATATTATATAATGGTGTGTTATGCACATCTCTTCCCAATTCCACATTCAGTGATGCTATGTTGATAGTTTGAAATAGGTCACGGTGGGGGTATTTACAACTTGGCAACATCAGCAAGCATTACAAATCAAGGCTCAATTTATTATTTTGTTGATTGTCTAGACCTAAAAGTTATGGAGAGAATGTTGATGGAGATTAAACTTAAAAGTGTGTTATGTCTATAGCTGTTAACATTGTGATTAGCATTAAAAAAATTGAGTAGGAGCTCCTGGGTGGCTCAGTCGGTTAAGCATCTGCTTTTGGCTCAGGTCATAATCTCAGGGTTCTGGGATTGAGCCCTGCATCAGACTCCTTGCTCAGTGGGGAGTCTGCTTCTTCCTCTCTCACTGCCCACTTCTTTCTGTTCCTCCCCTCTGTTCATGCTCTCTCTCTCTTTCAAGTAAATAAATAAAATTTTTAAAAAAATTAAGTATTCGTCCAGTATTCAAAAACTATTCAATTCAGCAAAGAAGTTGCTCACATCATTGTTGAAAGAGTGAAGTTTCAGTGTATGTCTTAGTTGTTTCACTTTCATTTTATTGCTTAACAAAAATATTAAGCAATATTCATGGAATTTTTAAAAAGATTTTCTTTATCTATTTGACAGAGAGGCGAGAGATCACAAGTAGGCAAGAGATTGCAGAATGAGAGGGGGAAGAAGGCTCCCTGCTGAGTAGAGAGCCCAATGCAGGGCTCGATCCCAGGCCCCTGAGATCATGACCTGAGCCGAAGGCAGAGGCTTAACCCACTGACCCACCCAGGCGCCCCAATATTCATGGAATTATGCTGGTTTATCCATAGCAACAATATGTTGCTTTGGTTATAAAAGCTCAGTAAAAAAATCAACAAAAGTGTTTTGTGAGAATCAATTGGTTACATAGAATTTAAATAGAAAATGTTTTATAGGGGGGCGCCTGGGTGGCTCAGTCGTTAAGCCTTCAGCTCAGGTCATGATCCCAGGGTCCTGGGATTGAGCCCTGCATCGGGCTCCCTGCTTGGCGGGAAGCCTGCTTCTCCCGCTACCATCCCCTCTGTTTGTGTTCCTTCTCTCGCTGTGTTCCTCTCTGTCAAATAAATAAAATCTTTAAAAAAAAAAAAAAGAAAACGTTTTATAGGTTAATATTTTTGTAATAAGTGCATTTTTTTAAAGTAGGTTTCAGGCTTGAACTTACAACCCTGAGATTGAGAGTCACATGCTCAACTGGCTGAGACAGCCAGGCACTCCATAAAAGGATTCTTACAAATCAGTAATACATGGGGAGGTGGATGGGAAGTTGGGATAACTGGGTGATGGGCATTAAGGACGACCCGTGATGTGATGAGAACTGGGTGTTATAGGCAACTGAGAGTTACTGAACTCTACTTCTGAAACTAATGATGTATTATATGTTGGCCAATTGAATTTAAACAAAAAACAGTAATAAAGCAGTAATACATATACATATATACTGCTATGGACTGACTTGTGTCCTTCCAAAATTCATATGCTGAAGCCTTAAGCCCCCAATATGAGTATTTTTGGAGATAACATCTTTAGGAGGTAATTAAGTGTAAATGAGGCATAAGGGTGTGGCCCTACTAATAAAACTGGGTGGCCTTATAAAAAGGGAAGGGAAAAAGGGAAGCAAGATCTCTCTCCCTTCCCTCTCCCTAGCAGGGAAAGGCCATGTGAGCACACGATTAAATGACAGCCACGTACAAGTCAAGAGAAGAGACCTCAGAATGAAACTTACCTGCCAGCACCTTGGTCTTGGACTTTCCAGCATTCAGAACCATGAGAAATAAATTTCTGCTGTTTAAGCTACCCAGCTTATGGTATTTTGTTATGGTAGCCCAAGCTTAGAAACACACACACATGCACACGCACATGCACACGCACACACACACACACACACCCTGTTGATAGGTACACAAATACTTATAAGAAATGTTAAAGAATGCTAAGAGCTATAAAATTATGAAGTAAATGATATGTGAGGAGTACGGTGGAGGTAGCATTTGTAGGTAATCCAGGCTGTAAATCATGAGGATCTGAACTTGGGCAGTGACGTTAGAATAACCAAAGTCTACATGGCTTCAAGAGGGCACCATTTGACTTGTCAGCTGCAACTGACCAGCACCTGGACTGCTCATGGATGTTGGATATTTCTCCTATATGTATGTAAAACATCCCTCTTTCCCTCTTAATCCCCTAAGTTTTAGTTTGTTCCTCTCATCATCCTCTTTCCTATTGCCAGAGCGATTGTTCTAAATTTCATGATGTCACATTTCTGCTTACAGTTGTATCATGATTGCCTGGATATCAAGGTCAA
Organism: Procyon lotor; assembly: GCA_028646535.1. Lineage (NCBI taxonomy): Eukaryota > Metazoa > Chordata > Mammalia > Carnivora > Procyonidae > Procyon > Procyon lotor. Next base: position 28,222,810 of record CM053604.1, on the reverse strand, counting down.
GTTCAGATCTCCTCCTTAACACATCTGTCTGCCTCTCTATCTCAAATCTTTTCAATCCACTTCTTCTAGTCTCACCCCTATCCCCAACACACACATCCCTTCATTCTGGTCATACTCAGTTAGTTCCTTTACTCTGCCCTGCTGCTTCACAAATTTTCTGTTGCTGTATCCGGAATTCCCTCCTCTGTTTAGCCAGCTTCTCCTTGTTCTTCAAAATTTAGGACCAGAATTATCTTTTCGAGGAAACCTTCCCAGACCCTTTCTGATTTAGGTCCCCTCCCCTGTGCTTTCTGTGAATAACTTGGCCTCTGCCCATATTGCTCAAGCGCTGTGTTGTGGTATTGGTTTACTTGTCTGTCTTGCCCACAATCTGTGTCATATTTATTCTTTTTATCCTCCATGCCAAATATGGGGCCTGTCACATAGTAGGTCTCATTCAGTGCTTGTTGGAAGAATTAATTTTTTTAAAAAAGATTTTATTGTTAGAGAGAGAGTGTGCACACGCAAGAGCATGAGCGGGGGAGGGGGGATGGGTAGAGGCAGAGGAAGAAGCAAGCTGACTGCTCAGCAGGGAGCCCCAGGTGGACTCCACCCCAGGATCCTGGGATCATGACCTGAGCCCAAGGCAGGCACTTAACCAACTGAGCCACCCAAGTGCCCCAGAAGACTTAATTTTGTAAGTAGAATCACAAGGCTTAGTGAACCCCTAGAGGAAAACAGCAAAGAAAACATTTCTGAGGCTTAAGAAGTAGACATTTCGCGGTTTGGACATTGGCGGGGAGGACCACCTGGGAGCTGGAAAAGAGGGAAAAATCTCTCTGCCAGCCTCTCGTAGCTTACATGGCCCATCAAAGTTCAGGACAGGTGAAACTGAAACAAGAAAAACTACACTTCCCGTCATGCCTCAAGGCACCGCTATCGGGTTCTCTTCCTCACCGCCTCTTCCCCAAGGAAGTGAAAGGAGCACTTCCGGGTTTGGCAATAACCTGCGCTCCGCGGCTGCGTTCGGCCCTGTTGGGTCTTCCTCCGAAGCTCCGCCTCTCTTCGGTTTTTCTAGAAACCCGGCTTTGCTTTTGGTGGTGTCGTACAGGTATTTCCCAGCCACTTTGGGTGCTCTCAAGGCAGTTCGCTCTCCGGAGCGGGCGAGACTTTCCTGTTGAGGTTCGGAGTTCCCTTAGGGCGCGGCGGGCTTGTGGCACGGGGCAAGGAGACCGGTTACCGGAATCGCGGCTGACATCCCCTTTCTTCCCTTCCCGATTTCAGCGTCCCAGACGCGTGTGTGGGTCTCCCATGGCGGATACGGCCCCGAATGGCCCTCAAGGGGCGGGAGCAGTGGTAAGTGAGCGAGCAGGGTCTTCTCTCTTGATTTACTAGAGTTAGGAAGGAGCGGGAGGTGTCGCCAATACTATCCTGAGACGTTCCCCCTCAGTGTTTACAGGGATTGGGCTTAATCATTGAGGCGAGAGTAGCGTAGAGAGGAGAGGTCTTGAGTAGACCTGTAGAGGAAGCTGCAAGTTTTCTGTTTCTTAAGCCACTGTGGACTGGGCTGGAGCAGGTGGCTCTCAGCTAGCTGTATGCCAAGGAAATCGGGCCTTCGTACCTCCACTCCCCCCCCGCGCCTCAGTTTCTAATTGTCTTAGGTTCCAAGGTTGAAAATGCCAGCTGAGGCGGTGCGGTGACACAGGCCTCATTCCGCACACGCGTGCTCCAGAGAACGTCTGTGTCTGTTTTATGCCATTATATGCAAATTACGCAGTGGGGGGAAGAGCAGTCTCTTTGTTTTTTGCTTTTCGTCATTTTGTCCTTTACGAAGAGAGATACTAGGTTTCTGTAAATATTTTATTTTATTTTATTTTTTAAAGATTTTATTTATTTGACAGAGAGATCACAAGTAGGCAGAGAGGCAGGCGGAGAGAGAGAGAGAAGCAGCTTCCCCGCTGAGCAGATAGCCCCATGCGGGGCTTGATCCCAGGACCCTGAGATTATGACCCGAGCCAATAACCTACTGAGCCACCCAGGCGTCCCTGAATATTTTATTCTTAACATGCAAATCTGCTTACTAGTTATTTGTACCCAAAGCATTATTGCTCTCTAATTTAAAACGCTATGAATATGTGTTTTTTCCCCCTTTAAGCATCTTTTTCCCCTTTAAACATTCTACAAGATTTTCATTTATAGACAGTTTTCATTTTTCTTTATTTTGTTGAACCCTTTGAGAATTATTTGCATATACAATAATGGTTAATTCATAAATACTTAAGTATTCTTCTACAATACCACAATGCAGTCATCGCTGCAATTTTTGCGGTTAAATTTGAAAAATTTAACATTGATACATGTTATTACTTGATTTATAACCCATATTCAAATTTCCTCCGTTGTCTGTTAAAGCTGCTTCCTCCTTATCCAGGATTTAATCCAAAGCATGCATTGCTTTTACTGGCCTTCAGTCTGTTATTCTAAAATAGTTCCCTTTGCCTTCCTCCTACCATTTTTGACTGTCAAGAGTTGAGACTTGTTTTGCTTCTCAAATTGAAGTTGCCTGTTCTTTTCCCCTTATGACTTGATTCAAGTTAAACATTTTGGCAGGAATATTACATAAGTGATATTCTGTCATTTTCAGTGCGTTATATATTTCAGGGAACATTTTATGTTAATTTATGTCGTCATTGGAGATAAGTTTGAGTATTTGGTTCAGGTGGTATCCTGAACAATCTCCGTTGTAAAGATACCTTTTTTCTTTTGTAATTAAAAAGTATTCTGTGGCATGATGCTGTAAGACTGTGTGAATAGTTTTTCACCTCAGTAGTTTTTACCCAAAGTTTCATTGATTTTTTTTTTTTTTATATTTTATTTATGTATATGACAGAGAGAGATCACAAGTAGGCAGAGAGGCAGGCAGAGAGAGGTGGGAAAGCAGGCTCCCCGCTGAGCAGAGAGCCCTATGCGGGGCTCGATCCCAGGACCCTGAGATCATGACCTGAGCTGAAGGCAGAAGCTTAACCCACTGAGCCACCCAGGCGCCCCTCATTGGTGTTTTTTGCCCAAACTATTTATAACATGACTGGGTGGTAGACTCTTAAAGTGTAAACCAGTACACTTTTTTAAACCTTTTTTATTGTGTACTAAAATGCAGATACATAAAAGTGTACAAAATGAAATGAATAGATCAGTGATTTATTACAAAATAAACACCCTAACCAAATAGATTTCATTTTACTTATTTTTATTTTTTTTATTTTTTAAAGATTTTACCCATTTATTTGACAGAGACATAGCAAGAGAGGGAACACAAGCAGGGGAAGTGGAAGAGGGAGAAGCAGGATTCCTGCTTAGCAGGGAGCCTGACTTGGAGCTCGATCCCAGAACCCTGGGATCATGACCTGAGCCGAAAGCAGAGGCCTAATGACTGAGGCACCCCATTTTATTTTGTTTTTTAAAATATTTATTTTTTAAAGATTTATTTTTGAGAGGGAGAGGAAGAGAAACTTAAGCAGACTGTGCTGAAATCAGAGCCCAGCTCGAAGCTTGAGCTCACCACCCTGAGATCATGACCTGAGCTGAAGCTAAGAGTCAGAGGCCTAACCCACTGAGCCACCCAGGGACCCCAAAAAGATTTTAATTTTAAGTAATCTTTACACCCAGTGTGGGGTTTGAATACACAACCCCAAGATCAAGAGTTGCGTGCTTCATTGACTGAGTCAGCCAGGTGCCCCTAAGCTTAAATTTTAAAGAACATGTTCTAGAATTAAATTTCAGACTGTGGTTTAAAGTCTGAATATTTGTGGAGAACCTGAGTACAGTAAGTTAGATTCATTCTTCCACTTGACAATAAGTGATCAGTTAAATTTAGAGGAGTCACAGTATAGTAGGTTTGGATACAGTAAACCAGGCATATTTCTGAAATTACCTGCATATTGTTAAAAAGACAGGCAGTGAAACATCTTTGGATTTTAAAATGTACTTGCATTTTTTTCCCAAAAGATTTTCATATCTTTTTTTTTTTTTTTTTTAATTAAGGACTGATTGATTTATTTGAGAGGGGGGGGCAGAGCATGAATGGGGGGGGGGGCAGAGGGACAGGGGCAAGCAGACTCCCCACTGAGCAGGGAGCCCTATGTGGGACCCTCTCCCAGGGTCTCGGGATCATGACCTGAGCCAAAGGCAAACACTTAGCCAACTGAGTCACCCAGGTGCCCGGTTTTTGTATCTTCCAAAAGATAATTAAGTTAGCTTGCTTAGAGTAGTGTTTTAGACTCCATGTTAACATTCTTTAGTGATGGGGCGCCTGGGTGGCTCAGTCATTAAGCATCTGCCTTCAGCTCCGGTTATGATCCCAGGATCCTGGGATCGAGCCCCACATCAGGCTCCCTGGTCCACGGGAGGCCTGCTTCTCTCTCCCACTCCCCATGTTTGTGTTTTCTCTCTCACTGTGTCTCTGTCAAATAAATAAATAAAAATCTTTGAAAAAAAATTCTTTAGTGAGTTTTGAAATCCCTTTAATGAAAACACTGTTTCTAAACATTAAATAGACTACAAAATGCCAAAATCCATTACACATAGGGAAGATATTATTTTGTAAAACTTCTTTATAGAAGTTTGTATATCCATGTATGTTTGTATTGGACTTTGATGTAAATATTAATAATGTAGATTCTATCAGAAAATGCAAAAGCCACTTTAGGATTTGAATACAAGATACATTTTGAAGAGAAAACAGATTTTAAGTGATTCTCTTAGTGGTAATAGCACCATTTTTGGCAAATGCAGCAAGGACAAAGATAGAATGAGAAAACAGAGAATAAAGTGGGATATGGGAATTTAATTTAGGGCCACTGCAATAGGGTAAGATGTATTGGGGCAGCTTCCAAGGGGATGAAGAAAGTCATAAAATTGGAGAGGCAGGTACTATTTAACATTTGACAGCCATATTTTGAACACTCAGAGTATGTCAGGCCCTCGTGTTTACATAAGCAAATTATAATGAGTTAGGTAGTGAGTGACTATTAACATAATTTTACATTTCTCCTTTGTAAGGCTTATTTAATCCAAACTGGCTTTGTGTGATGCTTTTTTACTCAGATCTGAAACCTACCTATTTGAGTTTGAGATTTCTAAGAATAGGTATTATGGTTCTCTTGAGAGCAATTAGGTCTTATTTAACGTTCTTTTTAAAATAGATGAAGCCAGTATCACAGGTGTTGAAGGAATACAGAGAATTGTAGTTAAATTTCTGTTCAAAGGTCTCTTTCTTAATTAGTCTTTATTTTTTTAAATATCAACTGGTATTTTTCTATTTAAGTACTTCTGCTTTCTGAATCAAAACTCTAAGGTGTTTGGAGGTGTTGCTGAGCATGTAGGTGAAGCAATTGCCTTAGGAGTTTTTATTTAATGTTCTTAAATAATCGCTCCAGGGTTGTTAAAACATTTTGAATAGGAATAAGAATATGTGATCTTCATCCTTGGAAAGATAATTTGCAGGCTTAGTTTACTACAGTATTTTTCTTTTTAAATTTAGCAATTCATGATGACCAATAAACTGGACACGGCAATGTGGCTTTCTCGCTTGTTCACAGTTTACTGCTCTGCTTTGTTTGTCCTGCCTGTTCTTGGGTATGTATAACGCGGATTTTCTGCCTTTGATATTCAGTTGTTTGGTTGGTTTTTCTGGACTACTTTTTATGTGCAAGGCTTGTTAAACTGCAAGAGGTTCTGGGACAGAGAAAACGCAGGTCTCATGCTTTAGGTGCTAATAACTCAGTAATAGTACCAACTGGAGGAATATTTTATGTCCTCTGCTTTGTGAAAGCACATATTTTTTTCATTTTTGATTTTTTTAACTTGAAGATGACTGCTTTATAAAATTCAGTTGGGTATATGTATGAAGTGATGCTTCTAAGAAGGTATAGTAGGCTCAAGTAGTTTTTCTCTATTGACAAGTGAGAAATTTAGGTGTTGTGCAATTATGATGCAATCCACAAAGGAGGAAGAGACATGGTAGTTGTTATGTCTCATGATAACCTCTCCTCTGATGATTTGCAGGTTGCATGAAGCTGCAAGCTTTTATCAGCGCGCTTTACTGGCAAATGCTCTTACCAGTGCTCTGAGGCTGCACCAAAGATTACCACATTTCCAGTTAAGCAGAGCATTCCTCGCCCAGGCTTTATTAGAAGACAGCTGCCACTACCTGCTGTACTCACTCATCTTTGTCAATTCCTACCCCGTTACAAGTATCCTTTTTGTGCCGTTTTGACAAGAAGTCACCTACCAAGCGGATAGGAGATCTCTTCTGATTATTTTTTGCAATAGGAGGGGTTCAGCAATGAGGGTTTCCTTGAACCTGGGTTGGCTGGTTTGTTGACACTTAATTTGAATGAAGATACATTTAGTGTAAGAATTTCTGACTCTAAAATGTGAAATCTAAATTTGAAGAGCTGACTGGGAATTTTAAATTTTGTACCTTTGTTCTTGCCTCTTGTAAGCTTCTCTATTAGCAGTGGATATTTTAAACTTCAAATTCAAAGCACAGGACTAGAGAGGACTTATTTTAGTATTTGTACCTTTTTTTTTTCCCCATTTAATTCACATCTTTGGGAAATTGTCCATATGTCTTTAAAGAAAGAGAAATCCTCAGCTCTTTCAACTCCTAGTGATCTAGAAACAAGGAAATTCATCAAGAAATAACTTATTTAAGCTGAAAATTGGATAATACAATAAAAATTTAGTATTTACTGTGGATAGAATAGAAAATAAGGACATATGTATAATCTTTGGAGCTAATGAAACTGAAATAACTCATTTGGAATTGTATGTTTACACATTTCAAAAGTGTTGGGTGATAATAGGTTTTCTCAAAAGGCTGGGGGAGGGTTGGGGAGGAGTGCTGCAGTTTAGTATGTTTGGGAAGCTCTAGATTAGATTAAACCGTTTTAAGTGGGTTTCTTTAGGACTTTTGATGTACTAATACTGTGAGGCAGAAGAGTTACTGGAGTTTCTCAGTCATTTTTGATAGTTCTGTCCCTCTGGTCCCTCTCTCCCTCCAGACAGTATTTTGTGCTTTAAGTGCTGCTCCTAAGAGTTCTTAAATGTTTCTGATATATCTGATATATTCATAAGTGATACATATGTCTACATAACTATACCTAATGGAAAACACAATAAAATGTGTCTCTAGGGCTAAATATTACATGTTTAGATAATACTTTCTATGTTCGTGAAGTACCAAATTTTAAATAGATTTTTAAAAAATCTTAAGGAAAAGAGAATAGGTAACTAAAATATTTTGAGTACCTATTTTGTCAGTGCATAGAACTTGGCATATTTATCCCTTGTAACCCTGAAAAGAATCAACGTATAATATATTTTTTTAAGATTTTATTTATTAGAGCACCAGTGGAGGAGAGGGATAAACAGACTTCCTACTAAGCAGGGAGCCAGACGTGGGACTCCTTGATCCCAGGACCCCGAGATCGTGACCTGAGCGGAAGGCAGCTGCTTAACCAACTGAGCCACCCAGGCACCCCTGGGTTTTAATTCTTTTTTTTTTCTTTTTTAAGATTTTATTTATTTGAGAGAGAGCATGAGAAGGGAGAAGGTCAGAGGGAGAAGCAGACTCCCCGTGGAGCTGGGAGCCTGATGTGGGACTCGATCCTGGGACTCCAGGATCATGACCTGAGCTGAAGGCAGTTGCCCAACCAACTGAGACACCCAGGTGCCCCTGAGTTTGAATTCTTAACTGGCTGATGTGACCAAGGGGCAAGGCCCTTAGCCTTCCGGACCCTCATCCACGAATAGGGCTAATTGTCATAGCCCCCATGACTGTATTTGTCACATGAGAGAACCCCTGTAAAGCAGAGTTTCCCAACGGGATGCCACACGTGGATTATACGAGGGGCATGATACGTGTTTTTCAGACCACAGACCAGTTGGGTGAGGCACGGACCTTCCAGATCCTCAGTCCGTGACTTCCGGCTGCAGGCAGCTTGCCTGTGTGCTGGCTGCCGGAACAGTATTTTCAGCGCATCCTGGTATGAAAAATGTGAGGAAGCACTGGATAGAAAAGCTCCTAAATGGTGCCCAGCTCTTGGTTGAGTCTGAAGCCGGAGGCAGCCGTCATTGCCGAGAGAGGGCGAGCAGCCTGGGGAATCCCACAGTTTGGGTGGAGATGAAGGCATCGGTGGGAATCACTGCCAGGAGCGAATTTCCCCC
>CM053604.1:28198062-28214102 GCA_028646535.1 Procyon lotor | reverse complement strand
TAGGGCTTGACCTTTTCATCTGGAGATCAAGTACCACCCTGAGATGGAGTCCCATGCTCTACCGACTGTGCCAGCAGGGGCACCCCTGAGGAAGTACTTTTTAAACCATTACCCCCAGACTCTTCACTAAGCAATTGTGATGAGGAAAGCAGGACCAAAGACTGCTTTATATTTGAAGGCCAAATTATTCTGGCCAGGATGGCCATTGTGGCGTTAAAAGTTGTAACATTTTGAGGTGGCCTAAATTTTGATTGAATTTAGCAAGTGTTTACAATATTTTATTATCTAATCGAAAAAACTTTTCACTATTGATTTTCTTAATAAAAAAAAACTGAGTTTTAGAAAATGAAATTATTTACAGGTAGAAGAAAAAACTTCATTTGGTTCCAGAGTAAAACATAACAAAAGCCATCAATGAAGTCTTTTTAGCAGGTACTGGTTCAGATCTATATTGGGCATGATACATAGCCTGTTTTGCAAAGTACTTGATAAATGTTAAATGTTTTCCTTAATTGTTTTCTCCAGTGAGTATTTTCCCAGTCTTGTTATTCTCTTTGCTTCATGCCGCCACATATACGAAAAAGGTCCTTGATGTAAGTAAAGCTATGCTGTTTTTTTGACTCCTGCATTGCAGATTGTTGGCATGAATTTGAGTTGTAAGACATTTTGGTATTTGTCACGGAAGTTTCCTTCAATCCCTGCAAACTTGTTGTAAATTAATAGTCATTTGAAAGTTTTAAGTTTGAAATTTTTTAAGTTTCACAAAATACACTTAATAGGTAGAGGATTATATTGCAGAATACCCTCTAGTTCCCAGAGAATTTCTGAGGTTTGAAATAGATCTCTTGTGTTTTTTATAAAAAAATCATTTAGGTTTGGTAAGTTGTCAGAGATCTCTTGTTCTGTCATTGCTTAATTTTAACATACCAGGTAAGTAGAGCACACTGAATTTCTTCTACATTAGTGTTCAGAACTGTGACTTTCTGAAAAGATTTTCTTATTCCTAGGTTGGAACAGGAAGCCTCACTTAATTGTGCCAGGCAGATTGACTGCATGTGCACTGACAGTTGAACTAAAATATCCAAATGTTTGACTTGTGTTGGCCTGTTTCTTTATCCCTATAGTTCTTTGGTCACAGCAGTAACTGGACTCTGTAATTTCTTTTATTTAGCTAAAGACTCACAAATATCTTAACTGTATTTATTACTAGGTAGTCTGATTTTGTTACGGTTAGATAGAAATAACCGCCATTTTTTTGTGAAACAATCTAATCTTTTTTTTTTTTAACAATTTAAAAATAAAGCCATGGAAATGACTTTATTTTTCAAATACACAAAATCCAACAAAGCAGGAAAATACCGTAACTTTTACATTATTTTGTAAACTTTTATATTGCCATTTCCAAAATGTCTTTTAATTGTATTACCTGTTGGATATGCTGTTTATCTAAAGAAAGAAGTTATTTGAGTAATTAAAAGTGCTTCATTATTTCTAATATTGTTTTCTTATGTTTTAGGCAAAGGGTTCAAATAGTTTACCTCTGCTGAGATCTGTCTTGGACAAATTAAGTGCTAATCAACAGAATATTCTGAAATTCATTGCTTGTAATGAAATATTCTTGATGCCTGCTACAGTTTTTATGCTTTTTAGGTAAGAAAAGAAATACATTTGTTTTGGGAGACAGATGACTAAGTAAATATAATAAATGTATTAACTCATTTTATCCTGCTTAAATCTGTTAAGATACTGATGTGCAGAGCTAGATTGATCTTAGTAGCCCTTTTTCATTTTATCGTAGAGAACCTGAGACTTTATGGTAAACCTTGGAACTTATTTATTATTCCTTGTGACTTACCATTTAACATTTTGAAAATTAATTTTAGAACTGATTTTGTAAGAATCTTGGGAAGCCTCATTTAGTGTATCTGCCATTAGATGATTTTTCTTTTAGAAAAATTTCAGAAAAATTATGGTCTGGTATTAATAGCTGCCTATTATTATCACCTCCATGTTTTGTTGTATCTTTTTTTTTAGATTTTGAGAGAGACAGAGATAGCAACAGAGATAGCGAGAGAGAGCTCTAGAGGGGAGGAGAGCATGAGCTGGGAGGAGAGGGAGAAGCAGGCTCCTTGCTGAGCAAGGAGACTGACTCACAGCTCCATCCCAGGACCCTGGGATCATGACCTGAGCTGAAGGTAGATACTTAACCAACTGAGCCACTGAGGCGTCCCTTGGTTTTTTTTAATTATAGAAGTAATGCATGAATAAAGAAAGCTATCCTGTTAGAAATAGACCTCTAAAAAAACCTCCCCATCAAGATTCTTGCATTTAAGTTTTAAAACTACATTTCTGGGGAGATGGGTGGGAGAAGGGGTAAAAAAGATGTTGGGGATTAAGGAGTGCACTTGTAATGAGCACCGGGTGATCAAAATTAAAACTTACAGAAAAAAGAAGGAAAGGGGAGGAGCATAAGCTTTGGTTACCAAGTCAAAAGTTCTTCTCTGTCTCTATTAATGTGTTTATCTTCTTTGCTGTGGATAGAAAAAATTACTAGCCTCAAAGCTAAATTGGAAAAAAAATAATTCAGATCAGCAGGAAAAAAGGTAAAACAACATTTTTGCCTGGATTATTGCTTTTTTAGTTTTTCAGTAAGAGGACATTACAGATAAAAGCTTAAATATCATTTGACTGAATCATTGCAGTTCTGTCCTTCTCTCCTATGTCTATGTGCATGTTGTACTTTAAAAATATTTATACAGATACGTAGAAGATAAATATTATGGGTGCAGGGTTTGGTTGGTTGGTTGTTTTTTAGTTTTTTATTTTGCGTCAGAATCCAGACCTGGATTCTAGTTGATGTGATCATTAACTTAGCCTTTTGTTAAGAACTGTGTAGTGTGTTCCCTTTTATATTTTGAGATGTATTTGTATATTTAAGGGCATATAGTTTTTTTTCTGCTTCAGTTTATTCATCTTTGAAATGGGAATGATAATGCCACTTCCCTCTTGGAATTGTTTAAGTGGATTGTATTGTAAAGTAAGCACTGTATTAGTGTCAGTTACATGCACTCGTGCATGTAAGTTTCTGGAAGGATATATTAGAGACTGAGCTGTAATTCTGAGGAAGGAGCCAACATGGATGATGGAAAATTTTTCATGGAACATTCCTTTCTCTCTTTGCTTTAGTATATGTATTTTTCAATTTGAAGAGTTAAAGGTTTGTCACAGGAGTTATTGGGAAAGTGAATGTAACCTGTAGTTTAGTGATTAATTTGTAATCACTAATTTTTATTATGAAAGTAATATCACAATTTAGAAGATAAGGTAAAAATTAACTTTAAAAACCACATTAGCATCTTTAATATATTTTTTCAAAAAGTTTTAATATACAGTTATAATATGTATAGTTTTATACTCTGCATTCTTCAGAATTGCTGTATGGTTTTCATAATCAAGATTTTAGGTAGTTGCATATTAACTCTGTCAAGTAAAAGTAGTATACATAGCCTTGATACCTAACTATCCAAATAGTGATGTTTAATTTGCAGTTACTGCTAGTGAATGTCTTAATCCAGATGGTCTTTCCTAGGAAGGAATTCTTGACTTAGAGTTTCATAAATATGTATATGGCTCTTAGGTATTAAAATTGCATTTAACCAAGCAAAATAGTAGAAGCTATGTGAATTACTAGGGAACCTGTGTGATTTTAGTAGTTTTTTTGTTTGTTTATATAAAATGAACCACTTTTCATTTACTATCTTATAAAGTTTCAAAATTCGATAATCAGTTATTAGTGGTAACTATGAAGCATTTATACATTTTCTTTTTTTCTTTTGAAAGATTTTATTTATTTGAGAGAGAGAGCAGGACTGGGGGTGGGGAGCAGAGGGAGAGAGAGAAGCAGACTCCTTGCTGAGCAGGGAGTGCACCGATTTGGGACCAATCCCAGGACTCTGAGATCATGACCTGAACTGAAGTCAGAGGCTTAACCAACTGAGCCACCCGGGCACCTATATACATTTTCTGGTTCATTTAGTAGCATTTAAACTTTTTAAAAGTAATACATACATGAGTATGTTTATAAAAATTTAAGTGATAACATTTTACCCATTAGCAATCACATATATTCCTTTATTTCATTGTTTTTTAAGTAAGCTCTATGTTCAACTTGGGGCTTGAACTTACAACCCCAAGGTCAAGAGTCGCATGCTCCACCAACTGAGCTAACCAGGTGCCACTCTTTTATTTCTTTCTTAAGAATAACTTTGATATGGGGTGCCTGGCTGGCTGTTCAGTGTCCAACTCTTGATTTCTGCTCAGTTTATGATCTTAGGGTGGTGAGATCAAAGCCCCGTGTTGGGGTCTGCACTCAATAGGGAGTCTGCTTCTCTCTCTCCGTCTCTCTCTGCCCCTTCCCTTGCTCGCACTCTTGTTCTTTCTCTAAAGTAGATAAATAAATGTTAAAGAAAAAAGAATAACTTTGATTTAGACTTGATAGGTATTACCATGACCATTTTTTATTTTATTTTACTTAGTGTGTGCACACGTGCAGCAAGCAAGCAGGGAGGGGCAGAGGGAGATAGAGAATCTTAAGCGGGTTCTGTGTTCCAACACTGAGCTGGATATGGGGCTCAGTCTCACGGTCCTGAGATCATGACTTGAGCTGAAATCAGGAATTGGATGCTTAACTGACTGAGCATCCAGTCACCCCTACCATTACCATTTAATGAATGAAGACACACACATTCTCCAGTTATTTGCTTTAAGTTTTGAGAGTATACATATGAATTGATAATGTATATGTCTTACCCTTGTATTTGTTTATTTCAGTGGTCAAGGAAGTTTGCTCCAGCCTTTTATATACTATAGATTTCTTACTCTTCGATATTCCTCTCGAAGAAATCCGTATTGTCGGTAAGCTGGTGATTAGTTTAACTGTTTTATTTGTTGAGAGTATTGTGAAATAGAGTATTTATAACTTGTAAGAGTTGTCTAGCTTTTATATTAGAATTTAGAACCAAGTGATATTTTTGTAAATTTAAGTTCCAGGCCTTAGTAGGATTGGTGAGGTGGTTGTATTTCTTTTTAGAAACTGAGGTCAGATATACCTTGATGTCCACTAAATAGTATGCACATAAAACAGTATTCAAGTTTAAGGAATTTAAAGATGTCTAAGACATTAGTCCCAAACTCAAGACACTTTCCTAATTGACGAAACAAAACCATATGTCAGATAATAAGGAAATAATAGTTCAGGATGCAGTGTTCACAAACTCATATATGATGCACTGTTAGGTTTGTTTTATCGTATCAATACTGTAGTCCACAGAAAGGAGAGATCAGAAAATAAAAGGAGCCTATGAAAGTTTCACAAAGCAGAGATTTTAATTTGTTCAAGAAAGATTAAATCCTTCAAATAGAGTAGGCGAAAGCATTTTAGGTAGGAAAATAGTAGGAACACAAGGTCAGAGGCAAGAGGTAACAGGCCTCTTTAAGGGGCATTGAATGGACCTGATCATATTCTTCTGATAGCCTTGTGCAGAATAGTTTGGAGTGGAAAAATGAGGAATCAGTAATAGTTTAATAGGTTACTGTAATGTTCAGGAATGGAGGCTTCAGTGATACAGTAAGTTATGCATGTGGATCTCAGAAGATAGAGTGAAACTGAAATGAAAAGCTGGGGGTTTTTTATTTTGTTTAAGATTTTATTTATTTATTTGACAAAGAGATCACAAGTAGGCAGAGAGGCAGGCAGAGAGAGGCGGGGAAGCAGGCTCCTCACAGAGAGCCCGATGCGGGGCTCAATCCCAGGACCCTGAGATCATGACCTGAGCTGAAGGCAGAGGCTTTAACCCACTGAGCCACCCAGGCGTCCCTTTTTGTTTTTATTTTTGTTTTTTTTAAGATTTTATTTATTTATTTGACGAGGGAGAGAAAGAGAGAAGATCACAAGTAGGTAGAGAGGCAGGCAGAGAGAGAGGGGGAAGAAGGCTCCCCACCGAGCAGAGAGCCCGATTCGGGGCTCCATCCCAGGACCCTGAGATCATGACCTGAGCCAAAGGCAAAGGCTTAACCCGCTGAGCCACCCAGGCACCCTGAATAGCTGTTTTTAATAGTTTCTTGGATATGTTACTGAGAATACTAATGTTAACATAGTTTTTGTTTACAAATTTAAAATAAATTCATTGTATAGTAGAATTCAGTCGGAAATACAGTGAGTGTTTTAGCATGATCTTTATTTTCATGAGCAAAGTGAAAAGAACTGAAATTGAATGCTGGTTCATCATTTGCCAGGTGCTTAACTTTAGGCAAGTTATTTAAATTTTAATTTCTTCATTGGTAGAGGAGAAAATCTCCTGGGGATGAAATGAAGTAATGTTTTAAAAGTGCTTAGATTCTATTGTGTTTTTAATACATAGTTTATTTTCCTTTTTCTGTGATTCTGATTATCCTTGGAGGGGCTTTTATGTTCTGTTAGACAATGTCTTTCTAAAGTAGAGCTTATTCAGACATAGCTTCTTAATGAGTCCCTAGTCAGAAATAAACTTTTGGATTTACTTGATTCCCTGAGTTTTTGCCCTTGTTTTTTATCTGGTTCATGTATTCATTTCAGACAGTATCTTCTGGTCCCTTGCCCTAGTAATCCATTTTTCATTAGCAGATTGTTTTTCTCTGCCTCTTTATACCCTTTTTATCTCTACTCCCATTTTTCCCACGTGCCCTTAAGTCAGATTAGCACAGAGAAAAATTTAAAAGTGTCCGGTGGGATAAAAAAGGCGAGAACAGCAGTGGATCCAGGTAATACAAATATGTGCTAATAAGCATTTTCAAAGATCTCCCATAAGCACACAAAACAAATCAAAATAGTGGAAAGGTAATGGGAAATATTTGAGTTTATAAATATTGATAAACAGCCTATAAAACTACATTTTCTGTGCTACACTCTTTTATTAGGGATTTTGCCAGTTTGTACCATTTTCACTTATGATACCCATTCTCATATTAGTGGTATCAGTCCTTTATAGATGTCTAGTGTAGATTGTTCAGAGCTCTGCTGTCTAACGTGGCAACCACCAGCCACATTCGATCTTTTTTTTTTTTTTTCAAGTAGGCTCCATCCCCAGTGTGGAGCCCAATGTGGGGCTTGAACTCAAGACTCTGAGATCAAGACCTAAGCTGAGATCAGGAGTCAGATACTTAACTGATTGAGCCACCCATGTGCCCCACATTTGACCATTGAAATAAAAATTAATTAAAATTCGTAAACTTTAGGGGCGTCCTGGGTGGCTCAGATGGTTGAGAGTCTGTCTGCGGCTCGGGTCGTGATCCCGGGGTCATGGGATCGAGCCTCCTGTCGGTCTCCCTGCTCTGTGAGGAGTCTGTTTCTCCCTCTCCCTCTGTTCCCCCTGCTTGTGTTCTCTCGGTCTCTCTCTCTGTCAAATGAATAAATAAAATCTTTAAAAAAAAAATAAAATTTGTAAACTTTAAACTCAGTTCCTGAGTCACATTAACCAGTTTCATGCATTCAGAAGCCATGTGTGGCTGTTGGTCACCCTATTCGACAGCACAAACACTTTGATCATCACTAACCATTTATTCTTAGTGCTGCTCCAGCCCTGTGACTTGGTCTAGATTATGCCACGAATAGAACCTGGAGTGAAAGAATTAGCCCTGTGACTTTAGGCAAGCCATTGATCTCTTGGCCTCATCTGTAACCTGAGGGGTTTGCTTAGAGTATTTTCAAGGTGCCATTTAGTTTTATTGACTAGAGTCATTTATTCAGAAGACAGTGATTGTGTGTTGAAGTCTGAGTTCTGGCCCATGCGTGCCTGAAAGTGCATGTTGCTGGAGTTAAGGTTGAATATAGGGAAGGGATGAAGATCTGTGCCTGGAAGGTGAGAGAGGGACTAGATCATGAAAGGGGTTGGAATTTATTTCAAGATAGGGGAAGAAGAGCATTTGAAGTTCATGATATGGAGGGGTTGAGAATATGATGAGATCTGATTTAAAAATATTTTAGAAAATGCATTATAGCCTCAGCAAGAGGAAAAATAGACCACTTTAGAGACTGTGAGAGTAGTGCAGAGCCTAAACTAATTCCATGTAAAATAAAAGGGATAAATTTGAAAGACTTAGCAGGTAGGAGCTTCGGGTTTGGGGAAGACTAAGATAAGGATGCCCAATACAGGATTCAGAAGTGTAGAACAGGAATTGTCTTTATGCAAGATGAGTCGGCAGATAAAGTGAAAACTCAAAAGTGAATAATCAAAATTACTTTGGGGAATCTTTGAAAATCTCTTGTAAATTACAGTTCAATCAACATACATGATCTTGTGTCTGCCAACCTATACAATGTATGTGTGATGTGTACAGTATGTAATAAAGAGTCCTTTGGAGGCAGCAAGCACACTAAAGGTCAACAACGTGTTTTGGGCACAAATTTGCAACACACCTGGAATATAGGAGTCATGACAGAGAGTGGGAGAGGAAATGAAACAGAAAATTTGATGAATACCGGATTCTGAAGGACATTAAATGTTAAGGAGTTGGACTTTAGCCTAAAGGTAGACAAAAGCTAGTTTGATCAGTGGGATGATTCTACTGGGAAATGGAATTTATTGAGTATCTTCTATGCTCTCTCACTTAAATTACTCTACAACTGACTCCATGAAGTACGTATTCCTATTTTGTAGATGATATTCCTATTTTGTAGATAAGGAAAGTTCTGAGAGGCATCATGTTTAAGGTAATAGTTTTCATTTTTGTTTTTTTTTCTTTTAATTTTATACAAGATTGATTGTTCATGCACCACACCCAGTGTTCCATGCAATACGTGCCCTCCTCAATACCCACCACCAGGCTCGCCCAACCCCCCGCCCACCTCCCCTCCAAAACCCTCAGTTTGTTGCTCAGAGTCCATAGTCTCTCATGGTTCATCGTCCCTCGTTTTTGTTTTTTTAAAGATTTATTTATTTATTTATTTGAGAGAGAGCGAGCGTGAGAGGGGAAAGGTTCAGAGGGAGAAGCAGACCCCCACTGAGCCGGGAGCCCGACCCAGCTGTTGCTCAACCAGCTGAGCCACCCAGGCACCCTAAGGCAGTAGTTTAAGGAAAATAGTAGATGGGATTGCCCATAGTATATAATTTTCACTCTGTTGCTCTCTTTTTTAGAACCAGTTGAATATACCTATGTTAAATGTGAAAATAATGTGACTCTACTGTAAAGATATAAATCACTCTTTATCTCAGCCCTCAGAGATAACCATTTATTAGATGCTTTTGTTAAATGAGCTCCCCCTCCCCCCACGTCCCCCCCCAAAACCACACAAATGTTGATTTTGAGAATTTTATTCTGTGCGTTTCCTACAGAGCATTCTAGTTATTCCTTTTACTTCAGATTCTTTAGTGACTGTGGGAAATTCCTTCGTCAGCATTTGTTTTGTATTCTTTTTTCTTTTGTGTCTGAACGAAAACTGTTTTGTCTTGCAGGACCTTGTTTAATGAACTGAGGATTGTTGTTGAACACGTAATAATGAAACCTGCTTGCCCACTGTTTGTGAGAAGACTTTGTCTCCAGAGTATTGCTTTTATAAGCAGACTGGCACCAACAGTTGCGTAGTTTAACATCCAGCTAAGTTATATATAGTAGAAATAAGCATTTTTAGCAGTTGGTACTTCTGCTAGGGGTTGTTAATTCCAGGTGTAAAACTGACCTCAATCCAATTTACATAAATGCATTTCTCAATGGAAAAATTATCATTTTCCTGGCATGTTAAATCAAGCCTTTTAAAAAGTTCCCAAGAAAATTTTACTGTGCTGTGTTGTTAATGGTTAAGGAAGTTTCTATCTTGTGATAAATGTATCAAAAATTTTTTTAAATGCTGCTGTGCCTTTATCATGAAGTACATTTATTTCTCTTGTAAAAGTAGCTTTAAAATTTCTTTCAACCTAATTGGTACCCTAAATTTATATCTGGCATGATTTCATTATGGTAATATTCACATACATGACTTCATTATATTTTAAGACAGTATTCTTTCGCCATTCAGTAATTTTGGTTGATGATTTTAAAAGAAACATTTACCACTATATTTAATTTCAGATTGTCATTAAATTAAATAATTAAATCAAATTGTTATTGATTTTCTACTGCTTTGTTAGGATTTGTTTTGGATATACCACTTTAAGAGGAATTTTGCATGCATCTTGCATCTTATGCTATAATCTTCCAAAATTTTATTTCTATAACTACTTAATGTGGCTTTGAATATTTTTTTAAAAAGGCTGAACTGTAAGTGTGTTAGCCAATTGGGTCAGTATCTGGGGTCACAACTAGTTCGCATCAGAAAGCCTTAGTGGTTATACAGCTTTCCTTTAGAGACCCATTAAGTAACCTTTCTCAAATACGAAAACTTTTACAAATGTGGACACATAAATGATTAGTATTACAGTTTATAGAATACTTAGATTCTTGACTGCCAATTTTCTTGGTTTCTTAGGCTTGAGTTTTCATAGACAGTTGCAGCAGTTCAGATGTCTTTTGAAAGGAATGTAACTGAAGATTGAGCATATGCCTTTGCTTGGGGTCTGTTCTGAAATAATAATGAAGATTATCCTGTAGATTACATACTTACCATCAAATCTGATTTAAAAGGTTAAATGGAAAGTTTTATAGGTAAGATAATTGATTGGGAATGGGGCTGGAAGATTTGTGGGGGGATAGTGTCCATTTTAATTTCGTAATGCATAGGTAAATTTGGGAGTCTTGGGTGTATTATGCAGCTGTGATTTGAGTTGTATAATATGTTAAATCCTGTTTGTTGAGCTGCCATCAACTTCTTTATAAAATTCATTCTGATCTTTATTACTGTTGCATGATTGGGAATGTTTAAAACACTGCAAAAGTTTTAGTACACAGTAATGTAATGGTTTTTGTAACCAGTTTTCTTCTGTCTGCATGTAATTGGATTTCTCAGATACATTCATTAGTAACTTGTCAGTAACATCAGTTTTCCTTTTGTTTAACTTTCCCATCTCTGGAAATGTGATGTCTACTTGATAGCTCAACTGTAGCCAACTGGTTTTGTATTTTTGTAGTATTTATCTAGTAAGTTAGAAAAGCAGCTTCATTTGCAATACAGTTGATTAGGTTGGGTGGGTGGGTGGGTGTGTGGTTAGCCTCATTATCACTATATATGTAATCTGATGGTTTTAAGAACTAATTTTCTAGAGCAATAAAGTGACTATAATGTTAAGTAAACAGTATATTATTGGTTCCTAATGATGTCTTTAAAAATTGAGTCTTGAATTATATCAAGAAATTTTGGCAGCTGAAGTCATATTTATTTTTAAGTTACGAGTTTTTTTTCCTACAATTTTTTAAAATCTTGAGATAATTTTAGATTTATAAAGAGTTGCCAAAATAGAGTTCTTGTATACCTTTTAGTCAGCGTCCCCTTATATTAACATTTTACGTAACTATACAGCATTTATCAAAACTAAGAAATTAACCATGGAACAATACTATTAATTAAAGTATAGAACTTACTCAAATTTCACCATTTTTTCTGTTAATTAATTTCCTTCTTGTGAGCTGTTTTTACTGATTGTCTTTTAATGACCTATAAGTATGCCTCTGTTTTGAGTTTTTCCTCTTTAGTTTGGAAATTACTGTTGGCCAGAAAGATTTCCCCAGAGGAAATAATTTCATGTTGGTTTTGACAAAAAGAATTTGAATATTAAAACTTAACATTATGTAAAATACTCTGTTTTAAAAGTTGAGGCTTTTTAATCACATAACAGGATTATATTTCTGATATGCTCATGTTGGACTGTTCTTTAATGGAAGGCTTGGTTTTTAAATAAAACACTCCTCAACTCATGAAAAAATAAATTTTACAATTTGAGCATTACCAGATGTTTAGTTTGCATGAGCTTGTAGCTAGGAATCCCATGGTACATATATGTACAGCCAGCTGATTTGGCATCTGGAATTATAGTTTAATATGTACATCTATCAAATTAAAATTAAGGAAATCCAGTAGCAATATACGGAATGAATGAAGTAGAAGAAACTATAGCATAGCTGAACTTCATTTTACTTCCAGGTTTAATAAAGTTAACTCCCACAATACCTAATTCTTTAGAAGTGGTAGTGCTATTCTTCTAGTACTTTTAGATATTAAACTTTCTTGGACAGATGGAAGCCTAACATAAAACCTACTTTTATTATAACAGGAATTCCGTATTCCTTTTGTATACTTGATTCCTTGTGAATTTAAACTCTTATTTAATATCAGTCCAAAACTGAAATTTCTTAAATAATAATTTTGTTCCTGGAAGTAAGCGAGTAATTAAATTTAGGTGATTTAGGAACTTCCATTACAAGAAAGATCAAGGCATGCTGATACTAAACCAGAAGTTTTTATGAAAGACTTAGGAGGTCTGTTTTACAACTATGAATTGTAAAACCATCACAATACCTTTTCTTTCTAAAAATCAAGATCAAAAATTCTGATTAGGTTTGTACTTCAGCACATGAATATTAGTCAATGTGGAAAGGAAGATGAGTGTATATTTAGTAAGATAAGTGGAACTGAGAGATTTCGTGTGTTTTTTAAAGTTTGAGATCAGAGTGAATGAAATTAATTTTGAGGGATTATGGTTAAAGACTCTTATCTAATCCTAAGGAGTTTATTTTGATTAATATAATTATTCTGAAACTCTTCCCCCACTCATGGCTGCCCAGATCCCTCTAGGATCTGTTAGCCTCAAAGCTACTGCCCAAATTCAGATCAATTTTGATTCTGACTCTAATGAAATCTCAAGGGAGAAAGTAATCCCACACAGTTATGGATATGATCAGTAGGTGGCACTCTTTCCTCAGGTCACAGGCCCTGTTGGAAGGTTAAATGCCACCAAAAGTGCAGTCAGCCATAAAACCAAGGATCTGATTTCACCCTTTTTAATCTGTAATTACTCAAAATTCAGTAAATATTTATTAAGCATTTACTGTGCATACATAGTAATGTACTTAAACTACATTACTATGTACTCAATTATATTGAAGTCATAGTGAAATACTGAAATTGTTTACTTTCCTATTGTTTACTTTCTAGTCAAATGGTAATATAGGCCACAATTAGGAGTGGCATTATTCAGGTCATGGGCTCTGTGTTGTTGTTCTTTTTTTCTTTATAAGTAGTGCCTAAATCACCTAAATATGCATCAGTTATAAAATTGTTCTTTGTCCTTAATTTTCAGATGTGTAGAAAAATGGTACTTAAAATTTTTTCATGGTCCTTTTGTAGGTACACAAGATACAGCCAGTTCAACCTCTTAAAATTTAGACTTCTCATGGTAATATAAAAGCATATTGGGATTTTTTGGTTATTTTATCAAGAATAATAACTAGACTTGAAAATTCAGTTTGAGTTGCAGAGACAATTAGTGTTTCTTTTACACCTCATTGGAATTTCTCTAGGATCAGGAGAATTCTGCAGAGGCTATATGATAATGTAGTTCAATAGATAGTGTGCCAAAGGTATATGTTTATAAATCCAGGAGTCTTTTCCAGGATTTGTTTTAATGAACAGCCCTCTTTAATATTCAGAATGGAAAGGTGTTACTGGATCTGGTATTAAGGGTAAGAAAGGAACTGCTAAAAGTTTGGAAGGATTCCTGATAGCAATTATTCTAGATATGTGTACCTTCTAAGGTGGCATTCGAGTGGGTTCTTAGAAGGAACCTGATTTTTCTGGGTGTGGTATGAACACTATAGAGTGCTCTTATGCAGTGCAAATAGGAAAGCTGCATTGAGTTTGAGTTGATACGACAAGAGAGAAAGTACAGTATTTTTAAAATCCATAGAAGATTCTGTTTCTTAGGAAAGTTATAAAAATTGATGAAGAAGGAAAGTCTCAAGTTTATTTCCCATTTTCCTTCATAGCGTTCTTAAAGCTAACTTTTTGATATGCTCAGTCCTTTTAAATTAAGTTTTTTTCTTGGTTCATGACAGTTGAGTTCCAGATTTTCTTTTGTACCTTTAAAGCGGAACAATTGCTTTTGACATGAATACATCATATATATTTGTAAGTTGAGACCAAATGGGCAAAGTCTTGGGCAGGTAACATTCGTGATGTGTCTATATTGGAACAAATGTAAAAGGGTCACAAAGATTAGAAAGAGTCATAAAAAACTGCTTGATTTATAAATGCATTAATTCTGGTGCTCCATATAATGGGATATATTGAACTAAAAATTTGTATATATAGTATGTCAGCTTTTCTTAGTAACTTCTCTTGAATTCATTTTTAATATCTAATATTGTACAGGTTGGGGAGTTATACTCTTCAGGCCAGTACTATCCAGACTGTATAAATTTATAAAATAAATTGAAAAATTCATCATTCTCCTATACTCAAGACCAACGCACATAAATGCTAATGTAGGGCTCAGAGGGGAAATATATTTCTCCTGAATATTTGAGAAAATGTGAAGTCCTTTCAAGAAAATCTAATAAACATAATAATCATAGCCTGCTGACACTAAGGAAAAAGGACCTCATTCGCTGTTTCTTTTATGCAGCGATTTACTGGTCCCTACTGATTTCCAAATTGGATCACTGTAGTAAATTATCTATGCTGGTACCTGTGAAAGTAAGCCCTGGGATCCATATTTGTTTTGTGTTCTGCTTAAATCAGCAAGAATGATAAATTTGATGATGTGAAATTGAAAGTGTCAAGGGCTTTCTTTGGTGATTGAACAAAATGATGTCTCCACTTTAATTTATTGTGACCCTTTTTCACACTCTGTGCTTTGTATATCTAATATTTATTTCAATACAAATTAAATTCTTGTTCCTTCATCTGTATTGTTATATATCTAGGATTTTATTGATGTAAAAATCGAATTGTGTAATAAAAATCTCTCTGGATTTAAGCAGATTTGAAAATATTATGTTGCAAAAAAACATTTACAGTTAGAATTCAGCTTTCCATTGTGCTTCCATTGCCTTATTGTTAGAATAAGGTGAATTTGAACACTTCTGTTTTCCTTAGCCCATCACAAATAATAGAAATGGTGTAATTTTGTGGTTTAAGGTGAAACTGAAAAAGAAAAGTTATAGTGAATCTCTCAGCTGTTTGAGTGCTTACTTCTGTACTTTTTTTGTTTGGTGAGATTTACAGCCTAGTGGATAGGTTATTTATAACCCTCAAATTATTTACAATGTACAGTATAGCCAAAGTATTCACTAAATCAACACAGGATAACATAAAGGAATATATTTTCCTGTTAGGTGTTTAGAATTGGCAGATATTTTTTGTGGCAGTTTTAACAACTTGTACTAAGCAAAATGCTGTACAATTATGTAGTTTATGCTATTTTTTTTTTTTTTTTGGTTGAATTCTTCAAATTTGGACCTCTGCAACCATTATGACCAAGAATTCCATGAGTAACAGGTCATTTCATTTAAATAACCAAAACCCTCAAGACAAAGAATTGAAACTTGCAGTGATCCAGAATAAAATGGATGTATTATTTCTTTCTGTCATTAACTCCTAAAAGATACAGTTGTATATGCAGGTTTCTCTGATCTGAAATAATGGTCCTTGATGCAGTGAACTATCAGATTCATGTTTTACAGTTCATTTTAGTAATAGCCAAAGCATATAGTTCATCTTATGAAGTGTTTAGAAAATATGCTTTTTATTCCTTTATCTAAAAAGCTAAATTTCCTTTTGGGGCTTACAGTCTTATTGGGCTTATTTTGAATTAATGTTTTATATATGAACTGCATATTTCTCTTTCCCAAGGACAGTTCACGATTAAAAAAAAAAAACAAAACAGAACATTTCTTTAAAAATACTGGAAGAGGGGCACCTGGTTGGCTCAGTGGGTAGAGCATGCGACTCTTGATCTCGGGGATGTAAGTTCAAGTCTCACGTTGGCTGTAGAGATTACTTTTTTTAAAAAAGTTGAAAAAATTGGAACAGCTTTTAGAAAACTATTTTAGAATTTTATATGGGCATATTGCTGGGA
>CM053604.1:28186591-28197562 GCA_028646535.1 Procyon lotor | reverse complement strand
TTTTACATGGCAGATGACATGTAATCTCTGTCATCTCTTTCTCTTTCTCTGTCATCTCAATCTCTTTCTCTGTGGAAAACTTTTCCACAGAGAATTTTCCTGTTCACAGTCCCTCCTCAAGAGTTGCATCAGCTTCTGGGGTTCACCTGCCAAGTTGGAGGAACTTAACCCTTGGTTCTGGGGCAGGTGGGAAAACAGAGGCCATAGTCTTCCTGTTTTGTGGCTACCTGTGGGGGAAGATTTCCTTCTCACTCGAGTTACATGTCCCTCAAGTGTCAGCTGTGGCTCTGCTCTGTGTTGTTTATATTTGGGTAGCCAGGGTGCGGACTGTCCCTATATGGAACATGTGGTCTTGTCACAGTGAAAAGGGAATTGTCAGATCATGGGAAATCTTTTAAGGCATCTGCTTAGAGTGGTCTATGTCATTGCACTCACATTTCATTGGCCAAGATAAGTCACATGACCAAGCCTAAAGCCAATGGAGGGAGGAGGAAGTACAGTTCTCCAATAGGGTTGGACTGCAAATATGGCCGAAAGTATTTGGGACAACAATACAGTCTTATCTCATTAGTCCTCTGGGATTGACAAGAGGTAAAGATATTTGGAATATTTGTAAGATAGTTCTGCAGAATGTTGGCTTTCAAAGTCTATTTGGGTGAAATAAAACAAACAAACACATAATGTGGGGTGCCTGGCTGGCAGTAGGTAGAACATGCAACTCTTGATCTCCGGATTGGAAATTCAAGCACCACCTTGGGCATAGAGATTACCTAAAAATAAAATCTTTAAAAAACAAATGAACCAATGAACAAGGAATGTCATCATATTGTCTTTAGTGAAGTGCTTTAAAGTAGGCTACAGATCAGAGTTGTCCAACAGAAATACAAGTCGTATATTGAATTTAAAAGTTTCTAGTGAATTTGGGGCACCTGGGTGGCTCAGTTGGTTAAGTGTCTGCCTTTGGCTCAGGTCATGATCCCAGGGTCCTGGGATTGAGCCCAGAGTTGGGCTCCTTGCTCGGTGGGGAGTTGGCTTCTCCCTCTCTCTGTGCCCCTCCCCCCTGCTTTCTCTCTCTCCCTCTCCCCTTCTCACTCTCAAATAAATACATGAATTTAAATAAACAAATAATAAATAAATAAAATTTTCTACTAAATTAAAATATAACACATGGAGTTAATTTTAATATATTTATCTAACCAATATATCCAAAATCCTATCATTTCATTGTGTAATCAATATTGCAAAATGTTAATCAGATATTTTCCATTCTTTTTTTCATATAAACCTTTAAAATCCGGTGTAGAGGGGGACCTGGGTGGCTCAGTGGTTAAAGCCTCTGCCTTCGGCTCAGGTCAGGATCTCAGGGTCCTGGGATTAAGCCCCACATCCCATCCGGCTCTCTGCTCAGTGGGGAGCCTGCTTCCCCCTCTCTCTCTCTGTCTGCCTCTCTGCCTACTTGTGATCTCTCTCTCTCTCTGTCAAATAAATAAAAAAATCACAAGTAAATAAATAAATGAATGAAATCTGGTGTATATTAGAGCACATCTTAGTTTGGACTAGTCACTTTTTATGTTTTTTAAAAATATTTATTTATTTACGGTCAGAGAGAGAGAGTGCAAGACTGTAGGGAGAAGGGGCAGAGGGAGAGGGAACAAGAATCTCAAAGAGATTCCCTGCTGAGCATGGAGCCCAACATGGCTTGATTTCATGACCCTGAGATCATGACTTGAGCCCAAATCAACAGTCAGATGCTTAACCGACTGAGCCACCTAGGCACCCCTGCACTAGTCACATTTTAATTGCTCGTTACGTGCAGGTAATGGGGGTACCTGGGTGGCTTAGTCGTTAGGCATCTGCCTTCCACTCAGGTCATGGTCCCAGAGTCCTCGGATAGAGTCCCGAGTCAGACTCCCTGCTCCTCGGGAAGACTGCTTCTCCAGCTCCCCCTGCTTGTGTTCTCTCTTTCGCTGTCTCTTTCTCTGTCATAATAAATAGACAAAAATCTTAAAAAAAAAAAAAAAAGCCAAAACCTAAGTGCATGTAGTAATGACTACCAAATGAGACAGCACATGTCTATACAACCCAACCTGTTTGTTCTAGTAGAAGCAGACTGATAGATAGACCCTTAAAACTAGAGGTCAACATCCTTCTTTGTTAAGTGCAGGTTCAATACCTTTCAGGAGACATAAGTGGATTTCGGGTATAGTTATTTAACTATTGAATACTTAACTATATGCTCTTTCACCTCATGAAGAAATATATTAAAGCAAATTAAAACTTTTCTCAGACTTTTACTGAACTTTCATCAGCCTTTTAATTGATGAACAGAAGCCAGCTGAGCCAAGAATGTATGAACTTGAGGGGCGCCTGGGTGTCTCAGTGGGTTAAAGCCTCTGCCTTTGGCTCAGGTCAGGAACTCAGGGTCCTGGGATCGAGCCCCACATTGGGCTCTCTGCTCAGCAGGGAGCCTGCTTCCCCCTCTCTCTCTGCCTGCCTCTCTGCCTACTTGTGATCTCTCTCTGTCAAATAAATAAATAAAATCTTTAAAAAAAAAGAATGTATGAACTTGACATGGATTTCTGGTTATTAATATTTTTGCCAAATATATCTTCTAATACCATCTACAGAACGAGGGTGGGGAGGAATGACTTCTTGACCACATTTTTTTTTAAAGATTTTATTTATTTGGGGCACCTAGGTAGCTCAGTGGGTTAAAGCCTCTACCTTCAACTCAGGTCATGATCTCAGGGTCCTGGGATCAAGTCCCGCATCTGGCTCTCTGCTCGGAAGGGAGCCTGCTTCCCCCTCTCTCTCTGCCTGCCTCTCTCCCTACTTGTGATCTCTCTCCTCTCTGTCAAATAGATAAATAAAATCTTTAAAAAAAAAAAAAAGATTTTATTTATTTATTTGACACAGAGAGAGAGAGAGAGAGAGATTACAGCCTGAAGTGGGGCTTGATCCCAGGACCCTGAGATCATGACCTGAGCTGAAGGCAGAAGCTCAACCCACTGAGCCACCCAGGTGCCCCTTGACCACATTATTTTAAGTGTGGTTATAAACAACGTGTCTTTAGCACAACTTCCTTTAATGGATATGTTAATAGTTTGGCATTACTTTGGGATGAACGGAAAGAAACATTTGCTTTCTCTCTTGAGATAGTAAATAGGAGTGTCTTTGCAGACATTGATGAAAAGTAGTCATGAATCAGCCATAATGGTATAAGACAAAGTTTCCAGATTAACAAGGGTAAAGGGATCATTATTAATGGTGAAAAAAAGAAGGCTAAAAAAAACCTCCACAGAAAACATAAAACTAAGCTAGCGGTTCCCTAATATTTAAGTGTTCAATGGTAAATGAAACTGCACAGTGTGCTTACTTAACCCCAAGGAATGCTTTGTGGTTAATTCATCTTGGTAGGTCCCTATTTTGGATATGCTTATATCCATAACACCTACCACAGACATGGGCATATAGTGTCTAGTCCATTAGTACCTGGTGAATTGAGTTAAAGTTAGCCATCTCAAAGCCTGTGTGTCAGAGGGAGAGTAAATGAGTAGTTACCCATTGGGGGGTGGGTGCAGGGGAGTTGAAATGGGCAGGGAAAACTCCAAACAGAATGGCAAGAATCCTGGAGACATTCACACTAAATGCTGACATGACTTGAAATGGCTCTGAGGAATCCTAATCTTCAAAATAGGTACTACATGTGGAGCCTGGGTGGCACATTCATTTAGCATCAGACTCTTGGAATTGGCACAAGTGGCGATCTCAGGATCCTGAGATCAAGTCCCACATCTGACTCTGCAGACTCTCTGCCCCTCCCCCCAAATAATTTAATTAATCTTTAAAAAATTGATACTACATGAGAGTAAGAAAATCATTCATAGCCAGCCAGTTTTGATGAGACAAAACCCTTTATTATATTAATTATATATTATTATATAATATATTATATTTTATTATATATAATAAATATGTATATTTATTATATATTATTATATTTATTATATATTATAATATTAAAATACTATGTGTTTTATTTGCAATCCAAAGGAAATTTCTCTTGGTCTGGTCTTGAACTAGCTTTAGGTCAAGATAAATACCTATATTTATATTTAAAATATATTCATTATATACTATATAATATATATAATATTTATTATTTAAAAAGTAAATATATTTTATATATTCATATCATATAAAAATATATATTAATATTATATATTTATAACGGATGTATATCCATAAGTATATATATTATATATATTTACATATAATTTATATTCTATAAAATATTAAAAATATTAAAATATATTTATTTAGATAAATCTAAATACCTAGATTTAGCACTATCTCTTCTAGGTGACTAATGTCTTCAGAAGCAGCCCAACAATGTGAAATAGTTTATATAAGTCCCCAACAGGGACACAAGTTACTCCAACAGCTGCATTCCCTCATATCAGGAAAAAGAGTCAAATGTATTTCTTGGCTACTGCAAAACCTCAGAAGTTTGAAACATACTAGCACAGAAAAAAAATGAGCTATGATTCAACCACTTGCTCTCATGAAAAGCATCAATAATAATGTGTAATAATTTAATAATGATCTCGTTATTATTTATTAATAATTAATTTAAATTTAATTAACGATAATTTAATTTAATAATTTAATACATTTAATAATGTGTAAAATTCACAGGCTGCCCAAATAAAAGAGTTCTCAAACATCAGTTAGCAGAGTCCCTTTCCTTTTGCAAACGGGACAACAATGGACAAGAGAAGTGAGGTGAGTCAAGCTTTCAGTCTCGTGATGTGATGTGACAGTGACTTTACTGCTCACTATCTAGAAAGTCCTTCTAGCCTAGGGTGCTCCGTTACTCCATAAGAGGGACACGTTCTTAAACATAACTGGGACATTGGTTTTGACACATCGGAAACAACAAAAAAACATAACTGAAACATCAGTAACAATTTGTTCAGTAACATGGTTTTTTTTTTGGTAATAATTCAAATATGCTGGTATGCATTAGCTAAAACATTGTGTGTGTTTATGCTATGACCAAAAAGAACCATGTTACTGAGGAAAACCATGGTTACTTAGAGATTAAGGGCTTGACTCTGGAATATGGAACTTTTCTATATGGTGACATGGTGAAGTGATTAAGAGGTCTCAGGATCTCATCTAAACCTAAGTATCCCCAAAGGTCCCACCTCCAAATACTATCATGGGGTGGGCAGGGCTTCAATTTAATGAATTTGGTTGAAGGGGGCAAAATTCAGTCCATGGCCATCAGGAAACCCACATGTACCAGATTTTTCTTTCTTCTAAATATCGGTAGATGATGGCATGGTCATGAACAGAGAGGAGAGAACTATACCCGCCTGTTCCCTCAAGCCCAGCTCTTCTGGGTATCTGTAATGTGATCTAGGACTAACATGATCCCTGCTCATCTTGCGATTTTGCTGAACCGTACTCAAGCTTTCTTCTCAAATTGCTACACCAAAATTTTCTTCTAAGAAATACTTTTAATAACAAATTGGCATTAATGATGCTAGCTAAATATTCATTAATTAAAAAAATATTTTGGGGGGCACCTGGGTGGCTCAGTGGGTTAAGGCCTCTGCCTTCAGCTCAGGTCATGATCTCAGGGTCCTGGGATCGAGCCCCACATCGGGCTCTCTGCTCAACAGGGAGCCTGCTTCCCCCTCTCTCTCTGCCTGCCTCTCTGCCTACTTGTGATCTCTCTCTGTGTGTCAAATAAATAAAATCTTTAAAAAAAGTATTTTGGGGTGCCTGGGTGGCTCAGTCATTGGGCGTCTGCCTTCGGCTCAGGTCATGATCCCGGGGTCCTGGGATGGAGCCCCAAGTCGGACTCCCTGCTCGGCGGGAAGCCTGCTTCCCCTGCTACCATTCCCTCTGCTTGTGTTCCCTCTCTCACTGTGTTTCTCTCTGTCGAATAAATAAAATCTTAAAAAAAAATTTTATTTAAGGGTGCCTAGGTGGCTTAGTTCATTAAGTGTCTGCCTTCGGTCCAGATCATTATCCCAGGGTCCTTCGATCAACCCCCCAATCAGGCTCTCTGCCCTGTGGGGAGCCTGCTTTTCCCTCTCCCTCTCCCTCTGCCTGCTGATCCGCCTGCTTGTGTGCTCTGTCACTCTCTCAAATAAACAAAATCTTTAAAGAAAAGATTTTTAAAAAATATTTTACTTATTTATTTGACAGAGAGATCACAAGTAGGCAAAGAGGCAGGCAAAGAGAAAGAGGGGGAAGCAGGCCCCCTGCTGAGCAGAAAGCCCAATGCAGGGCTCGATCCCAGGACCCTGAGATCATGACCTGAGCTGAAGGCAGAGGCTTTAACCCACCGAACCACCTAGGCACCCCGAGAAAAGATTTTTTTTTAAAGGTTTTATTTATTTATTTATTTGAGAGGGAGAGAGAGAGATTGAGAGAGCACAACTGGTGGGGAGAGGGAGAAACAAGCTCCCCCCTGAGCAGAGAGCCCAAGGTGGGGCTCGATTCCAGGACCCTGGGATCATGACCTGAGCTGAAGATAGACACTTAACCAACTGAGCCACCTAGGTGACTTGCAAATATTCATTAATTTTTAATAACAAAGTACTTGTTATTATAGATTGGATTATATTCCCCACCCAAAAAAAGATACGCTGAAGTCCTAACTCCCAGTATTTGAAAATGTGACCTTATTTAGGAAGAAGGTCAGTGCAGATGTAATTAGTTAAGTAAGGTCATACTGAGTAGGGCGACTCTTAGTCCAATATGACTGCTGGCCTCGTAGGAAGATGATCATGTGAAAACACAGCATGTGAAGACAGAAGATTGGAGTAATGCGTCTTTAAGCCAAGCAACACCAAAGATCTGCCAAACCACAAGAAGCTAGTAAGAGGCAAAGAAAGATTCTCCTACAGCTTTTAGAGGGAGCATGGCTTCCAGACTACTGGCTTCCAGAACTATGAGACAGCAAAATCCTGCTTTATGAAGCCACCTCATTTGTAATGCTTGATTATGGCAGCCCTACAAAATGAATGCAATTGTCTGTCTTCTGAAACTGGGTTGTAACAGATTAGTTAGAGACACTTTATATTCCTATATTAAGTTTGTATTTATCTTTTTTTTTTTCTTTTTCAGATATGGTGAGAAAACAAGAGGTGATCAGAATTTACTCTTCATTTTTAAAATTCAGAACTGGCAAATTCCGTCACAGCAAGCATAAACCAAGCAAAGATGAAGGTCAATATGTTGTTTTATTTAATCTGAGAAAATAAGGAGAATATTCCCTGCATTGTGTGGCTTAGTGCCCGAGTAGTTGTTGGGAAAACAGTTATACCTACATTAAAAACAACATTTACAGAATCAGCTATCAAATTATTTGCAGAATACACTTAAAACGAAATTTTCATTCCCAACTCCAATATCAAAGAACAGCATTAACATTGTTTATAATGTTAATTATGCAAAGTAGGTGGAGGATAGCAGGCTCATAAATAAATTGCCAATTTAAATGGAAAATACTCTGAAAAGTCTAAGAGGTATCTTTTTTTTTTTTTTTTAAATATTTTATTTATTTATTTGACACAGAGAGAGAGATCACAAGTAGGCAGAGAGGCAGGCAGAGAGAGGGAGAAGCAGGCTCCCTGCTGAGAAGAGAGCCCGATGCGGGGCTCGATCCCAGGACCCTGAGATCATGACCCGAGCCGAAGGCAGAGGCTTTAACCCACTGAGCCACCCAGGCGCCCCTAAGAGGTATCTTTGAAGTACTGCTTGCCTCAAACACAGGGAGACTATTAGAGATTCACAGAGGTTGCTAAAGCCTTATACTTTACCAGAATCATTTTTGACGTTAGAACATTTCTTTATATTCTCTCACATCATAAAATGGAACATACTCTCTACTAATGTCCATGGAAAAATCCAAGAATGTCCAAGGCAAGTTTTTTTGTGTACAAATTACCTCTATGTTCAATACTGAAAAAAGTGACATAGTACTGGAAGTCTTAGCCTTGGCAATCAGACAACAACAACAAAAATAAAAGACATCCGAATCGACAAGAAAGAAGTCAAACTTCCACTATTTGCAGATGACATGATACTCTGTGTAGAAACCTGAAAGACATCACCACAAAATTGCTAGAACTAATACATGAGTTCAGTAAAGTTGCAGGATACAAAATCTCTATAGAAATCTTTTGTATTTCTATATACCAAAAATGAAGCGGCAGAAAGAGAAAGCAAGGAATTGATTCCATTTACAACTGCACCAAAAACAAGTAAGATACCTAAGAGTAAAGTTAACAAAAGAGGTAAAATTTCCGTACTCTGAAAACTATAGAATATTTATGAAAGAGATTGAGGAAGAGACAAAAATTGGAAAAACATGCTATGCTCATAGATTGAAGAACAAACATTATTATAATGTCTATACTACCCAAAGCAATCTACACATGTAATGCAATCCCTATCAAAATACCACCAGCAGGGGCGCCTGGGAGGCTGAGTTGGGTTAAGCATCTACCTTCGGTTCAGGTCATGATCCCAGGGTCCTGAGATGGAGCCCCACATCAAGCTCCACATTGGACTCTGCTTCTCCCTCTCCCACTCCCCCTGCTTGTGTTCCCTTTCTCACTGTGTCTCTGTCTGTCAAATAAATAAGTAAAATCTTCAAAAAAAAAATACCACCAACATTTTTCATAGAGCTAGAACAAAAAATCCTAAAATTTGAATGGAGCCACAGAAGACCCAGCATAGTCAAAGCAATCTTGAAAAAGCAAAGCAAAGTGGGAGGCATCATGATTCTGGACTTCAAGCTCCATTACAAAGCTGTAATCATCAAGACAGCATGGTGCTGGCAAAAAAACAGACACGTAGGTCAATGGAACAGAATAAAGAACATAGAAATGGGCCCACAGTGGTATGTTGACTAATCTTCAACAAAGCAGTAAAGAATATTCATTGGAAAAAACACCATCTCTTCAACCAATGGTGTTGGGAAAATTGAACAGAAGAATGGAACTGGACCACTTTCTTACACCATACACAAAAATAAATTAAAAATGGATGAAAGACCTAAATATAAGGCAGGAAACAATCAAAATCCTAGAGAACACAGGAAGAAACCTCTTTGACCTCAGCCATGGCAACTTCTTACTAGACACGTCTCCAGAGGCAAAGGAAACAAAAGCAAAAATGAACTATTGGGACTTAAGGACAAAAATCTTCTGCACAGCGAAGGAAACAATCAACAAAACTAAAAGGCAACCTACAGAACGGGAGAAGATATTTGCAAATGGCATATTAGATAAAGGGTTAGTATCCAAAATCTATAAAGAACTTAAACTCAACACCCAAAAAACAAACGATCCAGTGAGGAAATGGACATGAATAGGCATTTTTCTAAAGAAACATATAGATGGCTACAGACACATGAAAATATGCTCAAGATCACTCATCATCAGAGAAATACAAATCAAAATCATGATGAGATACCACTTCACACCTGTCAGAAAGGCTAAAATTAACAACACAGAAACGACAGATGTTGAGGATGTTGAGAAAGGGGAACCCTCTTACATGTTGGTGGGAATGCAAACTAGTGCAGCCACTCTGGAAAACAGTGTGGAGTTTCCCCAAAAAGTTAAAAATAGAGCTACCCTATGACCCAGCAAATGCACTACTAGGTATTTACCCATAGGATACAAAAATACTGATTTGAAGGGGTACCTGCATCCAGATGTTTATAGCAGCATTATCAACAATGACCAAACTATGGAAAGAGCCCAAATGCCCAATGACTGGTGAATGGATAAAGAAAATGTGGTATGTGTATACGATGGAATGTTACTGAGCCATCAAAAAGAATGAAATCTTGCATTTACAATGACATGGATAGAGCTAGATGGTGTAATGCTAAGTGAAATAAGTCAGTCAGAAAAGGACAAATGCCATATGATTTCATTCCTGTGTGGAATTTAAGAAACAAAACAGAAGGATATAAGAAAGAAAAAAAAAAAGAGAGAGAGAGAAAGGGAAATCATAAGAGACTTTTAAGGATAGAGAACGAACTGATGGAGGAAGGGGGTTGGGGGGATGGGCTAAGTGGGTGATGGGTATTAAGGAGGGCATTTGTTATGGTGAGCACTGAGTGTTATATGCAAGTGACGAATCACTAAATAAAATTTTTTAAAAATACTGAAAACAGGAAGGGGAACCCTGGTTGGCTCACTCAGTAGAGCATGCAACTCTTAATCTTGGGGTTGTAAGTTTGGGCCCCACATTGGTTGGAACTATTACTTAAAAATAAAAAATTTAAAAATCCATTAAGAATACTGAAAGTGGAGAGTCCAAAAGGGAGAAGTCATGTGCAGAATTAGAAAGACCTAACTGAGGTCTGACTTGCTGGTTAGCACTCATTTACCCAGAAATGGAAGAGAATGGACACTGAAGAGTAACATTCTTCATCTTTAAAAATACTCCTTGACAAGAAGGGTATGCTGCAAAGATACGGTCAATATAATAAATGATATGTAATATACACATATACCACATATACTCTCTCTTTTTCATAAATTCTTTTTTTTTTTAAAGATTTTATTTATTTGACAGCGAGAAACACAGCAAGAGAGGGAACACAAGCAGAGGGAATGGTAGCGGGAGAAGCAGGCTTCCTGCCGAGCAGGGAGCCCGATGCAGGGCTCGATCCCAGGACCCTGGGATCATGACCTGAGCCGAAGGCAGATGCTTAACGACTGAGCCACCCAGGTGCCCCTCTCTCTCTTTTTTTAAAGGAAGAAATTTTGGAGTCTAAAAAAGTACTACACATATATAAGTTCAACATTCAGTTTTCCCTTAACTGAGCCAAAGACTCAGGGCCCTTTGTTTACCTCTTACAGTTCCATCAAAGGCCCTCTGGGAGAAAACACTTTGGATTTGAGTCATTTCATGAGGAGCTCCTCATTT
>CM053604.1:28177081-28186491 GCA_028646535.1 Procyon lotor | reverse complement strand
CAAGCAGAGGGAATGGTATCGGGAGAAGTAGGCTTCCTGCCGAGCAGGGAGCCCGATGCGGGGCTCGATCCCAGGATGCTGGGATCATGACCTGAGCCGAAGGCAGATGCTTAACGACTGAGCCACCCAGGTGCCTCCAACAACTGCATTTTCAATCTGTGCAAGATTACTTGGTTTTTATGCAAAGGGAGGGACTCAATTCTGAAATTCTTTTTTTTAAATTAATTAATTTATTTTGAGTAATCTCTCCCCCCAGCGTGGGGCTCAAACACACGGGGACTCTGGGATCAAGAGGTATGCTCCTCTAGCTGAGCCGGCCAGGTGCCCGATTATTCTGAAATGCCCTTCATTGCCCTTTGCCCCGTGTGTGTCTGCCGCCTCTGCGGCCCATCTCTTCTGTGGGATTCTCCTTGGGTTCTGCTTCTTCCAGCACTCGCTTCTGGTGCGACAAGCCATCCTCACAAGTGTGACCCCGCGGTGAGAGAGCCGGGGGCAAAGCGAGGAACTGACATTTTCAGATTCCAGGGTAGGATATGCCTCCATCCAGGGAAGGGTGTTCATGTGCAAAGGTAAATCTCTCCCTCCCTGGCCAGGCTGAAAATTGACTTTAGACACACAGGGACCTGAGCTGGGAATGAGCTGGAGACTTTTTTTTTTTTTTAAGATTTGATCTATCCATTTGACAGAGAGAGAGAGAGAGATCACAAGCAGATGGAGAGGCAGAGAGAGAGAGGAGGAAGCAGGCTCCCCACTGAGCAGAGAGCCCGATGTGGGGCTCGATCCTAGGATCCTGAGACCATGATCTGAGCCAAAGGCAGAGGCTTAACCCACTGAGCCACCCAGGCACCCCGACTTTTTTTTTTTTTTTTTAAGATTTTATTTCTTCATTTGTCAGAGAGACAGAGAGAGAGCCTGGGCAGGGAGAACAGTAGGCAAAGGAAGAAGCAGGATCCCTGCTGAGCAGGGAGCCCAATGAGGGGCTCAATCCCAGGCTCGATCCAGGACCCTGGGATCATCACCTGAGCTGAAGGCAGATGCTTAACCAACTGAGACATCCAGGCACCCCTGGAGACTTGAGCTGTCTTTATGACATGGCACAGCAAAATGAGCCTGAGAGGGTGACTGCTCCCCTCCCTTGGCCCTCCAAGCCATTAAACACAACTCATGACTTCAATGGGGCTGAGGGCCCAGAAGGCATCCGCATGACCCATGTGGCCTGACTCCAGGGCCATCTCCTCCAGGAAGTCTAGAGATTACTTTGCCGAGGAGATTCCTTTGTCCCTCATTGCCTCGCAGGATCTGCTACCCTCTTAGCTCTGAATGCTCCCATGGTACTCTGCTTTTGCCTTCCATGGCACTTGCCTACCTTGCAGTTAGTGGTTTGTAAATGCACTCAGCAGTCCGTGGAAGTTCCAGAACCTTCTTCAGGAGGAGTTAGTGCAAGGGTCAAAGTAGGGGTGGGCGCTTGGAGGCTGAAACCGCGTCTGCTTCACAGGTTCCATGAGACTGAGACATCAGTTTCATTAGGAAGATGGGGGTTTTGTTGGTGCTCAGTGTGCCCTGTTTCCTCAGCAATCACCTCTCAACTCTGCTGCCTTTTTCTTTGTGTGAAGGTTCAGGACCCAGGCTTTGCAGCCCGCCTTCTGTCCCTTCCCAGTTGTGTGACCTTCCTAGTTGTGCAGTGTCTGGCCAGTGACTGCTCACGTACTCCGCAGAGTTGTGTGGAGACTTTGTTAATACTCGAAAGTCTTCAGAGGCAGAAGCTTTGTCCGTTCTCCTTTGTATTCACCTCTGCCCAGAGCCTTGCTTAGAGGAGAGGCTTGTCAAGTCTGTTCAAGTGAGATCTAGCATCTGGAGGGCTCTGCGGGGAGGCCGGGCAGGCAGAGTGGAACGTTGCGGTAAAATCCTGTCACAGCAATAAAAATCCTGAGGCAGCCTCGAGGGGAGAAATTTGGGGAGGTGGAGATCAGATGGGCTGTTTGTGATCTCAAATGAGAGATCCTGGAAGAAACAACAACCACCACACCACCACCACAACAACAACTGTCCACTTAGTCCATAAAACTTACTTGGTCATTTTGATATGATGTTATCTAGAGCATGCTTAATTTCGCTGCCAAGAACTCCATACTCCCCCATGGGTTCCTTGCCAAAAATAGCTGTTCATCGCATGCATTTTTCTTTTTTTTTTTTTTAAAGATTTTATTTATTTATTTGACAGAGAGAGAGAGATCACAAGTAGGCAGAGAGGCAGGCAGAGAGAGAGGAGGAAGCAGGCTCCCCGCCGAGCAGAGAGCCCGATGTGGGGCTCGATCCCAGGACCCTGAGATCATGACCTGAGGTGAAGGCAGAGGCTTTAACCCACTGAGCCACCCAGGCGCCCCACATCACATGCATTTTTCATGTGCACAGGGATCACTGAGGATCTTGGCCAAATGCAGAATGTAATTTCGTAGGTCTGGCTGGGATGCAAGATTCTGTAAACTCCCAGGTGATGCCGAGGCTGTGGGTCTGTGCACCACACTTTCAGTATCAAGGATAGCAACATGGAGGAAAAGGGGGACAAGATGCATGTATCTTTTTCTTTGACCGTTGTTAAGTAAACAGATGTGCAGGCCTAGGAAAACACATTCTAACTTGAACTGTTTCAAGATACCCTTCAAGATACCCCTGACCGAGAGAGAATTTCTCCACAATGTATTCGCTTAGCCTCCCCCACCCCCCAGGTGACAGTGGAGGGGCTATTTATGACTGTATTACTATGTGGAAAGAAATACACATTATTTGTCTAAACCTTCAAATTAATAACAAAACGACTAAAAGCACTTCAACGGATGGGGACAATCTTCAGGTTCCGATTAGGTAAATATTCCAAGTGGGTTAAAAAGGGTTAAATTCTATTTCTTTAAAAGTCTACCTTAAGATCCGTCTGGTTTGTTTGTTCAAATGCTGGCTCCTGGGATCCACCCCGGATATAATGACTCATGATCTTCGTGGGGAGGGGGGCGGTTTGCTGAGCATTTGAAGCTCACCCAGGCAATTGTCATTCATATTAAAATTCAAGGAGCACCAGTGTAGAGCCTTTGAGTTCACTGATAAGACTTCGTATCATTTGATGATCTCACAAGACATTGAATGGATAATGGTGTGAGTGATGGTAGTCCCAATCTTTAGCTCACCCTAAAATATTCTGTGACTTTTGACTTTGGTTTCTTACCTAAGTACTGAAGGAATCAGTCTTGGGGTTTCTGGAAATGTCATTAGACTCCACTGACCATCTGGTCTTATGCCAAGTGTTTTTTGTTGATACTCAGTAAATACTACTGGTGCATTTATAATATAGTGTCTTTATAATATAGCCAGGTCAATGTTACTTCCACAATTTGGACAATTTGTAATGGAGTACCGTGTACTTTCTTCCTCTTTATAGGACCCACAGAGTCGACTAGATGAAATAAATTTCCATCGAAACCTGTAGCGATTTACTTGGAACTATTTCCTCCCCTCAAATCCATGGAAAAATAAGAGCATCTAACAGAGAAGGGAAAATAAATTCATGATATCACTAGAGTGAATACCGTCCTTGACTAACAACTGTGGAGGGAGAACAATAGCCATTTGGGGGTCTTTTTCAGGCTGAATAAGGTTGTAGTCTCTCCAGCACCCATCCCCCTGAGCTACAATTGTATCTGTAATTGTGTGGTATCTTAAAAGCATTTTCTGTGTAGTTTTTATCAGGGAACAGCAGAAGTTTACCAGAACCAAAAATACTTTTCTTCACATTGTTTAGAGGACTTTCATGCTTTTCATCCATTCTTCAGAAAATGAAAAGCTAATGCCATGTAATCACAATTTCCTGGGATTCTGAAAAACCATTAAAGAGGCACATTGATACTCTCTGAATGGAAACACTGTAGCACATTTTGGATTGGCTCTGTGCTGGGGGTTCTTGACACTCATATGGCCAAATCAGAGTTTTCAAAGGTTTCTTTTGTGTCCAAAACACTCAGACAGTCTGATTTCGACCATTAAGTGCTTCTGGGTGAATGCAGATGGTAAGTTTTTTTTTTTTTTTCTTTAGGGGAAAAAAAAGAAACTTCAGTAAAACCTATATTAATTATATCACTCCTTCAAGCCTGACAGTTATTACAATTTCATTTTTTTGTACGTGCGCAAATCTAATGTTTTAAAGTTGTATTGCCTACTGGAGTGTTTCCTCTTTCTAGATTTACTAAAAACCAATCACATTTGAAATGAGCTTTATTAGGAACAGGGAGAAGCAGGAAGTTTTCTGGCTTAGTTTAAAGACTTAGTTTAGGGGCACCTGGGTGCCTCAGAGGGTTAAGCCTCTGCTTTCGGCTCAGGTTATGATCCCAGGGTCCTGGGATCGAGCCCCGCATCGGGCTCTCTGCTCGGCAGGGCTTCTGCTTTCCCCTTCTTTCTCTGCCTGCCTCTCCCCCCATTTGTGATCTCTCTCTCTGTCAAATTAAAAAAAAGAAAAGTTTAAAGACAAAGTAACACGTCTGCCTTAGTAGATATAATTGACTGGATTTTAAAACCATGTTATTCTTTTTAGGCTACTGAGGTAGCCTCCTCCTCCCTTCTTCAAAAATATCTTTGAAGTGTATGATTAGATAGAGAGTCCTGAAGCAGGTTTCAAGAGCCTCATTGGTTCCCAGGAAAATGGTTGCAGAGAAACAAAATTGGTTTGTGGAGTCTCTCAGGTAAGGGCAACAGCCAACATCACTTAAGAATGTTTAGTACATTCTGGGTGGTGAGCAGGGAAACCCACGCTGTCAGACATGAAGTGATGAAATATCGTGGCCTCGGGAAAGTCAAGGGTCCACATTTCTGTGTAATGGGAGATATTTTCAGCTCTCTGAATAGGAAGCCGCCCTTGCTACCAACAGGGAGATCAAACCCCTTGGAAGATCAGGGTCACGGAGCAGTCGATGGGAGAGAGAGAGAGCTGTGGCCCCAGCGGCCATGCTCTTCGAGGGTAAGCAAGTGTCTAAGAGCCCGAAACTGGAAGCAAACATTTCAACAGGAATAACATGGCTCACCCGGAAAAGGATTGTTTCAGGAACGAGCATGCACCACAATCACCCTTGGGGGGGGGGGGGTTGGGGGAGGAGTGAACCCACAGGTTACTACAGTTTGGTTAACAGATATTGTTCTGGGGTTCAGTGATTTTCTTTTCTTTCTTTTTTTTTTAAAAAAGATTTATTTATTTATTTATTTGACAGAGAGAGAAAGAGAGAGATCACAAGTAGGGAGAGAGGCAGGCAGAGGGAGAGGGAGAAGCAGGTTCCCCGCTGAGCAGAGAGCCCAATGCGGGGCTCGATCCGAGGACCCTAGGATCATGACCTGAGCTGAAGGCAGCCGCTTAATCGATTGAGCCACCCAGGTGTCCCTTTAATTAATTAATTAATTTATTTATTTGACAGAAAGATCACAAGCAAGCAGAGAAGCAAGCAGAGAGAGGGGGAAGCAGGCTCCCTGCTGAGCAGAGAGCCTGACACGGGGCTTGATCCTAGGACCCTGAGATCATGACCTGAGCTGAAGGCAGAGGCTTTAACCCACTGAGCCACCCAAGTGCCCCTGGAGTTCAGTGATTTTCACTAAAATCCTTCTGTGACCTTCACAAAGTCTGATGTCAAAGATCCACTTTAAGGTGTTATATATAAAAATGTAGGTCTGGTTCCCCTGGCTTGAACAAGAGAAAGTGCCTCGGAAGAATGAAAGCTCCCTTGCCAAATCGGATACGGTCTGGTTTGGTCTGGACGTGCCACACTCGATTCCAGGATGTGTGAAGAATCTAATAGGTTATACTGAAGAGTCAAGTAACCAGATCTGGTTGATGTAGGATCCCCCATGATTGTGTGAAAAAGAAATGAAGGACAAATGAACTGAGAGCTGAGATTTTTGAAAGAATTGTTTGAATAAACCAGGTTCATGGAGAAGAAATAATTATTGCAGTCCTCCCCATATGTACAATGCTTTGATGGGTGTCACAGTGGTGAAGGGAGCAGAAAGTGCCAGAAGGGAATAGAGGATGGGTCTGGGACAGGTTAATTTTAATCTCCTACCGTGTCTGCATTGACAGCACAGTAGAGATCCTGAGGCTTCCTGACATGTGCTGGGACTCGAAAGCAAGGCCATTTAACATGGGGTTAAGAGTATGCTGTCTGGAGCCCGATTACTAGGGTTGAAATTCCAGTTCTGTCACTTCCTAGTATGTGGCAGCTCTGTTTCCTCACTTCCACAAGAGGACTAGCAGCCATATCTATCCCATAGAGTAGGAGCTTACCAATAGCACTCGCTATAAGTTATCTATGTATTAGTCTAATCATCCAACATGGCTGAAATCATCACTTAGTAGTCCATGAATGCCACTCCGTGCTGTGTGCCAAGTTTTGGGAAATGACTAATCTGTGAAATTCATTATCAATGACTGTGAGGTAATCTCCCAATTAGAATTAACAACTCCCCAATCACTCCAGAAAAATGGAAAATTACCATACAAAGATTAAGATCCTGTCTTTGTACTTGAGGATGTTACAAGTCTAGCTAGAAGAATCTTAGGGTTCTGTATTTTATTGACTTTGGCATATTATGGGTTCAATTCATACTGTTTATGTGAATCTAATTCATTTTCACTGAGGGAAAATAATTCAGATTTATCTGAGGTAGTAGCAAAAGCACCAATTTTCAAGTGAGCTGACGGTTCTTGTCCACCAGAGGGCAGTCCATTCATTAAAACCAAGGTAGAAAAAACAAGAATAAATAAAATCTGTAATTTTAATTTTTTAAAGATTTTATTTATT
Source organism: Procyon lotor (assembly GCA_028646535.1). Lineage (NCBI taxonomy): Eukaryota > Metazoa > Chordata > Mammalia > Carnivora > Procyonidae > Procyon > Procyon lotor. Next base: position 28,179,664 of record CM053604.1, on the reverse strand, counting down.
TATGACAGAGGGAGATAGAGAGGGAGGGAACACAAGCATGGGGGAGCATGAGAGGGAGAAGCAGGCTCCCCACTGAGCAGGGAGCCCGATATGGGGCTGAATCTCTTCAGGACTTTGGGATCATGACATGAGCCAAAGGCAGACATTTAATGACTGATCCAGCCAGGTGCCCCAAAATCCATAATTAAAAAAAAGAAATCACATTTTATTTTATTTAAAAAAATTTTTTTTTTTAGAAATCACATTTTAAATTAGTTTCAGTTTCAATAAAATTTTTACCAGGGGTACAACCACATAGCAAAACATGTCCCTGTTCCTACCCTCTGCTAGATGGATGATGGAAAGACAGGAAAAAGCAAAAGGAAGTACTAATCCTTAATTCGGTCTCAAAACCAAGCAAATCCATGAGCAGTCGAGTGTACCCTAGCAAGTGAAATGGATCAAGGCGGAATTCACGGCGCAGAACAGGGTTCCAATGCAAGAGAACTACTGAAAATTAGTGGGACAATTAAGGCTTTAAGTGCATAGTACTTACCGATAGACCAAAGAGTGTTTTATATCTTCTGCCTCCTCTAAAATGTGGTGAGAGGGGCGCCTGGGTAGCTCAGTGGGTTAAAGCCTCTGCCTTCCGCTCAGGTCATGATCTCAGGGTCCTAGGATCAAGCCCCGTGTCAGGCTCTCTGCTCAGCAGGGAGCCTGCTTCCCTCTCTCTCTGCCTGCCTCTGCCTACTTGTGATCTCTCTCTCCTCTCTGTCAAATAAACAAACAAACAAACAAACAAACAAATAAATAAATAAATAAAATGTGGTGAGAGAAATAGCATCTGTAAAAACAGAATAACCCTGAGCTTCTCAGTTAAGAAATACATCCCTAAATGCAGGATTACTGCTACGCATTTTGGAGAAGGACTTCGCATTCAAATAAACGGTCCTGTTTCATTTGCTCAGAATTGACATGTAGGGCTAGAATAGATGAGGACCACTACCAGAATATAGAAACCATACTTAATGACAGAATGGAACTAAACATTATAAACTGGGAAACGTCTCCGGATTTTGGTGAAGTTAATGCTGCAGGTCTGTGGATCACACTTTGTATAACAAGGAACTAAGGGGACAGACGGGTTCGAGCATGTTCTGCTTTACAATTTGCAAGGGACTAATCAGGTATAATGGGATGATCAATGATCTCAGTGCTAAAAGAACCAAATACAAATTCTGAGCTTAAGAGCCAGCCCACAATGAACGGCAGCCGTCATGACCAAACTTCAATCCTCCAACAATCCCGTGCAGCAGAGATCACCGTCTTCACATTGTCAGATTTTGAAACATCTGAGGTCCAAGAGAAATCAAGCGATGTACCCAAGGTCACAAAGCTGAAATGTCAGAACCTGGAATTGAGCTCATTCATGTTTTCTCCTTTTTCTGTGCATGTTCCTAGAAACTATTCACAAAAAAATATGAATGATACTATAAAGAAGGTTTGGGTGTTTGTTTTGTTTTGTTTTTCTCTTGAAGACTATAACAAAGTGAGAGCCTCAGTCAGATACTTACCATTAGCTTTCCCATCTTTTTGGTCCTGGCCTTGTGGGTTCATGTAATCCAAGTGCTCTGTCTATGCCTCAGTTTAGAGCAGAGGTCCTTTTTTTTTTCTTCTAGCTTTATTGAGATATAATTGACATATAACATTGTGTAAGTTTAATGTGTGAGCAGAGGTTTTAAATTTTATTTTACTTTATCTTTTTTAAAGTAGGCTCCACACCCAGTGTGGGAGTCAAACTCACAACCCCAAGATTGAGTCGCACGGTCCACCGGTCCACCGACTGAGCCAGGCAAGCACCCCAGTGAGCAGAGGATTTTAACCTTTGCTGCCCCTAAGAGTGCCCTGGCGAGTTGTAAAAGGTACTGAGGCTCAGGTTGGAAACCAGTCAAACTGAATCAGAGAGTCGAATGGGAGATTTCTTCCTCTTCTACTCTAACTACAGTGAGAATGCGTAAAGCCGGAACTCAAAGCCTGTCCCTCCAACTCCTGAGGCCGCCATATGTAAGCACTATCAGTCTCAAGAAGTGAGGCCACACTGACAACTGGGCACCAGTTACAAAACTAAAGACTTTATGGGGCACCTGGGTGGCTCAGTTGGTTAAGCATCTGCCTTTGGCTCAGATCATAATCCCAGGGTCCTGAGATCGAGCCCCGAGTTGGGCTCCCTGCTCAGCAGGGAGCTGGCTTCTCCCTCTCTCTCTGCTGCTCCCCCTACTTGTACTCTCTCTGTCAAATTAATAAATGAAATCTTTAAAAGAAAAAAAGATCTTAAAATAAAAGATGAAGGATGGTCCAAGAGGCAGATTGCCGGGAAAATATAAAGAGTTTAGGAGGCAAGTTACTTGAGGAGTCAAACTAGAAAGAATCGATATGTAGGCACATACTCTTCCAGACATAGTCCAGCGTGAAGCACCCCCTGACGAAATGCCAGAAAAGAACTGGCCCACAAAATACTGCCTGACTACACTGTGTCTCTGAAGAATGAAATGAATCTGCCTGGCAGGCAGCTCTCACATAAAACCTCCTTGAGGATAATTACTG
>CM053604.1:28169581-28172081 GCA_028646535.1 Procyon lotor | reverse complement strand
TTGGCCGCAACACGGCTGAAAAGCCGCAAAGCAAATAGGCAAAGAATGCAGAGGGGGCAGCAAGGAAAAATAAAGAAACAATCTCATGAATGCGTTTTCTTGGGTTTCAGAGGAGGGGAGTGACAACTTCCTAAGCGCCGTTGGGGGCCGGGCGGCTGGGTCCGCGGCCGCAGGAACCCGCACCGAGCGCATCTGGCCCCGAAGCCTTCGCCGTTTCCGCGCGCTCCCAAAGGAGGCTCCTTTTTTATGCATAGATCCCCCCTTTTTATTTAAAGTGGCAAGGAAGAGAAGGAAAGGGGAAGTAGGGCGCGGCGCGAGGCCAAGGCTCGCGAGCTTTTTCGGGGCAGGTTGTATTTCGAACACGCGAGCCCAATCGGTCGGACCCCGCCACCTCGCATTCTCTCCTCCACGTTTATTATTTTTTTTTCTCCAACCAGGTGATTTGGGGGTCGTTTGCGTAGAATTTTTTGCCAGCCGAGAACGAATAGGATTGGCAAGCCAAAACTACTCTTTGGAGCCCGTTCGTTCACTCCTATCTACTGCTCCCAAGTTCCTTGAACAAGGGTATCCCTTTCTTACTTAGCCGAGTTTGTTCCTTTGCTCAGAGCCTGGAGGAAAGTGCAGTCCGACGCTTCCCCGGCTGCCCCGCTTTAGGGTCAAAGACTGTCCGCTGAGCCACGGGTTTGCGGGAGAGCGGCACAGAGTCAGGCGGCTCCCAAGACAGAGGGAATCGTGCCCTGAGTTCGCGCCCTAAAAAACGGTGCGGGACTTGGGCGAGGCAGGGGACCCTCTTTGGGGTCCCTTTGGGGACCCTCACCTCCCCCAGGTCAGTGTGTGTGGGGGGCAAACTCTGCCTTTTGTTGGAAGGCCGTGGCAGCCCAGGCTTTGGCCTGCCTGGCCCGGCTGACTTTTGTCACAGTATGTGTTCTGTAAAATTGTGACAGGTTATTAGCAAACGAAGGGGCATGAAGGTCATTGTAAGCGCCCTACGCTCCGGGCCAAACAGGCTGTGGAGGCCCATTCCTTGGCGGGGCCCAGTGCACTGGTCTGAGCGCAGCCCTCAGTCCTAAAGTATCTGCGCAGGAATGGGGTCTGGCCTTGGCCTCCCTACACCCGGCAGCCTCCAAAGAGGAGTGGCCCGCCAGGGAGGCAAAGGAAGGGTTCCAGTACCGGGGCGCAGGGGAGAAGGAATCGTCTCACTGCGCGCAGAGTAAGGCGAGTCCTCCATTCTCCCATGCCAGGTTGCGGCTCAGCCCCCAAACTGCTGACCCGAGGAGACAGACTGGTGGACTTGGACCTAGAATAACGTAGAATAACGGGTATCAGCCAATTTGCTATCACCGAAAATATCTAGACAGGGGAATCTGTTCAGAGACTATGATCCTCAGATGGGTGCTCAATTGGACGCTCCACTCAAGAAAAGCTTCTCAAGACAGAGTTCATGGCCTCCAAGCCGGCAGGTTTGGCCAGGCTTGGCGGCTCATTAAAATAGTCAGCACAAGAATAACTGGGGTGCAAGAGGCCACGGATCCACTTGGGGCTTTGGGGACCCTCACCTCCCCCAGGTCGGTAGAGGGGGGGCAAACCCTGCCTTTTGTTTGTGGGTGAGGGATGCGCATTGTGGCAGCAGCCGAGCAAAGGGGGGAAATTAATTGCAGCCAATTAATAATTAATCCCCTTTAAACAACTTTATTATCTCTCTCGAACGACAGGGATTTGTCTGATAACCCCCCGAAGACCAAATGTCAAGTTTAACCAAATAGTTATTGCTTTATCAACCCGAGTCTGCAAATAAATTAATCAAAAGCAAATCTGTCCTTTGTGCGGCTCATTTGCTGGTAATGGATGGATATGAAGATTTGCCGATATTATTGTCTGTCATTCAATCTAACAAAGTGAACATTTATTGCATATATATTAAAAATTATCCCGGAATCGAGTGGCGCCGGGTTGCATTTATTGGAGTCTTCCCAGGGGTGAGGTCCCCTCGGATGGGAGAGCGTGGGGAAGAGAGAAAGTGCAAGAGCGCGCGTCCCAAATCTCTTTAAGCCTCAGCGGCGCCCGCCTCTGCGCCCTCCCCGCGGCGTCCCGCCCCGCAGCCTGTGCCCTCAGCCGCGGGACGTGCAGGCCGCCGCCTGCTGCGCAGCCCAGGCCAGCAGAGCGTGGGGGAGCCGAGATGCTGTCAAAACAGAGGCCGGGAGCCCGGAGCGCGAGGGGACCGGCCCGAGGAAATTTGGGGTGTGATTGAAGAGAGAGAGACGGGAGGGGGGACAGCTCCTCTTTGTCTTCTCTCGGGTTACATCATTTTCTAATTAGGCATAAAATTGTCTTCATACACTGGTATTGCTGCCTTCATAAACATCACCATTATGGATCATAAGGACGCCATTGTGGGGAGGCCGTCCCCAAAATAGAAAGAGCTAGGGAGGGAGAGGCCTGGAGTCCGGGAGGCCAGGCTTTGTCCTCTCCTGGGAGAAGATGGATGGCCAGTGTCACGCAG
>CM053604.1:28144065-28169481 GCA_028646535.1 Procyon lotor | reverse complement strand
GGGGGCGCGGAGCTTCCCTCTCCTCCCAGGCATTCTGGCCTCAGCTGTGCTCAGCGCTCAGGGCACACCTGATCCTGATCTGACTTCCTATCCCAACCCCATCGCCCAGGCTGGGGGACTAGTGGGGTCAGAGAAAGGAGAGGGCAGCAAGCCCGGAGCAGATAAGGGCAGTGCCAGGCGGGGAGACAATTGTTCTCATTATTCGGAGCTGAGGCCCAAGCCCGGCCTTCCGCCTGGTCGGGGGGCCGTCGCTAAATGGATGGAGATGGATGGAGGCGCCCCGAGCCCCCGGCGTCGTGTCAGACCCGGGGCAATTACTGTCCCGCCAGGCTGGACGCACTGCCTTCCACCCTGACCCCGGCGCGCGGGCCCACCGGCTACCCGCGCCGACTGGGCGATTCGTTCTCTCGCCTGTACAATAACCCGACTTGACATAAATAACTCCCCCGCGCTTGTCTACATCTGCTTGACCCTCTGAACCCGCGCAAAACCTTTGCTGCATTTAGCCAAATTACATTTTTCTTTAGGGTGAAAAAACAAAAGGCTTTAAAACTGCAAATTCTCCTCTTCTGCTTTGGGCACCGCTCGCTGGGGTTCTGGCGTATTTGGAATTGTCACTTCGTTTCGAGACAAACCAATTCGCTTCCCTGCAAAGACTGGTTTCTCCCGGCTTCGCGGTTCCAGGTAGCCTCGGCTTCCCAAGGGAGCCAGTCACCTTTGAGTTCCAGGCACTGGTCTCGCCTCGATATCCTCCCCCTGGCCGGTCCTGGGCGAGTGGGGAGAGGGAAGGGAAGCTTCCGGGGGTGCCCACCGCTTGCTGGGTCCTGGGGAACAGGCCAGCGGGCCAGAGCAGCCTGGCGCCCGGCGCGTGCTCCCTTGACCCGCTCCAGCAAGGGTGTGGGGAGGGGGGCGGACCCGGAAATGCCCGCGCTGGCGCCACGCGCTGGCGGTCGCCAGGCGCCGGGACAGGAGGGAGCCGATGGTGGGGAGGGAAAGGAGAATGATTTCAAAGATTCCAGGGAAAAGCCTGGCCAGGCCCGGGTCCTGCACGGATCCAGCTGGAGTGGGCCTGGAAATGCCAGAGCCAGCCTCGCTCTCCAAGGCTTCCTCTGGGTGGATCCGCCCAGAGGCGTAGATGCCTCTGACTGCTTGTCAGTCATCTCAGCCAGAGGACCCGGGACAGCATCTTAGAACTCTAGAGATAGGAGGGCTCTTAGAAGTCAGATGGTCAGTTACCTCCAAGCGAGAAGTTGTAGCAAGTCTCCTCCACCTCCATCCAGGCCTCTGGACTCTGATTTCCCTACCTGCAGAGGAACGTGTCAGGAGCAGGGGCTGGACGTCGCTGGAGTAAAGTTCTGTTGAGTTTAGGTCCTGTGGCCTTGGGTCTCCTTGCTCAAGAGTGATGGGAAGTGGCAATTACAGGAACAAGACCTTGACTTAGCAGCTGTTATTAGCGGATGGAGAAGCCCAGGTGCCCCCTAGCAGCTGTTATTAAAACAACAAACAATAATCTCTGGATTCCCAAACTCTGGGGCTGGCTTTTCTTATAGTTTGTTTTCTTTCCATTAAAAAGGAATCATTTAAAGGTCCAAATATCTGCAGTTTGGTTTTCACACGGCCATTGTCAATGTCATTGGAGGTAGGCCCGAACTGGTATCTCTGATTTGTGTTCCTAATCCCATCCATTCACTTACTGGCCATCAGTCATTCTTAAATTAATTCCACACATGCTCTGGGAGGCGATAGTTACCTATGAGACCCAAGGAAAATAGGAAACAACTCACTCAAGGAACCTGCAGTTTCCTTGGAAGAAAATGAGTGGATACAAGGGTTCCCAGTGTAACCTCGTTGTGGAACCACAGGATTCAGGGTAGGCCTGAATTTGCCACTTTCCAACTTTGGATGGGGTACAGAATGCCTCTGAGCCTTGGTTTTCCCATGAGTGAAATGAACATGTTTGGACACGTGCTCTGGAAGTCGCAAGAGTCCCCTGATTCTCCAGGTGCTCTAAGACATATTTAAGATATGTGTAAGTAACATTTACAGCTGAGACGTGAGTGTGTATCAAAGAGCCCATACAAACTTGAGGAAGACATCAGTTTCTAACTGTGCTTCCAACTCAAGTTCCAAATAGTGGAGGACAAAGTATAGGGAAGGTGCGAAACACACACTCCATTAGAAATCTGGCTGTCCCTTGACTGTAAAATGCATCAGTTATTTCATCTTTCAAATCTGTTTTCTCACCTAAGGGGGTGGAGGGGAGAGTATCTGCTCTATTCAGTCCACAAAGGTAGTTCTAAGGATCAACTCTGATATGTATATAAATGTGTTTTTGAAAACTAACAAGCATCATCAGGGCAAGGAAGATACAGACCAGGGATCCACAACGGACTCTGTAGAAGGCACCCCCAGGGATGATTGCCTGGAAGGTGGGCTCTGTCTTGGGTTCTGCAGGAATGGGAAGATGCTGAGTCTTGGGTTGCAGGGATCCCCAGTTGGAATGACTTGCCACTTACTTTGCTGCTGTCAAGATAGGAGAGTGTCTTCCTGATTTTCTATTGTCTGCCTGTGGTTATTAAGGACGTCTTTTTTCATGTAGAGGCAAAGTCCCAGAGATCTAGTGCATACAGTACAAATACTTTCTTCAGTAAACGTTACTGAATTTTAAGGACTCTGCTACTGGAAGTTTCCTTAAAAATAAGATTTATTGTGATTGGAAAAGTGAGGAAAGTGAGAAATCATTTAGAAGCTTTTTGACTGATGCATCCTGCTGAAGAAATACGTGTTTTCTTCTCATTAGGATAACCCAAACCAAACCATTCTTTTCATACTATGTCCCTTGCTAAGAACTTTGTTAGCTCACTCATATCCTTGCTGAAACAGGAGGGGGATAACCACAGTAGGTTCTGAGAGAAAGGACTTTTGGACTCTAGAGAAAATGTGTGCCTCTGGACCTCTGGGCCTCCAGGAGGGAAACCTTGGGAAGGGGAAGATTTACGGTTAGGTTGAAACCCTAAGAAACCACAAGGGGCAGGCCCACTTTTTTTTTTCCTGGTAAAGTAGCTAGTTAGCAACTATTCATCCCTTGTGGCCTATGGAAATCTTCCAGCACGTTCTCCATTAAGGGAGCTGCCTTCCTTCCATTCTCCTAACTTTTGTGTTAAATGTTAACAACCTGATGCTATCTATTATGGTGCCATTATCACAGAATGTTGATGAACGGGTTCTTTTATCTCTATTATGGGGCTGCCTCATTTGCAGATTTATGCATTTTTGATATTAAATTCTTTCTCTCGTTAAGCCTCAACTCTTGTTGACTTTCAATGACCTCCTGCCCTGGTCCCCAATACTATTCCATATTTAATATTGAAACATTTTTCTCAATGCCTCTCTTGGCTTTGTTGCCATCATTTGACGGCTGTCCCTAATGGCCTGGGCTGTTTGCTCTGTTCTTGAACTTGGTGGGGTCACATAGTCTTAAACAGTGATGTCCTCTGAATGTCCACCCTTGCTGTCCAGCTAAGTTGCCCTGTGTCACAAGCTCTGCCCTTTTCTCTGCCCCTGACTACCAACTGCTCCTAATCACTTAAACAAACACCTTCCCCGGGGTGCCCCAGGCCCCCTGAGCCTTTTGGGTTTTGTTGAGCTGAGCTGCCAATGCTCTGCCTGGCCCACCAGCAGCTTGGCCTCCCTGACCTGATACATCGCCGCTCTTCTCCTTGGAGCGCTTGCCTTGTCCGGCGCCCTTTGGGCCAGAGGCCAGGGTCCCGGCAGGGTTGACCAGCTGCTTGAGGTGGCCACAAAAGACACCAAAAGACAACTTCAGCTTAGAGCAGGCAAATTAACGTATTCATTTATCTCCCCCCCCATCGCCATCCACAAACTCAATCTACTGCCTGGCTTGACTCAAGACAAAAGGGGAAATATTGGGAAGGGGGGGCAGGAGAGGCCCATCTTGCAGCAGAAATCTTAGCTCCCTTCTTGGGGGCCGTCTGTTCAGTTTCACAACACTTACACGACCAATTTCCAGAATTGAAGTTGCCTGGTGTTTTGATTCTTCCTTTGCCTGTGCATTTGTGCCCTGAAGGTCCCTTCCAAATGGATACTAATTGTGGGGGCTGCACGCTGCTGGCTGCTCCAATGCCCCAGGGCCCAGAGGACCTGCTTCTCAAAGCCTTAATTGACAAGGACCTGTCTGTATTTAGGAGCAGCTGGTCCAGAGCGTTGGCACATCAGTGCAATCTTAACGCAGCATCCCTAGCCCCGAGGAGGATGAGGGTAAATGTGGTTAAAATGAAGGAAGATTTATAGCCGGCCCCCTTGGGTAATACGACAGAAGACAGCTCCCAAGATCTTCCCCTACGAGGGGGTTCATTCAGCAGCTCCCGGGCCTGGTAACCGGGTAGGAGGCACGCTCCAGCTATTATTACTAATGGGGGGGGGGGGGGAGGAGGCCTGCTTAGAACAATTAGGCAGGTGTGACAATATTCCACTATAATGCATCGCCCCCCAAAACCCGACCGAGGTTTCACAGACGATCACGGCTTGTCTTGTCCTTCCGCGGGGCCCTGGCGCCAGTGCCTCCGCCCGGGTCTGGCTTTGGGTTAATAGCGGCGCCGCCGGTCGACTGGGAAGGGAGAGGAGCGTGCACTCTGGTCGCCCCGCTCAGGAACACGAAGGCTTTCATTGGACACTCGGACTCCTGCTTAGGGTGTTTTAGAGCCCCAAACTGCCCATGGTAGGGGCGATTGCTCAGACCGGTTTCTCCTTCCTGCGCTCCCGCAGGCGCGCCTAGCTCCCGGACTTCCCAGCTCCCCGCTCCGCGCTGCTTCTCTGAGCGCCTTTCTGAAACCTGCTCGCTGCGTAGATGCAGCCATTCAGCTGGTTACAAAGACAATTTATTGGCTCACGAGGAACCCGGTTTTGTTGCGATGTGTGGGAAATACTTTGATGTCCGCCCCGTTCGCACGTGTGAACAGGGATAATGGGTTCGGGGATCTTCATTGAAATTTGAAGTTTTAAAGCAGAAATTCCCTAACTTTTGCCTGTTTTTCTCAACTTTCTCTTTTTCTTTTTTTATTCCTTCAGGAACAATGCCAACATTGAAGCCCTCGGTTGGAGTCTGCACAGTTGGAGATCTTTGGTGCCACTTTAGACATCTTTGGATTTCATCAATCAAACTGACTGCAATTTTCCATAAAAACCCTGAATTTGGGTCAGAAAGTGGGCAAAGTAGATAAAGATCATTCGAGCTGTCTTATAAGATGATAAATAGATATCCTTTCAGGCCAACAATGCCAAAGTGCAGTTTTGTGAGTCCCTTCCATGGGTTCTGAATGCAGTGAGTCGAAACGATTTATACATGTTTTCCCATGGTTTAGGAGATGTCTTTACATACTTGTCAATAGTAGCCTGACCTTTTTCCCTACTGAGTTGCTAAGTGTGTTGCTTTGTTGGTTTTTTTTCCTCCCTTGTTGTGTGTGTGTGTGTGTGCGTGTGTGTGTGTGTGCTGTCTTCCCCCAAAACACACAAGAAAAGGGTTTTTCTTCTTTTCTTGCTCAAATCAATAGAATATAGGTCTGATTTTGATAATTCTCTGCAAATAGATTGGTTTTCAGAAGCCTATGAGTCCGGTGGAAATTCCATTTGCTCAGTGGTTGGTTGTGGGGTACTTTGGCTACCGTTTTTTAGACACCATGCTGGGATGTAAACTCATTTTCTTAACAGCAACTACTACACCCACTGGCACAGTGTCCTTCCTATTCTTGAACTTGACGAATGGCCTTTTGTAGAAGGTGAATAAAAGGAAACCCTAAAAGAGATAGCAGAAAGAAACCCCCAAAGGGTATTTAACCCACTACCTCCAGAGAGCTTTCAAGATGTTAGCTGAGATAGTTTCTGAGTAAATAAGGACATTTTACATTTCCCCTCTTCATTATTCAAGAAAGAATCTGCTTATCAGTTCTTTCAACAGCACCAACACTTCTAGTCACTGATCATCTCACTTCAATTCCTCCTTCTTTAAGATCTTGACTCTTTCACTCAAAATAGTCTCATTTTGATAATCCCTTCACGAGGTTTTTAACCAGCCATTTTAAAAAGTACTTGAACAAAAGAACTGGGTCTTCGTGGAGAAACCATGTTTGGTATTCCCGGCTATTTAGGAATTAATTATCTGATATGTCCTCATGAGCTCATAGATCTTGCGGAGGACATGCGCAATTGTGTGGCAAATGCATTTGTATTTCTTGATGTAAGAATTTTTTTCCTATATTCATCACACGAGCATCATCTTTTTGTGCTTTGCTTTTCCATACTTGCTAACTTAATGTCCAATGTATGTTCCAGAGCATCTATAGAAGGGAGTGTGGTACAGTGGGAGTTAATTACTGTTATTAACTTACTGGCTTGATTAGTTTTGAATGAAGCACATAGCTGTGACTACAGTTATTTAAGAAGTCTTTATTAGTTAAAATAATTTGCAATTTTTGGACACCCTCTCACCATGTACAATTTAAAACAGCAACTGGAGACTCAGAAAAATTCCCAACTTTCATGTCTTTAATAAATCTTACTGTCAAGCAGTTAACAGTTTAACTTAAGGTATAGGGGTCTGCTTGACCTCTTATCTCACCCTTTCAGTGCTGTTTTATTACCCACTTTACATTTTTATATGGTAAAAAACCTATCTATTAAGTGATATTTTCATTTTAAAAATATTCTCTGGAATTCAGAAATACCATTGCAAATAGCAAATTTGTGAAGAGGAGAAAAACATAATTATTTATCTTGTTTAATAGTTTTCCTAATCCCCTGTCTTTCCCTTTTGCTCTTAAGACTTATTTTAGATGCATCCATGGTATTTCTGAAATCTATTGAGTATGGAAGAAGGACAGGGGAGAAGTACAGTGGAAAAACTAAAAGTTGAAATTTTGTTAGTCACTTACAATCATGATACTATAAAAGCATATCTGAAATTATTATATGAATAAATGGAATGGTAGACTTTTGTTCATCACTGAAGTTCATTTTACACAACTTCTTTCAGTAATCCATCTACCACATCACATTAAAGTCACTCATAAAATTTTTATTTGGGAATTTTAACATGTTCTGTACATACAGTGAAATCCATTTGATTCTTGTCATTGCTGTTGAGAGCCGAGGCCCTATTGATTAACAGAAAAATGTCAAGCCATTATATGGAGCACTGTGTTCTAGAAAGAAATATATAGGGCAAAGGACAAATGGCAAAGCATGAACTTAAACACTTCACATCCGAAGTTACGTTTGGAAACATGCTTTGGAGTTTAGGATCAGGCATGAAGGGATTTGGGCCTTGTCAGGCACTGGTTTTCTGAAGCATTCGAACTATGGGTCAGAGAGGGAATGTCTGCATCAGTTTGACTTCCTATTTTTAGGTGAGAAAACTGAGCTTGTGCAGATAAAATGGTAGTCACCATGTACACTCATGGTAGGACTCCAAGTGCAACCGAGGTTTCCTTCCAACACCTTTCCAATATCTTGTCCCATGTCCAGAAAGAAAGAAAGAAAGAAAGAAAGAAAGAAAGAAAGAAAGGAAGAAAGAAAAGAAGCCCAAAGGGATTTACATCCAATTCTTGCTCCATCTTCCACCCAGAGCATACCTGTAGTAAGCTAATGTCTGCATAGTCAAAGGAAGCACAGGTCAGCTACATGCTGCCAGCAGCCCTTTGGGGAGCTGGGCTATAGGAGTTCTCCTATAGGCCTTTACAGCCTACTGTAAACTTGAAAATTTTTCATTTGAACGAAAGATTTTTGTTCTTGAGAATTTTCTGGATAGTTCCCTCATTATTCCTAGTTCTGTTTCCCTACTTGCCATAAAATGAAGTGAAAATGCTTCAGATGGGCCAAAAAAGAAAAAAGAAAAAGAAAAAAAGAGAGGAAAAAGTGCTGTGTTTGTACATACAAAGTGGAAAAATTCCCTAATTTGGGGAATCCCCAAATTCCCAGGTGAGTGGAAAAAGAGGTATCTGGGACCACAGCTATCCAGTTTGCCTATAGATAAACCCTGAATTTATTGTATAATTCATTTCACCCCTCACTTCTCTAACTACCACCACATCCTAAGCAATCCATATGGCATCCACTTCTTTTCCTAACACTATAATATCTTAAATCCATCATTTGACACACAAATCCATAATTTGATAATTATCAACTATGCTTTTCAAAAAATCTTTTAACATGCACAAGAAGCAGGGGTAAGATTCTTATTTTCAATAATGACATTCATTAACCTGCTCTCATTATCTCCTCTATGAGAGTGATTATTTTGGTAGTTATTGTCAAATCTCACAGTTTCTGAAGATGGTTTTGTGGTTTACTGAGAATTTTTTCAGGGTTTAGAAGGCAATACAAACTAAATAATTTAAACCACATATATTTCCTCCCTCATTTAGTTGGGTCGTGTAGAGAAAAGACATCTAGGTAGGTGTCGTGAATTTTCTGAGTGATTTGACCTTCTGCTCCTGGCTACAACTGTGTGTTAAAATTGGCACTTTATCATGTCTTTGCAAGTATGCAATACCGTTTTACTTTAGAACATTTTCAAGTTTTAATAAGGATTTAATAACCTCTGATGTGGAGGCAGCTAGTTGTGGGATTTGATGGAGGCTAACATATGGGAGGGGTTTTAAAGAGCCATTCATATAGAAACCCCAAAATGGTTTCAATCAGCAGGTATCCCGATGTTTATTTAATGAAGAAATGTATGAGCAGCTGCCGGGTCTCAATTTCAGATATAGTTATCTTTCATTGTGCTGCAACAAATCAGGAAGAAGAACAGATTTTAGCTGTAATTTGGGATCACTTCATTAGCTATGCAGGGCTACACCAGAAGATTCATAAACAAGAACAATGTAGCCAGTTTAAGGAAGAAAATCAAATATCATAACAACTCTGGGGATGGGAATCTGTGGGTTGTATTTTTGGATCTATTGCTTAGTTCTAGGTCATAAACATTTTTCGAGTTTAGAGTAAGCCCTGAAGGCCTTTGTGTAGATAAATAGAAATCCAATCTGACAGTGATTCTTGACTGACCTTGTGGTTATTATTGCAGATGGAACATGGGGCTAATTTTCACTGCCCAGTGCACGATGGGCATTGACAAATTCATGATATTCCTCTGACCATGGCAATGAAAAAAAAGGATGGACAACTAGGGCTATGATATGGCTCCGGGGGGATTTATGACGTAATTGTTGCTGGGACATTACAGCAGGTATATATCTAGCTCTGAATTCATTGTTCATCTTACTGCAATTTAAAGCAAGGAATTTGGGGCTTGTGAATATATTTATTTATTGGTATATGTCTATCTTTTGAACAAATACAGGGGCTGGAGGGTTGCTCTCTCTCATTATTAGTATATATGCTGAACCTTTTAAAAATGAATAAAGTTGGTATTTGGCCACCTTAATAGTAGACTCCTTACTTTAGAGACCAATTATAGGTGCCTTTTTATAACTTTGACCTTGGGAATAGAGTTAATTACAGCTTTACAACTTTGATCTGATATTTCTTGTGAATAGTTCCTAAATTTGGTGAAGGGAATCATTCAAGAATGGCAACCCCGAGTCTACTATAATGGGGCCCGCTGTAATATATATATTGAGGTTAAGTTAGAATATAATATTTTTAAATTCTCCATTTAGGGCCAATGCAAATGATGAGTTTATTTGGAAAGTTCTTTCAGAATGTAGGTTTTTTTTCCCCTCCTTTATTTCCTCTCTCCCCTTTATACGGTTTCACCATGATATATATGTATCAATTTTTGATGTGTTTATTGGTGACTAAGGTAAAGTGTTTGTCAGATTTGGACTCTCAGTGGCCCTAAGTATTTCATACAAATTCCTGCCGTGAGTCTGAAATAAGGACAAACGGACGTAACTTGAGCCATTAGGCCCTGAGCTCTAATGACTGAGTGTAGGTGAGGATCAGGACCTTCGCTGACTCTGAAATGGTCAGTCTTGTTCCTTACGGATCAGGCAAAAGGGATTGCGGGCCAACTGCTGTGGCCCATCACAGAGCGAGCGCCAGGAAAGGAGCCACCAGCTCCTCAGTTAAAAGCAAGGACTCTGACACCAACTGATTTGACTCTGGGCCTCCCCACCTACAGCTGTGGGACTTTGGGGAAACCTCTTCTCTGGGGCTGGGTCCCTCATCGGGTTGTTACTGGCGAAAAACGACGAATACTGGCTAAATAAATGCTTAGAACAAAATAGGACTCCTCACTCGTTCCAGGGATGAGGCTCCCCTCAATCTCTCCAGCGTGAGCCCCTCACATCCAGTGTCTCTCGCTTCTGGACCCTGGGGAAAGCAGCCTCCACCAAGCCTGAAGACTCTTCCGCCCCTAACTGCTCCCAGCGCCCGCTCGCGTCTTCATCTTCCCCGGGCCTGGCCGCCTCTGTTCCCCCGGGCAGGAGCTGGAGTCCGAGCAGGGGCGAGGCCGGGGACCTCGCAACCCGCCGACGGCAGAGACCCCGAGGGGGCCAGAGAGAGGCCTGGAAGCGGGCGGGAGGCGGCCGGGTGCACTCGGGGAGCATGCTAATGAGCAGCGCGGGCAGCACCCGCCGCCGCCCGCGCGCTCGCAGTGCAGGAGCCGCGCCCCGGCCGGGGCACGCGGTGCCACTCAGGCCGGCGGGGGGCGCGCAGCTCGCAGCAGCCGCGCGCCCGGGCCTCTCAAAGCCCCTTTCAGCAGCTCTGCGGGCTCCTCACCGGAGGAGTCTGGAGCGACATAAAAGCGCATTATGAAAATTATAATATCAGCCACAGAGCATGTCCACGCAGGCAGCTCTGCACCTTTGAGGCATTGAGCCCCGTTCAGCTGGGCCAAGGGGGGAAATATCCATTTGAATTCGGCCCCTGAATGGGGGCAGCGGCGGCGGCAACGGCAACAGTGCCTTCTTTATCCAGTCGGCCACTTCTCCTGCTTGCTCATTCCCGGGCTGTTGCACCTTGTCTCCTTTTGGGCAGGGGTGTGGAGCGGGAGGGGCATGGGGAGGACAAGGGAGCAGAAGTGGGGGGCCCCGATTCACAGCCGGGCTAGGACAAGAAGCGTTGTCATTCGGGTCCCCATGAGAATGATAAATGAGGCTTTCTGGGGCCCGAGGAAATTTCTGTTCTGCTGGGGACCGGAGGAGCAGGGGTCAAGGGCTGGATGCATTTGCCGGAGGCTGGAAGGGAGTGGATTCGGGGGTCATGCCCCATTTTCTTCCTCGTGTGCCAAGCCGGAGCAGCCATTATAAGGGCGTTTTCCCATCCGAACTCGGATTCCAGCATTTAGAGTTATGGGGTGTGTGGGGGTGAACACCTCTAGGCTCCGGAATCCGGTGCAGACCACTGGCCTCTGGGTGGGTACCGCACTCATCTTGGGCTCCAACGAGGGAGCGTACACCTGCAAGCTCATCAGAGACGATGCAGAGGTCCGAGTGGACCTGGCCCGAGGGTCTCCTTCCGGCCTGCAGGGCGCGCTATTTCGGCGGCGGTCTAACTCCCAGTCAGGCCACAACACGCCAGTCTTTCCCTCGATCCCCCCAACCCCCCGCCCCCCGGACTCCTTAGGATCCTGAGGCGGAATTCGCACGCTGGGGCCCCCGAGGCGGGTCTGATCTATTAGAGCAGATGAGTTGCCCCACCATTCAGAGCCCTGTCCATTGTCTTGTTAATCACCTTTCATTATGGACTGCTCAGGACCGTCATAAAGCTTTTAATATTAATAAGGCCCCGCGCACCAGCCCCCGCACCGCGGTCCTGAGCGACCCAGCAGACAGCGCAGGTGTCTGCAACCTGTTCAGCCAGCCAGGGCGGGAGTGTCCCGGGGTTAGCGCGCAGCGCGGCCGTGGGGGAGGCAGGTGGCGCCGGGTTCCAAAACAAGACCGGGAAGAAAAACAACAAAACAAAACAAAACCCTCGTTGAAACAAAGGGATTTGTTGGGCTCCAATGTGTGCGCCCGAAGAGTTTAACTCTAGGGGAGGCGAGAGGTGAGAGCTGAGGGTGGGGAACGACAGGGGCCGCTTGGGCAGGGATGTGACATTTCCTGTGGTGAAGCTTGCATTGGCTGCTAATAGAGATCTAATTGATGGGTGAAGTCCCATTTCCGCGCGCTCTCCTTTATTGCTCCATCCAGTCTGTTGCAAAATATAACCTTAATCTGATTTAGCAATTCCTCCAGGATTCGGTGCGAGCTTCCAGCCCAGAAAAAAAAAATCGTTATTAAAAAAGTTAAAGTACAGACTTGGATTCGGGCGCGTCGCCTTTTAAAAATCTTGCCCCAGCTCCTGACATTTAGCACTTTCTCTTTTTGTAATCGCTCGGTCTTTTATGATTATTAATACCCGCAGTGCTCGAGGATCAGCGCCATGCGCCTTTGTTGGGGATGCAAATTGCCAAGGACACTCGAAGGCGCGGGGGTGCGTGGGCTTGGGGCTCCCGCGGTCCGCCCACGGGGATTCGCGCCAGGCCAGAGTGGTTTAGGGTTTCCTAATTTCATCCCAACCTAGGATTCCCGCAGAGGCCGCCCGGGGACAGCGTGCCGGGGAGCAGGAGCTGTCTGGTGCCAGGTGGTGGCGTGCTGGTGGGAGGGGCCAGGGCTGAGGAAGTGTTTTCACTCTCCCAGCTTAGCTTCCCAACAAGGTTTCAAAGTGCGTTCAAGTGCCTGGTGCATAAAATAGTTGTCTGGGTGCATGAGGTGCTCCAGGGGTATTACTCTGGGTCTCAGGTGGTGCTGTACGGAGATGAAATTTGGCTCTTGTTTGTCATCCAAACCGGATGTTAAGCTATCCTAAGGTTCTGGCTTCCGTCTTCGTTTCCTCTCTGCCTCTGTTCCCTGCCCCCAAAACCCACCCCTACTTCTCTCCTCTAAGTGAAATGCATAGCCTCCTCCATTCCTAGTTGGTACTAAAAGACTTTTACCAGAGCAATAACATGTTTGTTTTCTGTGGATTTCTTCCTTCTCTTCTTTCTCCTAATACTCTAGAGAAGACCCTTAGGGAAGTACGTTTGCATCTAGATACCTGATGTCGTATCGTAGCTATTGTTACAAAACGCTTACACAAAGAATAGCGGCTTCCGGGAACTTTTTCTTGACCACGTCAGTAAAGTTGTGTTAGAGCAATGATGGGATTTTAGCCCATAGGCAATAGCCAGCCCTATGACCTTTGTTAAATTCAATCTCTTAGGCTTGGCTTTTTCCACTTTTAACATGACATTGAAAATAAAATACCTACTCTACCTGCTTCCAAACGTTGTTTTGAAATAATGTGCGAGAAAACCCCGTGTGATGCGTTTATATAAAAAAAATAAAATAATCATTATGAAAACTTAAAGATCGAAATCAGAGTCATTTGGTCAGTAGAATAGAACTTTGGAAAATTGTAGAAACGTCCTTTCACCAAATATAGAACGGGATTTTGTCTAGGTTGCCTGGATAGCACTTCATGATTCATTTTGCCCCGGAAGACCCTAAATTCAGTCTCAGGTTTCTTCCCTGACCACGAGTTTCCCAGACATTTTTTTTTTTAAATAACCTTAAAGCGTTCCACTTCCGGTGAAGCTGGGGTCTTCAATTCCACCGGCAAATGAATGAGCTCCTTAAGAAGGGGCGCTGAGCACGGGCGTGTCAGCTTGGGCTGATCATTTCATTTCTCACGTGCAGCTCTAAGAAATCTCTGGAGCCGCAAGAAAGGTGACGTTTGAGCCTCTGGTAACCGTGTACGTCAGCCTCTGCACCCTCTCCCGCACGTTTGTGGGTCTTTTTCATCACTGAGATGTGGGGCAGCGGGAAGGAGCGCTCAGGCATTCCCCGGCCCCGCCGCCTCTGCGCAGCGTCCTTGATGGGTTTAATGAGGCGGAACACCGTGAAGGGGATGTGAACTGGTCCAAATGATTGATGAAGCCAGGGGCAAAGCCCAGGCGTTTTCACAGAAAGCCCCATACAGCCCGTGATAAAGGCAGGATAGTGGCAGGGCTGGGCTCCTTCAAAAGCTGTGGCCCAAATGCATTGAGAGGAAACTGGGAGGGTAGGTGCTCTGTTGTTACCTAATCAGTTACTGCACTAAGCCACCAGCCACAGAGAGCAGAGGAGGGCTGCAGAGGAAGTGGGGAGGGTGAAAGGCGACTCTCTCTCTCTCTCTCTCTCTCTCACACACACACACACACACACACACACCCCATGGCTGCCTCTCTTTCTCCCTTAGCAAAGGCTAGATCAGCCCGAGCCTCTACAGATGTCTGGGTTCTCAGGGTGGGCCCATGGTATTCCCTTCCACAGGCATAGAGAGAGGGAGCAAAGAAAGGCCCCTGAGGAGTAAAGCGTAGCTGGTCCATCCTTGGCAGGCCTTATTTAGTGTTAGGGCACCTTCCGGTTCCCTTCCTAGGTCTTCAAAGGTAATTATCAAAGCAGCACGTTTGAGTCATTGAAAGCAAGGGAAAAGAGAGCCAGAAAAGTCCCAAACCCTGCAGGAATTGGACTGAAAACAAAAACAAACAAACAAACAACAACAACAAAAGTCTATTTCTCTGTTATAAACAACTGCAATAAAACAAGATTTGTTAGCTTAGTGTAAAAACAAAGCCAATGATATTTTTTTTCTATACCTTTGCTTTCTAAAGGATGGTGTCCTATAGCTCTTACAACAAACAAACCAAGAAGGTAGCAGCCGTTGGGCCAGAGTTGTTTGTTCATGTACAATGACTGCAGATGGAGTAGTTGCAAAATGACGTAAACATGCTGGTGGCAGGTAACACTCTCCAGTTAAGCTGCTTAGACTCACTAAGAAACTGAGTGAGCGCTCCTTCCTGGGCATCTAGGGCTGCTGGGCAAACAGTATCTTTTTTTCTGCATGTCAATGCATGAGTGGTTATAGGTTTGGAAGTGTTAGGGAACGTTTGCATCCATGTAATGAAAGTTTTGGTCTGGGGCACCTGGGTGCCTCAGTCAGTTGGGCATCTGTCTTTGGCTTAGGTCACGATCCCAGGGTCCTGGGATCAAGTCCGGAGTCAGGCTCCCTGCTCAGCCGGGAGTCTGCTTCTTCCTCTTCCTCTGCCCCTCCCCCTTCCCCTGCTCCTGCTTGAGTGCTCTCCCTCCTTTCTCCCTCTGTCTGAAATAGATAAAATCTTTAGGAAAAAAAAGGTGGTTATTTTTTTTTTTTTAGGAGGGGCATACTTTTGACACAGTTGTTCATAGATAACTTCTACCTGTAAGTTTTAGTCATTAACTAGAGTTGGTCTTCAACTTCTGCTTCAATGGCCGTTAACTATATTTTATTATATTTTATGTTGAAAAGAGTCCTCAAAATGGTGCTGGCGCCCAGGAAGATTTGAGAGCCCTGTAGATGAGAGGGGAAGGAAAGCCCCTCAACTTCTATTTTTAAAAGAAACTTGCCTGAATATTAGCCTTCTACTGTAACACAAAGCATTTGTATTTAGGCTAATTTATGGTATGTTCACTACTTATGCCTCTCAAATACAGGTCATTCCTACTTCTTTTGTCCCTGAGCTTTCAACTTAGAAGGGAAATTCCTTATGGTTTAGCACCTTTACATGAGGAAAGGTATTTACAAATTAACTTTTTCTCTGATTGTAAAGCAGTACCTAGTTTTTTTTTTTTTTTAAGATTTTATTTATTTGACAGAGAGACAGAGATCACAAGCAAGCAGAGAGGCAGGCAGAGGGGGGGGGGAAGCAGGCTCTCCGCTGAGCAGAGAGCCCGATGTGGGACTCGATCCCAGGACCCCGGGATCATGACCTGAGCCGAAGGCAGAGGCTTTAACCCACTGAGGCACCCAGGCGCCCCGGTACCTAGTAGTTTAAAAAGGTTTTTGAATATATTATTTTAACATTCTTTAGAAAAGGGAATTTTAGGACCGAATTTCCTAACAATATACCCTGATTATTCCTCTGAAAACCTTCCTCAATTTATTGTCTTAAAATGAATCCTTTTCTTTCTTTCTTGAGCTCCCGAATATTATATGCTCACAGAAATCTTCTGGGGAAGAAGATGAGACCCAGCCTGGAAATTTCAATCTGGAACACAATTAGGAGCTCGTCAGAGAGGAGATTGAAGAGAAACCATAGTATCTTTTTTTTTTTAAGATTTTATTTATTTATTTGACAGAGAGAGAGAGAGAGATCACAAGTAGGCAGAGAGGCAGGCAGAGAGACAGGGGGAAGCAGGCTCCCCGCTGAGCAGAGAGCCCCACGTGGGACTCCATCCCAGGACCCCGGGATCATGACCTGAGCCGAAGGCAGAGGCTCAACCCACTGAGCCACCCAGGTGCCCCCAGAAACCATATAGTATCTTTAAAAAAAACATTGAATTTCAATCAGGGCCATTGATACAAATTCTTTGTGGCCACATTATTTCTCAAATTGGATTCTAGAACTGAGATAGTTACCCATATAATTCAGCTGGATAGACTTTTGGTGAGTGTACAAACTTTTCCCTGGAAGTAATTTTAACTGACTAGATAGTGTAAAGTGTACATCTCTGTGCACACTGGGAGGAAAAAAGGAAAGATTTTGAGCCCAAACTCTCTAATTGATTTCATTTTGATTTTGTTGATTAAATAATTGCTTAGCTCTCTCACCTTCTTGCCTCTGAATAAAATGAACTGCAAGTTTTTTGGAATAAAAAGCCTATTGTGTATCTCTGGGTCCTTAACAAGTAGAAGTATCCAGTATTGTTACTCGAAGGATAGAGAAAATTGAATTTTCTGAAAGTGGGCCTAAATTTCTGACTGAGGGTCCCGGGAGGTCTAGGGGTAAGGAACTTTCATAGCTATGGCGGGACACCTGCAAGCCATATGCTTACAGATGTTACTAAAGACAAAGCACAGTTAATTTTTCATGCATTTATCTTCTAATACATGTTGGAAATATGTATGCACCTTCAAGGCAGACTTTAATGAGCTGCTATAAGAAAAGACTTTAATTCACTGTGTAAGAAAAGCACTTTTTGTCTTTTCTTGTATTTTTAAGTTCCTACCGTTTAACTGGATTTTAAGAAAAATTAGCAAGTTGATTTGTGCAGATGAGTGAATCAGCACTTTTGTACCTTAAGTATTAAAAAGTAAAATGATTTTAAAATAGGGAGAAGGTATAGGAAAATATCCCAGCATTGACTTAACTACACATAATTATTTGTATTTAGAAACCGTTTTGTTATAATCACAATAAAGATCTTAATTATGAGAAGAATTTCCTGAAAGTGAGGTTTTTGGGTTTTTTTGGAAAACCTCTACCAGACATTGTAAAATATGTCTCTATTTCATTTCTTCTCCCACTTTAATTCAAGTATTGTTTTCTCATTAAAAAAGAAAATAGTTGATTATTACCTCCTCATTTACTTTGTTTTAAGGAAGGTCAAGGAGATGCATCTAAAATTGCATTTAAATTTTGCAGGGGCTGGATTTTTACTTAATTTTCTTTTCATGATAAATATTACTTTATTAGCTTGTCCAAGCATCGTTACTAAGGTTATATGCATATTTGCGTAGCTATTTTTTATGCTTCTAATTTTCCAGGAATATCTTATTAGCTGAAAAGTGCACAGTGAAAAATTTTGCTCTTCCTCTGAAAACTGACTGGCTGTGGAGTAAAATGATGAAAGTTTTTATGTGCTTAGTCCTCACTGGATCTCTAGGGAAATCTGGAAAGAAATGACAAAATAACTAGCTATAGTGACTGAAAAATTGCATTTGTTCAAATGTAGGATGGAATTTCATAAACATTGGGATTCACATAACTATTTATATGACTATAGAGTTTCATAAGCAGGAAGTATTGATGTTTGATATTTACATGGCTATAAGTTTTGGTACATCTGTTTGATAGTGATGCAGGTGAGTTTTGCTTGTATATTTAGATGAGGTTGTAGAGAGCTGTGTTCATCTTTTTTTTATTTGTATTTCTTCCATCTTCTATGGTAAAAGCTAATCAAGACAAAGGGACCTCATGGATTTAATTCAAGTCCAGATTCCTTAGACCTCTTGATAAAGCTTCGGGGTCACTAAGTTAAATACACTGGCAAGATAGAGTTGGCTCTTAGGGTCCACTGTGTTTATCCATTTTGCGAATAACAACCTTTCTCCCCAGCTTCTGAAATATGCCTTCAAATGCATTCATAAAAGAGATTAGTCATTCGTAATGTTTTACAAAGACCTTAGCTGTGTCACTGTTTAACTTTATCGTTCATTCATTCAAACCTGGAAGCTTCATGTTCATAGGATTCATGTTCCTTGGCCCAGATCAAGCTTGCCCCATATTTTCAGAAGGCCCTCCGACTATTTACTGCTTTAAATAGTAAAGCAAAGCTTTAAAGCTTTTATTTAAAGTAAAGCAGTATCACTCACAATCTCGTTTTCAAATATTCTAGATATACTTTTGGGAGACTCTTTATTATATAGTTTTCCCACGGGTCTTTAGAAACGACACCGTTTACCTCATTTTCTCCATAAGCTCAGCAAGTCCTTCCCTATTGATGAAAAATGTTTTCTGGATATATCCTCAGTCTTCCCTGTGCTTTTCATTATGTATTCTGGCTTAGGAATGTGTCTTTAACATTTTAAACAGTTCTTTAGGAAAAGTGCCTACTGGAAGTGAATCAAACGCACAACAAAGATGAGCTGGGAAGTGTTCAGGGCGCCTTGTTTCCCTTGCTTTCTTCAGAAGCCACTCCTGTCAGTGGTCAGTTACAATAAAGGAAGAACAAAGTTCCTTGATGTATACTGAAAAAAAGCTGCCTGCAGTTCCTTTCAATTGCTCTGTGGCCGGGGCCCGCCGGCCTCCAGCCAGAAGCCAGCAGGCAAAAATTTAACAGCCACGCTTCGAAATGTTAGTAGCAGCGATCAATGCATCCATAACTCTTAGCCCCCTAGATATGGGGTCATCTTTCAATACTACCCCACTGTCATATACAACATTTGTCTTGTCCCACATTCAACTGATTGTGTCAAACTATGGAGGGACTATATAATACACATATACAATAGCACAATGAAAGCAATAATCTCCAACCCAGTTTCTTTATTTATTTGAGTGCTATTACAAAGTTTCCTGCAGGAACGAGAAGCCGGGGAGGCTGCGACATGGTCTAAGCCCCGCAGTGGATGGCAAAGGAGTCAAAGCCCCGGAGGGCTGAAGGACAGCCTGTGACTGCTCTAGTGTAAGCCAAGCATCCAGCTTTTCCATTTCTTTGGGAGCCGATCTGGTTTTCCTAAATTCCCGTAGTCCCTACTTATAGTATGTAGCATCTGTTTTCTTTTCAGCTTACAAAAGTATATTATGCTAATGTGTATGCATGCGCGCTGTGACCAGAAACGCAATAGGCTCTATAAACAGCCACTGACTCACCTTGATTTTCAAGGTCTACTGATTCTTCGACCAAAATGAATGCCATGTACAAAAGTACATCTCATTTTGTTGTAACTAAATCAGATTTACAAAATCATAGATATTGCAGGCACACTTGCCTTAGAGTTTTTTTCAAGTGGATTTTTCTATGTGAAAAAGCCCTCGAGAAAATAAGTTCATTCAGAGAAATGATTGCATTTTTCTTTTGAATATACACCTGCCATAAAGAGTGAAACGTCAACAAGTCAATAGAGAGCATTTAATTATTTAGTCACTGGAAAGGCTGATGAGGCATTTAGATAGAATCCTGAATGACTGGATAAAATAATATTGGGAAGTACTGCACTCAATTTAGAAATATTGCATGAAGCAGAGATTTATTATGCTAAATAATAGCAACAATTGAAAAGCCGTGATAAAACACCCTCACGATTAGGATTTTTCTAAAACCAGTTAATTTTTTTAGACAACGATTTCATTTTGGGGTTATATTGCAGTGTTTCTGGGCAACGAGAGCCCACTTTTGTCACGGTGACATTATGAGAAAAATGGCAAAGAAAGAAATGGGTTTCAGGAGAGTGGTGTTCTCTCGAACAATCAGAAGAAACGCTTTGTCCAAGAGTGTACGCCAGCGTACGCTTAACGTGCAAACGAGCGTCCAAAACAAATAGTGTGGGGAGGGTGAGGAAGATCTTAACCCAGACGTGACGATTTATAATTCCCATCCACAACTGAGCCGAGGAAGAGCCACGCAGAGCAGGGTTAGGCTCCTTCAGAGTGTTCAAAAGGATAACGGATCTTGTGAATATCTTCGCAAAAGTCAATTCTCCTTTAGCAGTCAAACAACGCTCTTTGTAACATAGCTACCAAGTACGCGGGGTTTTCAGCCACACGGTAATATTTTTATAGCCCCACAGTCACCATCTAGTCCATAAACACAAACATCCGCGTACCCAGAAAATAATTGTGGATAATTCAATGTTCAGATTCGATAATGGATGCTCAAATAAATATGAGAATTCCAAGCAAATTTGTGCAAATGAAAAAAGATTTCCTCTGACATAATGGCATGGTGCAAGGCTGTGTGTAATGACTTGTAATTTGTCTGGAAAAGCATTTTAAAGGGGTTGATCCATCCACTGGAAGGCCAGCAGCCGCTCCAACTCCCGCAGCAGTGAGCCGGCCTGCCTCGTCTCAGAGGAAATTACACCGCAAGCAGGCCAAATTTCTGACAACTTCCATAAATTATTTCAGATTTTCATATTTCAAATTTCATCTGCATTCATCATGTGAGTTTGACTGGGGAAAAATATCTAGGAGGGGCTCTGCTAGCCTTCAATGCAGCAGTCCCAGGAGCCTGCCCTGGGACTGGATAATTTAATTTCGTTTTGATTAGATTATTCTTGCTGCAGTCTACTGCCAGTCTGAAGTATTGTGCCTTCTCTTCTACTTAACCTTCCTGCCCCATGCCTGCTCCAGCCTGCATGCAGCTCTCCGTATTGCAGAATATATTTGAACAATCAAAGTTGGGAGTTATTATTTTGCTTCCCATTGTCCGTCCTGATAAAAGCACACATCTTTCACGGGGCTCCCTCTTCCCAGAAATCAGATTACTTCTTTTTTTTAGTTTGTAATATTGTTTACCATTTTCAGTAGAAAGTGCCCTGTAATTTAGGTGGAAAATCTAAAATCATTACTAAATCTCAGGATGATGCAATAGCCCATAAATGAAGATCATCTTTAAAACAACTATGATCATCACGAGGCGATACACAAGAGACTGAAAACAGGTAAATAATGAATACGCCCATCCATTAAGCTAAAAATCTATTGGAAACCGAAGTTATTTTTCAACCCTTTACCTAATGGTCAATGAAGAAAACCCTCTGTAATCGGTCTTCAAAGGCAGGACAGAAGAAATTCAGGATACAAACTGTTGTAAACACGCAAAAGCAGGATCGTGATAAACTTACAAAAAAATACTGACATGAGAACAAAATAGTGTGGGAAACAGACTCAGTAAGGTTCTTAAAAATTCTCTTAAGTTAAATATGAATACGTGAAATGACGATTAACTGTAAACATAGAGCAGGGGTACCTTGAAAAGCATAATCACCATTTCCTCCTATTTTTAGAAGATGACTATATTTATGTAAGATTCGATAACCAGGGAACACCAAAAATGCTTGTCGCTTACTAAGTTAGAGGCAGGATTATTAGAAACATAGATAAATAAACAAAGCTAATGTTGCTCTTTAAGTAATATCTATCACTTCCTTTTATTGAGTTATTTCTTTAAACAATATAAGTTTTTCTGATGCTATGTGTCTGAACTGAGGACTTTAGGTTCTTTATTGTTCTCCATTTTGATGAAAAAAATTGAATTGGGGTCTGTTATATTGAATTTTGTTCAGTAAATATACTGAAATCATATTTTTGTTAGAAACTATCAATAAATCCAGTATAAGAAAAGTAATAAGATACAAATATGAACAGGACCTTTGCAAAGGAAATATTACAAAGAGAGTGCACCCAGAAAATATATTAGGGAATGTGTTTTTTCCCTTGCGCTAGGAGAAAATACAGAAAGAAGGACATGAAACCGTGTTATTTTTAATACAGAGTCCGTGCTTGAAATAAAAACAATTCTAACTGCTATTTCACATGGTTCGATGAAATCATTTTTCCAGTATTGCACTTAAAAAGTATAGTAGGAACACACATCTTTTTTTTTTTGTGGCCAGATAACTTTCTGAAAAGATACCACACTTGATAAGTAATTATGACTTCCCAGATTATGAAAATTCTGAATTTTTTGCTGTCCATGTTCTCTATGCCCATGTGGTATCCAAGTCTCTATGATTTCTGAAAATCGACTTTATAGCATATGTGGCAAAATCATTTCTATTCAGGACTCCATTATATTCTGTCAGTAATAGCCTAGGAAAAAAGGTACAAAGATTTAATAAAATCTAATTTATTATGGATAAATCTCTAGAGGCAATAGATGGTTTTGTTCTCTCTAGTTTTTGGAGATGCTGGAGGTCAAGAGAAAAACTGAACATGTTGAATGTTATCCACCACTAGCCCCCGCCCCCACTTGTTTAATTGAATGAATACTGTGAGAAAGGGAAGGACCCTGTAAACTGAACTGTCTTGAGGCAACTTCACTCTGTGAAGAGTCATAATTTACTTAGTAATCCTTTGCTTTCCTACGAAGTGAGACACTGGGTGTTAGTCACTTGGGGTCCTAAAGGTTGCCAAGGTATCCTCACTTTTTTTCTTAAGTTTATTTATTTTAAAGTAATCTCTACACCCAACGTGGGGCTCGAACTCATGACCCAGAGACCAAGAGTTGCATGTTCTCCCAAATGAGCCAGGCAGGCGCCCCAGTGTGTTCGCTTTTATACAGAACAATATGACCTGGAAACAAGCGGCCTAAACCCAGAAAACTTTAGTGACATTCATTATTAGGTTAGCTCTTTGAACTTGGATATTAGTGGCAGTTTTTAAGTAGGTCTCCAATAAATAAAATGTGGAAAGGAAAAAAATTGTAATTCAGTATTTGCAGCTTGTCTTAAGGTCCTAAAACTGGTTCTAATAAAATTAAATGTGTGCATTTTTAAAGTTCTATCCAATCGCTCTCTTGAAAATCTTCGGGACTGAATGTCGAAGCCACGGTGCCATTTGGCAACGAGGACTGGCAATTAAGCTTTTTGTAGCCAGTATTCAAATTTGAGAATGTCACTTTATTACTTTGATTTTTAATTATGGACCATGTCAGCAGAAAACCTTTCATTGAGTGCAGTAAAAGAAAAAAAAAAAAAAAAACCACCAACCTTGTTTCCTGGAAATGGCAGTCAATGAAGAGAAAAGCGGCATTCCTAGAAATGTCTAATTTATGACTGAAGCAACAGCCTCCTGCGGGCCATCATCAAGGTGGTTTTAAACAAGAATGGAGACTCCGGGGTGGATTCATACGGGCTGCCTTAGGCAGCACAATGTGGGCTTCAGATGCCCAGGAAGAGCCTGAGCTCTTAAAGTAACGCTGTTAATTCTGCATCTTCACGTAGGAGGGCTAACTTACCATTTTTGATAGAATAATTTTGAGTTCCTCTTATGAAAACTTGAAGCCTTGTTGCGATGCGCCTTGTCCCAAGGTAGGAGCATTCTAGCTTTCAGTTAAAAACTTTAATCTCCCTTGTCCCCCACCCGCCCATAATTTAGATGTTGCTACGTTGCCTACATTACGTAACTGCAGGGTCCCCATTCCTGTTAAACGACACGGAGTTGTGCTCGGCTCATTTTCATAAAATACAGTGGGAATCGCGCCCCCTAGTGTCGGGGAACTCAGAGGCTCCTGCGAAAGCCGTTAGTGCACGGTCCCCGTTAATACTTCTTTCTGCCGGAGGAGAGAAGACAGAAACCCGAAGACAGAAAGGAACAGTTGGGTTCCAATTTTCCTCCCTCAAGAGCAGCTCCAAACAGTCTCTTCCACTCCTTGTGGACTTTTCCAATATGGAGAACTGCTTACTACCCGTCCAGATCTGCCTAGATGAGGGAGAGGGAGCATGGGAGGCTAGCCCGGCTGCCTTCCGAGGGGGTCTCTCATTTCCACCTCCGGCGGGTACTCAGAGAACCGTAGGTTGCTGAATCAGACAGGCATTTCTCCGACTGTCTGAGCGGGAGCGCTGCACTGGAGATGAGCCCCAGAAGCAGAATGGACCCCAGAGTATCCCCTTGAGAATCAAAGAGAGCCTTTCTCACCTTCAGAGAGACATGCTTAGGCCAGAAAAACCTGGTTCCTCTCATGGAGGTTTGGACTCCTGGTAGAATTAGCTCACTGTTCGAAAAGATTGTTACCTTAGGAAATGTGACAACTGACCTGAACCCCGAATCCATTCTGTTTAAACCTCTAGCTGAGAAAAGAGGCCAAAGGGCAAACAGCTTGGGAGACAGATCAGAAGAATCGGCCTTCTTGGGATTTACTTTCCTCATCTGTAAAATGGTGACTGGATGAGACTATGTCTTGAGTTGTGAGATGTGTTGAAAGTAATTTGAAATAAATAACAGTCCAAGTGTAGAAGTTTGTGAATTTTAATTTTCCCTTAACCTTAAGTTAGAGCAATTTTGCATTCGTGTACTCTTGATTGTGCTTTCTGGAATAGTGGAGACATCATAATGAATTGCAGCCGATGTCCTGGGAACACAGGTGTGTCAGCCATGAGAGTATTGTTAGCTGAGAAGGCGGCGGTATGAACACAATTGGTAACTGATAAGCCAGAAGACCTCTAAGGTATCTTCCTTCAGTGCGTGACATCAGTGTGACAATCAGTGGCCACAAGTGGGTTCCTAGACACACCTGTAAATTAGGTAACTCCCTCTTGGGTATTTCCCTGCTCTTTGCTTTTTTGGCATTTCACCTGCCCTTCGCACATGCCTCTATGCCATCCCTACTGTCTCTGTCCTCAGCCTGCACTTGCCTTTGCTCCTTCCTTTCCTCAGAATGAAATTGACTTCTTGCCTGTGGTGTATCTCAGACCAGTTTTGTAAGGGGTAGTTCTTATAAACCTAGTAGTGCTCAAGATTATTTTGCATAGTCCTTTCGCAGGTATTTGACACGTAATAGTTAAGTATTTATTTTAAACTGTATTAGAAACTTAATTTCTGGGGCGCCTGGGTGGCTCAGTCGTTAAGCGTCTGCCTTCGGCTCAGGTCATGATGCCAGGGTCCTGGGATCGAGCCCCACATCGGGCTCTCTGCTCAGCAGGGAGCCTGCTTCTCCTACTACCATTCCCTCTGCTTGTGTTCCCTCTCTCGCTGTGTTTCTCACTGTCAAATAAATAAAATCTTTAATTTCTTCTTTTTTTTAAAAAGATTTTATTTATTTATTTGACAGAGAGAGAGATCACAAGTAGGCAGAGAGGCAGGAAGAGGGAGAGGGGGAAGCAGGCTCCATGCTCAGCAGAGAGCCCCATGTGGGGCTTGATCCCAGGATCCTGAGACCATGACCTGAGCTAAAG
>CM053604.1:27960283-28136060 GCA_028646535.1 Procyon lotor | reverse complement strand
GGCTGTTTCTATAGGCATTCCGCAGCTTATTACAGATCTCCCCTAAAAGAAATTCCTGGAATAGTGTTGGTCTGTGAGTTGCTGGGAAGACACAGCGCCCTTCTTGGTCTGGCAAGTGGTCAAGGCGGACTCGCAGCGGCTTGAGGTGGGAGCGCCTCGCTGAGGCTCTGCAGCCTGGGAGCCGGGGGCCAAGGCTCCGGGTCTCTCCCAGTCGGAATCTACCCGGGCTGCTGAGCTTCGGCTGTTCTCACTACCGCAGCCGCGAGGATTCTCAGTGTAGGCCCAAAACCCAGGGCAACAGCCTGAGTCGTTTGCCCATGTTGCTAGCCCCCTCCCCCAAGCCCCCCAAAGTGTCTCCAGGCCTCAGGCTGCTTATACTGCTAGACAAAGCGTGTCTCCGTTGCTCACGGCAGAATTTTTCTATTATTTCAGTCTGATGTTTCTCCGCTACCAGGCATCGGTAGGGTTAGGGTCCAGGGTCCTAAAACAAATGGAGTAGCTGAGATCAACACGGGAACTGACGTTTTTATTATTTTATTTTATTTTAATTTAATTTTATTTTTTCGGGAACTGAAGTTTTTAAACTAGGAGAGTTGCCTCCAATTTTCGTGTTCTTTTGAAATCACAGCTTTGCCACATAAAGTGATTTCCATAGACTGACCAACCATTGGTTTGCTTGACATGGATTGAACCTTCTTTTATTGTTGACTTCAACAGACATTTATTGAAAGGCTTTTATGTGTGAGATGCTGGAGACACAGTACATAAGGCATAGTCTCTGGCCCCAAGGAGCTTACATAGTGGGAGGAGCCTGTTAACTCAAATCAACATGATTCTGAATTTCCCAGTGTCAACAATGACTCTAATATCTTGTACTGAATAGGGGGAAAAAACCGTGTAAGAATTCCCTGGTAATTAAACAGTACTTTATTTTATTTTTATTTTTTAAGGATTTTATTTATTTATTTGACAGAGAGAGAGAGATCACAAGCAGGCAGAGAGGCAGGCACAGAGAGAGAGGGGGGAGCAGGCTCCCCGCTGAGCCAGAGAGCCCAATGCGGGGCTCGATCCCAGGACCCTGAGATCATGACCTGAGCCAAAGGCAGAAGCTTTAACCCACTGAGCCACCCAGGTGCCCCTAAACAGTACTTTAGATACACATTTTAAAAGTGTTGGTAACTAAGCAAATCCCTCTCTCCAAGCTCCTGACTTATATAATGAAAATCTCCTGTTACCTCTCTGGGGAGGAAGAAAAAGCAGTTGGTTAGCATTGTTGTGAAGGGAACAGGGAAATGGATGTCCTCAGACCGCTGCTAGGGCTAAGGGGGACCTAAATTGGTTCAGGCTTTCAGGAACAGCACTCTGGCGATATGTAAATGCCCGACAATGGGAGATGATCTCTAAGTTGTGGAACATTCCACAAGGGAACACTATGTGAACCATTAAAATGGTGCTCCAGATAAATAACGAAATGGAATATGTTGTTGAGTGAGAAAAATGCAAAACAGTAGACACAGTAAACTTCAGTTGTGTAAGTATTTATATGCATAGACAAAACTTGGTCAACAATGTTGTGGCTGTGTTAAAAGTGGTTATTTCTGGGTCTTGGGATTACAAGTGATTTTTCATTTGGAAAGGGCTTTTCAGCACTTTTTGAATCTCCTACAAAGACCATGTATTGCTATCATAATCAGAGGCAGTGGGGGAGGCTTTGGGATTTTGGTTGGTTTTGTGTTTTAAGAAATAAAAGAAGCCTGGATCAGGTCATGTTTGCTCCAGGCCTTAGGGTGGGGGCTCAGAGGGGTGTGTGTGTGTGTGTGTGTGTGTATAGTTCCAAGTAAAAATATTTACATTATGTGGCAGAATTAAAAACAGAAACTTGGTAGCTGGTGGGATTTCTACTAATGTAGACTTTTCCAACTAGGTTTATTGAAGAGACAGCTTCAATTCTTTTTATTTATAAGGACTGAAATGAAAGGAAATTCAGTACACTCTCAGGGAGAAGATGAGCTCAGCTCTTCTAGACAAATCATGCTGTCTTTGGTGATTTTTCATTGGAAATCTGGAAAGAGAAGGCTGGGAGAATTGTTTGCTGGGCTGGTATTAGAGTTAGCTCATGTCTTCCCTCATGTTATTGAATTTATGGAGTTCAAGAAAGCTGATCTTTAATCTCAGATTTCTAAATAATCTTGATTGTTTCATTTTTTTAAGATTTTATTTATTTATTTGACAGAGAGGAGAGAGATCACAAGTAGGCAGAGCGGCAGGCAGAGGGAGAGGGAGAAGCAGGCTCTCTGCTGAGCGGGGAGCCCGATGTGGGGCTCGATCCTAGGACCCCGGGATCATGACCTGAACTGAGGGCAGCTGCCCAACTGACTGAGTCACCCAGGTGCCCCTTGATTGTTTTATTTTAAATACTTTAAAAAAAAATCATTATATACATATATACATATACACACACAATGTTTTTTTTTAAATCATTACATATTTTAAACATACTTGAAAGAAACAGAAACTTACAGAAAGAGCACCAGTCTTCTATATTGCCTTATTTTCTTCAGAGCCACTCCCCCCAATATAAGTATTATAGATACAACTGAAGCCGTCTTTGAACCCCCCCACCCGATTCTACTTCCCCATTTTCCTCATGAGAGGTAACCACACTAGTAATTTCAACGGTTGTCATTCCCATGCATGTGTAGCAATTTTTCTACATAGTTTGCATCCGTAAACATCCATATTTTTTTCTTAGGTTTTTTCCTCAACTTTTTGGGGGGTACTTTTTCCAAATTCTTTCAATTTGCTTTTTTTGGGTTGTTGTTTCTGAGATTATTCCTTTTGGCTGCTGTCTAGTAGTCCAGTGTAGAAATATTCCACAATGTATTTATCCTTTCTTCCATTGAAGGACTCTTACTTAGGTTGTTTGCAATTTTGTTTCTGTTTTTGCTGTTTCTAACAGTGCTGCAATGAACATTGGTGAACTGGTAACCTTGTCTAGGGGGTAAACCCACAAGTGGGATTGCTGGGTCAGGGGCTCAGTGCGTCTTCAGCCTAACTTGCTATAGGCAATGGCTCTCTCAGGTGGTCTGACCAGTCTATGGTCCCACCCTGAAGGTGTGAGTTCTTACAAATCTTTGCAATGGTTGACCATTCTTCAAATTTTTGCTGATCTGAAGGGCATGACATGGTTTCTCATTGTTGTTTAATCCGATGTCCCTAATTAATACTCAGGTGGACCCTCTTTCTGTATGTTTATTGGCTATTGAGATTTCTTTTCCTGTTACCGACATTTTTAGATTCTTTGGTTACTGTCTTGGTGAGTTGTCAGTCTTTTTCTTCTTGGTTTATTCTCATCTTGGCTTTAAATAAATAAGAAAAAGAAATCCATCCATCCATTCATTTAAAATACTTTTTGAGTGAAAATTGGGTACTAGATGCTATGAAAGGAGCATGAAAAATGCATAGTCTCTTACATACAAATGCTCGATTTATGCCCTTCTTGGTGATATGAAGAGAAAGCTCCTTTAACCTTACATAAATGTTGTATTAGGATGAACCTTGGCTTCATTTACATTTTTTGTTCTTAAGGTTTAGAGGAGACTATTCCTAATAATAATACAAAATTACATGGTTACAATTATTGCTGTGTTGCCCCTTAATTGTCAAAAGGAAGCACACATTCTAGAGTCTTGAATCAGAAAATAAAGCAAGATGGCCAAGCTCCCCCACGGTTATCTTACACTCATTATGCAGCAGCACATGTGGATGGTCAGGGGTACACAGAGAATGACTAATGCATTAATAAGGCTTACATGTACCTCGCCCCCACCTCGTAATTGCATTCCTTTCATTAGCTTTTACCCAGCTGGTCTGAGTTGCACAAACAAAATATTGTGTAAGATGAGCCCATTGATGGTAAATTCGGAACAATTTTTGTAAAACTCTTGCCAAGTTACATAGTGACCCCAGGGTCTTTAAAGCAGCCAAAAAAATATTGAGCAAAAACTGAATTAAGTCTATTATCACAAATTTGTGCCCCATAATCTGATGAGACTTCCAGATGTCCAGCCCGGGACCATCTGCTGAATGTCTGTGGGCACACGCTCCCAAAACATGTGCATGGATAAGAGTAACAGATCGAGGGCTTGGAGCTCTAAAACTCTAAGCAGTTCTTGCCTAGACTTAAAAGCGTACAAAGAAAAACAAGTTAAGAGAGGTTTTTGTATTGGGGTGTGTGTGTGTGTGTGTGTGTGTGTGTGTGTTTTAACCATTATTTGCTTTTTATTGAATCGATCAGTTACTTTATTCTTGGAGTCAAATGGCTTTTTCAACACATAATAAGACAGGCTCATTTCTCTAAAAGATAATAGACTATGTGATTTCAAATGTTTTAAAAAGTAACGACAGAACCTTTGGGAGTTAGCTGCTAACTTAGGCTTGGTAATTATTCTGAGTAGCATGTTTTGTTCATTTTGGTATCTCTGTCTTATTTCAGGATTCTGAGAAAACAGAGT
This sequence comes from Procyon lotor, assembly GCA_028646535.1. NCBI lineage: Eukaryota > Metazoa > Chordata > Mammalia > Carnivora > Procyonidae > Procyon > Procyon lotor. The sequence goes on along the minus strand of CM053604.1, from coordinate 28,131,546 downwards.
CTCAGAAGGAGTTGCATGTACAGGAGGCTTATGGGGGGTGCTCTCTGGAACAACATTAGTGAGAAAGTGAGGGAAGCAGGAACGCACAGGGAGAAGCTGGACCAAGGGGCAGTGGCAACAGAGGCCCCAGGCATTACTATGGGGAGCGCTACAGCTTGGATGACGTGACAAGTAATTTTGTGTTGACTTGGTTAGGATATGGTACCCAGTTGTTTGGTCAAACACCAGGCTAAATGTAGCTGTGATGCTGTTTTGTTTTTTGTTTTTGTTTTTGTTTTTTTTGCATGTAATAACATTTAAATCAGTATGCTTTCAGCATACCAGAATACCATCCAATAATGTGAGTGGTCCTCGTATTATCAGTTGAAGATCTTAAGAGCAAGATCAAGGTTTCCTGAAGAAGAAGGAGTTTTTCTTAAGATTCCAACACAAAAACCCTGCCTGAGTTTTCAGCCTGCTGGAAATTTGACGTCTGCAATATCAACAATCACCTCAATTTCCAGCCTGCCCTATACATTTCAGGCTTGACAGCCCCCACAATCATGTGAGTCAAGTCCTTAGAATAAATCTCTTTTGCTGTTTGTTCAGGACCCTAGGGATCTACGTTATGACTCTTCTATCGGGGTTTGCCATAAACTGTACACTGTATCTCTTCCCATCACAGTTCCAAGAACTGTGAAGGGTTTGAAACTTTACCCTCCTTGCAAGCTAATGAGTGAGGCTGCCACAGGTTCATGGACGCTGGTAGAAGATGAAGGGCTGTTTGTTACTCTCAGCTATATCACTAGCCAGAATACCAGCATTTTTCAACTGATTCTCTGAATCCCAATTCTTGTTACAGAAGAGGTACCCTGAGTTTAGGGAATCCAAATATTTTATAATGGGCAGTAAGCATGCCTGCTCTTTCCTCCAAGGGGAAGTACTATCTTTATCTTTCAAGGCTATTTGTTATATAAACAATTTCGAAAAAAATAGTCCAGAACAAAGGACAGATAGAGCCTCATTCACAAAACATGCACAAAAAAACTCCCATGGAAATTGTCTCCCAACACAAAAAGCTCTTGCATATGGCCTACTGGGTTATGTGGTCCAAATGGCAGAGCTTTCTACAGGGGCCTCGGCCTGCTTCAGAGCCCTGTCCTGCTTTGGCTCTACCCAAGTTGGCAGCCTTCCATGTAACCTGGTCAACTAATTGGGGTAATACTCAAACATGTAGAATACACTTCTTCCAGAACCTCCAAAGGCATGAGATTTTCTTCCTAGAGGTGGCGGTAAAAGAGGCACACTTTGGAGAACATGTACCCATATATCCTGGATTACTGGACTCTTACAAAATTTTTTATTTTTATTTATTTATTTTTTTTCTTACAAAATTTTTTAATGTGTTAGGCTTCTGAATCTTCAGAGGGCTTACCTTTGACTCTCTGGAATGCACGGATCTTATGAAAGCCTCCACTACGCCTGCTACTTCCTGCTTATCCAGTCTGATGAACATCATGCCATTGATATAATGGACCAATCTGATGCTTTGTAGTATTTAAAGGTGGTCCATATCCCTTTGGAATATATTTTAATACAGCACAGAAGAGGGAATATAGCTGGGGATGAGTCTGTAAAAATATACACTTATCCATCCTTTGTGTATGCAAATAAGTTTTGATCCCTCTTCCTTGTATGGATGGAAAGAATGCATTCATAAAGCTACTACAGCAAGGACACCACATTTGACACAACAGCTGTCATGGGCTGATTTTGCATTTTGTTAATTGATTGAGTTTGCTGTTGTCCACTGGTGTCCTCCAGGATCCATCTGGTTTTTGTAGGGACCAGATTGGTAGGTCTGAAGACGTCACTAATCTTTACCATTCTTCCTGGGATGTAAAATTGTTCTGATGCTTTATTTTGGTTGGGCGAGCCAGTTTCAGAGACTTCCATGTGTGTTTCTCCACCATGACTGCTCTTCTACCACTGGCCAAGTAACCTGTGTGGAACTCTGCCAATTACCAAGTATGTCCATTGAGTGTATACATTTGGGGACTGGGGAAATGATCATCAGATGAGTCTTCAGACTCTTTGGACTAGGTAACCAAACCTAGGCCTAACTTACTTGGCTCCCAGATGCTCCCACTCTAACAGAGCACTCCTGGCAATGTTTCAGGTCCCCGGGTATGGTCCACAAAATCTGAACCTTTTGTCGAACTGTCCTCAGGAATCTTGATCTTTATCTTTACTCAGCATATGGTTACATGAGTAATGGTCATAGTTCCCTTCAGGTAAGGACCAGAGGAATCATTACTAGATGGGCTTACTGTATATTCTGTAGCCAGGCCTTTCCTCATGGAATCTATGTCTTCTTTAGTCAATGAGTTCTGGATGTGAGAACTCAGATGTTCAAAATCAGGCAGGGGATCATGATCAAATAACAAGGCAGCTGCCCTTAGTTTCCTGATTATTCATCTTTGATTTCTTTTGATTTTATAAATTGAGCAAAACCCTCGAGGGCTACCCATCTACCTTGCCCCTAGGTATTCTGTATTCTATCAACCATTTTCATACCTCTCTGAGGTCTAACCTCACTGCTCATTACGATAATTGCACGCATTTTGCTTGCTTCTGATTTTTAAGTGCCACTACCTAGTCTCTGTTATTTGAGGATTCTATCACCCTCGATGCTACTGATGAGCTCAGTTCTATAACAACATGGCCTACCATAGGTCATCGCCTGGCTCAGAAATTGGCAAACTACTGCCCATGTGCCAGACCCAGCCTATTGCCTATTTTGTAAATAAAGTTTCTACTGGCACACACAGCCATGTTCATTCATTTACATATTGTCTGTGGTAACTTTTGTGTTAAAACAACAGAACTGAGCAGTCAGTTGGTAAGTTATTCTATCTTAGGTAGTATTTCCTCTTTTCTGAGTCTTTGATTCACTTCTCGTCTTCTGCCTCTGTAGTCTCTCTTTAGGGCCTCCTATTGGTAGAACCTAGTAAGAAACAGCTGTAGCTTAGAGTCCCTAGGAAGCAGAAATGTATTTTGCAGCAACCCAAATTTGAGTTTAGAAGGTGAGAAAAATAGATTACTAAAGAGCCCAAGAAGCAGAAAGTAAGCGGGAAGACCCGTTTGGAAAGCTTACTATAGTGACCTAAGAAAGGTGATGGCAGTAGAGTTGAAGAGAGGGAACGGATTTGAGGTACATTATGCAGAGAAAAAGAGGAGAGGAGAAAACAGGGGACTGACTAACTGGGTGATGGTGGCATCTACTGACGTCAGGAACACTGACAGATGAACACCTTTGTGGGTGAACAGTCTTGGGGTGGGATTTGAGCTGGCCTGGCAGCACGGACAGGGAACAGTTGGGGAGGACAATTCAAGGTGGTGGAAAAGTCAACAAAAGAACAACCTAAAAACCAAACCAATTGGTTGGTTTTCACAATACCCCGCAATTGTGTTCAGGGGACAGTGGGTCTGCCAGTTTGCCTGGAGAGAGGATCGGAACAGAAAGGAGGGAGAAGGGGGGGCGTAACCACAAGTGCTGCAGCCCACGAAGCTAGAGCCATTTGGACTTGCACCGACCATTAACCATTTAGCTTGTTTTTCTTTTTAAAAAGTTTTCTTGAGATATTGTTCACATATATAAAATTCACCCATGAAGGTATACAACTCAATGGTTTTTTTTTTTTTTAAAGATTTTTATTTATTTGACAGAGAGAAACAAAGTGAGAGAGGGAACACAAGCAGAGGGAATGGTAGCAGGAGAAGCAGGCTTCCCACCGAGCAGGGAGCCCGATGCGGGGCTCGATCCCAGGACCCTGGGATCATGACCTGAGCCGAAGGCAGATGCTTAATGACTGAGCCACCCAGGTGCCCCCAACAACTCAATGATTTTTATGCACAGAGTTGATGCACAGAGTTGTCCTACCATCACTACAATCTAATTTTAGAATATATTCCTGACCCCCAAAAGGAACTCCATTCCCATTAGAAGTCCGTCGGCAGCCCTTCGCCCCACTCCCAGCTTTCTGTCCCTCTAGATTTACCTATTCTGGACAATTCATATAGATGGACTCATAAGACATGCGTTTTTGTGTCTGCCTTCTTTCACATAACACGTTTTCAAGGTTCTAAATATTTAGTTTTGGGACTCATGCGTATGCTCTGAGAATGTATGGCTAAAACCAGAGGGAGAATAAAGTTTGAGTTATTTCATCCAAAAAGATATATTTTAAGTCTTTCTAATGTTGATTCCTTTGAATCATCTACCACAAATGAAAACATGATGTAAAAAAAAAAAATAGCATCTTAGGAGCATTAAGAAAATGTTAACAAAATGGTAGGGGGAGAGGATGGGAGTTTAATTCTTGAGTTTTACTTCATCCCATGTTTTGATTAAGATATTGTGGTTCGTGGGAGAGTCTGGGTGGCTCAGTTGGTTGAGCATCCAACTCTTGATTTTGACTCCGGTCATGATCTCAGGGTCACGAAATCCAGCCTCAAATAGAGCTCTGTGCTGGGTGTGGAGCCTGCTAAAGATTCTGTCTCTCCCTCTCCCTCTGCCCCTCTCCTGCTTGCTTGCATGCTCTCTTCTCTCTCTCTAGAAAAAAAAAAGATGTTGCATTTTGTGAAAATCCAAGTATTTGCTCTCTAACTTTATGTTAGTTTGTTCGGTGTTTATTTGACAACTTGTGATGAATAAAATAAGGGTCAGACTGCCTCAGTTTCATTCTGTGCCTGTCACATATTTGCTGTCCCATATATTGACCCTGGGCAAGTGGTAAATTATTCAGCACTTCTGTGTCTTAAAGTCTCATCTGTAACATGAGGATAATAAGAGGACTTTTGTAAAAATTGTATATATGTTGTAAAAATTAAATGAATGAATATAGGTAAAATATTTAGAACAGTACCTGGCACAGAGCAAGACTATATTATTATTCAATGCTGTTGACAAATATGCTTAAAGAAACCATTTGCATCTTCCTCTTCTACCTCCTGACAGGTATATGGAGGAATCAATTCTTTTTTTTTTTTTACAAACTATATTCCAGGGTATATGCTAACATAGTGGGTTAGCACTTCCATTCTCTTCCTTAGTACTAGAGCCTGAATTCCAGGCTTGGACCAAAGACTGCATTTCCAAATTTCTCTTGCAGCTAGGTACGGCTTTTTTTTTTTTTTTTAAAGATTTTATTTATTTATTTGACAGAGAGATCACAAGTAGGCAGAGAGGCAGGCAGAGGGAGGGGGGAAGCAGGCTCCCTGCTGAGCAGAGAGCCCGATGCGGGGCTCAATCCCAGGACCCTGAGATCATGACCTGAGCTGAAGACAGAGGCTTTAACCCACTGAGCCACCCAGGAGCCCCTAGGTACAGTTTATGACTATATTCTAGAATGGGAGATAAATGGAATTGTTGTGGGGGCTTCCAAGTTGCTGAACAGTAGCTGCCTCAGCTTGTGGGGGCTTTTTGTCCCTCTGTCTTCCTATCCTCTAACCTTCAATTTGAGGTGATGGCGGCAGCTCCAGCAGCCATCTTAAATCAAGACGTTGGACACCGTATTGTGAGAATAACTGCAGAGACAGAAGCCTGTGTCTCTGAAGACAGCATAGGACTGCCCATCTATATCAGTCTCATACTGTTTGGCTCCAGAATTCTTTAACACGAGTGTGAAATCAGCTTTTTCTTGGGTAAATCACTGTAATTTTACTTGTTTGACATCTGCTATAAGAAGGCAACTTGTCAAAAAAAAAAGGCAACTTGTTTTGACTCCTAAGTACTTTTCTGTACTCATTAATGAACTGATTCTTCCTTCATTCAAATGTTTATCGAGTCCCTACTCTGTGTGAGGTCCTGAACAGTTTAAGAAATCTCTGGAATTAGTTCCTTCTTCAGGTCACTGGTCTCAAGGAGATAAGTTGTGACTCCTACAAACCTAAATGGAATATCATACAAAATGATTATGTTTGTGTTAAAGTCTCTTCTTGGTTTTAAACATGGAGCTGTCTAATATTCTGAAAATCACAAGAAGAGAAAGGAATGAAGATGCACTGGAAGAACCATTAGGGATGAAATTGTGCGATGTGAAGAGTTCTAGAAATTTGTTTTGGTTTTGCTTCCTGCTCCTTGGCTCTGAATTCTTCTCTGCCTCCCGCCTTTTGTTGAAGATGACATAATCTCTCACTCTCGCCAGCCGAAAGTGGGTTGTCCTTTGTCTTTACAACCATGAAAATTCCCATAAAGCCTTCCATCTTTAAGATGCAGGGGAAGAACAAGCAAAAGTATACAGGGGAATTGTGATGACAATGATCATATACTCTGCATCCTCAAAATAAAAATCGCCAGGTAATCCAGTATGTACACAGTTATCTCATGACTGGTCAGGATGCTATTAATAGACATATTTAGGGGCGCCTGGGTGGCTCAGTGGGTTAAAGCCCCTGCCTTCGGCTCAGGTCATGATCTCAGGGCCCTGGGATCGAGCCCCGCATCGGGCTCTCTGCTCAGCAGGGAGCCTGCTTCCCCCTCTCTCTCTGCCTGCCTCTCTGCCTACTTGTGATCTCTCTCTGTCAAATAAATAAATAAAATCTTTTAAAAAAATTGATGTATTTAGGTTAGATCTATCTATGCAAAAGGAAACCGTTGAAGTCACAAAGCTTCAGGAAATCTTAAGTGAGTCCTTCAATAAATCTTAAGTGAGCACCAACTACAGACTTGGCATCAGGGATGGCGGGAGGGCAGCAAAATCAGAATGGTCCCTGTCTTCTCACTGCTTAGAGTTTCCCACAGTCTCTTTCCGTCTTGACAAGAATCGTTCACGTTCCCACCCCATCTTTACTTCAAACATACGTGGGAATTATACGGAATTGGACCCTTACCACGGAGGTCTGAGTAAAACTGCCTCAGTTCAACCTTTGACCTAGTGTAGACTCACTCTTAAAAATGTAACTGATTTCCGGGTGCCTGGTTGGCTCAGTCAGGGCAGCATGGGACTCCTGATCTCAGGGTCGCGAATTCAAGCCCCACGTTGGGGGTAGAGTTTACTTCAAAAAAAAAAAAAAAATGACAGGTTTATTGTTCCAAAGAATAGTCCCACTTATGGTACATAAGCCATGTTATAGCAAGTCTTAGGGGAATGTGACAGGGATAAGATGCGAGCTGCCCTTTGAGAGTTCTATACAATAAACATTTATTTACCTCGAAGGAAACCACTCTTCCCATGCAAATTAAATCCAATGTGTCTCTGGGGCAAATACTCAGTATCCTTTTTCTCCCCGGTACCTTCAAATCATCCTCACCTATTCAATGTAAATCATATTCACAAGGCAGGTTTTGTTGTTGTTGTTATTGTTGGTTATTTTGTTTTTTCAATATCTGGAGTATAATGGAGATAAAATGTGGGTCACTGAATAAAAGAGACTTGTATTTTTCCTTCAACAAGCAGCCCTTTGATCTATTTAAATTCATCAATAATAGATTAAGCACATTACCATTTTATCCATTTTCCACAACCACAAACTGAGTAAAACAAAAACAAAAACAAAAACAAAAAAACCTTCTACATTTTATGTTTGTATGTCTTTCAAACAGTACGAATTTGACAGTGCGGCATTTGTTTCGAAATCTGATAAGCGGGGGGGAACTGTTTCACTGATGTGATAAAAACCAAAGAGAAGTCGCCAAATTAAAAGGGCTTGCTTCTCTTTTAAGGAAAAAAAGACGGGACATACTATCAACAGTTGTATTTTTCAGTTCACTTTGTTTCTCGCTCTCCCTCCCTGACACCAATCTAATTTACTCTCGCATTAAATAATTCAGCCCCTTTCCCTTTGTAACGGGTTGTATTTGGGGAGATGAAGACAAACTGCTTAGACCTTGAAAACCACATGGGTTCCTCGGGTAGATGGCATCTGCGAGGACTCAGAACTCCCTCTACATTCTATAGGGAAAAAACAGAGCCAGGTGCATTTCTTCCCAAATCAAATTAGCTGCAAGATGCCACATCCAATTGTGGCAAATTGATGTGAGAGTTTGTGATGTCTGCAGCCGCTCTTCCAGCAAAGGTCACCACGAAAAGGCACAGACACCGGGCGGGGGTTGGTGCAAGCAACTTGTGCTCAAGCCGCTCTGACAATAGCAGGGAAGATGTAAAATGCAATCAGCTTTTTGAAAATTGCAGGAGAATCCAGTTGTAAGTATGTATTCTAATTGGATTTACTGTGCCATCATTTACCTCTTTAAGGATGTTAACATAACATTATGTTTAATTGAAAAAATGGGTAGTTAGCTATTCAGAAGAGACTCTCCAGCCCCCCATATGAGCCACAGTCTAATCAGGCACAAAATATAGGGTGCCCTAATCACATCGCCAGTTTTCACATTTCTTAAATAAAATTTACTTATTTACCCCCGAAAATTAACGAAAAATGTTGACATGTGACAAATCTGCCCATCTTGATGGTTGTTTTTAAAGATCTCCCTTGACATTAACAAGTTTATATCATGCTTTATGACATTTAATTAGTCATATTTTATTTAATTAGCATGGTAAGACATCTAAAGCAATTCAAATGTTTTCTGAAATGCCCAAACAGGAGACAGCCGTCCCATACGTTGTAAGAGACCAGGCAAATAGCTGCTCAGCCACTCACTCCACAGTCTGCCAGATCTGGCAGGCTTGCTCCAGCTGAGAAATGGGACTATTTTAAGATATCAACAAACTATCTCAGGGCCCTCATCAAAGTCTGGCTGTAAAATGCACATATTTTTCCAAACTGATTTAACCCAGGACTTGTCTCGGCTTGGAGGTAAAAATAATGTTATTTATTGCACCCGGTGAGATCCTAGTAGAACTGAATGTATTTTTTTTTTTTTGGAAGATTTTATTTATTTTTGTGGGGGAGAGAGAGAGAGCGCGCAAGCAAGCATGAGTGGGGGGGAGGGGCAGGGGGAGAAGCAGACTTCTCACCGAGGAGGGAGCCCAATGTGGGACCCAATTTCAGGACTGCGAGATCATGACCTGATCCGAAGGCAGACACCCAACTGACTGAGCCACCCAGGCGCCCCAAAATGGAATGTATTAAATAATGAATGGATAAGTAACTATGTTATCTTGGAGGAGCTCGGTTCATGCGACTGAAATCCTTTCGTCTCACAGCTTTCTTCTCAATTCCTCATGTACGTTCTTTTCACAACCACTGATGATTTTCAGAGCACCAAGACTGCTGGAAAGCAAGTCTTGAAGACTTGAAGAAACTGAGCATACATCAAGCACTTATTATTGTTGGGCATCATGGTGAGCAAGCTCCTGCATTTCATTCTTCCTCATCTCCTAGGAAGTAGGGCGCCATTATCACTCCCATTTGCCAGATGGTGAAATCAAGGCTCAGAGATACTTCCTAACAGCTGGCAAATAAGTGACAAAGTTAGGGGTCAAACCCAGAGCTTCTTGGAGTAGATCGGGGCTCCCTGCAAAATATTGCCCTGCCCCTTTGAGGGCAGGTCTGTGCTCCAAAGCAACCCCTCAGTGATGGTCACAGCCAAGCTGCTTGATTCCAGATCCAAAGGGTGACTGCTCAGCTTGCCCACATCTCAGCCTAACTCCCTGCTGGTCAATTGTGGCTGGTCCTACTCCTTTAAAAAATATGTAACTCTAAACAATTCAAAACACTATGGAATATCCGTAATAAAGAGTACCCCCCAACCCCACAATGGAATGTTTATCTCTAATTCTAGAATGTAAATTCTGCTTCCCGCCTGCCATGGCCAGGTAAAAAAAAACCCGAGTCATCTATCCCTCCGCAGTTTGCTCCGTTATAATATTTCATTTTAATGCTTCTGGAAAAATGGTGCCTCCAAACTTAGTGAATTTTTTTCTGTACAGACAGAAGTGAGTTCAACTTTTTAAACTCCAATGAGGAAAAGAGTTACCTTTGTTTTATGCAGGTGAGTCAATGAAGATGTCTGAATTAAGCAGGCAGTGATAGGAGAGGAATGGGAAGTCCGTTCTGCCTTCACCTGACCTCACAAATACCTCAGGGGGATCTTTAAAAACTGCCCACACAGATCTGTTTTAGCTTTGGACGGCTTCTATTTGAAAGTGAGATAAATGCAACTGTATCACGTTTAACTGAAATATTCCAAAGGATTCATGCCCTCTGTATGTGTGGTGGCTCCCACAGGTTCCAAACTACCCCCCTTCCTGCAAATAGGGAATGCAGATGTAGGTTTTATGCTAAAATAGCAGAGCTCTAAGTGCATTAAGAAAATCATTTCAATGTAGCGTTTACTAATGCAGACGACTTTTAAAATGAAACAAGGCAGCTACAATGGCTGAGGCGCCAGAGATTGAATAAATATCACTTAGCCAATTACCAATTATCCATGCTAATGAAGAATGAGGCAGAGCCCTGATAAATTAAAACCCCAAATAAACCGAATGTTGGTTTAACCAACGAGTCTTCTCCTTTTGCCACAGATTCTAAGGAACAGCTCGAAAAAGACTGATCTGAATTTTACTTCCTCGCCCTTCCTCCACCTGCCCACCCTCTGACTGCAGTTCTGATGGGCAGGAAACCGGTCAAAGGGCAGACAGCTGGAGGGAACTCAAAGGGAGTGGGGGGTACCCACAGAGTGGAGAATCTGCCCCTGGATAATTGAGAGTTGATTGGATACACAATGGCCTCCTATTGTCCACTTCTCATTTTGGATAAGGGGCCAAAGCCAAGCCTGACATAAGTAGCTCTTTCCTGGACCTTCCTCTCCTGGGCCAGCTGTGAGCATTCATGGGTGACAGCCGGGTCGGGCGCATTCCTCGCTTCACTCCTCTCCCCTCTGAGTCATCAGAGAATGAGCTAGAAAGCTCTGGCCGTACCCGAAGTTTGGTTCTTGCCATTTTGTATCACCTCAGTCTGGGTCAGAGACTGGAAAGGACTGAAGAGGGCTGTGGAGCAATATTTTTGGATGATTTTATACCCAGAGCTTCGGATGATAGCATTCCGTGGGCCTCTGTTTTGTCTCTGACTTTCGCCACGTCTGTCTTCCTTTTTTCTTTTTTCTATTACTTCCGCCCTATGTTCCTTCATCCGGATTCCTTCCCCTACCGATTAATGCTTTAGTCTTCCACCTTGTCACCCCGGTCCTTTGCCTCGTCTCTATTTTGTTGGTTGCTGTCACATTTCTCGGTCTCACGGACATCTTGCACGTGACTAGTGTAATCCCTGGTTTTCTGAAGCTCAGGAAGGCACCCTGCCTAGGGCTAACATGAAGCCAGGGAACAACTGCATGCTCATATCATTTGCTCAAATGTCGGAGCCCGTCAAGCACATCTCTGCAAACCTGGCCTTCTCAGCCCATCGGCTCCCCATGTTTCAGCAACATGGGTTAAAGTGGAGCCCGGCAGGGGATCTAGTTGTATCTATTCTGTTTGGTTGGTGCCATTGCCCAATCCCTTTGCAAAGACACCCTCAAAGGTAGTCCCAGGAACCTACAAGGCTAAGTGTTTTTTTTTTTTTTAATTAAGATTTTATTTATTTATTTATTTGACAGAAACAGACACAGCAAGACAGGGAACACAAGCAGGAGGAGCAGGATAGAGAGAAGCAGGCTCTCCCGTGAGCAGGGAGCCTGATGCCAAGCTCAATCCCAGGACCCAGGGATCACGACCTGAACCGAAGGCAGATGCTTAACCGACTGAGCCACCCAGGGGTCTCAAGGCTAAGTGTTTATAGGCAGTAGTGGAGGAATAAGTATAAAATGTTCAATATTTGGCTGTTTGCAGACTAGAAGTTGCTTTCAGGTACTAGGAGCAGGTACTAGGTTCTGACTTGTCAATGGCTGCAAGTGTGAGAACGTAGTATAATTGGAGGACAAGTTTTCCACTTACCTTAGAATTCCAAAACTGGTTCACAGATCTGCGCCTTTGTGCACGTCCTTCATTCTAGCGGAATGCCCATCCCAACCAAGTGCTCCTGGCAGACTGTCACTGATGTTCTAAGACTCTGCTTGTGTGTCCCTTCTTCTGGGCAGTCTCCAATGACCCTTGTCTCTTTAAGGGGTCACACGCTTCCTTGGGTCCCCCCAGAGACCTGCGCCTTTCTCTTTCTCAGAGTGCGTACCACCTTACATTTGCAGTGTCTGCTAAACCATCTCTCTTCCACTCAGCCAGATTTCCTCAGCCTTTGTGGCACATTGCAAGCACCCAGGGAACTTTAAGACACACCAGTAATTAGTTCTCAGAGATTTTGATTTAATTGGGAAGAGGTGAGACAGGAGGGCTGAGAGATTTAATACCATCTCAGGTGATTCTAACAAGGAGCCAAGTTTGAGCTCCACTTGAGGGTCCATTCCTGGGGGGTTCCTGAGCTTCATAATCTCTATTCGTTGACCTGGTGCTGGGTGATCATTAAAGGTCCTGAGGCAGAGGCTGCCAACTCTGAACCCAGATTTGTTTTCCCTTCTCTGGGAGAAAGTGGTAGAATTTTTAGCTGCAGGTACAGGGCTACTTAAGAGAAAGACTGCATTTCCCAACTTCCCCATGGCTAGGAGAGGCCAGGAACGTAATTGTGTGGTCAGTGGGACGTGAGCAAAAACAGTGTGGGCAATTTCTAAGTTATGCCCTTGAAAGAACAGTCATACACTTCTGTGGCCTCTTTTCTCCTTCCCTGCTGTCTGGAATGCTATTCTGCTGGTGGTGGTGGACCACCTTGGACCATGTGAGTGAGGGTGACCCAAGAGAGGGGACCAGATCCATGACCCATGGAGCCAGGATGCTTCCCTAGAGAGAGATACAGTTGGAGATCAGGATTATCTGTGGTCTCTGTGACAGCACCTAGCTGTTAGTGCCTGACTAACTTGGAACAATATTTATTTTACTACCACAAAACCTGATACTCTAGCTTGCTAACACTGGCAGAACTCGTGCTAACTCCATTCATTTTGGCAGCCAACCCTGTTGCTCCCCAGCAGCATCGACTTGGGGCTCTGATGGCTCCTCATTACTCTCAGGCTAAAAGGCCAAAATCTGTGGCATGGACCAAGAAGCATGGCCTTGTTAGGCCATGTCTGCCTCTCCAAACTCATCCTGCCCTTCCTCCCCTGAGTCTCTTTGTCCCCATCTCATTGGCCTTCTCTTGGCTCTTCAAATGAGCTATGCCCTCTTCAACTACAGGGCCAACTGTCTGGAATGATCTTGCCCCACATTCTCACCCGGCTAACTTTAGCTCAGCCTGCTGTCCTTCAGACCTCAGCCCGATTGTCCCTTCCCCAGGTTCCTGCGGCCTCTCTAGGTAACCCCCATATCAACACATGTGGAAACTTTGAATTCAACACAGCTGTAATTTTGCATTTGCTGGGATGGTCATCAGATTAGCAACTGTCTACATCACTACACTGTTAGCTCTACTCACCATTGACTCCCCAGTGACTACCACTGAGTGAAGCATACAGTATGTTCTCAATAAATACGTGTTAAATAAACAAATGGATATACGAGGAAGCCCAAGAGGGTAATCTTTCTCTTCCATTGCAGAATCAGGCAGAGGACGGAAAGGAGGAAAACATAGGGTTAAAACATTACAAGAAGAGGGATTTCATTCTTAACGCTCTTGCCAGGGAGCATCAGCCAACCATGATCTGGCTAGAGGAAAGTTAGCCAAGTGTGATCTCACTAGCCTCAATCCCAGATTAAGTTGTTCTTGGCACTGTAGCCACTGGATCAGAAATGGGTGGCCTGGATTGGCTCTGGATATCAGCATTTCCTCCTTGAGCTATGATGGGCGGCAGAGTGAGAGTACTCACTCTTCTCTATCTTGTGTGCAAACTCATCTGCCTAAAATCTCCCCCTAGAGAGTTACCAGTTCTTAGCCCACATGGTTCCTCTCGCCTGGAATGGCTTCCTCCTGACCTCTTTCCAAGTATCCAAGTCCTAAACTTCCTTCAAGGCCTGAGTTTGTTCCATCCTTCAGGAAGATTTGATGAGCTCCAGTAACTTGTGAATATGCTCCCCTTACCCCTGAACTTCAGGAGTTTCGTAGGAAGCATTCAATAGGCCCTTAGTATAAGTTGCCTGGCAACATTATTATTTTTTTTTAAATGTCTTTTTTTTTAAAGATTTTATTTATTTATTTGACAGAGAGAGAGATCACAAACAGGCAGAGAGGCAGGCAGAGGCAGAGGCAGAAGCAGGCTCCCTGCTGAGCAAGGAGCCTGATGTGGGACTCGATCCCAGGACCCTGGGATCATGACCTGAGCCGAAGGCAGCCACTTAACCAACTGAGCCACCCAGGCGTCCCTGGCAACATTATTTTTATGGAACCATACTAACTCCCCAAACAGAAAATGCATTTATTAAGGGTATGAAAGTGGATCTTTTGTTCTTAGCACCCAACACAGGGGTCACTTCCTAGTAAGCATCTGGTGAAGCATGAAGAAGTGTTTGTTTACAAGAGGAAGGAAGATGATAATGATGGTAGGAGTCAGTCTCTACTCTCTTCCAAAAGGCCGTTGGCACCGTGCTAACCTGTAATCCTGTACCCCAGAATTAGAGCACGAATAGAGGGCACGTGGGTCTTAAGAAAATATTTCACCCCAGGATTGGGAGTTAAGTCACTTCCAGCACGACACACCGTGAGGTCTCGAATTTATTCACAGCTGGAACAAAATAGGGGAGATCGGAAGCTCAAAATGGCAGGGCCGATGAAAACTCTAAGTGAATTGAGAAAGTCTCCTTGAACTTTGACTGTAGTGGAAGAAAAAAACGGAACCAGTTAGGTTAAAAAAAAAAGCATTAAACTTGGGTGCTAGGCCCATGTTCTGTTGTATTCACCAGGTGAGACTCAAAGTCACCCACATTGGACTATGTAATTAAAATACCAAACAAGTCTTTTCAGAACATGCATTGGAGTGTTTCTTTTGTCTGTTTCCCCTCCCTCCCTCCCTCTCTCCCTTCCTTCCTTCCTCCTTCCCTCCCCTCCTCCTTTCCTCCCTTCCTTCCTTCCTCTCTCCCATCCATTCATCAGCCAGCCAGCAAGCATACATTGAAACTTGTCCACGTGCCAGGCATTATGCCACGTGTGTGATACAAGAACAGATATTAGTAACAGCAGCAATGAAAATGATGGCTAAAATTTTTTGAGTGTTTATCATGTGATATACACGTTGCTGCATTTAACCCTTTCACCAACACCTGATGTACAGGACCATTGATTGTAGACCCCACCTAGCTGCTGCTTCACTCCTCTTTTTAGTCCAGCCGTTGCCATGATAACCAGCTTCCTACAGGTGCAGCCCGGTGGCAGCTGCTTTGCTTCTGTCCTGCTTTCTGCTCTGGGGCGTCGCTGCCTTCAGATGCCCACGGGGCCAAAGCCAGGTGATAAGCCCTCCCTCTTCTATCCCTCAAAAGGACAGTTCTGAGGTCCTTCTACACAGTTCTTCATCCGCAGGATGGAGCCCCAGCTGCACACAGGGACCAGCTCTATAACGTATGCTTCTGAGGACTGGCCCTCCTTCCCAGTTGTACTCTCCCTCGTTCGCTTCTTGTCCCCTGCGATCGCTTTCCCCCAAATTCTACAGGCATGAGTCCTTGTCTCAGGCCTACTTTCCAGGGGAGAAGTCGAGCAAAAACAATCAGTATGCCCATTTTAACATCTGAGAAATGTGACGGTGGCCCCACAGACGTTAAACCCTCATCTCGGCTACCTGTAAATGTTCCTTCATTTGGAGAAAGGGTCTCTGCAGCTGTGATTAAGTTAAAGCTATTTAGATGGAAGATTATCCCGGATTATCCATAGGGCCCCGCACGCCATCATATTTATCCTCCGATATGATTCCTGTGATGAGGCAGAGGGAAATCTGATACACACAACAGGAGGCAGCGATGGGGCCACAGCGGAAGGGGTCGGAACAGACTGTTCGCAGCCACTGGAAGCTGGGGGAGGCAGGGCGAGAACCCTCCCCTAGAACCTCCAGAGAGAGCATGGCCTCATTGACACCTTGATGGCAGCCTACTGACACTGCTTTCCAGCTTCTGGTCTCCAGAATTGTGAGGAGATAAATGTTTGTTATGTTAAGGCACCAAGTGTGGGATAATTTGTTTCAATAGCTGCAGGAATTGATACAAAGACACTGAGGTGCATGAACCTCAAATCATTTGCCTACATTTAGTCCCTGGCAGTTCAAACTCCAGAGCTCAGGTTCTTAATACTTTGCTTCTTCTCCTCTCCAAATAGGGGGCAAGATTCCTGTCCTGGAGAACGGGCAGACAACTGAACAAGAAATTATGGCTGATACTGGTGAGGGGGGTGAGAGTCTGGAAGGTAGGGGGAGAGGAAGGCTTCCCTGGACAGAGGTCATTACCAGGTGGCAACCAGGAAATCTTTGTGTGCGGTGGGTCATTATGCCAAGGGACACACAAAACAGATTCCTGTCTGCCCATTTCAACCTAGTAATTTCCTTCTTTAATTTCCTCTGATGCTGGCTGAAAGCCAGATCCCCACGAGGTCCCTCTGAAATATTTGTTTTGATTCTGCCACCCTGTTACCCAGGGTGGGCTAAAGTGAATTCTCCACAGGAAGGCCTTCCTCAGTTCTGGAAAATTCTCTAGGTCCCCACTAAAGTAAGACATTCTATCTCCAAAGCCTCCAAGAGGGAATTTATTTGCCGACTCAAGAGTTCCTCAAAGGCATACCCCACATCAAAATACATGGTCTACTAAATGGGGCCGAGAACCTACTAGAAAAGTGTATGGGACTCCACTCTGGAATGGCAGATAAGGGGACAACAGTAAGTGGAAATGTATGTGGAGCAAGCAAGGAATTTTGCTGGGTTTGTTTAATGGAGGATGTTAATTCCTTAACAATGACTTTTCTAATTTGATCGTGAGTCATAACAAAATCATAAAAATCCTAACCATTACCAATTACCATTAAGCATATTTCACTTCTCCAATATGTCTGGGGCTACTTCCTCTTTTCACCCAACAGTTTAACTCTGAAGAAATTCCTTGGGTAAGATTATAAGAGAGCCCTGCCTGATCCTTCTCAGGATACTGGGGTGGCATCCTGTTGCTCTTTTACTCCATGAAATTTATCAAATACCTTTTGCCAAACACTAGGTAAATTTCTGGGGGTACAGAAAGGACAACCTCAGGGAGTCCATAATCAAGAGGAGGCACACCCAGCTTAGTATGGGACAGCTCAGAGGAAGCCACTTGGAACAGAGGACACTGTGCTGAGCCTTAAAGCAAAAGGCTGGAGTTACCCAGGTGGAAAAGGAGGAGAGGGAGAGGGGGTGTGGGAAGAAGGCAGAGGGAAACATGTCAACTGCTATAACACAACGCCACAGACTGGGTGGCTTCCAACAACAAACATTTATTTCTCATGGTTCTGGAAGCTGGGAAATCCAAGATTAAGGTGCCAGAAGATTCGATGTCTGGTGAGAACCCTCTTCTTGATTCGCACAAGAATCAAGCACAAGAAAATGCTTAATACAGCACTTTCTTGCTGTATCCGCATGTGGTGGAGAGAGAAGTCTCTGGTCTCCTCTTTTTCTTATAAAGGCACTAATCCCATCATGGGGTGCCACCTTCATGACCTCATCCAATTCCAGTTATCTCCCAAAAGCCCTACCTCTGAGGACCAACACATTGGGATTAGGACCTTAATGTATGAATTTGAGGAGGACACAAACGTTCAGTGTGTAGCAGGAACAAGGATGTGAGAGCCATCACGAGAGTGCGAGAACCAGTGGTGTTGGAGCTCAGGCACATGAGGTAAGCACGAAAGCCTGTACACCATGCTGGAGTTAGACTTTGTTATGAGTGTAATAGGGAGTCATTGAAGGATTAAGCCAGGAGTGACATGATCAGATTTACCTTTTAAATGATCAGTGTGGCTCAGCGTGCAGAATACATTAGAGTGAGTCCTGACTGGAGATGGAGAGGCCAGTTAGGGAACTATGGCAGTGATCCAGGTGCAAGGTGATGAAATGAGGATGACAGTAGGGGACAGATGCAAGAGCAATTTAGGATATAGAGTCAGCAGAAGGAGTTGGCCTCAGATGAGCTCTAGAAGCTGAGAGAGGAGCTGAGGATGACTTCTGGATCTCCAACTTGTGCAAACTGGCGGGTGAGTAAGAAGATGTGGGGGAAATAATGGCATGAGTTGGGGATATCCCGAATTTGAGAATATTCCTTACCATCCCAAATGGAGATACTATTCGAAAATCAGTTCTAGATCCTCTTCTCTTCCCAGTCAATACTCTCTTCTTGGGTAGTATCATTGTTTGTGAACACCAGGTACGATCTCACTGTTGATAACCCAAGTCTTTAAATTCTGCCTGAACTTCTCTTCTGAAATCCAACATCTAGTATTCAACTACCAATTAAGTGGATTGGTGCCACTTCCTACCAATTCCTCGTGGATGCCCCATCTCACAGGTTAAGTGGCTGCATCCCATTACCAGGGCAATTTTTCAAAAGCTGTGCTGTCCAACACAGTAGCTGCTAGTACTATAGGGTACTATGACTACAGAGTACTATTGAGTACTTGAAATGTGGCTAGTGTGTCAAGAAAATGAGAGGAGGCACAGATCAGGAGAGCATGTTTGCAAAAGACATATCTGGTAAAGGAGTATTATTTAAGACATACAAGAACTCTTAAAACTCAATAATAAGATGACGTACAACCCAATGAAAAAATGAGCAAAAGACATGAATAGACACTTCACCAAAGACATACAGATGACAAATAGGTATGGGAAAATTGTTTGACATTGTATCATTAGGCAATTGCAAATTAAAACAACTGTGAGATATTATTATGCACCTACTAAAATGGCTAAAATTCAAAACACTGACAACACCAAGGTAAGGATATGGAACAATAGGAACCCCTGTTCACTACTGGTGGGAATGATAAATGATCCAGCCACTTGGGAAGACAGTTTAGTAATTTAAGTAGTTCTTTACAAAAAGATCCAGCTATTGTGTTCCTCAGCATTTATCCGAATAAGTAGAAAACTCATGTCCACACAAAAACTTGTACACATATGTTTATAGCAGCTTTGTTCATAAAAGCTAAAACTTGGAAGCAACCAAGATGCCCTTCATTAGATGAATGGATATGTAAACTGTATAAACGTCCAAAGAGCGGAATATTATTCAGTGCTAAAAAGAAATGAGCTATCAAGCCATTGAAAGACACGGAAGAAGCTTAATTGCCTATTACTAAGTGAAAGAAGCCAATCTGAAAAGGCTACATGCTCTATGATTTCAGCTGTATGACATTCTGGAAAGGGCAAAACTATGGAAACAGTAGAAGGATCAGTGTTTGCTCTAGGTTAGCAGGGAGAGGATGAATAGGCAGAGCACAGGGGATTTTTAGGGCAGGACACCACTCTATGATACTATAATGGTAGATACATGTCACTACACATTTGTCAAAATCCACAGAGTGCACCTTATGTAAACCATGGACTTGGGATGATGATGATATGTCCTTGTAGGTTCATCAGTTGTTATAGAAGTACTGCTCTGGTGCAGTTTGTTGTTAGCAGGACAGGCTGTGCATGTGTGGAGTCAGGGAATTTGTGGGAAATCTTTATACCTTCTGCTTGATTTTTTTAAAAAAAATATTTATCTATTTTAACGGAGGAGTAGAGGAAGAGAGAGGATCTCAAGCAGACTTCTCACTGAGTGTGGAGCCTGACTCAGGGCTTGATCTCATGATCTTGAGATCATGACCTGAACTAAAATCAAGAGTCGGATGCTGAACTGACCGAGCCATCCAGGCGCCACTCCTTCTGTTTGATTTTGCTGTGAACCTAAAACTGCTGTAAAAAAAAAAGTTTATTTTTAAAAAGTGACTAGTCCAAGTTGAGATGTAACTATAAAATAGACCCTGAATTTTAATGACTTATATAAAGAAAAGTATGTAAGTATCTTGTTAATAATTTTTATGTTGATTATATGATAGGAAGATAATATTTGGGGTATATTAAGTAAAAATGTATTACTGAAATATATTTACTGTTTTACTTTAAAAAATGTAGCTACTGGGGCACCTGGATGGCTCAGATGGTTAAATGTCTGTCTTCAGCTCAGGTCATGATCCCAGGATCCTGGTATCGAGTCCCGTATCAGGTTCCTGGCTCAGCAGGAAGCCTGCTTCTCCCCTTGCTTGTGCTCTCTCTGTCTCTCTCTTTCCATCTGAAATGAATGAATAAAATCTTAAAAAAAAATGTAGCCACTAGAAAATTCTCAGTAGTATGTAGCTTATATTCTATTTCTCTTTAGGGTGCTGTCTTAGACTATGAATAAGCCAGCACTAGAAATCAGGACTTCTGGTTTCTAATCCAAGATGAACTATTCATTCAGCAAATATATTTGAAATATCTACTCTATTATGATTAATAAGATAGAGATGGTCCATGCCTTGGGAAGCTTAAAGTCTTTCTCTTATTACTAGGATCAGTATGAGAAACAGTTCTGAAAAGTACCCATAACTGTATCAAATATAACATGAATATAATTTCCAAGTAGAAAGAAGACATGGCCTGATTTACAGCTGAAAGACATATTAGGAATCCTTATGTGGGTAGAAAGTCATGCAATCTGTCCAATAATTATGATCAACTAAGTAGCCTTGAAAAGGCATTGATTTTATACCAGAGGGTAAAAAAGAGAGCTATGAGGTCCATACAAATTATGATTTCTAGCAAAATAAGTTCAGGTTGGGAATCCCAGAATTGTACATAACCAACGAGCTCTGCAAGCGAGTTTTGCATATTGACTCGTCTTTGCCGTGGTAGTAAAAAGAGAGGTTGGACTTAAGTCAACTTATCCTCAACCAGTGCTGTTGGGAGATTATGGCAAGAGCAGATAGGGCAGAATACATAGTCCAACAAGGCCTCGAGGGCAGCTTAAATCACACATAATTGGCAAGAAATGGCAGAAGCAAGAGCCACATAGCAGAAGCAGCTGTGTTTTGAAGGGCAGCTCAACTTGAACCAATCCTTTGGGGGGGCCAAGGAGCAAGGGGCAGGTAACCAGGACCCCCATCTGAATGGACTGAAGGGAAAGTGGAGGCCAGCACCAAGCTTTGTGGCATGTTTAGCGAGTGCTTACCTCAGGGGCCATGTGCCCTAGAAGGAGGCCTTCAAGGCCAGGCCTCTCAATCTATAGAGGAAAGGGAAGGAGCAGTGGGAGGGGGCAAACTAGGCCGTGGCTGATCTCCTGCTTTGTGCCAGGCCCTGGGCCACCCCTGGGGGCTGGAAGGAAATAAGTTGGTCTTTCCTTCCAGGAAGCAATCCCTGACTGTGAGGAGGTCCCATTTTTTTGGCAGAGCTTCTCCTACATTGGATGCAGTCTGTAAAACGATCAGTTTGAAAAGAACATTGTACTATTTAAAAACCAATTTTGATAAAATTGTCCAAACTTTTTTGTTCGGTCCTATGAAATTGGGATGGTTAGAAGAATTCATTATAAGAGAACATTTTGTTCAAACAACATTTTGAACATTTTGTTCAAAGCAACAACACAAAAAAGAACAAAAGAAAAAAAAAACAAACCCATTTTGCTGTAGTGGGAACGTTTCTTCGTTATTTGTGGATCTTCCCCCAGTTCAGGTTGGAGCCCGAGTTGGTGTGTGCATAGTGACGAAATATGTAAGATGGGTTTTAGAGTCAGAGGCCTGGGTCCTGACTCCATACCCACAGCTTGCTAGCCGTGTGTCTTGCAGCAAGTTGCTATCCTTCATTAGGCCTTTATTTCATTTGTAAAATGGGGTGATGGTACCTTACCTTAAGAGACTGTAAAGGGGATCGGATGAAATAATACAGTACGCTAACACTCTATGCATAGTGTCAGGCAGCTAGTATTGCTTAGTGAATGATAGCTATTATTATCGTCGTTGGTGTCGTTAATATTTAAGCAAGCCTACTATCTGGATTTTTCCAAAATTTCCATCCCTCTCTTGCATGCATTTACACGCACACTTAACTCGTTTGGTGAATGTAACCATCAGAACCCGAACTGGGGCTGGAAAGCCTGAGACCTGGGTCAGTTCTCTCTGTCTTTGACTCCCCATGGGACTCTCTGACAAAGGTCAGATTCTGTTATTGAGAACTCTAAGAGACTTAAATACATTTTTTACGCTTGAGGAAATGATTGCACGGACTATTAAATATGACTATGAAATATGAACTATGGGTATCATTGTATCTGACTTAGAAACATTTTTTTGAAGAGCTTACTTAATGGGACTTGAACTCACGACCTTGAGATTAGGAGTCACAAATTCTACCAACTGAGCCAGTCAGGCGTTCCCCAGAAATTTTTTTTTTCATTTATTCTACAAATATTTCCTGAATAGCCACCATATGTCAGGCACAGTTCTGGGCCCTGGAGATAGTCATGAAGAAGACCTAAATCCTTGCTCTAAAGATCTTCCATTCCAAGCAAAGAAGCATGGGGTGTCACGTCAGGGGCTCTGAGGAACAAATAATGCAGGGACTAGAGAATGACATGGTGGGGCTCTTTTTGAAAGGATGATCAGAGAAGGTCGCTTTGGGAAATAACATTTGAGCAGATGAAGTTCACAAGCATTAGGGAGTGAGGAAACAATGCACAAAAACACCTGGGAGGAGTGCTCCAGTCAGAGAGATCAGCACATGTGACTGGGAGGTAGTTTTCGACCATGACCAAATTCGTTGAAGTGAAATTTGCCTCTGTGAGGATGACCGTGTTTATACTCCTTAGAGAATTTGCAGTGTTCGTGGGGTTTTCAGAAAAAGTAGAAATTTGGAGGATAATTGGTGAAAGGTAGAAGGAGAGTCTAGGGAAAGGGGTGGGGGACACTTGAGGGAATGATGAAATGAGATCTTTAAATGATCTCATTCTCACAGTATGTCTACTCAGAATTCCTTAATCTTGGCGCTGTTGATACTTTGGGCAGAGAACTCATTGTTGGGGTTGGGGGAAGATGTTGTCTGGTGCATTACAGAATGTTTAGGAAAACCCTTCATCTCTGCCCACTTGGTACCAGCGATATTCTCCATTTGTAACAATCCAAAATGTCTCCAGACATGGTCAAATGTCTTCTGGTGGCAAAATCAACTCCATTTCAGAATCACAGGTCTACCTATGGTTGGAACAAGTATCTGGAATTTCTTTACTTCAAAAGTTTCATCGTGGACAATTAAATCTCACATTTAATCCAAATTTGATGGGGAGATTAGCTGCTTCTATGAGCACCCATGGGCCAAGTGCTTTTCATGGATGAGTTTATTTAATCCTCACAACAGTCTGATGTCAGAAATATCACTAGCGCTGTTTTGTTTATCGGGAAACTGGGGCTTCTGGAAATTGAGTGACTTGTCCAAGGTCACACAGCTAATGAGCAGCATGGCCAGGATTCAAATCCAGCTTCGTTTGATTCCAAAGATCTTTATTGATATAAACACCTGAGGACCAGAGCAGACTTTCATTTTGGAAGCTGGATTCCTCTGCTGTTGTCTACCTCTGGCTACAAACATTCAGGAGATATTCATTGAGTGCTTTCTTTGTGCAGATATTGGGTTTACAGCAGGGAACAAAAACAAACATCCCTGCCCATATGGGCTTTCATGCTAGAGGGGAGAGACAAACACAAAAGAAAATAACTAGGTAAAACATATAGGATGGTAGGTGGAATTCATGCTATGGAGGAAAGTGGAGAGTGGCAGTTTTAAATTGAATGCTGAGAGGAGATTTCCTGAGATTGTGCTTCCTCAGTAAAAACCCAAGTAAAAAGACATAATGAGCCATTTGGGTATCTGGGAGGATCTGCATTTTAGGCATCAAGGAGGCTGGAACAGTTGGAGTGAAAAGAATAAGGGAGAGGGGGTAGGAAGTGAGGTGAGAGAGGTTCCCGGGGCACTAGAGTATGTAGGACTCTAAAATCCACTCTAAGAATTTGGCCTTTACTTGAGTGAAATGAGAAGCCATTGGGGAGAAAATTGATGTAAATGATCGCTCTGGCTTCTGTCTTTGAGAAAAGATTATAAAGGAGTGTTGTGGTTTCAAAATATGTGCCCACACATGCTTCAGTGCTCCTCTTTTCAAAGAGTAGAGCCTAATTTCCTCCCCTTGACTGGGGACTGCGTTTAGTGACTCACTTCTCACAAATACAAGTGGTGGAAGTGATGACGCCTGACTTTAGAGATTAAACGGAAGATGGAGTGCGGTCTCCTTCTTCTCTCTCTTAGTTCACTTGCTCTGGGAGAAGCCAGTTGCCATGCCATGAGGACACTCAAGTAGCCTATGGAGAGCCATGTGGTAAGGACCAGGGTCCTCCTGCCAGGAGCCAGAGAGGAACTGTGGAAACAGCCATGTCAGTGAGCCATCTTGGAAGATCCTCCAGCCAAGCTTCTGGATGACATCTTGATGCTAACCTCACGAGGTGCCCTGGGCCAGAACCACCAGTGAAACTACTCCTGGATTCCTGACCCACACAGATGGTGAGATAATAAACGCTTGTTTTAAGCTGCTAATTTCTTGGGTAATTTCCACCCAGAGATAGATGACAAGCACAGGAAGCAAAGGCAGAAGCCGAGAGACCAGTTAAGAGGCAATTTCAGCAATCCATGTGAGAAGGTGACTCGGAAGTGGTGAAAACTGGTCCAATTTGCGGTTAGGTTGGATATGGGGAGGGTGACAAAGAAGAGTCAGGCTTTGAGCCTGAATGATGGCAAGACCAACCAACTCTTACCTGAGCCCTAAAAATCCTTCAGTGTATCCAGTCGTTCCTTCCTTAGAATATTTCCTCTTGGCTTCTGTGACACCACAGGGAATCTAGTCTCCCTTCTCCATCACTGACTGACCCTTTTCATTATCTTTCATTGATATGTTCTCTGCTTAAGCCCTTAACTTTGGAGTCGCCCAAGGCTTGATTTTGGACTTCATTCTCTTTTCACTTTACAGTCTCTCCATAGGAATTTTCATCCACTGTTGAGACTTTAAATACCATCCGATGGCCAGTGATTCTCATTCTTCCGGCTACGTCCTTCCCACTGAACCCCAGACTCAGAAACCCCCTTGCTTCCTTGTCATCTCCGTGTCTGCATCTAATGAGTTCTGGACTTAAACATGACCAAAACAGTGCTCTTCGTTTCCTGCCACAGGAAACCACTCCTCCCACTCTTACTGCAGTTATCTCCATCTCAGTATGTGGGGCCTCTGTCACCCCAGTTCAAGTTAATTGTATAGTGGTCCTTTGCGTTTTCTCTTCCCTTCATTCCCACCTTCAGCCCGTGGGAGATCCGACTGACCCTGTATCTAAAGCCTATTTCAGACATGCCCACTTCCTTCTATTGCTGCAGCTGTAACCCTACTCGAAGCTACCATCATCTTTCCCTCAGACCTGCCCTCTCACCCTCCCACGGCAGCCAGTGTGACATTCCAAGAACACAAAATCAGAGAGAGGAGCTCCCGTTCTTAAAACCCTTCAGTGGCTTTCCACTGCACTCAAAATCAAATTCAGACCTGTCATGGCTAACAAGTTTCTACATGAAGTTGGCCCTGTCTGTCTGTGACTTCATCTGATGCTACTTTCCTCCTTCATTTTTCTCCGGGCACTCTGACCTTCTCTCTGTTTCTTGGTGATGCAAAATTCATTCCTGGATTAAGACATTTGCATTTGTTGTTCCCTCTGCCTGGAATACTCTTTTTCAGACATCTCCACGGCTATAACCTTCTTGTCATCTTGGTCTCATACCCATGTCACTCTCTTGGAGAGCCCTTCCCTGAGATCTAAATTTAAGGAGTCTCCTTACAGTCACTTCTTGTCATTTCTTCCTTTTCAATTCTCTTTATAGATCTTACCTATCTGAAAGTATCTCATCTATTTATTTGTTTACGTATATAGTTTCAGTTTTCTCTTCTCTGGATATGTTGACCCTGAGCTTAATCCTAACCCTCATCGCTCTTGTTCATTTCCGTATGTTTCCTCAGGCCCAGTCACGATGCCTGGCACATTACGGGTATTTGACAAGTAACTGTTGAATGTATGCATGGACGAATGAGTACATGGGCTGATAGAGAAGAAACCCAATCTTTCCACTCTCCATCTGAACCTGAGGTAGTGCAGGTAAAGCGGAATGCTTCTCAGTTTCACCAACCCCTCTCCTGTCTCATGGCCTTTGCATTTTCTGACTTTGCATCATCGATCCCCTCTCTCTCTCACGTGTCTGCTCACCTTACTGGAAAGCCCTGCTGGGGCACCTGGGTGGCTCAGTCGGTTAAGCGTCTGCCTTCGGCTCAGGTCATGGTCCCTGAGTCCTGGGATCGAGCCCCCACATGCCCCCACATTAGGCTCCCTACTCAGCGGGGAAGTCGGCCTCTCCCTCTTTGTTCAGCTTCTCTTCCCCACTCATGCTCTCTCTCATTCTCAAATAAATAAATGAAATCTTAAAAAAAAAAGGAAAACCTTGCTGTCCAGTCGTGTTCACATAAATCACTCTCTCATTTATGTTTTGGGATTTAAGGGAATGTTTCAACATTATTTTCTCCTGTGCCCCAAACATCGGAATGTATTTTTACTAAGTTGATGAAATTAATGACTGTGTAGCTTCCCTTAGCTGGATGCTGAAGCCAGTTGCTTGGATCATTTACCACTGCGTCACAAGCCACACCAGACTGTAGTGGCTTAAACCAGAAATTTATTTTCTCGTGATTCTACAACCCCGGGCAGGGCCCGGCTGGGCAGGCTGATCTACCTGGCTGGCAGTGGGTAGGGCTAGAGGCTAGGAGGCAGCCGCAGCTGTCCATCTGAATGGCTTAGTTCTGCTCCACCAACCCCTCCATGTGCTTTAGGTTTTCTGCGGCATGGTGGCTGCGTTCTAAGACCTAGCTGAGTCTGTGAACTCAGAAGCTGCCGAGTACTTGGGACTCAGCCTTGGCAGTTATACCTTGTCACCCGTGCTGCATTTTATTAAAGTCAGTCACAGGGCCACACCAGAATCAGGGGGGTGGAAGGGTGCGGGGAGGGGAGGAATAGTCTCCACCTTTCAAGGGAGGATTGGGAAAGAACTGGTGGTCATCTTTAATCCATCATCTTCAATCAATTCAGAAAGGCAATCATTTTGACTTCAACTCTTGTTGATGAAAATGTTTCTAAAAATATATTAGTCCTACAAGTAGATTAGAATGGACCTAGTGTCCTCAGTGATTAAAGGTCTTTTGAAAACCCAGGGTTTCTGGTCTTCATTTCGATTATTATTTCCAAGTTTGAGTTCTTGGTCACGAGTGAACTGGTTTTGTTATCTTGGGAAAATCACAGAGGATTCTAACGCTCGTGTTCCTATCCATGAAGCGAAGGGATGGAGTTACATGACTTCTATTTTCATTTCCAGTCCTAAGATGCTGTGATTTTATTATTTCATGTAGAAAGTACAGGAGATCGGGCTACATCTGTACTAAATTCAAAACATACCCTCTATGCATAAATTTCTTGTATGAACTTTTGCTTGCTTGCGTTATTTCTCATAGAGTGGAAATATAGAGCATTTTTGTTAGATGGTTGAGGGTGGATAGTTTTTCTTTTTCTAGATAAGCAAAGGGAAGAAGTTTATTGCTAGTTGAACCACCCTGAGGAAGGGTAATTAATTGGTAAGTTTGGCTAATCAAGTTATGGCAGAGACAGCTAGCTGTTCTCCAAAATCCATTTTCTCATCTTCCTGGACACATAGCAGAGAGCATTTCCCAGCTCTTCTTGCCAGTAGGCACGGCCGAGGGACTGTGCTTTAACGAATGCAGTGGGAGTAGAAGTACCGTATATCCTTTTCCCTTGTCAGTGGGCGGGACTGGAGACAACCACTGAGAGTGACCTTGAAAGTTGCTTCCTTTTTCTCAAGATTTATTTATTTTTAAAAAAATTTTATTATTATTATTTTAAATATTTTATTTATTTGACAGAGAGAGAGAGAGAGAGAGAGATCACAAGTAGGCAGAGAGGCAGGCAGAGGCAGAGAGGGAAGCAGGCTCCTTGCTGATCAGAGAGCCTGATGTGGGGCTCGATCCCAGGACCCTGAGATCATGACCTGAGCCGAAGGCAGAGGCTTTAACCCACTGAGCCACCCAGGTGCCCCACCACCAAACATTCATTTTAGAGAGAGAGAGTAAGACCAGGGGGAGGGGCAGAGGGAGAGGAGAGAGAATCTCAAGCAGACTCCCTGGTAAGTGCAGAGCCCAACACAAGAGGTTCCATCCCACCACCATGAGATCATGACCTGAGCTGAAATCAAGATTTAGGTGCTTATCCGAGTGAACTACCCAGGCACCCCAAAAGTCCTTTCTTGAAGATAGCAGAATCTCCATCAGTGTGTGACTCTGAGCACCTGGTGGGGAAGGGCTGATCTGTTCCTCCACCCATTTCTGAATAAATGAACTTCCTTGTGCCTGAGTCTTCATCATTGTGCACATTTACTTGTCACAGCCATTGGTCTATAATACATATATTTTGTATTTCAAGGTGCTTCAAAGTATTTTACTACTACTCTACTGGCTACAAAAAAAGAACTAAATGCTTTTCTGTTGGGACATCTTCAAGATAAGATGGTAGCCATAGTATCTTATGTGTCTCCTGAAGCCAACTCTCAGACATAAATATATGGTAGCTATATTACCATATAATTGAGATGCCCCCCGAAAATTTTTAAAAAATTATTTCTAAAATGGGTTAAATATTTTTTTTCCCCCTCAGTGCTCTACAGAACACAATTCAACATCATTATCATAATTGCATTCTGTGGTAATACATCAAGGGGCAAGGAGGTGCAGAGAACTATTTACCCCATACACGATGGCATCAGATTACTATGCATTTCGAATTCTTGTGTCCACACTTTGAGAGTCTTTTTATGTCCTTCATGTCCGTTGGGTTGTTATCCTTCCACCAGAATCCACTGTCAGCTTGCAGTTGGCTCGTCACAGCTAAGAAAACTGAAAAATCTTATTTTCTTGAATGGGGGTTCCAATAAGAGTGACAAAGAGAGAGGACGCATGGCTCTTGGGACCTTGGTTTGGTGATGCTGCTGTGACTGCTTAGGAACCTTCTTTCATTTGTTGCCTCCTGAGCTGTAAGTAGCTGAGGTCGATGGATATTTGATTTCTGTACCTGAGCCAAAATCTGGCCTGATGTTTGTTTTATTATTTTGCGTTCATCCTTTTGTAGAAATGTTCACACTTTGCAGAGAGGGGAATACAGAAATGAATTGCCAGAAATTCTGTCAGACAAGGGACACTCTATAAAAACTGTAGATTTCAGAGGAATTTAAAGAAATGTGATTGTGGGGAAAAACTCAGAGTTCTAGTGCTCTGTGAAAGCCACTGTCCAGGGAGCTGGACTGGGGAAGACATTCTCTAAGGGGAGACTGTGAGGCCTGAATGGAAGGATCCCAGGAGGTGAGTCTCAGGTGACTCTGAGGAGAGTGGTTTTGCCTCGAAATTTTCCATGGGCCTAAAGTCCACACAGATACGATTTTGCCTTCTCCTAGGGAATTGTGACGAATAACTGGCATTGATTTAGGGGAGACACAAGTAGTTAAACTGCAAAGTGAGTTGACTCTAAAAACTTAATTTATGGATTAACCGGTGCCCAGTCAAAATGACTAATAATTCTGGGACTATAATTACCCACCTGTAGGCTTTATTTTTGTCCTCCAACTTTCTGTTTTTTTCTGCATTGTACAAATATTTAATAATGAGCATGCATTCCTTCTATAATAAAAAAAATCCGATTAACTTAATTAGAAAAAAATTACCCACCAGGTGATGGGAGTTTTCTCATTAATTTATCATCAGGCATCATAGTCTGGCTTCACGATCTCTGCCTACCAAGGACCAGTTATTTTTGTGCTCTCCATGGCTGACCCTGGGCAGCGTGGTGCTGGGGGTGTGGTAGGGTGAAGAGGTGATAGGAAAAATAAAGGGAAAGTTCTTTTCCAGAGCACTGTCATGGGGGAGAAACTCGCTGCACTTCCTTCTGAGTGGGAGTTGCACGTTAGCAAGTGGGTTGTGGTGATTTCGAGGGGAAAGGGGAAGAAGGAAGCAGAGGTTGTGTTGGGGGTGGGGGAAAGCTCTCGGAGTCTCTGATTTTGTCACACACTTGCACCATCACTGATGGTCTTACATCTGGAAATCTGGGTTTGGTCCAAACAGGAGCCTCAGAGAGAAGTCTAAAATGGTTCCACCTGCCTCTCTAGGTAATATGGTTCCCGCAAGGCCACCCAGGGCCATATTCTTTCTTCTGCTGGTGGGCTGGTTGAGTAGGCTTGTTGGGTTGATCTATTTGGGTAGTGCCTGAAAGATTACAACACCAACAGCCTTTGTCTAGGTTAGACCCATTGCTGGTGTTTGAGGTCCTGAGTGGAGACTTGGGAAGACCTGACGTGGTTGACTCAAGGTCAACGACATCATTCATGTTGCTTTGCACTTTCATCCAAGAGAAGGATGCAGTCCTTGCCCACTGAGTCTCCTAAAGAAAGTGTTTTCCGTTTCTCTGAGGCGCGGTGCAACTCACATGCTGCACATGGGGGAAGGGGGCAAGAGGAATTTAGTCACCGTTTGTACTGAGGTTCGAGGACGGCAGATGAGAATTCTGGAGACCGTGCAAAAGGAAAATACATCATCACAAAGAGAAAAATGTATCTGGAATTTGAAAGCCCGTTCAAACTCTGAAAGAAGCCCTCACTCAGGAGGAAGAGTGAAGGCTTGACAATTCACGATCATCCTTCCAGTAGCCATTAACCTCACATTGTGCTTATAATTGTAGCCTTTTCCTGTTTCTGGCTCTGGTGTTTAGAAGCAAAATAGGCCCTTTGTGACACTCTCAGAAGAACCATTTCCACATTTTGATTTGGCAAAGAACAGCTCAGCTTTCGGGGGCCCTTCTGGCTTTTTTATTCTGCAGGGAATAGGCAAGCAAAACTGGATGGGCTTTCAAACATCGGCAGAACCCTGATCATCACTAGAGCATTTCTTGCTTTGCTATTTGTTATAAACCAAGTCCACATTCTGCCGCTGAAAGGTCATTGTCTAACTGAGACATCTGCTTGCTGCACGGAGAGTTTCAGAACCAGACCCCCTCTGACCAGGATCACTGGGCTCTGCAGGCCTCCTCATCTGGAATGTGGTTCTCTGGCCCAGGGAAGTGTCCCCAAACCCCATCGTGGGGGAGGGGAGGTTGTGAGCAAAGTCATCAGCCCCTAAGAAGGCGCCCGGACCTCCCCAGGACTGAACTTTCAACCCCTTGAGCTGACAGTTAGTGGTGGATGCACAAATTTTGTTTGCGACTAATTGCAGCTTGTAAATGGAGCATTGTGGCCCCGGAAAAAAGCCAGCAGTCAGTCCCTCTCCCCAGGGTCACCCAAGTGGAATCTGGACACAAGAAAGCCTGTCCCCTAATGAGCCTCCTCCTCAGCCCTTCCCAACCTCTCGGGCGCTGGGCTTGCCTCCTTCATCAAGTCGAGAGCTAGAGGGCACAGCGCGAGACTCCTGTGGGACTCCACTCCAAATGCCGGGCTATTCATAGCAACTCGTGTCTCCCTTAGGAATTCCCACAGACCAACTTGCCAGAGCGGACTATTGTCTCCCCACCCAGCGGCTGGGGCCTTTCACAGACCCAAGGACACACACGCCATGTCAAAGCACAAAACGCCTTGCAAACCATCCACTGGGGGTTCACCAAGGAAACTCCCTGGAAGCTGAGAGGAGGAAAGGCAGAGACAAGCAGAGAGGGCAGACACAATTTTCCAGCAGACTGCTTATTTTTCATTTTGCAAAGCAGAGACGCTTCGTCCATGACGAATCAGCCAGAGAGGGGCTTAGAACAGGAAGCTAGGTTTCCATGTTTCTATTCATTGGAGGAGAGATCAGGGCTGCGCCCAGCCTCGGAGAGAGCCCTGCTGGTTGCAGTGTGAATCGCAGACCTCACTGGCCAAGACCTTCGGCTGGAAGACAAAAGGGGTAGCCAAGGGTGACTCCCTTTGTTTTCTCTGATAGTCTCATTGGACTGAGGTGGTAGCTAATATCATCCTGTATCCTTTGACCATGAAAAGAACATAAGGAACTCTGTGAAAGTGTAGAGTGAGCTTCCCAGGCAAGCATCATATTGTTCTCAGTTAATCAAATTTGTCAAATTGTTCCCAGTGCCTTAGAGCTAAAGGGTGATACTTAGGACCACGGTAAACAAATCCCCAACCATCTGCTCTGACAGCTGTTGGACCTTGAGCAAGAACTTGTACCCGTGGAGTCTTTTCAGAGCCCCTAGGCACAGGGTTGGACTCCAATGGTTCAATCAAGTGGCCAAAGGTTAAAACCACTCTCAGTGCCGGGATATCGACACCCAGCTAGATGGGCTCCGAGGAATGAGCTACTCGAACAAAATTTCCCTTTTGCCCATAGCCTCCAAACACCCTACTTTCTGTGTCTGCTGCATATTTCCTCAATACCTTCAGCCCAGCCTTAAAAAAATCAATGCAGTTAGTGAACCGTTTAGTCGAAACTGAGCACATCTATTGATGCTGAAACAAGAGCTGGGCACTTCCAGCTCATTTAAAGAAATCTGCTTGGACGATCTGTTCGATCCCTTGCCTTTCAAGTGTGAGGACTCCGAGGATTAGTGTGCTGTGACAATACATTATTTCTATGAAAATTGTTTGCTTCTAACAAGTTAGTCTCCGGGTGCCAATTTCATTAGGCCAGGTAGGTTTCATTAATAATGTTGGAATAGGGTGACCAACTATCCCAGGGATCCCCAGATTAGAGCCCTGGTCTAAAAACAAAAACCTGCATCCTGGGAAACCACTCATTCTCAGAGGAAACAAGACTCTCTGTTACAAGATCAAGGCGGTCCCGGTGAGTTTGAGAAGTGCAGCAATGTCACAATGTCACAACGTCACAACGTCCTCAACTCTGACTTTCTGCATTTCAAGTCCTAGCAGGGCACATGCCCCAAGAGGGGGACTTCTGAAAGTGGCTAGGGGCCTCTCTGCTGGAGGTCTGATTATTTTGTAATTATCCAAGAGTAAAGGGACACTTTGTGTAACTGGGTGGGCAGGGGCGGAGGGAGCTCAGCACCTAAGTATTCCACACTGAGTCACTCCATGGGGCATTTCTTTTCTTTATTTTTTAAAAGATTTTATTTGTTGGGTGCCTGGGTGGCTCAGTGCGTTAAAGCCTCTGCCTTCAGCTCAGGTCATGATCTCAGGGTCCTGGGATCGAGCCCTGCATAGAGCTCTCTGCTCAGGAGGGAGCCTGCTTCCCCCCCTCTCTCTACCTGCCTTTCTGCCTATTTGTGATCTTTCTCTCTCCGTCAAATAAATTAAAAAAAAAAAATCTTTAAAAAAAATATTTTATTTACTTACTTAGGGAGCAGGAACAGGAGGCGGGGCAGAGGCTGAGCAGAAACGTGGACTCCCTACTGAGCAGGAAGCCCCACATGGGACCCGATCGGAGGACCCTCAGGATCATGACCAGAGCAAAGGCAGATTAACAGGCTTAAACAACTGAGCCACCCAGCCCCCCCTACACATGGGCATTTAATATTGAGTATTTTAATCTTTCTTCTGTGTCCTCAATTTCTTCATAAGGAAGAAAAAGCCCACAAGACAGATTTTCATAAATGTTTTCTTGGGACATTTTGTATTTCCATTTGCAGGCACTTGGGAAACGTGTGAGAAAGAGATAAGATAGGAACAAATATTTCAATTGCTTAAACCTCTCATTTCCTTTACTGCCTTCTTAGGAGAGCAAAGTCTTTTTGTGTATTACTATCTATCCAGATCTAAACTTAAACTTGAATTTATTTATTCTGCCCAATTTGACCCAAGTCGGTGCTTTTTTATTTAAAGATTTTATTTATTTATTTGACAGAGAGAGAGAGATCACAAGTAGGCAGAGAGGCAGGCAGAGAGAGAGGGGGAAGCAGGCTCCCCGCTGAGCAGAGAGCCCGATGTGGGGTTCGATCCCAGGACCCTGAGACCATGACCTGAGCAGAAGGCAGAGGTTTTAACCCACTGAGCCACCCAGGCGCCCCCCAAGTCAGTGCTTTTTAAACTCGAATGTGCCAACAGACCACCTTGGGGCTCTTGCTAAACCGTAGGTTCTGACTCAGTAGGGGCAAGGCCTGAGAGTCTGCATTTCCAGGCGATGTCCAAGGGCCTGACCTAAGTTCCCTCTACCCTTGGGAAATTTTTAAAAAGGGGAAGGAAAAGATTTTAAAAGGAATAGAGGGAGAAAATTGGGCTTTATATCTTCAAAGATAATGCCCGTTGAAACAGAATACTTCGGGCTTAAGCATACAGCACAAATGCAATTAGAATTGAATCAAAACATCAGCTACCTAGGAAAGAAAGGCAGATGGGAGGAAGTGGAGGGCAGTTAGGAGGCCGGTTGCCATCACTGTGTCTGTGGCCGGAGGGGGGCCACTCTTCTTCGAAGCACTCGCACCTGCATTTTCTTCCACCGCCCTCTTGCC
The DNA here is from genome assembly GCA_028646535.1 of Procyon lotor. Lineage (NCBI taxonomy): Eukaryota > Metazoa > Chordata > Mammalia > Carnivora > Procyonidae > Procyon > Procyon lotor. The sequence continues at coordinate 28,097,043 of CM053604.1, read as the reverse complement.
TGGACATTAGCCAGGACAGTAGCCCTGCATTTCCTTCCCAAAGTTGCTTGAGTGTAACCAGTGCTTTTGGTATGAGGCAGGGAAATGTTTCTTTCTCTTTCTATTGGTTGCAAGAACCCTGCAAAAAGATCCATTAAAGATGAAAAATGAAACATGCTCTGAAAAACGTACCAATCTTTTCATGTTGCTTATAGTTTATTGTGTTTCCGAGGACACAAAAACAGATAATGAAATGCATAAGTAAGTCGAGGAGGAAATATCATTAAGTCAAATGCCTGACAGAAAATGGGTTCTAGTAAATCACAGGCAGTTCTGATATTGTTTTACAATAAAAATTGTTAATGCAATTCGATGAACTGCTCTTGCCAACAGCCTTGGTTAATGAGATGACACTTTTGGGGGCAGAAAAGGAATTCTGGGATTAAATGTTTTAATTATTTAAGAACAAAATATATGGGCCTCAGAAATGGATGAGATGTTATTCCCCAAATTGCATCGCTTGTGACCTTAGGAGAGCTTACATCTTTTTCCCTGAAGAGGAGCATCAAACGTGGAAGATTAAATGATCATGATGCACCAACAAACAAACAGAAATCCTCCAATGTGTGTTTATGTTCCACGGGAAATGTACAGCCAGGCCTCTGTCTGGTGTGACTTTTATTACTGCCCTTTTGGGGGCTTTAGGCTAAAATAGAAAACCCTTTTTCTCTTAGAGGTTATCATCAGAGCAGAAGTGGCCCAAATTATGCTCCCTGCTCATTTGCGTTTTCGCAAAGAAAGAGTATGCAATTGGAACAAAGAGATTTCAGCATTTGTCCCTCACCTAGGAGCCTGCTTCCGTTCAATCGCCTCTCCTGCTCTTGTTTTGCACATACACATTCCTTCCGATCTGAGGTCCTCAGATGCCCTTTTAGATTCTGAAACCCTAGTGGGCGGAGCCCTTTCTGTGCTCATCACCAACACAGCGTTTCTCAGTCCAGTGCACACCAGCCCAGTTCTGCTGGAGATCGCAGGCGCTGCTTTTGTGTCTCCAAATGGATGAAAATCTCATACATCGTGGGCTGGAGCTCCTCTCCTTTTCCTTAATATGGGTGTGCGGGGGCTGCTGGGGGGAAGGACAGAAGAGGGACAATGCAAAAGGACCGGTTTTATTCTTGTGCTTTTGCCGCCTTCACGGTCAAGTTCAGGCCTCGGTTCAGAACCACAGACACAGCTCTAGAGCATGGTCACATCTCATGGGGTCTCCACAGATGGCCCTTTGTCACCGCTGGCCAGCGTGGCTCACGGACAACGAGATTGTTTAGTGTCCCTCCTGGCTGCCTTTTCTTTAATTTGCTTGGTCGTTTGCACAGATGGACACACTCATTCCATTTCTATACGGTGTGTGGCCGTCACCCTGTAACTTTCTCCCCACTTCTTCCTGTTCTCCTCTACTGATTGGCATATTCCCCACGACTGCCTAGTTGCATCCCACTCTGGACTCTCCATTCCTGAGGACACAGCCTCCTTCATTCACTCAGTCAACGAACAAATCCTCTCTGAGTGCCTTCCATGTGGCAGGCACTGTTGCAGGTGCTGGGGTTCCACACTGAACAACAGGAAGTCCTTCTATGTCATCATTCTATGGTGGCTTAGAGAGAATGTGGGCAAACAAGCAAATAGAGAAGTACTGTATCCAATGACTAGAGAGAAGGATGCACAAAGAGAGGAAGATGGACTGCAGGTGGTTGTGGACATTGCTCTTTTATGTGCAACAGTCAGGGAAGCCCAGGGTTTGGACTGGATTGCACACAACTCCAGAGGTTGCCTTCCTCCCCACCTCCCCCCTCCAGTTGTTATACTGCCATGTAGCTGTGAACATTTCCTAGAAGATGGCATCAGAGTGCTTGAGGACCCGTGGTGGGGTTTGATAAGGGTGACATTTTAGCAGAGACCCGGGGGAAGTGAGGCAGTGAGTCACGCACCTAGCTGAAGGAAGAGTATTTCAGGCAGACGGAACAGCAAATGTGAGGCCCTGAAACAGGAGCAATTCTTGGTGTGTTAGAGGAGCTAGGCCAGTGGCTGGAGCAGAATGCGTGAGGGGCAGGTGGTAGGGGTGAAGTCGGGATCGAGGAGGCCAGATCATAGAGGGTCTTGGAGACCATGGTAGGGGCTTTGTCTTACATTTTAATGGAAACAGAAAGTAGGTGGAGACTTTTGAACTGAGGAGTGATGTGATTTGGTTTGTATATTTTAAGGATCATGCTGACTGAATGGTAGATAATCAGTGTAGGGGACAAGAGCGCAAGAAGATATTGATGAGGTCATAGCAATCCTCAAGGTGAGAGAAGATGGCAGCTTGGCCTGAGGTGGTAATGAGCAGAAGTGGTAGGAACTATTAATTTTGGATATGTTTGAAAGAAGCTTTGTTTTGTTTTGTTTTTGTTTTAAGATTTTACTTATTTATTTTAGAGAGAGAGAGAGAGAGAGAGAGACATGAGTAGGGCAAGGGACAGAGGGAGAGGGAGAATCCCAAGGGGCAGAGGGAGAGGGAGAATCCCAAGCAGAGCCCGACACAGGGGCAAGAGTCAGACGCCCAACCATTTGAGCCACCCAGGTGCCCTCAAGAGAAGCCAAAATTGCATGATTCCTAGGATCTGCTGAACTTCGTGTGCAATGTGATGAGGGTCCCTGTTTTACATGCCAGGTCTATTTTACCATTTAATATCCTACAGAGGGAATGGCAGAACCTCAGATTTGGAAGGGTTCTTAGCGGCAGGACATCTAGTGGAAGAGAAGTGAGAACAGTCTTCAAGCTTGGTCTTCAAATCTGTGTGGTCTTGGTTTGGTCTTCAAGCTTGTGTGGTCTAAAATTTTGATAGGGATGGATAAGGATGAGGTTGGTGCCTCATAGTAAACATTGGCTCATTTGGAACTCACAAGAGGTCCCACACTACTCATCTGGAGGAGAAGGCTGGATCCTAGTGTGAAGCAGCCCCAAAATTTGAAAATTTCTGATCTCAGGGAGTTTTCTTCTGTTCCAACCGCTCACACATGCAGGGATTCCCTGCCTAGCATCCCAGAGTGCATAAACCTAGACTTGACAACACTTCCAGTAGCCTCATTATTTTAAGCACTTACCACATTGTCGGACAGCTTCAGGCTTCTAGCAGGTTCTTCTTGTACTGGGCTAAAATCCTTTTTTTCTTCTACCCTTCTTTCCTCTGGAGCTATGCTGGCTAGGAGAGGCAATATCGTGGTCCTGGTTAAAAGCATAGGCTCTGGAGCCAGATGGTCGAGGTCAGAATCCATGTTCTTTGTGACCCTGACCTTGAGTAAGCTACTTAACTCTTCTGTGCCTCAGTTTCCTCATAAACAAGGTACCATGTTAAAGCACTTATAGAGGACACAATACAGAATAAATGCTCACAAATGGTTATCATGATTCATCTTGTATATTGATATGAATATGAGAAGCTGTCCCACATTTGAACTCAGATCTCATGACACTGTGTCATTGTCAATGGTCACTAAGTTTTGTGGTCCCACATAATCCCTGGTAGCAACTTTCAAAGAAATCTTACATAAGCAAAAGATCTGATGCTTGCCTTGGAGCCACAAGGGAAGGGGAACTATTCTTTACTTATTTTGGGCTCAAGTAGCAGGAAACCTGTTGTTGGTTCTCTGGAATTTAGAGGTTGAGTCCCAAACCCCATTTCACTTGGTAAGCAATAAGTATTTCAGGATGCACTGAAGGAGTGTGGTGAAAAGTCTAGATTTTAGAGGCTGATTTTCGGCATGTGAATCTGGCCCTGGCACTTAGTATTCTATAATTATGGACAATTTATTTAATGATAATGATACTTTCCCTGAGGTTTGCTGTGGAGTTTAAATGAGACAATTATACAAAGTGCTTAGCACAATGGAGCAGATCAAGAAACACTAGCAATAATTTTTTTTTAAGATTTTATTTATTTATTTGACAGAAAGCTAGAGAGAGCTAGAGAATACAAGTAGGGTGGGGATGGGGGGATGGCAGAGAGAGAAGGAGATGCAGGACTCTATCCCAGGACCCTGAGATCATGACCTGAGCTGAAGACAGACGCTTAACCGACTGAGCCACCCAGGCCTCCCAGCAATAATTTTAAGTTATGGAAATGAATTTCTAAAGGAAGTCAATTCTTAAAAATGACCTTGTTTGAAAGTAACCAAAACCACATCCTCTGGGCTTCTGAGTGCATTTTAAGTAGAGAGGAGGAAAGGAAAACCAAGACTGCTGCTCCTACCTTCCTGCCAAGTGCAGGCTCCCAGTGCTGAAGGAGGCTGTTGGAACCACACAGAGCTGATCCCACCATCACGAGAAATGCAGGAGCCCCTGAAGTCGGCTTACCTGATACCCACCCATCAGCTGAAAATTTAAAAATTTGCTTGAACTGGTTATTTGGTAGCAGATAGCTTTCTAAATAACATTTTCCCCCTTGAAAACAGAAATAACACATTCTTAATATAGAAACATAGGAAAGCATGGAATAACACAAAGAAGCAAATCATGTAAATTTCAACTACCCAGACGTTGCCTCTTGTGAGGTTTGCTGCACAGCATACTAGGTGGGTAAGCAGCACCAGGGCTGTGTCTGCCTGGTCTACTTCTAAGACCCTAACAGGGGACACAGTGCCTCGTACAGAGGCATGCTCACTGCAGTGTTGTGGATGAGTGACTGATCATCATGAGCATTAAGGTATTCCTGTCCCCACTGGGGATTATAATTGCCAGGTAGATTTTTTTTTTTAAGATTCTTTTATTTGAGAGAGAGAAAGAGAGAGAGCACAAGTGAGGGTGAAGAAGGTAAGAGGGAGAGGAAGAAGCTTACTCCCCACTGAGCAGGGAACCCAACATGGGGCTTGATCTCAGGACCCTGAGATTATGACCTGAGGCGAAGGCAGAAGCTTAACAGAATAAACCACCCAGATGCCCTGCCATGTCGATTTTTTCATGGTTGTTTTACTTAATTGAGTCCTCTAAAATACTGAATTTGAAACAAACAGTGAATATAAGTAGATCCCAAATGTGTCAAGAATCACAGGCTCCTGTTTTGCTCATGTGATGGTCCACAGCCCAAGAAGTGCTCATGCAAATGGATCCAGAAGGCTGACCAGGCTGAGCCCAAGTGAGCGACCCCTTCCCTGGCTTCTTCTCATTTTCAGGCTCCAAGGGTTGGTGGTCCCTTAGCTTGGTTCCACCAGAAATCTCTTCTCCTGAGATTTTTTTACTCTACCTTCAATCGTTTTTACTCTACATTTTAGAGAATTTCCTCTCCCATTCCAATTCAACTTTCCTTCAAATTATAATAGGTACCATTCATTATAGACTTAAAATAGGCACAGTTCTATGCTAAGCCTCCAACAGATATTACTACATTGAATCTTCATAACAACTTTGTATGGACTATGATTATTCTTATTTTATGGGTGAAAAAAATGGAGGATTAGGGATGTGAAGTGATTGGCCCAAAGTCAACATGGCTTCTAAGTGGCGGATTCTAGTCTACATCTGCCTGAGTCCCAATTCCACGCTTCCACCACCTTGATAAGCTATCCTCCCAGTTTGGGTAACTTTGTAGTGTTGTTCTCTATATTTAGCTTTAGCTTATAAGCATTCACCCAAAGACTTCTGTTACCTTCAGTATTATCATTTGAAATGTCTAAATAATATTCTCAGTGGGTGTACCATTATTTACCCCCTTTTGCCACTTCCTGTTGAACTTGTGGGTTGTACTGAATATCAGAGCAGAGATGCCCAAAGTATGAAACTCAGAGAGTCAGGAAGAGTATCCTGTGATGGAGTCCCAGGAGCGAGGCGGTGGGGATAGAGAAAAACCTGCTAGCATAAAAGGACCAGATGGAAACTGGATGCTAGGAGACTTGCAACTTGCTAGGACCCAACACTGGGGTCCCAGGAAGTGATAGGAACAATGAACAAGAGAGCTACAGAAGAAGAAAAGGGAAAGTTCTAGACTTTTACGTTCTCTTATAGCTGGGTGTTGCCTATCTGGACACTTCATTGGGAAGAACTGTCCTTATTATCCAAAAGACCTGACATACCACAGGAGTTCGACCATGAGAGGTTGGGCATAGGTGGGAAATAGTCTCAAATTCTGATCTGCTGCTATGATCTCCCACTCTCTCCTGTGAAAAATCTGGAGGATGATTCATGAGGGGTAAAAAAGAGGCTCCTTGGGATGCCTGGGTGGCTCAGTCAGTTTAGTGTCTGCCTTCGGCTTGGGTCATGATCATGGGCTCCTGGGATTGAGCCCCACATTGGGATCCCTGCTCAGCCAGGAGACTGCTTCTCCCTCTATCTCTGCTTGCTGCTCGCCCAATTTGTGCTTTCTCTCTGTCAAATAAATAAATAAAATCTTAAAAAAAAAAAAAAAAAGAGGCTCCTCTTCCTGTTTCCTGTCCTTCCCCCTCTTGGGGCTGGGTCTTTTCTGCTCTCAGAACCCTTGGCCCTGTCAGTGATTATAAGAGGCTGTGCAGACTGCTGCTTCAGACACTGCCCAGGGGCAGAGCGCTGGCTGCTCAGTCCCAACCCTGCCTCATAAACAATGAAGACCCTTCAGCTTCTTCACCCCACCCCCAGCAGTCTGGGGCCACCCTTGGTGGGGTGGGGATGGGTGACCAAGTGAATCCCAGTGCAGGAGGGCATAAGGGGGGAGGTAGAAGGGTACCCTTAAAATCAGAGTTTTGTTGAACTCTGGGTTAAAATTCAGCCCTGCCATTTATTTAGCTGTATAACTTTGATTTGTGTTACTTTGCCAGGCAGAACCTTGGTTTTCTTGCCTTATAAAATGGTGATGGTGATCCCTAATTTATCCCTAATTTACGTACTTGCTGAAAGAACTGAGTAAAATTGAACGACGGTGTTTGCCAATCAATACATGTTCACTGATATTGATACGGTCAGCCTTAGTATCCGGAGGAACTACTTTTTCTCTTCTGTTTTAAAAACATTCCTATTTTGATGTCATCTTCTTCTACTTAGTTAAATGGGTTCATTTATGCCTGGATGGGTTAATTTACTAACCCTCCCTTCCCATCGTTTTCCCCCCAAGTTTTTTTCTTCCAGGCTCATGGTTTGGAGAAAGGAGATGGAGATCCTTTTGTTTGAAGGATATTGGGGCTGGAGGTGACCCTTAGGCAACCTTCTGTTCTAGCTGGAGAATCTAGCTGAAGATAAGTGTGCAGAAGGCACAAGAACCATTTGTGACTTTTTGGTTCCTGAGTATCTAAAGGCATGTGTACAGAAGATAGCCCAACGTTTGCAGGGGAGAGAATGTAATACTTTTGTCTCAGGACAAAAAATTCCGTTGGCATTATCAATTTCTTTTTCATCTTAGGAGCCCAGAAGAGGAAAATGTGACCGTGGGAAGAAAGTGTGACCAATAATTGCCAATGAATTAACACTACTCTGTGATCTGTGCCGTAGTTATTGGTGATACAGCATGATTGCAAAGGGTTTAGAACAATTTGAAAGAAAGAAAAAGAAAAGACGAATGTAACCCAGGGACAAGATGGCGGTGTATTCTCTCATGAAGACTATAGAACAAGTCTTTCCTAAAGCTAGATGGGAATGACTGCTTGCAGCCTTTGGGAGACACCATCCATGAGACATTCAGAATATTGCCGTTCACAGTATGTCTTGTATTTTAATAAATATGTTATTATGGAAGAAGAGAAGTTATGTCCCAATAGCAGGAAGTGCTGTGGGAGTTAAATGGCTCCTGTTTACTAAATACTGGCTTCCTCTTTTTATTCCTTGAACTTCTTTTTATTCCTTCCTCACTTCTTAGATGTTCACTGTTTCTACTTTCAAGGGTAAACCTTGTTTCTCCTGTGACCATAGCGAGCCATTTCTTTTTTCAGAATGTGGGTTCAGAAAATCGCCATTGTTAATATTTAAATATGGAATTTTAGGACAAAACTGAAAAGAAAGCTAAAGTGCTACTTCGTTTCTAGACACTGTTTGATTTAGGGGATTTTAAATCACCAGTAATATCCCCGTTTAATTATTCTGGAAGTGATTGGGTTTGCCTAAATCTCAAAATTGACTGTGCCTACAGTTTGCTTGATTGCTATGCTGATGTTTACCACAAATAATCCCTCAGAGCTCAGCATCCATTTTTAATTTTTCCCCCAAATTAGAATTTAGCTTTTGAATAAAATTTGTTTACAGTTATTTAAAATTCCATGTAGATATATAAACTCCAACTTGCTCCCATTTAATTTCTCTGCCATTTTCACAGGCAATTTTTACATGCAAATTGTGTCACCCTTAACAACCTCGCCTTATTTTCTAATTTCCCTTTAATGGTTTTGTGTTCCAAGTTTAATTTAAGAATGGATTGCTTATATTTCATTTACAAATCTCCCTTCGAATCATTGTTATTAATATCACAATTTTGTTGTAATATCTGTAAGAGCACCAAATGTGTCCTCTTAAAGATGCATTTGCCAACCACCGAACTGCATACATTTCAATTACAACTTTCCCTCGTAATTATTATTATTAATATCACAATTACTATTGTAATATCCATAAGACTGCAGAAGGTGTCCTGTCAAGGGTGCATTTACAAACAGCTTTTCCAGTTTCCGCTCAAGAAAAATGTGCCAGACTTTATCTAAATTCGACTTCTCCTACAATTTACATTAGGCAACACACTCCATCAATAAAACCATCAAAATGATCTACTGCACTGTAGACAAAAGTTATTGTGTCAAGTTGACACTAATCAGTTAATTCCAGTAAACCTTCAGATAAACAAAAGCTTGTTGTCTATTACTGATGTGTGTGATGGGCCCCTTGTATGTCCTATGGTTATGCCCATCTATAGAGATGTATCTGGCAGACACTTGCCCCGAGGCATCTATATGGAAACCGAGACAAGATCTATAGTTAATGATGTTGACCCTGACTCCCCCAACAGAGATTGAATTCAGGTCCTCATAATATCTCGACAGCTGATATGTATACTGTGCTAATAATATTAACAATTACTATGCCACTGGGATTCCCCAGGCTCTGGCTAAAAAAAGCGATCTCAAAGCTTCTCCCTTATATGAACCGATTTCCTTGTTTGTAACCGTCATCAGCATTGTCTCTCCATTAAGACAAGGATGAGATTCTGAATGGGGAAAGGCTTAATGTAGGTGTTTTATAATAATAAGAAATTCTGTGTGAGTTAACCAACTTCCAGAAGAGCTGATAGTACCAACGATGGTCTGAGGAAATGTTTATAGTTACTGTTTCCCTGGTAGGCTGGGCCAGTACAAGTAGGTGAGGGGAGAGAGCTCACTTCATGTTGTTATTGTCGACGACGAAGGGATCAGAAGGCATTCAGAATGTCAACAGGCCGTCTATGATGTGGTTCTCCTTCAGACACAAAGGGGCGGCCCGCCAATCCTCACGTGGCATGATGGGGGGCTGTGGAATCAGAAATCACCCTTGGGTCTGCTCAGCTAGCTGACGAGCCATGGAGAAAAGTTGGGGAATTGAACTGGACTTTTTCTCCTTACCTGTTTTCTCCTCCCCTTCCTGCTCCTCATTCCTTTACAAAGACTGAATGGGGAATGGCCACAGAGAAGCTTAGGATGAAATGTTGACAGGGGGCACTGTTAGAAATTAAATTCTGCCCCATTTTGTGTACCATTCTTGTGAGTCACATTTGTGAATAGTAGCGAGAGATTTAATGATCGCATATTTTTTATCTTATTTCCCTTCGGTCGATGGCAATTTTTTTCTGTTAATGTCAACTTAGAGCTCAAAGTAATTTAGTAATTGATTCTAAGCACAGCAGTTCGCCAATGGCAGCTCTCCATTTGTGGGGAATATCTTTGCTAATTTTATCCATCAGAATGAGATTACCATGCTAATCTCTCCGATCCTCATCTCTTGGTCATTTGGGACATGCTGATGCAAATGACTTATTAGACACAAGGCCTTCGTCCATCCTCAGGATGAGGGAAAGATGAAAGGAAGCCAAGATAAGGATATTATAATGCCTCTACACTCACAGATGGTAAGCATACCTACTACTAAAACAATCAGACCCTAAACTGGAAACCAGTAGAAAAACTAGGACAAATGAAAAATACAACAGATCAAAATATATTAAATACATAGAAGGGAAAGAACAAAAAAAGAATTGAGGCAGGACAAACGCATCTGGGGACATGTAACTGGAAACCTAAATATTCACTGGGCTGGGGAAACCTAGAAAGTCATAAGTCAGGTGGAGGGAGGGGGGCACCCTTAATGAGATTAACTGGAGAAAACCAAAAGAGCTGTGTTAACAAAAAGATTGAGGCTATATCTACAGACACAATCTGTCTGACTGTTTTCAGTGAATGGTTACTAAGTTAGTGATTGGTTGTTCCCCTGATTTAATTAAAATGCTCTAACCAGGGTGAGCGTGTGTGGTAAAAATAGCCCGAAACTAGTTTGGGTTACATATACACAATAGGTTATTGTAGCACACAATGGGCTGAAAGGCCTTCCAAAGACATTTCTAATAAATGGACACATTCTAAAGTGCCTTGCTTTATGAAATAGCCAAATACAGGGAGTTCAGAAAAGATCAGTTTAAATAATTCAGGTACGAGGGGATTCCAAGAAAGAAAAATTAGCTAATATAGTAGCTAAGTGAGTGTTTATGAAGGCAGAAGACCCCCCAGAGAGATGAAAGATATTCCACATTTCAGATGCCTGGTGTGAGATCGAAAGAAGAGAATCTAGATATTAAGCAAATAAATAAATCCTGTCTTTGGTCTCCTCCATGAAAAGGAGGAGAAACTGACGTTGTGGTCATTTTATCTTAAAAAAACCAAAACCTTATTACCAAAATAATGAAAATATATCGTGAAAAATCTGTAATGAAACAATTTCCAAGTTCTAATCATAGGTCCAATTATTTCAAATGTTTTATACTCTGAGGTTGCTATATAACAAGGTCAATGGCCCAACAAAAGGACAAAAAAAATGCCAATGCATTCTGGCTGTCACAGATCCTGAACCTGAGACGGACATCACCCCCTCCCAAAACCAGGCTTTTCTCCTGACATCCCTGTTGACGAGTGAGGCACAGTTCCAGAACTCAGGAGTCACCTTTTTTTTTTTTAAGATTTTATTTAGGGGCGCCTGGGTGGCTCAGTCGTTAGGCGTCTGCCTTGGGCTCAGGTCATGGTCCCAGATTCCCAGGATCGAGTCCCACATTGGGCTACTTGCTCGGCAGGAAGCCTGCTTGTCCCGCTACCATTCCCTCTGCTTGTGTTCCCTCTCTCGCTGTGTTTCTCTCTGTCACATAAATAAAATCTTTAAAAATAAATATAAAGATTTTATTTATTTATTTGACAGAGAGAGATAGTGAGAGCAGGAACACAGGACGGGGGAGTGGAAGAGGGGGAAGCAGGCTTCCCGACCTGCAGGGAGGCTGATGTGAGGCTCGATCCCAGGACTCTGGGATCATGACCCGAGCTGAAGGCAGAGGCTTAATGACTGAGCCACCCAGGAGTCCCAGGAGTCATCTTTTCCAAGTCTTAGGGTCCTCGTCCTTGTCCTTCTCACCATGTAGTCAAGTGCCAAGTTTCATAGACTCTGGTTCTGAAAAGTCTCTCCCTACGTTTTCTGTCTTCACGCCCAATTTCTTCATTTGCCTCCTGATTCATTATTATCATTGTGGTGGTGGTGGTGATTTTGAGGGCTAAATATTTCTTCACGGTTACTTAGAGCTGTAGGTCAAGACCAGGGTGGAAGGTATAGAACTTGAAGCTAGATTTCTCTATCCTGTTGTAAAGATTTGATTTGGGGGCGATGTAAATTGTCTACGTAATTATAAAGCAAATGAAATTGACAAACAAAGCTAAGATTCAAAAGCAAAATGAACCAAACGGATTGAAACAGGTATGTCTGATGACATAACCACACAGATGGGAACCGTTTCAAAAAGCTTTAAAACACAGTAATTTGCCCGCTTTTCATCCATTCTTGGCTATATTTTTACAGCTCCCCGCCCTAAGTCATCACACATCACTGTCAGATTACTTTTGGAGGATTACTTGAGCAACAAACTGAGGGTTTTGGAGGGGAGTGGGTGGGGGGTTGGGCGAGCCTGGTGGTGGGTATTGAGGAGGGCACGTATTGCATGGAACACCGGGTGTGGTGCATGGACAATCAATCTTGTAACACTAAAAAAAATAAAATAAACATATTTGGGGAAATAAACAAACAAACAAACAAATAAATAAAAAAAATAAAAAAAAGATTACTTTTTTTGAAAGCAAACTCCCAGCTGGGCTGGAACGAGGTTGGAACGGGCGGAGGGCTCACCCTGAGTGCCAATTGTCAGGGTGCCACGAAATACTCGTAATCAAAATAAATTTTATAATGCAACGTTTTTAAATCAAAATGAATGCTTAACAAAATATAAAAATTTTAAATAAAGAATAGTATCCAACCCTGTGTTTGTACAATTCTGCCTCACTCGTTTTGCCTTAATCCTGCCCCTGGTTTCAGTTAAACTTTATTAAAAAAAATAGCAAAGAAGGGACTGGGGGCTGTACTTTGCTGATATTATTTTTTTTAAATATCACATTATAATGTTATTGATCTTGGGACGCGTGGGTGGCTCAGTCGGTTAAGTGTCTGCCTTCAGCTCAGGTAATATCCCAGGGTCCCGGGATTGAGTCCCGCGTCTGGCTCCTTGGTTAGCGGGGAGGCTGCTTCTCCTTCTGCTCTGCCTCTCTCCATCAAATAAAGATATAAAATCTCCTTAAAAAATTAGTATTATTGCTCTTGATTACTGGGTTTTTAAAATCTTGTGCCCAAGGTGGTTCATTGTCTTCACCCCAGGCCCAGCCTTCCAGTCACATCAAGTGCAAATTCCTCATCCTGGCATTTCATGATTTTTGGCATGAGAGGTAGTATGGTTTAGCGATTAACCTTCTGGACTTTGAGCTAGCCAGTCCTGAGTACAAATCCTGGCTCTGCTGCTCACCAGCTGTGGCAAGCTTGGGCAAATGAATTTACCTTTTGGTTTCTCAGTTTTGTCATCTGTAAATGAGGATTAAATACCATTTATAGAAGACCTAACCCTAGTTTTCTAGTCTTACCAGTCCATTGTTGCAAAAACGCACAGCTCCATAAAGCGTTTCATATATATGTTTATATATATATTTATTTATATATATAAACTATATAAAAATTATATATATAAGTTATATATTATATATAAATTATAAATAAATATTTATTTATTTGTGAAAGAGAGGGTGTGTCTACGAGCGGGGTTGAGGGGAAGGCAGAGGGACAAGCAGACTCCCTACTGAGTTAGGAGCGCACATGGGGGCTCCATCCCAGGACTCTGAGATCTTGACCTGAGCCGAAGTCAGACGCCTAACCAACTGAGCCACCCAGGTGCACACCTACCGGCTCTTATTTAAGCCCAATAATAACCTTGTCAGGGAGATAAGATGCAGTTTCCTCCAGCCTGAATCTCCTTTGCCCTCAACTCCACAAATTAAAATTAGAGCCAACTTGCAAAGCCAGCCTCAAAAATCACCACTTGTCTGAAGCCTTTCCTAAGTTCCCCACAACCATCTAACAATAACAAATACGAACTGAAGGACTACTAGGTAGCCGTCATTCGGGGTTCCATGGCAAACGTGACATAGGTGGGTCCCATCCTTAGGGAGCTGGAATCTAACGGCAAAAATGGTGTGATTAGATGTTTCGATCTCCTCTTACAAAATACTCAATCCTGACCCAGTGCATATAGTAGGACTCCTAAGGACATCTGAGAAGGAATAAATCTTCAAAAAACATTCCAAAGGGTATGAAGTGAATGATTTTTATATCCTGCATTAATGGGGTATAACTTCAGAAATTCTTGGCTTGATGGGGCACCTGTGTGGCTCATTGGGTTAAAGCCTCTGCTTTCGGCTCAGGTCATGATCTCAGGGTCCTGGGAAACGAGCCCCGCGTCAGCTCTCTGCTCGGCAGGGAGCCTGCTTCCTCCCCTCCCCCCCCCAACTCTCTGCCTGCCTCTCTGCCTACTTGTGATCTCTCTCTGTTAAATAAATGAATAAAATATAAATAAATATATTTATATAAAACATAAATATATTTTATATAATAAAATATACTATAATATAAATATATTATATTATATAAAATAATATATAATATAATATAAAATATATTTTAGAAAAGAAAATAAATACGTTTTATTTATATAAAATATAAATATATTCATTTATAAATAAAAATCTTTAAAAAAAGAAATTCTTGGCTTGAGATTCTGGAGAATATTATAGCAATGACATATAGCAATAGGTAATCCACAACGCTGTGCTATTAGATATGCATGCTCACATGCTTGTGCATACATCAGTGTAATCTGTGAGATTTAATTCAATGTATAGTTTCACCTACTAACATCCTATGAGTTGGGGCTTAACACCAAAACAACAATGACAACAGCTACTATGTATTAGGCACTTGCCACATGCCAAGCCCTTCATGACTATTCTCTTGTTTACACTCATAGTAATCGACCAGAATAACATTTCTTTTATTTTTGCTCAATTTTAGCTCCATTTTATAGGTGAATAAACTGAGGCTTACGAAATCAACTTCGTTGTAATGAAGTGACTTACCAAGGGTCCTGGTAGACCTGGGGTTTGAAGCCCAAGTCTGGCTTTAGGATTTATGTTCTTGATACTTACTACCCATGGCCTTTTTCTTCCATGGCCCCGCCGTGAAGCATTCGACTCTTGGTTACCATCACCAGGTCATCCAACATGTAGTAAGGAGGTAATTTCCAACATAGAGTCTCCCAAAGTGTGCAGTGAAGGCATGACACACAGTTCATGACAAGGTGAATGGCCACCATTTCAGATGGGAAGAGGCTAATGGGGTCAGAATGGTTTTGTTTGGAGTCAGTGCGATCCTGCACACACGTCACCAAGGGCTGGTCTGGGTCTGAGTGGCTGGACCCCAAGATCTATCACTAACTTGTCTGGCCTCAGAGTTCTTTAAATCTTAAGGAGCTGAGAAATCAGCCAAATTACTGATAAATATATAAGAGGGCAGCAGGACATTTTTGCTGTTATTTTAAAAATGCTTTATTGAGTTCACACAAACAGAGGAATATTTTGTTTATGAATTTAATATAAATGTCATGAAATATATGCAAAAATGCAGGCAACCTGTGAGCAGAGCATTAACACTACTCAAATTCCACATGGTTTAATTTTACCCAAATCCCCGCTGGGTTCCTGGGAAGAATTTCAGCATAACATAATTATTTTCAGTTCAGAAAAATATTGACTGAGCTTCTACTATGTGCCAGGCACAGAATCTCTAAGAGTGAACAAGACATCTGCTTGCCCTCTCCTTTCTCTAACTTTGCAGAATATGGTCCTTATTAACCTTTCTAATATGGATTGAAAATCTCTATGTAATTCTATATTTTAATAATTCCCCAACCAAAAATAAAGTAAAATGGTTCTCTAAATAGTCTTATGTACTAGGTTTTATTATAGAAGAGAGAACTTGGGGGCCTACAGGCATACCCAGCTGAGAATGGAACAAACTCCTGATGAGCCAAGAATCAACCTCAGAATCCTTCTCAACCCGGCACTCCTTGTAGTCACTAGTGGACTTGGCATGTGAGTTGCCACCCCTCTTTTAGGATTTTTCACTAAAAACGGGGGACCTGGGGGGCTCAGTCAGTTAAGTATCTGCCTTCGGCTCAGGTCACGATCTCAGGGTCCTGGGATGGAGCCCTACCTCGGGCTTCCCGCTCAGTGGGGAGTCTGCCTCTCCCTCATCCTCTGCCCCCCACCCCCTGTTTGAGCTCTTTCTCTCAAATAAATAAATAAAACCTTTAAAAAATAAAATATAATTTTTCATTAACAAAAACAAATAAAAACAAAGTTTTTCACTAAATATGTGAAATGCCATCCACTTAGAGCAGTTATTATTGAAGCTATAGCAGCATTCAACATTCATTCCACAAAGATTTACTAAGCAATATAGTAGGTAATGTTATGGACTACTGGCAATGGGCCAGCCACCGTGCCAAATGCTCTCCTTGCATGACTATTTAATTCTCATAAAAACCCCATGAAGGGGTGCCTGGGTGGCTCAGCTGGTTAAGCCTCTGACTCTTGGTTTCGGCTCAGGTCATGAGCTCAGGGTCCTGGGATCCAGCCCCAAGTTGAGTCCCCAGTCGGGCTCCGTGCTCAATGCGGAATCTGCTTCTCTGTCTCTCTCGCCCTCTGCTTCCCCCCACCCACCGCTTGTGCGCTCTCTCTAAAATGAATAAATAAATCTTTTTAAAAAACCCATGAATTTAAGGTAGATGTTACCATCCGCTGTAGTAGACAGTTACAGATTAGTTTTGTTTTCTCAATTTTTCTTCTAAGAATTGTCCAACAGCTCTCTCAGGCTATGTAGTTACCAGGTGAGATAGACTCCATGCTCAACGCCAGCACTAGGTGCCTGACTCAAGCCTTGCCGATGAAAATAGACATCTTGGCCACAGCAATTGTTAAAGTTGGGCTGGGACCCAAGCTGAACCAACCAAAAGCGAAGAGAGCCACTCTGGGACTTTTGCCGGGGCTCTTGGCAAAGAGACACTCCTTCCGCTGGGTTTGCTAAAGCTGTTTTTCTGGAAACTGGAAACGAGCTGTTGTGGCCATCTTGTCTCTTCCTGGAGAGACCCTGGCTGAGAATGTGGTCACCATGAAGGAAAGCTGAACTCAGAAATGGAGAAACTCGATTCCCATGCCAGAGTTTAAGAACCTCAAATTGGCCTCATCTGAGAGTTCTTTAGCTTTCCACCTCTGTCCTGGCAGTTATGCAGTTGTGGTAGCTAGTGAATCCATGTGTGTGTGTGTGTGTGTGTGAGAGAGAGAGAGAGAGAGAGAGGGAGAGAGAGAGAGAACCAGTTTGGTTTTGGTTTTCTGTGCCTTACCGCCAAGAGACTAACACAACCCATTTTATACATGACAGTTTTTAAGCTCACAGAAGGTAAGCAGCTGGTCCAAGTTGAGACAAGTTGAGATAACTAGGGAGCGGTGAAGGAGGATCAGACTTCAAAGTTAGTACTTCTAACCAGTGGGCTATTCTCTTCAGGCCCTGTGATGGAATTTTCTCTCAGTACTCAAGACTGAAGAGTAAGGTGTTGAGACTAACATTGGTATGAAATGTGATAGAGCTTCTGTGAGCTGTGAGGACTAATTTCCAGGCAGCTGAGGTGGAAAATTTTAGCTGCAACATTCAAAAATGACCGTGGGGAACGGAATGGGGGCCAGGAAGGGGACAGTCCCTGAGGATCAGGGTCTGGACAAAGGGCTTTGTCATGCTAAAGGATAAAAACATCTGTATTTCCACCTTTAATAGTGGCAGAATTCTGCTTATGTTTGTGGCTTTTGGGTCACAGCTTACTTTATAGACCGGTAAAGAAGAAATTTTTTCTAGGTCTTGGAGCATGTGGAAAGTGCACCAGAAGAATATTTTATTATTTTCAGGGTCCTTGATAACTTAGGAACTGTTTTTTGGGTTTTTTTTTTTAAGATTTTATTTATTTATTTGACAGAGAGAAAGAGATCACAAGTAGGCAGAGAGGCAGGCAGAGGGAGAGGGGGGAACCAGGCTCCCTGCTGAGCAGAGAGTCCGATGCGGGGCTCGAACCCAGGACCCTGAGATCACGACCTGAGCCAAAGGCAGAGGCTTAACTCACTGAGCCACTCAGGCGCCCCCTCAGGAACTGTTTTTGTGTTTGTTTTTGTTTTGAGAGAGAGAGAGAGAGAATGATAGCAAGTGGGGATAGAGGAAGAGAGGGAGAAGGAGAGAGAGAATCTTAAGCAGGCTCCATGCCCTGAGATCATGAGGTGAGCTGAAACCAAGAGTCTGAGGCTTAACCTACTAGGCCAGCCAGGCACCCCACCAGAACTGTCTTTTAGAAAATCCCATAGGGCCAAGATTAAAGGATACCGTCTAACATTCTTTAATAAATTTTATTTAGTCCTAAAGTTAGTAACAAAATAGAACCTAAACATTATGTAAATCTTTGATAATTTTTATAATTTCCCCAAGTAAACATTAGATAGCTTACACAGTTTATGTATCTTTTCAAATCCAAAAACCTTTAAATGCGTCAGAACATATTTAACTCCTAGTGGATGTAGGTGAAAAATGCTCAGTTAATCATTATGAAAATTTGGCTGTTACCAAAGTGAAAAATCGAATTCTCTAACCCAGCCCTCAAAGAACTTAAATCATATTCAACATATGTGGACTTAGTAGGTTTGCAAGAACTCATTGCCTCATTTCTAGGAAAAAAAAAAAGGTTCATTTGATAATTTCAATCTTCCTTCAAATAAATTTCTTAGTATCTCCAGGTTTTTGAATGCTTTCTAAAATTACTTGAATTAATTGTCAGTCTTTCTGGACTAGGATATATGAAAAAATACATAAGAAAGGTAGGAGGAAGTATCCCATGTGGAACATATTCTCGGACATTTTTTTCTGCTGGGAATTGACTGGAAGACAAATCACGCCTGGAGGCAGAGGGGTGGGTTCGATGACTTCTTGAAGTCCTTGGCAACTGGGTATGTCTCGGATCATGATTATGATTATGCTTATTTATTAACATTTATACTGGGCCATTTTAGTTGATTAGCACAATGCAATTACTAAAAACCTGCAGTTAAAAGTTCTGGGAAATGTCTGCAATGCTAGGAAGTGCTAGATATGATATCATTTCTGATTTTCAATGATTGAATTAAAATAAACAAGAATATTACCTCCATGTTACAACAGCCTCTTAGCATAGTTTCCAACGCAATGAAGAACTCAGTCTAATTGCTTAAAGTGGGGGCAAGAACAGTTGGTTTGCAATGTCACAGTTTTTTGCTAATTACACATAGAGGCTTTCTCTGTCCATGCACCAAGAAAGATATTTTCTTAAAGTGAACGGCCATGGAAGATCTGAATGTGACAGCCAGTTTGCTTACTTTCTCTCTCCAATGGGTCTGGTCTTGCGGCCATAGCCTCCCTCTGGTCAGGGCCAAACTTCACTGGGGGCTGAAGGGGTAGCCAACAGGGGACCCCTAACCAGACAAAGACCTTCGGTGTTTTGGGAAATGCTGCCATTGGAGAGTGATCCTTCGGAGGAAGATTTTATTTCTTATTAGAATGAAAATTACTCCAAAACTGTTAAAGCTGTCAAGTGTTCTCACCTACAAATGAAGAATATGATTAATTTTACACATTTTTTTTTTTAGAGCTGTGGTTCTCAAGGTATGGTCTGGAGATTGCTGGACATACCCCAACATTCATTTGAGGGGCCCGTGAGGTCAAAACTCTTCTCATAATAATATGAATACATTGTTGACCTTGTTCACTCATTCTCTCTCAAGCGTACAGTGAAGTTTTCTAGAGGTTACTGGACATGTGACTGTAGCAGTTTGTATGCAGAAGCAGGATATGAGACTCTAGGTGTCTTCCATTAAGCCAGATATTTAAAGAAACTTGCGATGAGCGTTTTGTAATACATATAATTGGTTTTTTTTAGGATTTTATTTTTAGGTAATCTCTATACCCAACGTGGGGCTCAAACTCACAACCCTGAGACCATGAGTTATATGCTCCACCAGCTGAGCCAGTCAGGTGTCCCTGGAATGTATATAATTGTTGAATCTAAAAAACTAATGTATCTAAAAAATTAATTGTATCTAATGTATCTAATCTAAAAAAACTAATGAATCAAAACTAATGTAATTTTGTAAGTTGACTACACCTCAATGAATAAGAATTTTAAAAAGGAAATGTTAAAAGTAATAAGTTAAAAATAATAAAGTTAATTATAATAGTTAAAAATAATTTAAAAATTTGCAAAAATATAAACAATGCTACTCTTGTACTAATTTTTTTGTTTGGAAAATATTCCCTCAAAAGTATTTTGTTTGTGTAAACATTTAATGGATTTTTATTACTTTTAAATAAAGTAATAATTATAAGTTGTATGTGTTCTTCTCTTTTTTAATTCCCTTTTTTAAAAAAGATTTTATTTATTTATTTTAGAGAGAGAGAGTGAGAGAGAGCACGAGAGGGGAGAAGGTCAGAGGGAGAAGCAGACTCCCCATGGAGCTGAGAGCCCGATTCCGGACACGATTCTGGGACTCTGGGATCAGAAGCCCTTTGAGGTCCTGAATAATTTTGGAGAGTGTAAAGCAATCATAGAACCACAAATGTTTGTTGCAGAGAGTGTCAGAGTAAGAAGGGGCCTTCAAAAGTATTAAATCCTCTCACATCATTTGCAGGTTGAAAATCAACCCCCCAAAGAGTTAGGGCAACTTACCTCGTGTTTTGGTTACCTATTGCTGTTCTGAAACCACCCCAAAACTCAGCAGCTGAAATTACGACAATCATTAATTTTTCTCTCGAATGTGAAATTTGGACTCGCCTTGGAGGGGATGACATCTTTGCCCCATGCGATGTCTAGGGCTTCAGCTGGAGTGACTTGAATATCCGAGTGCTGGGACAGCTGCACTTGCTGAACATCTCTCTCTCTCCTCTCCTCTTCCCTAGTGTCTACGGAAGGCTTCCTCACAGAATGAGCATTCCAGGAAGCTGAGGTGAAAACAGTGAGGCTTCTATAACCTACATTTGGAAGACCCACAGCTTCTACCACATTCTATTGTGAAGCAAGTCACCGAGAGAGAGGGGCCAAAATGCAAGGGGAAGGGAAGTTAGACTCCATCTTTGGCTGCAAGGAACAAGGAATTTGAGGCCATCTTCAATCTACCACACCTGAGGTCCAGGAATTAGCATGAAAAGAGCTGAAACTAGGAGGACCTGGCTGGCTAGGTTGGTAAACTGGCTGCCTTCTGCTGGGGTCTTGATCTTGGGGGGTCTGGGATCCTGGTATCACCCTGCGTTGGGCTCACAGTTCAACGAGGGATCTGCTTTCCCTCTCCCTCTGCCCCTGCCCCCTGCTTGTACTCTTATGTGCTCTCTCTCAAATAAATAAATAAAATCTTTAAAAAAACCCACATAAAAACCTGAAACTAGAATCTATCTCTCCTGAGTCTTGGTGGAGTACAACATCTTTGACACCATGAAAAGAAAAGAAGGAAGAAAGTGTGGGGCACTGTAGGGGGGTCATGTTCATTGGAAAACCACCTTGGGTGAACCCTAAGCATCCATGTGAGTAGCATGAGGATTTGGGAGCCTGAAAGGAGGCTGCTGAGGAGGACTAGGCTCATGGACTCTCTGATATAGAAGAGAACCTAATTCTTTCTTAAAATGCCCCTCCTCAAACCTTCCCACTAGTTATCTCTGTCTTGAGGATGGTAGGTTTGATTGATAGGGCAAGCTACTTGGCCTCTGGGAAGCTCTTACAATGTTCTTCCATTGAGAGGAAATACAATATTCTTCCACTGAATGGAAATCTGTTTCCCTCTATTTCTACCCGATGATTCTACATGGAAGCTTGCATTGCCTTAGGGTAATATTGCAAAAGATTTCTAAATGGCAGCTAAAGCTACTATGGCTATTGTAATCCCTGTGAATTCCTTGATTCTAGGTTTCTGACTTTTTCACTGTTGTTTTTTAAAATTCCTTTACCAGTTAGGTCATTCTCCTATAAAGTACCCCAGTTTGTCAATTCTTCTTTTGATAAGGGAAAATCTGTGTTCTAAGATGGCCAACGGAGTCAGCAAAAGAGTCCTAGCCCCTGCCCCAGGGCTCTCCTGGGTTCTTCTCCCTGTCCTGCTCTCTGCGTGCGCCAAAAGTACCAAGTATGCAAAAATAGAAGGGTATAAATTACCCTCTTTGTCTATGCTCAGGGCTCAGACCTTTGGAGATCACTCTCCTCTGAGCCCAGTGGTGTTAAATAAAACTCCCATCCTCCAAAGTCTCTGAGTGCCGCTTAGTTCTTCTGTCAGGACCCAGCCCACATTCTGTAGCACTTTCAAAGTATTCTTCAAGAGGGATCTGAGCATCTCACTATTGATGAGCACCCCACCACATTCTGGGCACTCTGCTGTTATCCATGCACCCCAACCATACATTATGCAGAACTGAACTCCTAAATCTCTTCTGTGTGCAGTCTACTAACCATGCTTCTCGTGTGTATGTGTGTGTGTGTGTGTGTGTGTGTGTGTGCATGTGCACTTATGTACTCATTTGTTTGTTTCACTCAGCTGTGGAAATTTACATTCATCCCTAGAAATTTGATCTCCATAGGTCTAACCTGCCATTATCTTTTTGGATCCAGACCTTGTCACTAAGACTACTCATTAACCCACCGGGACCCAGATAATCTGCAAATTTGTTAAGTATTTGTTCTATACCTGTATCTAAATCGTTCGGAAAAAAATGTTGACCTAGACAGAGCCCTGTGTCACTCCACTAGAGACCATGCTCTATGCCGATATCCATCTACTAATCAGCATCCTTTGGGTTCATTTATTCACCTAACTGTTGTTAATTCATCTAATAGTCCTATCCTTTAGTCCATATTTCTCCATCTTGTCCATAATGATCTCAGGATAGGCCTGGACAGATGCCCTGCTGAAGTCCAGATACATTACGTTGACTGCAGTTGGCTGCTCTCTGAATCCACTATCCCTGTCACAGGAAATGAAGCAAATCTGACTCTTGTTCAAACATGCTGTGCACTCTGCTCATTCTGAGGATTCATTCAAGTTATTTCTCGGCTCAGAACTTTCTCCGTTCCACCTTGCCTGCAGGACTGTTTCTACAGCTCAGATGTCCCCTTCCTGCGTTAGTTCTTCACTCCAGGCACAATTATTTCAGGCCTGGTTTATTTCCCCAAAGCTCTTTATACATAATATCATGCCCTAGTTGTTTGTTTATGCTCCGTCTCCTCTCCCTCATCTAGAATGGGCCATGTCTCATTTAATAAATGTCTGATGGCTTTAATTCAACTAGACCCTGGTGCCTAGTGACCATTGCCTCCTTTCCAAAAAACTCATAAATCACTCATTCCAAAATCCAATCTAGGGCCCACAATGTGGTCTCCAAATACCAATTCCCACTAAAAAGGACCAGGGCTCCTTGGAGAAATGCCTGATACCGGGTTAAGGCGAAGAGTGTAAACAATGAGCCTGCGACAGCTTGTCATATTGGCCAGCAAAGAAGCTTTCGAAAACCACTAAGGTCTTGTCAAAAAAGCTGAGAAGTGAGTCGAGGAGGCCTCCTCTGGCCAAAGTTTGGACAATTTGAACACAAATAAGAATAAACACCGCAATGAAAGAAAATACATAAAACATTTTTTAGACTGATGAGTTCATAATACTGAAAAAAAAAAACAACAAAACCAAAACCCAGCCCCCAAACAAGACAGAAAGTTCCACTGATGATCTTCGAAGGACAGACACTAAGGAAGAAGCTCATTATTCTGAAAATGGGTAAATAGAGGTAATGAATTCAGCATTTATCTTGACCAGGCAAACCTGACTATACCAACCATATCTTAGGTATCCAATGATTGATAAATGAAGGTCCTTTTTTTTTCTGTACAGAAGTATTCTAGCTAATAAATTAACCAAAATGATGTAATTAGAACATTACCATTTTCACCCCTTTATATGAATAAAATCTTGTAATTGAAGTAACACATTAATCAGTGGCCCCTAAAATCACTACGGTAACAAGTTCGTGGGGAACTTTATAATGGATAATTCTAGATGATAACACCCCAGCCCCACAGATCAAATCTAACATTATAAAAAAAATAGCCAGCCTCCTGCTATGTGCAATAGGAAGGATACAGTACCATCTATGAGTATCCTTGCCAAGAAGTCAAACCCGAGTCTGAAAAAGCCTTTAAATCCAACTACCAGTACACAGGAAACAATAAGGGTTAAGATTAGCCAAGGCTGTCAGCCAAATCCAGAATGTGTACCATTCTATGGTACATCAGAGCCATTTTCCTCTAAGATAGATTATAAGGGGCTGCCTGGGTGGCTCAGTCAGTTAAGCATCTGCCTTTGGTTCAGGTCATGATACTGGGGTCTTGGGATTGGGCCCCACATCAGGTCCCCCTGCTCAGCGAGGAGTCTGCTTCTCCCTCTGTCCCTCTCCCCTCCATGCTCTGTCTCTCTGTCTCTCTCTGTCTCAAATAAAATAAAATATTTAAATAAATAAGTAAATAAATTGTAAGGAGGGAAAAAAAGGGGGTGGGTCATATAGGTCAAAAAAACTCATGAGACACGACACAAAAACCAAATATAGGGTATGAACCTTGTTTGAATTCCAACTCAAACCAACTAAAAAATTCTTGAGACAATCAAGGAACATGGAACATGGAACACCACATATGGAAGATATTAAGAAAATATTGTTGGTGTGATCATGGCACTGTGGCTATGTGTTTTTGGAAAAGAGTCCTTACCTTTTAGAGCCAATGCTAAAATACTTAAGAAGGAAATATCTTAGATTTTCCTTAAAACAATCTAGTCAGGGCATGCGGGTGGGCTCATAATGGGGGAATGGGGTGGCCATTGATCTGATCATCGTCGTTTCTGGATGAACACCATGTCCTCTTGATGCTGTTCTCTTTCCTTTGTGTATGAGGGACATTCTCCATCATAATTTTAACATCTAATCTAGAATTTTCCCTGAAATTGTTGGGTCTAGCAGTCTGCTGTTCTCAGAGCCCCCTTTCCTTCCCTTTTGAAAATATGGTTGTTGGAAGAATAGCTTTTCTTTCCTCTTTCATCCTTCAAGATTCCACAGACCCCACCGAAAATGGTGTGGGGACCTGGGGGAGTTCTCTTGGGCCCCAAGACAGAGACCTTGCAGAACTCATTAAGGTGGCGGGAACTTTTCACAAGCACTCTGATCACACAGGGCTCTGGTCCCCGGTGCTCATGCTCACACTAACTGTTTCCATTCCGAAGCCCGTTCTCTGAGACAGAAAAGACAGAATAAAACCTGGAGTTTTATTCAGCGTTCTTTATCATTTCCCAACATTAAAAAAAATCAATCCCAAGTGGTAAATTTATGCCTTTTATCATCTAGCTCTTTCTAAACGTAAGAAAGAGACCTCTTTGTCATCATTAGATATAAAAAATAAATAAATAAAGCTGGACTCTGGCATTTTGGGTTCTATTCTTACTGTCTGTTGTCCTTTAAAATGATCTGTTCCTGCTTTCCTTCTTTTGCATAGAATTGATGGTTTCTTGGGCAACCTCTAATCTTTCTTAAGAGATTTCTCTTTTTTTTTCTTACTTTATTTTAACTTTTAAAAACATTTTATTTATTTATTTGACAGAGAGAGAGAGCACAAGCAGGGGGAGTAGCAAAGGGAGAGGGAGAAGCAGGCTCTGCTCTGAGCCAGGAGCCCACCACGGGACTCGATCCCACAACCCTGGGATCACAGCCTTAGCCAAAGGCAAAGGCTTAACCAACTGAGCCACCCAGGTGCCTAGATTTTTGTTCATTTCTAATAGCACAGTAGGAAGAGTGTGGGTAAACCTCCTTCACTGGTATCACACAATGTTAGTGAGTATTGGAAAACAGATACCATCATATTCTGCTCTGCAAATAGAAATGGGTATCACCTTTCTGGGAGGCGATTTTGCAGCATGTGTCCGAAGCGTTTTTGGAAACACGTACTCTTTGATCACTTCACTTTTAGGGAGGCACGCTAAGCAAGTCATGTGGATATGCAAAGATTTAGCTAAAAGGGTATCTAGAGCAGTGTTTTTAAATGTACTTTAATAATTAGAAGCAAATTTGGGGCACCCAGGTGGCTCAGTCGTGAAGCGTCTGCCTTCAGCTCAGGTCATGATCCCAGGGTCCTGGGACCCAGCTCCGCATCGGACTCCCAGCTTGGTGGGGAGCCTGCTTCTCCCTCTCCCACTCCCCCTGCTTGGGTTCCTTGTCTCACTGTGTCTCTCTGTCAAATAAGTAAATAAAATATTTAAAAAATAATAATTATTAGAAGCAAATTCAATGTTCAAGAAAACAGGGTTAACTAAACTATGGCTTCTCATGTAATACCATACAGCCATAAAAATACATCAAAAGAATATTTTGTAACATGGAAAGATGTTCATGATACATAATTTAGGGGGAAGAGGAGATCACAAAGCAGTCTGTAGAGAATGTTTCCCATTTAAAAAAACATTTAGGGGCGCCTGGGTGGCTCAGTTGGTTAAAGCCTCTGCCTTCGGCTCAGGTCATGATCCCAAGGTCCTGGGATCGAGCCCTGCACTGGGCTCTCTGTTCAGCGGGGAGCCTGTTTCCTCCTCTCTGCCTGCCTCTCTGCCGACTTGTGATCTCTCTCTCTGTCAAATAAATAAATAAAATATTAAAAAAAATAAAAATAAATAAAATTTTAAAAAAATTTATATATCCATATGGAAAAAAAGACTGAAAAGTTATATAAGAAATCCAAGTACAATTCCTTTTAAAAAAGATTTATTTATTTATCTGAGAGGGAGAAAGAGAGGGGCAGAGGGAGAGAGAATCTCAAGCCCCGACTTGGGTCTCGGTCCCACAACCCTGAGATCACAGCCTGAGCCAAAACCAAGAGTCGGATGCTTCACCTACTGCACTACCTGGGTGCCCCACAAGAATAATTCTTTTGAAGGAATACATGCCATAACATTTTCTTAAATAGATATTTATTTCTTTGAAATAAGGAAATAAGTAATTAACCATAAAAATAGGAAGAGGACACCCGAGGCCAGCTCTTTGTTGGGTGCCTTCTGCTCTGGCCTGATCATCTCCCAGGAGCAATCATGAACCTCCCTGGAGGGTTTTTGCTGCCCTCTCTCTGTGCACAGAGATGAGGGGACAGAATGAGTGACTCCCTCAGTAGAAGGCAATTTCAGCAGACGGTGGGAAGATCATTGCTAAATAAGGAAATTGGCCCAAGAGCACGCAGCCCAGCCCAGCCCAAGAAACCCACTCTGGCCTCAGCTCATCTTCTGGAAGGGCAGGGTCTGGCCCCACCCTGGGGCTGTCTGGGGCTTTGCGGCTCACCTCCCGGTGGTCAGCGATGTTCTTTTAAGAGGTTTCCCTGGGGGGCGGGTTAGAGCTCTTGGCCTCTGCTCTGTGATCTGTTGTGTGACTCACTGTGGTGTTTTGTCCATTATTGGCCCCACTTTCCTCCTGGCAGCCTCCCTGCCTCTTCTTAAAAAATGTCTTGTCCTCCTCCTCCCCAGGGAGCCTCATCCCCAATGGTGAAGGCTTATGAACAAGCCAGAGAGCGAGGAGTGATTTCGTGATTAGAACCCTCAGCCTCACAATTCTCTTGGCTGCAGTGTAGCCCAGGACCTTAAACAAACAGGAGAAAGGAGGGGAGAAGGGGGGAGGGGCAGGGAGGGAGAGAGAAGAGAAATGTGTCTTTAAAAAGAAAATTAATATTCTCCATCATATCTAACTGGGGAAATACTACAAACATGCATCACTGTAACCATCTTATCGTCTTCTGGCTCCTAAGGTCTAGGACCCATGGTGCCTGTCCCCGAGTACTGGATTTCGTTCGCTTCTAAATTCTGAATCAGCTGAAATTCACATTAAAATGCATGATGCTGCAGTGTATTACTGGCAAACCGCACCAACTTCCTAAATAAAGCAAAACGGCATAAACAAACAACAACAAAGGCAAGCTCTTCTGAAAACTCAGAAAGGAAAATATCTTTAGAAGTTTGAGGATTCTCTTGCATTTTTGTATGTATTTTCAAGGGTGAGCAGTTTAAGACCGTGAAAAACGCCTTCCAATACAACTGTGCTTCCAACACAACTCTCATTTGGCTCCCTGGGCTGAGTCAAAGGCAAGACAATTTCCTCGGAATTAATTCTGGGTGTTGTGGAGGCAACACGGAGCCCTCGAGTATCAGGAACTCGGCTTGCTTTCCTTGTGGGTGCAGGAAACGGTGACCTAGGAGGTGTTATGGGAGCGACAGAGGGGAGGGCCACCTAAAATAGATGTTTCCACTTCTAGAATGACCTTTATTTCACCATCACTGCTTCTTCCCTCTGTGACATCTGGTTCTTGGCACCTTCATTTGAAAATACTCCCAGAGAACAAAATTCTGAGACCTGAATGTAAAGAATGGAGAAACAGAGGACAATCTCTCTCTTCTTCCCTTTTCACAGTGTTGCACTCTTCCCTGAGCCCTAAATACCTCCTTCATGTCCCACTAAATACACTGCCCCTTATGTTCCTTCTTTCATATAGAAAAATATATGGAGGAGATTTCTGAGCCCTGTCCCTGAAACAATCATAATAATAAATCAAGAGAATGTTAAGACTTAAAAGAACCTCACAAATTTATGTCCCAATTCCTGAGACCACTAAGACCTCTCCCCAGACTGAGCAGGGACTGGTCTAATGGCCAGTCCAGCGTGGAGATCCAGGCCCTGCAAATTCAGAGCCCCAACAAAGCCATGCTGCACTGTGGGGGTCCCCACCTTCAGTCCAGGATTTCCCCCTCCTCCTCAGAAGCCTGTGGACCTTGGGTTTGCTCCATCTCAAAAATGAACTTTCAAGACAATATCTGAATACTTCTGAACTACAGATTTCTAGGATGTCAGAGGACAGGTGTTTAATAAATATGGGTCAGACGAGGGAAGAGCTGATACCATCAAGCACTACCAACACAGAGAGCATGTTAATGAGGATCACTCGACCCAAATAACAGAAGCGAAGATCTTGCCCTCTGATAGGAGAGAGAGTTTTTGTTTCGAGGTGCCGTGTTGGGCCAACTGAAAGCCCAGCACTGGGCAGAAGACTTGTGTACTCTGCCTGCCCGAAGGCTCTGCTTCTAGAACATCGCTTGAATCTCATTATCTCTCTTCATCCCACTGCTATTCTCTTGCTTAGGTATCCATCATTTCTTACCTAGAATAAGCCTCTTCATTTATCTCTTGGCTTCCCCACTTCCTCATTCCCTTCCCTCAAATCCCACTCCACTGCAGCCATAGTCCAGTGGGACCTGATTCCAGCCATCTCTCCTACCTTCTGTCTCATCACGCTCCTCCTTGTGTGACCCTCACCCCCTGAATCTCTCTTGCTCTAACAAAGAACTAAATGGAACTATTTATAGATGCCCAGTGTTTTCTGGCTTTGGAGACACACTGATGATCGCTGATTCCTATGCCTGCAACTTCCTCCTTTTCTACTTTACCACCATTTTATTTGCTCACTTCTACTCACTCTTTGGTACCTAGCATAGAGGATATCACCTCTTTCAGAATCCTTCCTTGGCACTCTAAGAAATTACATATCCATTGTGAGTCTACTGGGACCTCTTACTGGGTCCTTATTCCAGAATGAGGCTGACAAAAGAGCCACCACCTGAGGTCTGTCAGATGCCATAAAACAGGGTAAAAGAGAGAGGGTAGAGACTCAACACCAAGTCCGAAGGCTTCCACCCGGAAGTCAGATTATAGACGTCCTTTCAGTTTTCATCGCTCAAAGCAAGTCACATGGCCACATCGAACTTTTAAGGGTTGGGGAAGTTAAATCATACCATGTGCCCAGAAATAGGGAGAACTGGAACTATTTTTTTGAGGAGCCCTAGTGACTTACGCATTAAAGTAAGTTGAGACCTGGAAAATCTCCAATGGCTTTGGTGATCTTAATGGAAAGTGTTTAATTTGTGTGATGGTGGTGGGAGCCACGTCAGAGGAAGCTATGAGGGATTGAGAAGGAAAAAAATAGAAAGAGTGAGAACAACAGACAACTCTTTCAAGATGTTTGTAAAGTAGAGAAGGTAGATAAATGGGGGTAGAGGGTGTGGCCAAGGAAGAAAATAGTGTTTGTTGGTTAGTTACAAGTATGAGTGTAGCTTGAGCACATTTATATGGCACAAGATACATCCAGATGACTGTGAGTGTTTGAAGATTCCTAAGAAGAGGAATTGGGTAAGGTCTCTGAGCCGGTGGAAGAAACTGGACCCTGAAGCATGGTGGAAGAATGGGCTTTAGATTAGACTAGGCTTCCCTCCTGGGTACAGCAGGAGCAATGGGTACAGATATCAATCAGTTTATAAACTGGGAAGCAGGAAGTTGAGGGAATCTGGTTCAGTGGTTTCCACTATTGTGAAATTAATTGATATAAAGCTATTATAATATATTCCACTTGGAGAAATTTAGGAGATAATTATAGGAAGAAGAAAAAAAAGGATGCCCCTTTGTAATGCTCGTGGTTTCCTAGCATAAAGATTGGGAGGATGCTAAGCATCTTGCTTCTCCATCCATACTACCTCCCAGCTGAGCCCTATTTCAGGCACTGACTGGGCAGTTTTAAACGCCAAATGTCATCTTCTAAACATACAGTGAAAAGTGGCTCATTCTTAGGAGTTTTGACATAGCTAGTTAAAGTATAGTATAACTAGCATAGCTAGTTAAAGAAAGTCTGTTTTTGCCCAAACTCATCCCTAAATATCCTGGGATATGTAGCAACCCCAGAGGCTTTCTCCCCACTCTCTGTCTTCGACCTGAAAATGATTTCTCAACCCATACTATACTCACACAGGTCAGGATATTGCTAAGCTGAGAAGAATAATCTTACGTGCTCTTTTTCTTTGGAGCATAAGCAGATGCCTTCAAAGTCTCAGGACATCGCTACCTTAGGATGTTACCATTCCAATTATTCAGGCAGCTGCTGGCCTGGAAAATCATTGTCCTCTCCCTAAATGCTCTTCTGCACCCTGCAAGCTTACTCAGAGTTCACGATTATTTTTTTCCTCCTTTTTCAAATAGTTTTTTTTTTTTTTGGTTCAGACAGAAAGGCCTCCCTGCCTAATTTAATTTTGTTTCTCCTTTCTTTGTTACAAGCAGATGTCACTTTTACATCTGTGACTCTGATCAAATGCCCCATGTCTCCCCACCACCAGCCCAGCAGATGTTACTACGATTAGCCAAACTCCAGCAAAAAAAAAAAAAGGTAACAGGCATCCCCTTCTGCTAATCATCGTGTTGGTGGGAGAGACAACAAGAGTAGAAGAAGGGGGCTCTTCCATGACGATGTCCTTAAAAAGATACATACTGGAAGTCTGTAACCCATCAGTCATGTGGAAGCTAGTACTTTCGTATGGGGTGTCTCTGAAGTGAATTTAAATACAGAAACACCATCCATGAGTTAGCCATAAAGCTCCAACCCAAACCCACACAGCCAACCCAGGGCAGATGCCTTTGAAAATGACATAATATTTATATGCAGGAGTAAAGCACCACATTAATTCTGCATAAATATTGTGTAAAAAGTGAGACAAAACACGTAAGTGACTTCTATACATACACGTCTTCCGGTAAATTCTTAAAAGAGAAATTTTCTGCCCGATTGCTTTATTTCTTCCCATTTGGTTTCTTAGAGCCTGCTCCTTTGTGTGCATTGGAAACATGCAACAGGAAAGACAGGGTCCATGCACTCTAAATTCCCAAGTGTTTAATGTGCAATTCAGGGAGACTCTACCATCGTCGTCATTATCTTCATCGTCTTCACCACCACCATCATCACTATCATCATCAAAACCGTGTCTAACGCTCACTGGATTCTTTCCAGGTGCCAAGCACTGTGCTAATTGCTTTGCATGCACTATTGTCAATCAGTTAATAATTGTTAGTCCCACAGTGTCAGGAGGTTAGTTACCAGAAATACAAAGAATTTCTATTATGAAACAAGTGTATTACGGTTGCTAGGCAAATGGAAAATGTGGAAAAAATGCTAAAATGCTAGAAGAGGGTCTCTATCAGTGGATCTTCATTCTTGGGGATGCTGTGGTTGGCTTGTTTGACGTTCTGGGGAAATGTCTCTATAAATTCCGACTAGGTTATTTTCTTAGTGCAGGTGGATGGGAAAGGCTGCCGCCTGCAGAAACCTTTTTGGAGAAACCCAAGGACAAATCTTGCCTTTTAATTCTCTGATTGAGAGAGCTGTTGGTTCTGAGGGAAGCCTTTGCAGTGAGTGCCCTCGCTGTGCTGGATAATTTGGATGCAGTATCAAATAAAGCAATCAAAAAGAAAATTCCTCTGAAACTCTCACTGGTATTTAATATTTTATTCATTCCCATGTTATTGTGCTTCGCCTGCGGTGAAACAGCCTCAAAACAGCCTCCTAGGAGTGAAGCATTAGGAGGCTGACAAGCGTTTTCCCATGAATCGCTACTACAATACAATGGCATTTTGTTTGCTGTTTTGTTTCCTTGTCTTCTAACATTCTTTCTGACTTTCAAGGAAAAAAAGAAGAAGAAAAAGAAACCCTCCTATGAATGGCAAGAAAAGGAAAGAAAAGTTTCTTTTAAACTTTCAACCTTTTTCATTTGGTACTGGGTAGCATGTAAACATTTTTTTTTCTCATGGTATATATGGCGGTAGTTACCCCCCACTTTTTTTGGTGCTTTAAATTCCTTTTTTCTTTCTTTCTTTTACC
This sequence comes from Procyon lotor, assembly GCA_028646535.1. Taxonomy (NCBI): domain Eukaryota; kingdom Metazoa; phylum Chordata; class Mammalia; order Carnivora; family Procyonidae; genus Procyon; species Procyon lotor. The sequence continues at coordinate 28,064,578 of CM053604.1, read as the reverse complement.
ACACAGCATTGCCTTTCCATTATTGATTCAGAAAATCGGCAGGGAAAAAAAAATCAACCGTGTACACATATTAAGAAAGGGAAGTCAGAGGAAGATGGATCAAACCATCCATCTATCCATGTGGTCATTTATCTATCAATCCATCTCCGCTACCCACCCGCCTCTATTAAAATAAATAGCAGGCACTGTACACATTGCTGGTTGGCTGAAGTTGTGATCTGGACAAAAGGTCTGTTTGGGAAAAGGATGCTGAAGCTCTAATTCTATTTGTACCGGTTGAAAATCAGGAGGGGTTTTTCTACACTTCACTTTTATTAGATTATTTCTTATAGATGGTTTCTTTTTTCCTCCCAGACGCGTGGTGGAGGCTGCTGAAGCAGTTGGTCTATAGTTGGAATAATTAAATTAACCATTTGGTACAACTTTTAGGGGAGAGCTCGCGTGTAGAAAGCACAATTCTAACAAAACAGGGCGCTGGGGCTGGGGCTCGGGTCTGGCCCAGCCCCGAAAGCCTTTCATCTTCGGAGCAGAAGCAGGACCCTGGGCCACAAAAGACCCACAGAGGGGACGACGGGCCAGGGACCGTGGGGGTGGGGGTGGGGTGGTAAGAGGGACGGTGACACCGAACAAAATAAACCTACAAGGCCTACAAAGGGGAAAATGAAGTCAAGAGCATTTGCTCATCCGACCGTGCGGTCCTGGCGCTGAAAGGTCCCCCGGTACAAAGAGAAGGAGGCGCACAGCACCTCGACCCGGCGAGGCCGGGCGGCAGGGGGCGCCTGGAGAGAGGCCCGGGCCGACCTGGGCAGCGAGGAGAGGGCTAGGGCGGCGGCGGAGGCGGGTGGTAGCCGCCGAGCGCCGGGCGGGGAGAAACCCAGCTCCCTCGGCCGTGGGGAGAGCGAAGCGGTGCCCAGCTCCCGCCTCGGTCGGACCTGCCCCTCGCACCCCCCAGCGGCCTCGCACCTCCCTTGCAGGAGAGCCTTGGGCGAGTCCTCGCCGGGCTACCCTGGCTTCTCCCGGCATCACCCTCGGAAGCCTCCAGATCCAGCTCCCCAGAGCGGCACAGAGCAGCCCCTACGCCAAGCTCCGGCGCACAGGGACTGCCCTCCTGCACCGACTAAATCCCAAAGTTCTACATCTTCACTGAAGAGCCGCCACCCTCCTAGCTGTTGACATAAACCCTGCTCCTTCGAGCTCCCCTCACACTCCAGGTCCAGGGCCCGCCTCCGCCCCAAGGGCTAGAGGGGTCTCTGGGGACTGTCTGCAAATTGGGACGAAAGGTGTTATTGTCCTGCCCTCCGGGCGGGCCGGGGCCCCGGGCGCAGATCGGTGACAAGGGACGGGGATGGAGTTTCTTGGGAGGAGAGCGCGCGCTGTACGCGGGGCGGAGACACAACCCCCGGTACACCGAGACCCGGGCGCCAAGGGAGGTGTAAGCCTGGTAATTGGCAGGCCAAGGGCCTGGAAGTCAAAACGCGTCCCCTCCAAGACACGGTGTCACTCTTCTGCAGAGAAACGCCCTGAGCCTCCACGTGAGCAGGAGGAGCAGGCTAGCCGGGTGCACCCCAGGCCAGTGCTCCCCGCATCCACACCCTCTGAATGCGGGCCTGGGACAGCGCGGTCGCCTTGGGAAAACCAGGAGGCACCCCTCAGAAGTTCGAGGGATTCTAGAAACCTGGACAATCGCAGCCGTTTGCTTGACAACCTTTGGTCCACCTCCCTTAAAAGGGGAGGGGGATATAAACAACGGTGGGGAAATTCCATGTGTAGTCTCCCAAGGGGCACAGCCACCTCCCCGTCTAAATGCAGATTCATATTCATGAGAACGGGATAAATAAAGACAAATCCCCACTGTAATAACACTTGGATTCCCATCCGTCTTTGCTGGCCTTTAGATTTAGGGGACTGAAGACAGATGTTTGCATCTCTTTTCTCCTCTTGTCTAGTGACCATAAAGAAAAACCATTTAGAGCATTGCAATTTGTTTCTCGCCGCAGTACAACCTTGTACACATTTATTTTCATTTCACCCCCGTGCACAAAAAAGTGCACACTGGTCACCAAGGGCCCCTCTTTATCAAATACGCATTGTACAACATACAACTGCAATAAAACTATCAGCCCTCCCCATAAAACTATCACCAGGCTGCTCTGCGGGTCCTGCTGCCTGCGCTCCCAACATTAGGTCTTGCAAACGTCCAGCGGATGGCCATCACCTGAAATCAGCCTGAAACTCACCCAGCAGAGAAGCACAAGGCTGGGGGGGGGGGGCGTAACTGTCCCTCTTTAATCCATTACGGCGTCCGCTGCAGTTTAGAGCGCAATAAAACACGGTGGCAGTGGAGAGCGGGCGCCCATCCGCTCCCCAGCACTAGCATCGAATTAAACCACTTAGTTTGGCAAACACTGAACGCCTAAATGCCCCTATAAAGACTTTATGAGTTTGTTACTTTAATTACTGACTTGTTACAGAGCACATAAAGGGGGTAATGAATGCGATAAAACTAATTATCTACACATTTAATTCATATAAAATATCCAGGGTTTGTTTACACCACCCGACGATTCAACTAAGCATTCCTCCTCTTGTCCACCGAGAGGAAGGGTTTAATGAAATAGTTTTCCTTATTCTGCTAGAGTCTAACGAACCAAATGAAAATTACCCTCCACTTAAATCATGGGGCCACCAAGGTCCACAAATCACCGTTCGCTTCTTTGTCTGCACCTTGCAGCCAGCACCCAAGAGCCCGAGGAGTTGGAGAAGGAAAGAGCTCAACCTGGAGGCTGGGCATTTTGAGAGCCAAGAGTTCGCCCACCGAAGTCAACAAACCTAAAGGGCAAGCAGACAGCAATCCTCCTTGCGAAGCCCCGGGTCTGAGGTGGATTGGGGGCACCTGAAAAAGTGTAGGTGATAAAAGCGGAGAGTGCCCGAGAGAGGGATGGAAGAGGAGACACATTTGGGGACACTTCATGCCCGCCTGCCAGTCATGGTGTAATTAAAACCAACAACCGCACAGAACCTCCAAACCAACAAAATGCAAACCTTGAGCAAATGCAGACAGAGCGGACCGCAAAGAAGCCATCGGCAGAGACAATCCAGATGTGTCACATTCAAGAGCTTTACTCAGATGTTGCTTTATTTTTTAAACAGCTGTGTAAGCGGAGTCTCTAGAAAAACATGTTAAGCTGCGACAAGAAATGCAATTTATAAGATGCTCTTTTTTTTTTTTTAACCCCCTCTACCAGGTGTATTTTAAAGAAATCCGCTTATCCTTCACATAAACCCCCTTGGCCCACTTACTCTATGTTACAGGGCGCCTGAGTCTTGCCAATGTCCCAGTCCTTTATAACATTTCATGCACTTCGGGGGGTAGGCTTGTTGTTAAATTGAGCGTGTAACGCTCTTACAAAACAGGTTTTCTATGACATCAAGATTTCTTCTCCCTAACCGAGGGAAAAAAAAAAAAAAAGAGGACGAAGAAGGGGGAAAACACACACACTATCTCAATTTATGCCTAAGGTATATGATCAGTTAAAAAGGCTTAAAAGCTCGGGGAAATTGGATCAGGGAGAATCGTCACCCAACTTTCATTATTTCCAAGTAGTGTGATTGAATTAAAGGGCAGGGAGCTGGTTAGAAGGGAGGATCAGGGGCTCAGTGCGTAATGGTGTGGTATTAAATTCTAATTAGAGATGCAGGAATCAATGATAGGGAGGTTGGACAGCTCAGTTCCCCAGTGCCAGCCCAATAGACGGATGAGTTATTGTCATGTAAAAAGCGCCAGCAATAAGACCAACCGCTTTGCTATTGTCCAAGTGGAAAGAGCCAAGTTTATTATGAGGACTATATGCTCTAGAGACCTCAGACAAGGCATCTCATAGGAGGCTTTTTCATAAAACTAGGCTCTGCTGGTAGTAAGGAGGCCAGTTTGGAGGCAGGCGTTGAGCTGTGCACATCTCCCACTCCAGCCACCTTCTCCATACCCATCTTTTATTTCATTTTTCCACTTGGCTGAGCCATCCAGAGCCTTTTCAATGTATAAAATGGAATATTCTTACCTCAATTCCTCTGCCTACGAGTCCTGTATGGCTGGGATGGACACCTCGAGCCTGGCTTCAGCCTATGCTGACTTCAGTTCCTGCAGCCAGGCCAGTGGCTTCCAGTATAACCCGATAAGGACCACTTTTGGGGCCACGTCCGGCTGCCCGTCCCTCACGCCGGGATCCTGCAGCCTCGGCACCCTCAGGGACCACCAGAGCAGTCCGTACGCCGCAGGTAAGGACCGCCGGCTTTCTCAGCGGAGGAAGCCGCCTTTCCGCTCGTATATAGGAAGCCTTGATTGCATTTGAAAATGGAAATGTGTTTAGTATTTACCAAACGAAATTTGCTTACACAAATGAAAGAATTTATCACGTTAGAAGCGATTGCAGGGAGGGGTAATTCACTTACAGGGTTACACTATCCTAGTCACACCCGAACCGCCAACAAAATTATCTTAAGCTGCCAAAATGATAGGCATAATTTATTTACTTTGCGATGAGACGTAAAGCTTAGAAAATAATTAAATAACAAAGAGTAAAGCTCATTACTGGCAGTGTCTCTCTCTCTTTTTAAGAACCGACAGCGGCTCACACCTCCTTGGCTGGTCATTTTTATGATTATTCCTTTAATTTATTATTATTTTTTTTGCAGCACTTTCCCCCAACTTTTGGGCAGGGTCAACTTCTGAGGATTGAAAAGTTCCCACAGTGGGAGTGTTGGGTAACTTCTTCCCCCGTTCCCTGATGTTCCGACTGATGTTTTTGGACTTTTTTTCCTCTCTCGTTTTTCCTCCCCGAAGCATTGTCCCGCGTCCCGGCCCTCGGCCGTCCTCAGTGCGCTCTTTCAACCCCCCCAAAGGCTCCTGTGCCAAGACGGACCCCGCCAAAGCCCGAAGTTCGCAGGTTTCGGTATAAAACTAATCTCGCTTTTTCCAGGCGGCGACTCTCAGCCAGTCCTCGGCGCCCGCGTCGGTGGCCGCTCCAGTGCTACCTGACCTCGGAGTCCCCACATTCCGGCTCCGCGGCGGGCGCGCTCCAGACAGTTCTGCTCACACTCTGTCCCCTCTGTCGTCCCCCAGTTCCTTACAAACTCTTTACCGACCACGGCGGCCTCAACGAGAAGCGCAAGCAGCGGCGCATCCGCACCACTTTCACTAGTGCGCAGCTCAAAGAGCTGGAGAGGGTCTTCGCAGAGACGCACTACCCTGACATCTATACCCGGGAGGAGCTGGCCCTGAAGATCGACCTCACCGAAGCGCGAGTGCAGGTAAGCGCGCCCACAAACCGACCCTGCTTCGCCGCACCGGGCCCGGTGCGGTAGGGTGGCGGGGACCAGGCGGTGCTCCTGAAGGTTCGGAATACCCGGGCCTCTCAAAGACAAAGGCCCGAGACCCAAGGCAGAACGGAGAGGCCAAGTTCGGAGGGGCTGTGCGCGCGAGGAAGGGTTAGGGTGCCCAGGCTTGTTTATATGTGCACCGCTGCCAAGCTTTCCCCACCCCATGTGGCCCTGCAGAGACTTTCGGGGTCTTGAGACTTGAATGAGCAAGGTTTTTGCAGGACGGGAAGTGCCTTGTGCGAGGAGGGCAGACTTTGCCCCCGTATTAGACGTGGGTTTTTTATTTTTGTTAATCCGCCTCCTAACTCAAGCTCTTTTCACTTGAAACCATGGAGTAGAGGTGCATTTTCCCAGTAGCTATGACTTAGATCGCATTTGCAAAGGGGCTGTGACTCCATGAAGGTCACGAACCAAGGCTAACTCTAACCTTTTAGGGAAACAGGTGCACTCACGAGCTGGCCAAGGCGCCTCTCCGGGTGAGCCGCATTGGACGCTAAATCAGGCCCAAAGGCCAGGATGGGCGGCGAGCCTCAAACCCTGAGACCCCCACCCCTTCTACCAATTAGCGTTTAACCTGAGACCTGCGGCCTGCGGGGTAGGGCGAGTGTGGGGTGGTTCAAGAAACAGACTGAGCAAAGGCCCGCCAACATAAAGGCTTCCGTTTTAGGGCCTTTCTGGGACCGGGGGCCCTTTAGCCTGTTCTGCAAGCAATCATTTCCCTGGCATGCTCAGGGAACCCTAACAAAGTTTCTCCGAAGACGCAAGGGCGACACGGGAGGGGGCAGACTTGGTGGCGGGGTGTACCCGCGGCGGTTGGACTTTAAAACAAGCAGAAATGCAACGTGGACCGTCCCAATCCGCGCTTTGCTTTCCGCTTTCCTTCTTTCTCTGCCTGCCTCACCGCCTCTCCTCTCCTCTCGGGCCAGGTGTGGTTCCAGAACCGCCGCGCCAAGTTCCGCAAGCAGGAGCGCGCGGCAGCGGCCGCCGCGGCCGCGGCCAAGAACGGCTCTTCCGGGAAGAAGTCCGACTCGTCCCGGGACGACGAGAGCAAAGAGGCCAAGAGCACCGACCCGGACAGCACTGGGGGCCCCGGCCCCAACCCCAACCCCACTCCCAGCTGCGGGGCGAGCGGCGGCGGCGGCGGCGGGCCCAGTCCGGCAGGAGCCCCGGGGGCGGCGGGGCCCGGGGGCCCGGGAGGCGAACCCGGCAAGGGCGGCGCGGCGGCGGCGGCGGCGGCGGCGGCGGCGGCAGCAGCGGCGGCGGCGGCGGCGGCGGCCGGGGGCCTGGCTGCGGCCGGGGGCCCTGGACAAGGCTGGGCTCCCGGCCCCGGCCCCATCACCTCCATCCCGGATTCGCTCGGGGGCCCCTTCGCCAGCGTCCTATCTTCGCTCCAAAGACCCAACGGTGCCAAAGCCGCCTTAGTGAAGAGCAGTATGTTCTGATCTGGGATGTGCGGCGGCGGCGGCGGCGGCGGGCGAGCCGGGCCGGGCGGGCGAGCGGGCGAGCGGGTAGGCTCAAGGCTATTGTCGTCGCTGCCGCAGTGGCTTTTCGCTGAGAGCCTAAAGTCATCGCGATAAGAATAAAGAGAACGTGGCGTCGCCCCCATTTCCACCCCACTCCTACCCCCATCCCGAACCCCCCAACAAAACAAAACTCCGAACTTCCCTAGCTTCGCACCTGCCTCAGGGGCCTCGCAGACCGGCCAGGGCTCCGCCTGCTGACCGCGAGGTGGCCCGGACTCGGGGGCACTCTCAGGGGGCTGTGTCTGCGTGTCGGTGTCTGTCTGTCTCGGGGAATGTGTGTCTGTGGCCCGAGCAGGTGACAGGGAGGGAGATGGGGGGGGGCGCACAACCGGCTCAGTGACTTGCTTAGAAAAAGAAAAAAAAAATCCCCCCAAATGAAAAAAAAAAAAAAATTAGGAAGGCAGCAATCACTTTAAAACAAGCCAACAAACCCGGAGAGGTTTTAAAATCCGAGGGGAAACGAGTAAGGTGGGGAAGAAGGGAGGCTGACGTTAGCCACGTCTGTCGTGTGAACCCCTCCTGACAGCGGACTCCCTTGGGGCTCCTTCTCAGGGGAGAGTAGGAATGTCTTCCAGCCCTCCTTCCCCTGTCCTCGGGTTGGGGCTGCCGCGGGCGACGACCGTCCCCGCGGCCAAGGTGACTTCCCCGCTCCCGCCTGCCTGTCCCACCTCGCCAAACACCATCCCGCCATTAGCGCATCCGAAGCCCACACAGTTGCAACTCCTAACCCCGACTCTTTGCAGCCACTCGGCCCTTGAGAGATGCCCTGTACATGAGATGCCTTTTCATCCACAAACTCTGCAAACGGTCTCATATTTCGCAACTCTTCCCTTTTTTTCTCTCCCGTCACCCCCACCGGCATTTTCTTCTTCCACCAGCTTTTACCGAACTTTTTGGCACTGCTTTGGATTCGAGTCAATTGCAGTCCACGCAACTGGCTGCAGAGAAATCAACCGAGCAAAGAAAGGCGTCCACACAAGGTTGCAGAAGCGTCTCGGTTTGCATTTCTGTTTGATCGGAAATGGACTCACATCCTGTACGGTGGATGGACTGTATATTGATGATTCCATTCTTCAAGCAGATTAGACATCTCTGTTGGGATTTGGTTTTTTTGCTTTTTGTTTTTGTTTTTTTTATTTTAAAAGGCACAAACTATAGATATTAGTTGAATGTTGAGGCTTTAACTTTTTCGGTGTCTTTCTACAACTGTGTTCTGTGACTCAATTGTATCGTGTTAATATCAGTACAGACCGTCTCCTCTACGTGACCGTATAATGTTTTTCTCTTCTTGTAGTCTCTATGGCGTGTCTTTATGAAGTAATAAGGTTCTCACGGGTTCAATTCCTTTGTGTTTAGAGAGACCACGGTTCAGACAATGGTATATATTTTTGTTATCAGGTGCATGTCTGTCTGATTTCTTTTTTCTTCTTGTTGGGACTCTGTTTGTGAACATAAGCGTTATAAGTTATGTTTCAGATTTTCGAATTTATTTATATGTGTTATAATGAATGCTTCTATTTAAAAGGGAAATATTTCTACATGTGCATATAGTTTTCCAAGAGTGTACCATTAACTTGATTGTTGATAATAAAAACAAAAAGCAAGTCTAGCAACTGAACTCCTCTGACTTTTCCTTGATTCATTTTTGTTTTGTTTTCTTAATTTTAGACATGATAAGGGAGGACAGAAGAAGAGGAAATTGTACAAAATATCTAGAAGCCACCGAGGCCCTGACATCCCAAGCCAGCTGGGGAGTCTAAATTTATGCAGCAAAATTCAGCCAATATAAAATTTAGTGCTTGGGATAGCAGGCAAGATTCTCTGGCCCCTGTTTATTTGTCTTTCAGTCACCAAGCACGAAAGGACACCAGGGTGTTGATAAAAATGTTCACATGGGTGCCCAGGCTGAGGCCAGAGGACTCAGTGGCAGCGAAGGTGGGTTTCAGATACCCCACTTCGAGAAAGACTCAGAAGTGAGGATTTGTGTGTATGTACTTTCAGGATCCATGGCATCTGGTGAGGTCCAAGTGGTCCAGCTTCCTTTAGCCCTGCAGAATGCCAGCAGCCTGGAAGGTCTCTGTGTGGGCAAATGGTCCAGGACAGCCGCTGGCCTGAGAACAGCTCTGCAATGTTGGTGTGTTTGGAGAAATAACATACGGGCAATAACTGAAATTAGTAGCAGTTTTGTCTTTCCAAACATTACCTCATCTACCCCCCAAACAACACTTGGAAGCAGGTACAATTCCTATACTCATTTTTCTTTTAAACAGATGAGATGCTAAGGCAACAGAAAAGTTAACTTGCTCAAGGGTCTCCTATGTGTGAGTGATGGGGCTGGTCTTTGAGCCCAGGAAATCTGATTCCAGAGCCTGCCCATTAACTACACCAGTGGTTCCCAAAGTGTGGTCCCTGGACCAGCAGCATCAACATCACTTGGGAACTTGTGCGACACACGAATTCTTCGACTCCATTCCAGATCTACTGAATCAGAGACTCTGGGTTGGGGGGCAGCATACATATTTTAATGAGCTCTACGGAGGATGTGAGAACCACTGAATGACACTTTAAGAAACCCAAACAGGAAGGTTCCAGAATTGGGACTACTTTGGGAACAGGGGTATGTGTGTGTGGTGGTGTGGAGTCGGGGGCCGGGGGAGAGGGCTGGCAGCTTCAGTGATCCCCTTTTGGAAGGAAGGAATCATTACCACAGCCCCCAAATGGCATTCTGCTTCCTCCTTGAACCGTTTGGTTGGGCCACCTTCTTCAAGCAGAGGCCTGTGTGGTACTTCTGTGGCCTTATCAATAGATGACTCAGTTCCCCTCGTCTGAGAGGAGCCCGCATTCTGCTGGCTCTGGTCTGAGGATTAGCTGCTGATCTGGCTTGAATTTATTAGAGCTTTTTCACCTTATGCATCCAAATACGACTTGCATCAAATCAGGCAGGTTTCAGTTAGATTTTCCAAATATTTGGACCTTATCTAACTTCTAATCGTTTCTCTAAAGGGCTTTTAAATAGTCTTTCTTAAAAACAACAACAAAACCTATCTCTAAATGCCCTATGCAAACTCCCCAAGACAATATTCTATAAACAATGAAATTAATTATGCTGGTCTAAAATGCCAGAAATTGCTAGAGCCCTTAGACACCAGTACTTGGTTGTGAATGTAATTAACAAGGTCTGGGAGGGGCAAAAGGAAGGGCAGGAATTTATAGATGACAAAAACACACAAAAGCCAGGTAATTCAGTCCTAGTCTTGGCTGGAGGAAAATTAGCCTTCCCTTAGGCATTGAGGGACACCAAGTAAGCCCCTGCAGCCTGATGGGCAGAATAGTAGGGCAGGCATCCTGAAGAAGGCAAGACCGGGAGATAGAAACAAAATAAGAAATAGAGGAAGAGAAGAGAAAGAGAAGGAAGAGGAAAGACAAAAAGCCAAAGAAGAGGCTCTAGAAACCTCAGTAAGGTCCTAGAAATCCTTTCAGATGGGCACAAACTAGATAAGGATCCCCAGATCCCCTTCTTTTGCCCTTGACTTGCTTTGAGCAATTTATCTCCAGGATAAGGGAAACTGGAGATTAACGAGGAAAATATGCTTCCCTTCCCTGCCTTACTCTAGCTTCCCAGAGGACTGCATAATGTCTGGAGGCACCCAGCTTTAGTATTTTAAATATCAACTTCTTTTTAAAAATGGGTCACCTTTGCCTCTCTTAGTGGTCAGAGAAGCAAACTATTAGGAGGCAAGTTTATGATCAAATGCAAAATAATGTCCCTGTAATATGTTGGAACCTAGTGGCAGGACACTGTGTCTCTGGAGTTGTGTCATTTCCTTGGAGCCCTGCACAGTGTGAACAAGCTCACTTTCACTTTTCCTCTCCTAAAGAATTTGCATTTTGGCTCATCAAGGCATCCTTTTTCCTGGCAACTCTGGGACCACATGTGACTTCACAAAAGCTGCGTGAGCCGATGCCAGATGGCCACCTCCAAGCCAAGTCTCTTTCAAGATGGCTGAGTCCAGAGAACCAGAGGGGTTTGGAGTAGAGCAGATAACCAAGCAAATAGTAGCTGTCCAAACTCCCCTCAGACGCTTCTCTGTGGTCACCGCACATCCTTAGGCAAGCAGCCTGTGGCTAGACAGAGAAGATCCTCAATTCACGGAAAAGATCCATGTGACTGTGGACTGCAAATAACTTAATTTCTTTGAGTCTCATTCATCAACTATGAACAAGAATAATAATACAGACCCATGGGGGGTGTTGGTAGGATTAAATGCAACATACAAGTATCAGCAAAACAGGAAGTTTTCAGCAAATGTCAAATGTGACGATGATGATGGTGATCACAATGATGGTGTATTTTCTAGATCCTTCTTGATCTCCCTGGCTCAGGCCCCAGAAGATTAAAAGGAGTCCCCCATTGTTACTGAAGTCAATGGTCCAGGAACACAGAGTGGGAAGAATATGCAAAGGTTAGCCTTGGAGAACCTTGCTGACAGTGAAGGTCATAGCCAAGAGCTGAGAAAATAACTACTAGTATCTACTGAATGCTCATTCTATACCAGGCATCTTTGAGCTTATGAGCTTTAAAGCATTTGTATGTATGTATGTATGTATGTATGTATGTATTTATTTATTTATTTATTTGTTTGTTTTTTTGTTTTTTTATTTATTTGACACACAGAGAGAGAGATCACAAGTAGGCAGAGAGGCAGGCAGAGAGAGACGGGGAAGCAGGCTCCCCACTGAGCAGAGAGCCCGATGTGGGACTTGATCCTAGGACCCTGAGATCATGACCTGAGCCAAAAGCAGAGGCTTTAACCCACTGAGCCACCCAGGTGCCCCAAAGCATTTATTTAAGGAAAAATTTTTTTAAAGCCGTATCACATTTATTTATTTTAAAGATTTTATTTATTTATTTTAATTTTTTTTTAAGATTTTATTTATTTGACACCCAGAGAGAGATCACAAGTAGGCAGAGAGGCAGGCAGAGAGAGAGGGGGAAGCAGGCTCCCTGCTGAGCAGAGAGTCCGACTCGGGGCTCGATCCCAGGACCCTGAGACCATGACCCAAGCCGAAGGCAGAGGCTTTAACCCACTGAGCCACCCAGACACCCCTTAAAGATTTTATTTTTTTATTTATTTGACAGAGAGAGATCACAAGTAGGCAGAGAGACAGGCAGAAAGATGAGGGTAGCAGGCTCCCTACTGAGCAGAGAGCCCAATGTGGGACTTGATCTCAGGACCCTGTGACGATGACCTGAGCTGAAAACAGACTGAGCCACCCAGGGGCCCCTATTTTTTTAAATTTTTAAATTTTTGTTGAGAGAGAGAAAGAGAGCAAATGGATGAGGTGGGAGGAGGGGGTAGAGGGAGAGAGAGAATCTTAAGCAGCCTCCACACCCAGTGAGGAGCCAGACGCGGGTGGGTGGATCTCACAGCCCTGACATCATGTCCTGAGCCAAAACCAAGAGTCGGATGCTTAACCGACTGAGCCGCCCAGGTGCCTCTTGATATTCTCTTCATTTTTTTAAGTAGACTCCACACCCAATGTGGGGCTTGAACTCACAACCCTGAGCGTGAGGAGTCAGATGTTCTACAGACTAAGCCACCCAGGTGCTCCCTAAGCTTTTATTTATTTATTTATTTATTTATTTATTTATTTATCCCTAAGCTTTAAAGCACTGAGTCCTCACAAGTACCCTATGAGAAAAGTAGTTCCCACTTTTTTTTCCTTAGGAGGAAACTGAGGCATGGTGCGGTTAGATAACAGGGGCACACAGTTAGTAGTATTGCCACAGGACCCCAACTGCAGCTGGTTTGCCTCCACAGCCCCCCTTCTTTATGGTTTCTGCAAGAGGAAGACTTCATTCCAGCACCAGAGTCATAGATTTCCAGACCCGGGAGGAGATCTCATTTTGCAAAAAGACTCAGAAGGGGAGGTGAAGTTTAAAAGAGGCAAGGAGGAATGGTGTTGGAACGAGAATCCCAGCCAATTCAAAAATGAAGTCCGAGGCTGGAAAGGGGGCAGGCTTTGGGATCCCCGGGAGGAGGGAGAATGTTCTCTGCAAGGCAACATCTTCGTAGTTCATGATGTCTTTCCGGTAAGTGAACAAGACAAGGAGTAGCCATGGAACGTGAAAGGGCAAAGGACAGCTACGTCTCTGAAGTGTGGAACGTTGGTCAGTGGATAGGAATGGATGTCAGGAATAGATGTCAACCTCTAGTTTCATTTATCACTGCCACGACAGACGGATGGCGCAAACGGCAAAAGCCCGCGTGAGTCCTTAATTTTCCAGCCTTGATTCTAAAGTGAGTATTCACAAAGCTACACAGATAAAGGATGACTGACTGCCTTCACCCAGTGGTACTTCCATGTTGGAAAGCAAAGACCTGCTACTTTCCTAGGCCGGTAGGGCAGGATTATCTGAAAAAGCCTATGGCCATGTGCCTATCGCCATGGCAGACATCTTGGATTGTGTCCGTCTTGGCTTAGTTCAGGGGTTCTTAACCTTGGGCTCATGAATACAATTCAAAAAGGATATTTAAAAATACATATATGTTTTTAGTAATTTCTACCTGAAATTTAGCAATTTCTTCAATGAAAGTGTAGGCCACAAAGCCATCTTCTGTTAGTACCTGTGACTGTCATTGATGGAAATCATAGATATTTTCATTTCACATTAACATTTTTGAAGCTATTTCAATATATCATTAATATTCATCATTAACTTGAAATTAAAGTAATTATTAGACTAGCCACTAGATCTTGCTATTGAATACATTAATAGGAAGCATACATATAAAAGAATCATATCCATGACTACAGTACAAATTATGGAGGCAGCCCAAGTGTCCATTGATAGATGAATGGATAAAAAAGATGTGGTTATAGAATAGAGTATTATTGGGTCATAAAAAAAAATGAAATCTTGCCATTTACAATGACATAGATGGAGCTAGAGAGTATAATCCTAAGCAAAAGAAGTCAGAGAAAGGCAAATCAAATACCATGTGATTTCACTCATCTGTGGATTTTAAGAGACAAAACAAATGAGCAAAAAGAAAAAAGAGAGAGAGAAACAAGCCAAGAAACAGACCTTTTTTTAAAATGAGTTTTTATTTTTTATTTTTTAAGATTTAGCCCATTTGTTTGACAGAGAAAGAGAGATCACAAGTAGGTAGAGAGGCAGGCTGAGGGGGAAGCAGGCTCCCTGCAGAGCAGAGAGCCCCATGTGGGGCTCGATCCCAGGACCCCAAGACCATGACCCAAGCCGAAGGCAGAGGCCTAACCCACTGAGCCACCCAGGCGCCCCTAGAAGCCGACTCTTAACTATAGAGAACAAACTGATGGTTACCAGAGGGGAGCTGGCTGGGGGATGGGGGAAACGGGTGATGGGGATTAAGGCAGACACTTGTGATGAGCGCTAGGTGTTGTATAGAATTGGTGGAATTGCTGAATCACTATATTGTACATCTGAAAACAATATAACACTGTATGTTAACTACACTGGAATTAAAAAAACCCTAATAAATAAAAAAAATAAATATTTTTGATCATTTTATTTTAATCAGCCTCTTTTTAAATCCTAGGCATTGTAGTTTTCACATTTAAAAATGTTACGTATTTTTAAAAATTGGGCTCCACCCCCAATGTGGAACCCAACCTGGGGCTCAAACTCAGGACCCTGAGATTAAGACCCCAGCTGAGATCAAGAGTCAGATGCTTAACAACTGAGCCACCCAGGAACCCCGGAGGTATTATCTTGAGAGGGGGGTGTGGACATCGCCAGACTGCCAAGGGATCTATGTCACACAGAAAAGCTAAGAGCTCCTGGCTAACTGATGAGAGGACAGTGTGCCCCCCACTCTGTGAAGCTCTGACTTCCCGAATCTCTCATTAGGGCTAGGGCACGTAATCCATTTATTCTACAGATGGAAAAAAAAAATCATAGAAAATAGAATAAAACAACCCACCAAAGTTGAACGAAGAAAGTTCCAGGATTTTAAAGACCACCGGCTGGGTGGCAGAGACAGTGAGACAGCCCAGGAGAAGAAAAGGTGATACCAAGATTTCAATGGGACTTAAATGTCCGCCTACTATTTATTTAGGACTTACACAAGACAGGCACTGTGCTGAGCGCACCCCAAAGCAGCCCTCTGTGGGGAAGGTGCTGCTTTCCTTCTTTACACTATTGAAGTTCAGAGCTAATCACCTGTCCAAGCCACATCGCTAAGGGTAAAGTCAGGACTCAACCCAAAGCCCAACCTCTTAACCAATATGTTAAAAAGGTGAAAGAAAGAAAGGGGGGGGGGGGGAGGGGGGGGGGAGAGAAAGGAAGGGAGGAAGGAGAAAAGGAATTTTTCATTTGCCTAGCTGTCACTCACTTTATTTTTTTGTCTGAACCTGAAGCTATTTGGTTTGTTAAAATACCCTAAGGCCAAGTGATTGAGCAATGATGTTACTTTAGCCTTGTGTTTCGTGTCAAAGACCTCCCTCTGGGAAAAAGTCAGACATCAAGGGGGAAATAAAGGCTTCTTACCTGGACATAATTTCATTAGGGAACCAAATGGATGGCTGTTTGCTATTTGCTATCCGATGATTGAAGCAGTGATTTCCAGAACAGGAAGAGCCTGGGTGTAAAACTTAATTTCTCAGAGGCCCCAGCGGCATGGCCACCTCAGGCAACAGTGGAGTGTAAGCCCTGCTTGTTGGAGGCCCAAGGGCTTGTGCCTTTGGAGTCCTTACCTTGTGTTAGACACTCTGCTAGCTGTTTTGCATTTGTTTGTCTTACAGGCTTTCAAGACTCCTGAGGTAGATATGATTCTCATCTTACAGGTAAAAAAGAATCCAAGTAACAGAAAGGCTGAGCTCCTTGCTTGGGATCCCAGAGCTGCCAAGTGCTCCAAAGTCCTTTTAATCCCAAAGCCTCGTTCTCTAGGGGGTCCCAGAGTCCGGAGGATTCGCTGAGATGAGAGGCTAGAGCCTGGTACTCCCCTTTGCCTGATGTTCACAACTTCAGCCAATGTCCCAAAGCAAAGAAAGAGTGATGAAAATGTTCTGGAATTTGATCATGTTGATGTCTACCCAACTTTGTGAGTATACTAAATCCTACTGAACTATACATTTTAAAATTTTTAAAAGATATATTTATTTATTTGACAGAGAGAGAGAGAGAGAGAGAGAGCACAAGCAGAGGGAGCTGGAGAGGGAGAAGCAGGCTCCCCACTGAGCAGGAAGCCCGACTTGGGACTCAATCCCAGGACCCTGAGATCGTGACCTGAGCCGAAGGCAGACCCTTAACCGACTGAGCCACCCAGGTGCCCCTTGAACTGTATACTTTAAAAGGGTGAATTAACTTTATGGTATGTAAATCGTAACTCAATTTTTTTTACTGAATAAATTTGACATTTAACATTGTATCAGTTTAAGATATTTAGTGTGCTACTTTGATACATTTATATATTGTAATATGATTGCTGATACAGTGATATTTATCACATTACTCACACGAAGTACAATATTATCGTCTATATTCATTATACTGGGCCTTAGATCTCTATGGCTTATTTGCTTACCGGTTACAGTTTGTACCCTTAAACACCATCACTCTTTTCCCCCTACCCCTCATCCCTTGGAAACCCCCATTTTACTCTGTTTTTTATGGGTTTAACATTTTTAGATTTCACATATAAGTGATATCACATATTACTTGACCACTACTTTGACTTATCTTGCTTAACATAATGTGCCTGAGGTCCTTCCATATGCCATATGAAAGAATGCCCTAATGGGATGCTTGGGTGGCTGGGTCGGTTAAGCATCTGCCTTCATGATCCCAGGGTCGTAGGATCGAGTCCTGCATTGGGCTCCTTGTTCAGTAGGGACCCTGCGTCTCCCTCTGCCTGCGGCTCCCCCTGCTTGTGCTTGCTTCCTTTCTCTGACAAATAAATAAATAAAATCTTAAAAAAAAAAAAGGGATATCCTCCTTTCTTGGGGCTGAGTAATATTCCATTGTGTGTATGTACCACATTTTAAAATAGCCATTTATCCACTGGTGGGCATTTGGGTTGTTTCCATATCTTGGCTATTGGGAATAATGCTGCAATAAACAAGGGAGTGCAAATATCTTGTCAGAGTCTTGGTTTTAGGCACCTGTGGGCCACTCTGCAGACCAGACTCTGCTCACCAGCGCCCTTGGCTCCCTTTCCTCTGCAACCATGTCTGACAAACTCAGTATGGCTGAGATTGAGAAATTTGGTGTTGAAATTGAAGAAGATAGAAACACAAGAGAAAAATTCACTGCCTTCAAAAGAAAGCATTGAGCAGGAGAAGCAAGCCAGTGAATTACTATGAGGTGTGCGCCACTGGTATACACTGTCTGTCTCACAAGCATTGCCCTTCTTCCAGCTGTTTCGGTTTGTAAGATGCAAAGAGGTGGGATCAAGTTTAAATGGCTGTGCTGCCCCTGCTCACGTGAAAGAATCGAGAACTACTGATAGTGAAGGCTGAGTTGGCCTCTCCCATCTGCTTGTCTACCTGGCAGGAGCCGGAAAGAACTTGCCTCTTGGTGAACAAAGAAGCTGGGTGGGGTCAATAGAGAAATCTAGAGTAAAAACCAAGCTGGTCCAAGGTGTCCTATAGTAAATATATTTTTAGTTCTTTGACGAATCTCCATATTGTTTTCCATAGTGGTTGGACTAATTAACATTCCTACCAAAAACTGTATAGGGTTCCATTTCATCACATCCTCACCAGCACCTCTTATCTTGTTTTTTGGTTTTTTTTTTAAGATTTTTATTTATTTTGAGAGAGAGTGAGCGAGTGTGCAGGCAAATGGGGAGAGGAACAGACAGAGGGAGAGGGAGAGGGGAAACCTCAAGCAGACTCCACACTGAGCAAAGAGCCCCACATGGGGCTCCATCCCATGACCCGGAAATCATGACCTGTGCCAAAATCAAGAGTTGGTCACTTAACTGACTGAGGCAACCAGGTGCCCTGGCTATTAACTTCTTATCTGCTGTTTGGCTTGCAAAAATTTCTTCTTTTCTGTAGGTTGTCTTCATTATGTTAAGTGTTTCTTTTGATGTACAGAAGCTTTGGAGTTTGATGTAGTCCTCCCATTTGATGATTTTGGCTTTTATTGTTTGGGCTTTTGGTGTCATGTCCAAAACCAGTATCGACAAGCTTCTTCCTTGTGTTTTCTTCTAGGAGTTTAATGGTGTTGGGTCTTATGTTTAAGTCATTGATCCATTTTGAGCTAACTTTTGTGAGTAGTATATGAAGGGTCCAATTTCATTATTCTTTTATGTGTTTCTCCAAAGTTCCAACACCATTTGTTAGAATGAGTATTCTTTCTCCACGGGGTATTCTTGGCTTCTTTGTCAAATTTTAATTGACTGCATATGCTGGGATTTAATTCTGGGCTTTTTGTTTTGTTCCATTGATTGATGACTTATTTTTGTACCAGTGCCACACTGTTTTTATTACGGTGGTTTTGTAGGATTGTTGAAATCCTGAAGCATGATGCCTCCAGATTTCTTCATTTCTCAGTTTTTGTTTTGTTTTGCTTTAAGCAGAGACTAATATGGGAAACCCACCATCATTTTGTCTTCCTGTGTGATATCCTTGATTTGTTGCACGCATAATTCATATACACCTTCATCCTGGGCTTAAGTCAGAACAACCTAAATGAACAGAGGGAAGAGAGTGGAAGATCTTACTGTTTTCTTAAGCAATTATCCCCCCCGTTTTTTTCCCCAAAATAAAGTAGGCAAAAAGTTTTTAAGGCAAACACTTTGCCTTATGTTTTTTCAACCTAATCATTAAAAGTCTGGAGAGCTGTTAAAATAGTCAGACATTGGAAGCATCCCTATACCTGACCATATAGTGAAACAGTCACGCGTGGGAGCTCTTCTGTAGAGCCATTCTCATCTTCTATCAAAGGAAAAGAAGTCAAATTTAAAGGATATTTGAAAAATGCTCAAGAGCATTCTTCCCTTTTACTGAGATTTTCTTCAAGTCCATTGAAACATAAGTAATTTCTTAAAAAAAAACTCTCAAAAGATGGGATGCCTGGGTGGCTCAGTCAGTTAAGCATCTGCCTTTGACTCAGGTCATGATCCTGGGGTCCTGCTTTGGGCTCATGGCTCAGCAGGGAGTCTGCTTCTCCCTCTGCCTGCTGCTCCCCCTGTTTGAATGTGCATGTTCGCACTCTCTCTCTCTCTCTGACAAATAAATAAATAAAGTCTTAAAAAAAATTCTAGACTAAATTTTCAGCACCATTTATTAGCAGAAATCAGGGTAACCCACCTAAAAGTTTGTCCTGTGTTTTGTTGTAAGATCTTTTGAGGAGTATAGACAATGCTGGTGTATGAGTTTTCAAAAAGACAAAAGCTGCCTTTTGATGAGCTGGTTTTCTGGTCTTAAAACAATCGTATCTTTCTGTTACCTTGGGATTCTCCTGCTCATGAAGTTTCTGCCTGAAAAGAGAGAACCCCTCCTAGATGACAGCCCTGTGTTACTTCCTTTTTGGTGAGATGTCCTTTAGCATGGCTGGGGCTAGGATAAGTTAGGATTGATTTCCTACTTGTTGAAAAGGTAGTTTTGTCATAAGGGATAGAAATATATCTGAATAATTCAGTGACCTCAAGGTTTTGAAAACTTGCATAGGTAACACACAAACAAAATTCAAATGATTTAAAAGGTTATTCAATGAATACTATATGGTGTTCGTTTTCAGTGTTCGTTTCCTTTGTATCTTTAAGATAGTCAATATATATGAGCACAAATGTCATTATATTATACTCTGTTTCTGTCTTTTGTGGTTTTTTTTTTTAACTTAACATATATCCCAAAGGTCATTCCCTGTCCAAACTTGTAGTTCTGCCTTATTTCTTTTAAATAATAAAAGTTATTATTATTAATATAGGCTTTGAACTCATGACGCTGAGATCAACAGTCAGATGCTTAACCAACTGAACCACCCAGGCAACCCGATCTACCTTATTTTTAATGGCTGCATAGTATCTGGTTTCCATAAAGGAATGCAACATGGTTCCAACATTCCTAACTGTGCCTCGAAGGGTAAGGAAAATATGACAAGAGACTGCTCACTGTTCCCTGATAAATATTCTCTTCTTCTTCCAATTAGTAAGAGAACCTTGTGACCTTTTGATTGGGTGGGACGTGGCTACCCAGGCAGAAACTACATTTCCAGCCTCCCTTGGAACTAGATATTTCCATATGCCTACATTCTAGCCAATGAGATGTGAACAGAAGTGATAGGTGCTACTTCTAGGTCTTGACCTTTAAAGAGAGCTACTTATCCTCCACTTCTTTGCTTCTTGCTGTGGGTGGTGAAATATAAGGGGCCTGATCCCTGGACTACTCCGTGGAGTAGGACCAGCCTATTACCCTTTAACTGAAAGAAATACGTAAACTTATTCCATTGACAGTTGTTTGGTCTGTGTTAAACAACTGAACCATTGTCTTAACAAATATAAGACATGTCCTTGAGGAGTTGACATTTGTGCTCAATGTCCAGTAGGATTCACCAGATGGACTAGGGTGTGAGAATGGCATTCCAGGTTATTGTGTGTACAAAGCTGGGGAAACTTAAATGAGCTTTTCAAAAGAGCCAGTAAGTGGCAGGTGGATTAGATAATTCAGGTCGGTTGTTATCCAAGTCCATAATTGTTTTGCAACACCATTAGTATGAAGTTCGCTTAAGATTTTTTTTTCCGCTTAAGATTTTTATTCCCCTGGAAAATGTTGATGGACTTGGGTATCACCCACATGAACTGCCTGCTTTGTGATCACTGGGAAATCCCAGAACAGATTTTTCCACAAGAATAATGACATAAAAACCAGTTCCAACCAATCCTAGCGCTAACAGTGCTGAAGAACAGCCCCACCAAAGAGAGAATAACCATGGGCCTCTCATCCAGATGTGATTCTCTCCTTCTAAGTAGAAACTTCCTGAACAAGAGAATCCTGGGTTAACAAAACAATATGATTGCCTTAAAGTAAAAAAAAATCAACTGTTCACAATGCAACTTGTGTCTTCTTACGAAAATTCACATGCCAGCATCATCTCTGTTTCTCAAAATACCGTACAACAAAGCGTGAAGTGACCTTCCCAAGGACTAGATTAGGGGGATTAGGTACCCAGTAAATAATCTTTTTTGCAGCTCGTCTAGAAACATATTTACCTTCATGAAAAAGGAAACCCACTACTGACAGCCAGTAATAATAATGATATTAACTTGTATTTGGGATTCATCATGCTTTAATAACTGTACTAACCTCTTCATACACATTATTTCATGTAATCTTGGCAGCAATCTTAGGGGATGGGTACTATAATTATCCCCATTTTATTATTATTTTTTAAAGATTTTATTTATTTGTCAGAGAGAGGGAAAGAGAGAGAGGACACAAGCAGGGGAGAACGGGAGGCAGAGGGAGAAGCAGGCTCCTCACTGAGCAAGGAGCCGGATTTGGGACTTGATTCAGGGTACCTGGGATCATGACCTGAGCCAAAGACTGAGCCACCCAGGCATCCCAGTTATCCCCATTTTAGAGGTAAGGAAACCAGGACTTAAAGAGATTAAGTAGCTTGTTTAAGTTCTTACAGCTGGTAAGCAGCAGAGCCACAACTCCATTGGAACTCGGGTCAGCCTGACTTGAGTTTTCCCTGCTCCATTCCCTCTGGTTAAACACAGCAGCCTTGTGCTTACTCATACATTAGAGCATAAAACCTTCCTCACAACCCAAGAGGGTCTTGATTGTACACAAGCTAGTAATTGCACACAGTCTTAAGATTAAGTATTTAAGAGCCTTCTGTTGCTGCATGCATGGATCTCTAGATTCTAGAGCCCAGCCTTCCACCAGCTATTACTTACTGTTTCCCTGTGCCGGGGTCTACCAGGGTCCCCCAAGGAGATGGAGCAAGGATTCCAAGGCACTCTGGGCATGGATAAGGTCCTCATGGGGTCTACCTTGGATGCTTGCCCATCACCCTCTTTCAGGCAGCCTTCCTCAGAGCCCTGTATACAATCCGAGAGCCAGAAGCAGCCATATGAGGTTGAGTTTAGGAGGCTGGTTCCAAGTAACAAGTTTATGTCATTAGGTCCTCCCTCTTTGTGACCCAAGACTTTTTCATAGGAGCAAACGGTCACTGCCTCTTCCCCCAGCACAGTGCCCAAATGTGCCAAAATCTTGTGCCCACTCTTCCACCTGTAAGGGAGGGAGAGAACATCGTGGCAGACCAGACCTCTCAGGACCGAGAATCTGAGGAGATGGGGAGGTGGCCCAAGAAGAACAAGGTCCTGCAGAGCTATTTGTGATGGGAGAAAAGAACGTGGAATCCGAGCAGCGAAGTACATCAAAAACTGTTACTGAGGAGGACCTTGAAGACTGGTTGGACAGCATGATTTCCTAACCTGAAAGGAAAAGGAAAACGAAAAAAAAAAAAAAAAGAAAGAAAGAAAATGAGAAAAAAAAAAAAGTGTCTGACGCAAATTTCGGTTGCCTTGTCGGTAAGGGCGGGCCCCCGGCTGTCCTTCCAGAACAGCTGCTGGCGGAGCATGCCCCACGCCGGTGTGCCCCATCGCGCACACCGGTAGTAGATTAATTCAGGAATGCCAACACTTTTCAGTCTGAGCCGGACACATCTGTTGCAGGTGATAAATGGATCATACTTAACCAAAGGCCAACAATGTCCCCAAACTTATTTATAGGTCTGGAACCTGCTGTGCTACTCAACGGAGTCAGAGTCTGATTAATTTCACCGAGTCCTCCCAGCAACCTAATGGGTAGGTGTTATTATTCCCATTTTCCAGATGTATAAACTCAGGTATGGATGGGGATCAATAACTTGCCTCATATGGCTCGGGGAATAAATGGTGGAAGTTTGGATTCAAAACCCCATGCACTCTATCCAGTGGTTCTCCTGCTTCCACTAAACCTATGTTTGGGATGGAAAGATTACAGAAGTGACAATTATCCGGGGCACATATGACGTTCTTTGCCCCGTTCCCTGTGGCTGTTTGAAACTAGGAAAATCCAGATAAAAATAACCATCGCCTCCAGCCCCAAATACTGCTGGGAGCAGAGCACATTCTGAGATCACTGGTTGTTACTGAATAACAAGAACTCTGCAGGAGTTAAGCATCATCTCTGAGGCCCTTCAGACCTGGAGGAGCCAGGCCAGACCCCAGAGTGTCAGAACGATCCTGCCTTTTCCCTGCAGCAGGATCATTTCCAACCACAGCCAGGGACGGCAGAGGCATTAGCAAGCCTGCAACATCAAAACGGCCAGATCAATTCGCAGAAGCACTTCTAAGGGAAACAAATCAATAAATTCCTTCCCCTAAAGATTGACAACATCATCAGGAAGCAACAGATGCATTTTAGAGCACAGTATGCTCTCCTGCGGTGCCGGGGAGGTATGCTCCCTGCGCTACAGTTTTGTCTCAGGAAAAGCAATTGTAAATCAGTGGTTGAACATCAGAGCTCGCAGCACCTGTCATGACAATAAAAACTAACATTCCCAATGCAGCAGGCAGGTTTCAAAGTGCCATCAGATACTTTGTCTCTCTCCATTAAGATCCTGCAAGGTAGATGTTACGGTCCCCATTTCACAGATGGAATTCAGCAAAACTAAACCATCCAATTTGCCTAAAACCACGATTATAGGGGCGCCTGGGTGGCTCAGTTGTTAAGCATCTACCTTCAGCTCAGGTCATGATCGCAGGGTCTTGGGATCAAGCCCTGCATCAGGCTCCCTGCTCAGCAGGAAACCTTCTTCTCCCTCTTCCACTCCCCCTGCTTGTGTTCCCTCTTTCTCTGTGTCAAATAAATAAATAAATAAATAAATAAATAAATAAATAAATAAATAAATAAATATTTTTTTAAAAAAGATTTTATTTATTTGACAGAGAGAGATTGAAATCACAAGTAGGCAGAGAGGTAGGTAGAGAGAGGGGAAACAGGCTCCCCGCTGAGCAGAGAGCTTGATGCGGGGCTCGATCCCAGGACCCTGAGATCATGACCCGAGCTGAAGGCAGAGGTTTTAACCCACTGAGTCACCCAGGTGCCCCTAAATAAATAAAATCTTAAAAAACAAAACAAAACACAATTATTTTCTTTTATAACCAAAGTGACTTGGAATCTCATATTCTGCCCACTGGTCTAGTACTCCCCAGGCTTCATTCACTCTCTTTCCCACCTTTGCAATTTTGACACATTGGAGAACCTCTGTGTAATTGACTATTTTTCTTTTCATCAACTTCATTTTTTTACCTAAATAAATTTATGTTAAAAAGGAATTTCTTATCACTATTATGAAACAGAATGACATCCTAGAAACAGAGATCATAAGGGACTGGGTAAACTTTAAAAAAAAAAGGATACATAATACCTTTACCAATGATACACAGGCCATACTCTGTGAACAGAATATTATGCTGTGTGCCTTTATGAGGAAGCAAGGATGTAGTGATTTTCAGTTTTGGGGTCCTAAACAGAAACTCGATTTAAGTAAGCTGTGGGTTGTTTTTGTTTTTGTTTTGTTTTTGCCCAAATTGATAGAACAAGGTTCACTTTATCTTTACAGTGATAAAGAATAAAATGATTTATTTTTTTATTTTAAAAAAAGATTTTATTTATTTATTTGACAGAGAGAGATCACAATTTATTTGGCAGAGAAGCAGGCAGAGAGAGAGGGGGAAGCAGGCTCCCTGCTGAGCAGAGAGCCCCATGCGGGGCTCGATCCCAGGACCCTGAGATCATGACCTGAGCCGAAGGCAGAGGCTTAACCCACTGAGCCACCCAGGCGCCCCAATATAAGGTTTTAGGGCAAATAAAAGGACTTGTCTCCTCTCTCCTGTCCTGAGGCCCCGCCCCAGGTCACTGCCCCAGGTGAGTTGAGGTATCCGGAAGAGTAAACCAGGACAAATTTCCTGAAACCTGGAGAATAGAGACAAAAATCCCCAAATAATACTGTCACTTAGACAAATGAAAAAGCAGACCAGTGTTCCATGCACACAAGACAGAAATTAACTAACATTTTTGTTAACACCATGAGAAGGGGGCGCTGGCCCGCTCAGTTGGTGGAGGGCGCGACTCTCGATCTCAGTTGTGAGTTCCGGCCCCACGCTGAGTGTAGAGATTACTTATAAATATAAAATCTTTAAAAAATAAATAAATAAAATACCGTGAGAAGCAGCAAGGAAAAGCATCTCACTTCCCTGCTTCACCCCTGAGATCAACCTATCACTGAAATTTGTTTAAGAGCCACTTAAGTATTATTGTCAGTCCTGACGCCAAAGTGCTCTCCCCTGCCTGTCCTCAGATTTTTATCGATTTCCCCCTTCACATTCCCTGGAAGGTCTTTAATCAGCATCCTCAGAGAAGCAGCCTGGGCTCACCTCTTCCCAACTCCCCACGGTTACCTGGCTCAACATGAGGGGTCTCCTCTGTTCGGTTCCTTCCTTGCAGGCTATCCCCTCCAGTTCATCCTCTGAGAGTTGCCTGCATCCTATTCCCAAAGTACCGCTCTCCATCACCCTGTATGTGCCACCGAACATTCATTTTTTACAATTTTTAAATTTTTTTATTAACCTATAATGTATTATTTGCCCCAGGGTTACAGGTCTGTGAATCACCAGGCTTACACATTTCACAGCACTCACCATAGCACATACCCTCCCCAATGTCCATAACAGCCACACTATCCTTACCCCCCTATCCCCCAGCCACCTTAGTTTATTTCATGAGTTTAGGAGTCTCTTATGGTTTGTCTCCTTCCTGATCCCTTTCTGTTTCATTTCCCCCCCACCCCCCCCACAACCCCCACCCTGCCTCTCAAATTCTTCATATCAGAGAGATCCTGTGATAATTGTCTCTCTCTGACTGACTGATTTCGCTTAGCATAATACCCTCTAGTTCCATCCACATTGTTACAAATGGCAAAATTTCATTTCTCTTGATGGCTGCATAGTATTCCATCGTATATACCACATCTTCTTTATCCATTCATCTGTTGGTGGACATTTAGGTTCTTTCCATAGTTTGGCTATTGTGGACATTGCTGTTATAAACATTTGCCCCTGGACATTTTTTAAAAAAAGTTTTATTTATTTATTTGACAGAGAGAGAGATCACAAGTAGGCAGAGAGGCAGACAGAAAGAGAGGAGGAAGCAGGCTTCGTGCTGAGCAGAGAGCCTGATGCGGGGCTCAATCCCAGGAACCTGAGATCATGACCTGAGCCGAAGGCAGAGGCTTTAACCCACTAAACTACCCAGGCACCCCACCACCGAACATTCTTAATGGCTCCCTGTTGTTATAAGATAAAACCCAAATTCCTTAATAGGGCCACATGGCTCTTCATGAGGCACCAGGTACATACCTCTTTTTCTTTCTAGCTTTCCGAAATTTACCCAAAAAGCATCTGACTTAAAGGACGTGTTTCACTGATAATGTTAAAACTTAATTCTTAATTGCATCCCTCCCCTTTCTCTACTGGTTTCTTGCCACCACCTTGAATTTCTCTAACAACAGAGTTGAGAAGACACTTAACAAAGCCTTGGGGATGGTTCTGCAGAGAACGAAGAAGTTTGCACTCCTGGGCCGGATGTTCTTTCGAGCAAGGCTAACCAAACACAGAAAAATCATTTGCCAACCCATGAATTATGCATAGATCTCTACTTCCCTTCCCAAAGGTAATTCTTTAAAAACTAAGTTTATTCATTGGTTACTTCCTTTTAGTAAGTGGAAATGTTGACTGAAACTTGGTGCTTGATGTGAAACACAAGACTTTAGAAATTCAAATACACGTTTAGAAAAGCATACATTTTCATCTATTAACTGACAATGACTGAAGCAGAAGATTCTTTCTTCTTAAAGCAATTGCCAGTTCGGGAGAAGTGTAAAACCCCAGCATAATTCATGAGTTGATTCCTTTTTCCTGTTTTCAAACATTAGTCTGGGTTTGGTAGGAAATAAGCCCACACATACATAACCTTTAATATATCCTACTTCATGCTGCCTTTGCCTTACGAGGTCTGTAGTTTCACCACGAATCCATTCTTCCACTCAACAGATACTGTTGAGTGTCTACTCTGGGCCCGGAGTATTCAGAAAGATAGGATAGTTTGACGTGAGGATTGGTAATATCCAACATTACAAATCTTTGCTTTAACCCACATGGGAACCGAAATGTTCAGTGCAGATGGTTTCGTTAGTTATGCTGTAGAAGCTTTGCAGTTATGAATGGAAAATTAAGTAGCTCTGTCATCTCCTTTCTTTCCTCTTGACTACAACCTGCGGTCCTCCACATCGGTAGCCTGCTACACGTTAATAATCTCACTGCACAAGAAATCCTGCATAGCAGCACCTGGGTTGCTGTCGGTTAATCATCTGTCTTCGGCTTAGATCATGATCCCAGGCTCTTAGGATCACGTCCCACATCGGGCTCCCTGCTAAGTGGGCTCCTCCCTCTCCCTCTAATCTTCCTCCCCGCTTGTGCTCTCCCTCTGTCTCAAATATATCAATAAAATCTAAAAAAAAAAAAAAAGAAAAGAAAGAAAGAAAAAAAGAAAGAAAAAAGAAATCCTGCATAATCTCTGTTTTTCCTGTTGAAAAATGGAGACATATAGATTAAGTGACCTGATTGTGGTTCCACTACAAATTCTTGTGCTGGTTTGTGCTGGTGTGTGTGTGTGTGTGTGTGTGTGTGTGTGTGTGTGTACACACACATGCACACTCTGGGGTGGGGGCAGGGCCATGGGTAAGAGTAGGAGAGTAGGAGAAGGGTGAAGATAGAGGACAAGAAAGAAGAATAAAAGCAAAAGATTTACCTATATTGAGTGTCTACTGCATGCCAGTCCCCCAGAATACCCTAGTTCATTCAAGCCACATAGCAATTTGTGGTAAATACTATTATTTCTCATTCTACCAATGTAGAAGCTAGTCATACATGTTGTAAACAAGGGCCTAGGGTACAAACCTATTCTTTTCACCATTTCAAGCTAGTATCCAGGCCTGGTTGCCTCATACTCAATGTTCTGTCCACTCCTCTCTAACCTACTGAAGGAAGGCTTCGATGCACCGAAGATGTCCTTGGGTGGGCTATTTCATTAATTGTGTCTTTCTCACATTTTAATTTCTTAATGTCTTGTTTGCGTTGTTTTGGACACATAGCATGAGTGTGTCTTACTCAGGAGCTGAGCTTTTTTCTCCTTTAGCAAATTAAACATTGCCCACAGGGGTCATATTCATGGACGATATGCGTCATGGAAGTAGGACTAATTCAATGTCAGGTTCTGTGTATCTAAAGCAAGATTTTAAGTGGAAAATAAGGATGAGGTTCAACAACCTCTGTCCAGTGCACTTCTGTCTTTATCTTGGGGTGGATTCAGTGGCTGAGATAGGAATTGGGATGGCCAGGATCACAGGCAGGCATTCAGGAGATCTTAGACGACTGATTCTTCACCAGATGGTACAGCAACATTTCAATATTTTAACAACCATGGCAGCCATATTGGTGCCTTCTGACTGAATATTGGCTCTGCTTTGGGCCTCCCTCCCTGCCTGAGAGCTTCTAAGCCCACTTCCCCCAGAAGGTGACTTCCTTATACTGAGTATACTGAGCTGGTGGTGCTTCCGAAGAGAGGGACGAAAAGAGACCATACACAACCTTGAAGAACCATTTAATCTTTTTCTTCTATTTTGTTGTTGTTGTTGTTGTTGTTGTTGTTTTCCTCATAACTCATCTGAAAGCCTTGGGGAATAATGCTTTCTGGGCGTGACTGCTGCATTCACCAACATCCCTTCTTCCCTTCCTCTAATAACCCAGCTCTGGACTTCGAGCTGGATATGTGGCTTCCCAGCTCCACCTTACATCCCTCGTGCTTCCTTGAGCCCCACTGTGATCTTTGTTCTAGCCAGTGGGATTGTACCACTTCTAAACGTGCTTGTAAAGGAAATGAGTGGGGTCCCTTTGCCCGTTCGTTCTTTCTGATGACTGGGATGCAAGCAAAAGATGGACTTGCTACCTCAGACCGGAAGGGAGGTGCACGCTGAGGACAGCAGGTCTGATTTATTAGCCCAGACTCAGCTCTGGACTGAAATATGGGGGAGAAACGTTGAGCTCTTTTTGTGTAAGCCATACAGTTTAGGGGATCTTTTTTTTTTTACAGCAGCTTAGACTCTACCCTAACAAACGCTGCTTATTGAAGATGTCGTTAGTTGGTTTCTGTAACTAACTACCTTTGAAAACAGAGAAGGGGGATGGTGGGGGTTCAAAAGGTACAGCATATGCAAAGGCTGTAAAGGTCAAAAAACCAAAACCAGAAATGCAAAGTGCCCTGAGAGAACTGTGTGGACGAAGGCTGGATGGGATGGGGGAGTTGTTGAGAGGACAGGTTGCTAAAGTCAGCGCTAGAGGCCGTGCTGTGACTTTACTTTGAGTCCAGGGAGACTCAATGAAGAGTTTTGAGAAAGAAAGTAGCAGAGTCCAATGTCTATTGCCCTGGAGTGTGGAGAACAGATTGGGGGAGGGGGGGAGGGGTGGGCAGGAGTCAGAGATTGAGACACCAGGTCTGGGGCTGTGATGGTAGAACAGGTTAAAAATAATGGTGGCCTAGACTAAGCAAGACTGACGTGGACAGTGGGAGAAATGTGAGGAGGTATGAATCCTCGAGAATGGGGATAGAGGATGGAGGTGGGTTGGTGAGAGAGGGGTAGGGGGTTTCTGGTCCGCGTGGTGGGTTATGGTGCTCAGCAGAGAGTGTCCTGGCGGAAACAGAAAGTTGATAAAGCTAGCCTGTGGTCTCCCAATGTCCCTGTGGAAACGCCCTTCTGTTCATCTTATACCCTCTCTCCTTCACTCACTTATCCCCAAGGTCATAGCTGTGATCCTATCTGCTCCGCTTTTCACCGGTGCCTTTCCACTCTCCACGAGGATTTCTTTGAATCAAGCTCACATGTATCCTACATTTTGGAACTTTTTTTTCCCTAGAGCAAAGAATATATCTACTACTTGTGTCGGTCACTTTAAACCCACTTCCAAGATTAATTGTAAACTGGATACCACCACTGACTCCAGAAACTACAGCTATCAGAGAAAATGGCTGACCCACTTCAGAGATTCCTTGGGATGGCTCACAAGCCAGTCAGAGCTTTGATTCACAGTCTGATGACAACAGCTGACATTATTCAAGAGAAAAACAGGAAGAAGTGACATTTTAATGTTACTTCTCTGTTAGCAGAAGTCAGGTATGTGTGGGACTCTGTCAGGTTTTTTGAAATGTTGAGCCTTGGAGAGAGTGTTCATCAGTGACCCTCTTTCTCCCAGCGCTCTGGGCTGTGTTGGGTTCCAGATGTTTTTTCCCTACAGTAGAGAGTTCAGTGTCAGGTCTCTTATATGTCTGGTAACAGTTCCCCCTTTCTTTCAAGATAATTCTTATTCTACTCCATGGGACTCTACTAGGGCTTTCAATCATAGTGTTTTTCTTCTCTGGCCACAGGGACAGGCACCTGTTCTGGATTGAAACCATCATGGTGCCCCTTCCTTCTGACCACAGTGATTGATCCAATGAGTATGTGACCCATTGGGCTACTCATGGTTTTCCCTGGGATCGATAAATAGATGCTTGATGAAACAGGGGATCTCTCTTTTGTTGGGGCTGCTAAGCCAGGATAACATAAGTATAGACCTGTCTGTATTAATTTTCCTTGGCTCTGTGTGTGTGTGTGTGTGTGTGTGTGTGTGTGTGTGTGTGTGTAGACAGTTCATTTTTTAGTAAAGGGATATTATATTGACACCCAGAGAGAAACACAACTGGAAGACGGGTTGAGAGAACTGTGGTGGTGTCATGGTTGCTCCCAGGCCATGTGGTCTTATTCCTGAAGCTCTCCTCTTACTTCTATGAACTACCGCTGGTTTCTCAGCTCTGCAAACCAACGCATCCCTTCTTTGGTTAAGCTGGCTTCAATTGGGCTCTTGTCCCTGTGGGTTTTAATAGTACATGGCCAGTTCCTAATGCTTCTCTATACCATAATTACCATTTAATACCAAGTGCCCATAGATTCATATGAATGAGTATGTTCCTCGTCTAATTTAACATTTGCATTTTACCGAGGACCTTCTAGAACTAACATTTTGATGCCAAGCAGACATTTCAGTGGAAGGAACAGCAAGCCATAGGGAGAGAGGTTGGCTGGGGTACCTGGACTTTTCTCAGCCCCTCAAGTTATTTGGGGGCCACGAAGCAAAATCCTTCACTTTCAACCTCTTCTCTGTCCACAGATGCCCTCTGTGGTAGCTGGGAGCAGGGCTTGGAGCTAGTGGATGTCAGGATCTCATTTTATGAGCTCTCTTCCAGGGCCTGGACTTCCCATGCCTGGTCCTCTCTCCCTCCACGGCAGCAAGACACGGGTAGGGTGTTCAGCAGGAAATTCACCACCAAATAGCAATTGCCACACTTCAGGGAAGGACCGTTTGCAACTAATTACTTCCCAGGAAAATGCCCAAACATAATTTTGTTCATTATTAAAATTTTCCAATAATAGATTTATCTTCCCCATTAAGTAATACATTATTCTCCCACCAAACACATAGCAGAACAAGAATTACTAGGCACTGTTTATATTAAATTGTTGCTTAATAAATTAAAACTCCTATGGTTATGAATAAACTAGGTCATCTGCACATTTTGTAAATTAGTAGTTCCTTGTAGTTATTCTCTCCTGGTCAAAGCCTAAGAGAGGGGGAGAGAAAAAATGATTATCATTATTATTTTATTGTTTTCAAGCAAAGTACTGCTCTCTGCACTGTAGTTTAAAATAAACCACTCAATCTAATACAGTAGAATCAATATGGTTGAGTATCAATCAATAAAGATGAATTTTAAAGGCAATGGTCTGTAAACTTTTAAAGCCACGCTAAAAACTGCATCTCCTTGGATACATAAGAGCTGATAAATAACCAACCTCAGACAGGATTTGGAGACTCGTGATGCAGCCAGTATCATCTACAATGATTTTAATTATTGATCAAAATGTTTTTTACTGTTACAACTTTTGGGCGAGTCCAAAAGCTCTTCTTTCTAATTTAGGAAAAGTCAACTTCTTCCCTGTCATCTTTTTAATTTGAGATGATTAATCGAGGTTTCCTAAGGTCATATCAAAAATGGTTGACACTATCAAATCAATTACAAAGACTCCTCAAGTTACAAAATCCTCACATACAGAATCAAATGCTAATAGATTGCTGCTCCCTGTTTTGTTTTGTTTGTCTCTAGCCATTCAAAGGTCACCGGGGACAGCAACCCGGCCACCCTAGGACACTTGCCCCCTCCTCCTGGCAGCACTGTGAAATTGTTTGAACCTAGGTATTTATCACCCAAGTATCTCCTTTTTTCTCTTGAAGGGTTAACATACTGGATCTCTCCTGCTCCCCGCTCATCCTTATTTTTGAACAGCTAGAGTTCAGTTATTTCTAGTCTGCTGATTTTCTCCCTCATATCATACCTATACACAGACACCCTTTAAACACATTCCTCTGTTCTTTCTCTCTTCAACTACTGCCAATTACCTTGGGAATTTCTACCTCTTTGATGAGCAGCTGCTCTCCTTCTGTATAACTCCTTCCTCCTCTTCTTTTTCTCACCATGGGACCAAAAAAAAAGGAAACAAAATGAAACAAAAAACTTCATCCTGTCTCATACGTATAAGGATAGTGCTGATATTAATAAGGAAAACAGAAGTCAAAGATTAAAACTGTAGCTAACACAATAAGGAGTCAGTGGGGTCAATCCCTACTCAGAGGGTTTCCTCAGATTCTCTACAAAAACATCTTACCCACTTATCTGCTCTAATTGGGCCACGTAAGCTAATATTTGCTTCACAGTCAATATTTTTTCTGTTGAATCAGTAATTTAAAAATGAACAATATCTTCTCTCTTTAGTGTGCAAGATACAGTAATCCAGCTACTTTAAGTAAGCTTACATTATTTCCATGCATCCTAACTTTTAGTGATACCTCCTCACCGTCGGCCCCCACCAACTACCACAGTTAAATATCTTTATTTTTAAAAGTTAAATATTTATGTTGTTATCAAAGTAGAAATTATTCACTGGGAAAAAACAAAATAATAAACTGGATAAAGTTTAAAAAGTCCCATTCCTTACACCTTTTTTCATCTCTCATCACAAACAGTCGAGAGTTTGAAGCATTCCCTTTAAGATTTTTTTTCTATGCAGTCACAAGTATATTTCTCTCTTTTTTTAGAGGAGGAAAAATTATCTACCTCCCCTCTCTATCAGGTAACTTTTTTTCTTACTCATTATGGCATCTTTTGGTGTATAGACACAATGAAGAAATTGTTTAAATTTCCTGCCAGTTGAACACTGAAGCAATTATTTCTGGTAAAAAAAAAAAAAAATAGGGGATCCGTATGCAGCCAGGGTATCTGAGATCAGAAAGTGAAAAGGCGAAGGGAAGGAAAGTTCTTATTCTACTTCATGGGACTCTGCGGGCAGAAACCCACTTGTCTAGAGCATAAGAAAGAAACAGGAGAAACTACTGATTCGTGGGGTTGGAAGGCAGGTTTGTTAAACTTTAAGGAATAATATTTTCTTTGAAAGATATTCGTTTTGAAAGAACATAGTCAACTATGATTAAAAAACAAGTAATAAATAAAGGCACCTGTTCACATGTGCTGTGCCTCATCTTTCTGAATCCTCTGAATATATTTTCACATTTTGCAAACCCACACTTGAATTTCTGTTAAAGAAAAACCAAAATGGGGCCCCTGGGTGGCTCAGTCAATTGGGCATCTGCCTTGGGCTCAGTCGGTTGGGCATCTGCCTTGGGCTCAGGTCATGATCCCGGGCTCCCTGCTCAGCGAGGAGTCTGCTTCTCCCCCCCCCCTGCCCCTCCCCTCCTGCTCTCTCTGGAATAAAAAAAAAAATCTCAAAAAAAAAAAAAAAAAGAAAAAGAAAAAAGAAAGAAAGAAAAAAAAAAGAAAGAAGGACACCTGGGTGGCTCAGTCGGTTAAGTGGCTGCCTTCGGCTCATGTCATGATCCTAAAGTCCCAGGATTGAGTCCTGAGTTGGGGAAATCCCTGCTCAGCAGGGTGTCTGCTTCTCCCTCTGACCTCCCTCCTCTCCTGCTCTCTCATTCTCTTTCAAATCAATCTTAAAAAAAAAACAAAAAGAAAGACCAACCAAAATGGAGGCCACAGATTGAGTGTATCTCTAAGCCAACCACCCATTGCCATGTAACTCAAATTTAAATTGCCCTGATTTCCCCAAAATGCTGACTCTGACCTTAAGCAAAGCTAAGCCTTCTTCAGGTCAGCAAGATCCTGTAGCCTCCTAGCCAACCAGCTACAAACAAGTAAGTTAGAGCAGTGCTACCATCCTCAGAGAAATGTAAGTTTCCCGTAACTGATCTCAATTAAAAAAAAAAAAAAATTACACTGCCCGGAAGGCTTTATAAACTGAACTGTAACTGCTGAGAGCCAGGCTTCTTACCAGTTTTCATTTTGAAGTCTCCCTGTTCGCAGCGTGTTTCTCTCTCTCAAGACACTCACATCAAGGAAAGCTCTCTGATTTTTATTTTGACATATGTTTGCATTAAATGTTATTTCCTTCAGGGAGCCTAGAAACAATTGGAACTATGGAAGACTATGGGGCACCTGGGTGGCTCAGTGGGTTAAAGCCTCCGTCTTCGGGGGGCACCTGGGTGGCTCAGTGGGTTAAAGCCTCTGCCTTCAGCTCAGGTCATGATCTCAGGGTCCTGGGATCAAGCCCCACATCGGGCTCTCTGCTCAGCGGGGAGCCTGCTTCCCCCTCTCTCTCTGCCTGCTTGTGATCCCTCTCTCTCTCTCTCTCTCTCTGTCAAATAAATAAATAAATAAAATCTTTAAAAAAAAAAAAAAAAAAAAGCCTCCGTCTTCGGCTCAGGTCATGTTCTCAAGGTGTTGGGATCAAGCCCCACATCAGGCTCCCTGCTCAGCGGGGAGCCTGCTTCTCCCTCTCTCTCTGCCTGCCTCTCTGCCTGCTTGTGATCTCTCTCTCTGCCAAATAAATGAATAAAATCTTTAAAAACAAACAAACAAATAAATAAAATCTTAAAAAAAGAAAGAAACTGTGGAAGACTCAAGATAGCCATAAGGAAAAAAACCCCACAAAAGGTAGCCACACTGCCTTTTAAAGCATAAATGAGAAAAGACAAATGCATTTTTCTTTTTTTTCTTTTCCCTCCCCTCCCTTCCCCTCCCCTCCCCTTCCCTTCTCTTCTCTTCTTTTCTCCTCTCTCTCAACTTCACTGAAAGCCAAGCAACTGCAATGTTAAGGCGAAACAACACACCTGACTGAGTTTATTCTCCTGGGCCTGACAGAGGGAGCTGAGTTTTTGTCGTATTCCTAGTCGTTTACCTTATCACAGCAATCAGCGGTGTGGCATGACTCTGCTAATCAGAGGTGACTCAGGACTTCAGCGTATTCCCGAGTCACCTCTCCTTCATGGATCTCTGTTATGTCAGCTCAGATCCTGGCTCATTTCCTATCCGAGAGAAAAACCCTTTCCTTCATTGGTTGCTTTTTTTCAATTCTACTTTTCCATTGTCCTGGTAATCACAGATTATTATATGTTTACAGTGATGGCTTTTGATCATGACACAGGCATCTCGAGTCCTTGTTACCTGGTTAGATTGGTAACAAAATGTCCAGCTGTGTCTGCCTCTCTCTGGTTGCTGCTCCTCATACATACGGCTTGGCAGGTGGTCTGCATAGACCAACCCGACTCCACCGTCCTGTGGACCCGATGAGATCAACCACTTTTACTGGGTGAGTCCTTCCTTGCTCAGATACCTGTGTCAGAGAAAGTACCAGGCTTGTGGAGTCTCACTGTCTCTTGAAACTTGAATGTAATTTACAAGAGAGTCAATGAAAATGTTGCAGCGGTAAGCTTGAAACTCCCCTTTCTTCCTTCGAGATGTGTAATGAGGAAAGCAGAGGCTCTATAGTATTTGTGGCAATAATTCTTAGTTGCAAAGGTGAAGAAATGGTCCTGTGAAAAGTTTCTCTGCGTCGTGTGTCCCTATTACTTGGGTATTGTTATTTTTCTAACTTAGATGGATTTTTGCCAGAGTGAGAGCAGAACTGTAATTTCAATGCATCCTTTACTCTCCACATTAATGT
This sequence comes from Procyon lotor, assembly GCA_028646535.1. Classification (NCBI taxonomy): domain Eukaryota; kingdom Metazoa; phylum Chordata; class Mammalia; order Carnivora; family Procyonidae; genus Procyon; species Procyon lotor. The sequence continues at coordinate 28,028,470 of CM053604.1, read as the reverse complement.
TTTTAAAATAATTGATTCTTTCCCGTCATTAGGGGAAATGGTGCCTCTAAGACAATGTGATGTTTACCCACCACCCTAAAATACTTCCTTGGGCTGATTTTCTCCAGGCCTCTATTCCTCTCTCTCTCTCTCTCTCTCTCTCTTTTTTTTTTCCCATTTACTGAAGATTGAAATTATTCCTCCCCAACCCCCTGTGAAGGGAGTGGTTCACTCTCTAATTGGTATTGACTGATCATTTCTTATTAGAGGCAAAATATTTTTTTCTTGTTCATCACTGCCTTACCTTTATTAAATTCTTCATTAATGACAACATTAGGAGGAGAGCTGATTTGAAAGGGGGCTTTTTTTGGACAGTGGCATTCCAATACTCCCAGGGTCTCCCCCTGAGAAACCCATAAATGGAGTTTTTGTGGAACCCTTTAGTCCCTCCCCCTTAGTCTATCCCTGCAACTAACATTGACCCCGAAAGCTGGACATCTGCTTCTCATTGGCCACTTTCTCCGGTAATTAGTGTATTTTTAATAATACCACAGTCTTGCGATGCCAAGTAGTCCATGGATGTTAAAGGGAAATAATCATCTTATAATTCCAACTGGTAGGAAACAGTCATTTCTAATTATTTGTTCTTTAATGGAATGAAAGCTTCTGGCGTAGACTAGAGCCTCCTCACAGCCACTGTTTCCGTTGATTTTTACTTTTGACTGTCTGAAAAGGCAAAGCCCAACAGATTGGTCATAGGCTCCAAATCCAAATGGCCTTGTACCATGATGGAAGACACCTTACAGGTATTTCATGATTTTGGTGGGTGTTATTACATAGACTTGGAGAGCCGGTTATTCAAAGCTAAGGTCCTTAGTTCTAGAATAGTCATTAGAGGTTATTTCAGAAGGAGATCTGGGCACATTTATACACGCAGTCAGTGCTTAAGTATTTCAACAAATGTCTTTTGTGAGGGCCCATTACGGTGAGCTGCTTAGGATACAAAGATAATTTTGTCACTCCATCCAAAAGAAACTTTTCATCCTCACCTTACTTGACTTTTGTTACAAAGATAATATTACGTAGTCACCAAGTTCTATTTTACTTTCCTATTGCTTGATGTACAGAAGGGCTGTGTTTTTTGGTCTCCCCTGTAGTTCGTTTGAAACTGACTACTTCGGGCCAAAATTTCCACAGAAAAGTGGTATGTGTGACTTCTGTGCTGAAACACCAAAAAACCATGTGGGACCCTCCACGCCTGCTTTTTCCCTGTTGGGATTTTCTGGCCCTTATCTTTCAATGGTGGAGACACAGGATGAAACCGGCCTGACCTCTCAGATAGCTGTTCAGGGTGAGGTTCCTCAGAGCCCTGCAGCAGAGTATGAGGGGGAAATGAACGTTCAGGGTAACGCCGCTGTGATTTGGGCGTGGTTTTGTCACTGTGCTATCACTTAGCTGACTGTGGTTTCCAGCCTGTTTGGAGAAATCTGACCCTGCCAACCTTCCTTGGATCATGCAAATCAAAGCTCTCCTGGGGGATGTCTGGGTAGCTCTGGCAGTGAAGCATCATCAGACTCATGATTTCCGCTCAGGTCATGATCTCATGGGTCCTGAGATCGAGCCCCTTGTGCAGTCCCACGCTCAGCGGGAGTCCGCCTGGGATTCTCTCTCTCGCCCTCTCAGTGCCCCTCCCCCCAGCTCGAACACACGCATGCTCGCACACTCCCTCTCTCTCTCCAATAAATAAATCGCAAAAAAGAAAAAAAAGCTCTCCTGATTTTCCTACAACTCCTCAGTCTCCCATTAAGGTTCTTCTTCCCAATCCCAGTCTTTAAATATTGAAGTTTCTCAGTTTTCTACCCTGGGCTCTCTTGTCCTCTCATTCTCAGTCTTCCTGTTTCAATTACCCTATGATTAGGAATCTCCAATCCATATCTCTAGCCCAGGCTTCTCTCCTAAATTATAGATCCCCATACACGTCTCCCTCCTACCAGATGTCTCTTATGCATCTGAAGCTCAATCTATTCAAAATTCGACTTAAAAGCTCACCTTCTCTCAGACTTGCTCCTTTTCAAGTTTTGTTTTTTGGTTTTTGTTTTTTGCCCCCCAGTGAAGGCTATCACCATGTATTGTAGTTATTCTCCAAAGGTGGCCCCAATGAGCCATACCTCCTATGTTCAGGTCATTCCACATGGAATCTATTTGGCCTGATGACCTACTTTAACCAATAGAATCTGGTGGAATTCAGACATGGCATCAACAACTTCCACTTTTCCACTTTTGGGAGGATTGAACTGCCACCTAAGATGTCCAATTACCCTTCTGGAGAGTCTCTATGGAAACAGTGAGGCCCTGGGTCTACATGGAAAAAAGGGAGAGGCCCAACTCTCCCTACATTCCAGATGAGCCAGTTTCCCAGCCAACCATCTGTGACAAGGCCCTAGACATGTATTGACGCCATCTTGGAAATTCTAACCCAGGATGCTGGACAACTGCAAACATGTGAGAGTGTACTGATCACCAGAGGAACGATTCAGCTGTGCACCATTAACTGACAGAATCATGAAAAATAACAAAACAATTGTTTAGCTATTCAATGTTGAGTGGTTTGTTACACAGTAATATGGATAACTGAAACACTATATACCCAGAAACCTGGAAATCTTCTTTTCATTTCCCCCTTCATCCTCCACATTGAGTTCCCAGCCCCTTTGATTATACCGCCTAAACATTTCTTCAATAGTGCCTTTTTTTTCCTATATGCCCTGCCCAGTCCAGATTACCATCTTTCCCTTCTTTAGTATTGGATGCCTCCTGTAGCAAGTGAAATCATTTAAAATGCAAATACGATTATAGTGTTTGTTGGCCATCTAAAACTTTCTCATTGATCCCTACTGTTTTTAGGATAAAATTCAATCCTCTTAACATTGCTTATGAATCTGTGCAGGGGCCTGTCCCTGTCTACCTTCCAGCTCTATCTTATGTGACTCTACATTCCAATCATCCTTGATTTGTTTCAGTTTCTTCAGTGTCATGTTGTCTTGGCTCCTTGCTTTTTTACTTGTTGTTCTTTCTGCCTACAATACTTTCTCCTAGGGCCATCCCTTCCTTTCTCCTTTTCAAATTCCTACTCATCCTTTAGGTCTTTGTTTAAATATTCCTCCTGGGAGCCTTCTCCGATCCTCCAAGCCTGGGTTAGTTGTCCCTGCCAAGTGCTTCCATATCATTCATCAATTCTTTCATTCATCAAATTTTTATTGAGCTTATACTATGAGTCATACCCTGTGTCATCCTTCCCCTGTAATAGCACTCATCATCCTGTCCTGTAATTATTTGTTGGTCTAGCTCTGCCGTGAGCCGGTAGGCTCTTCAAGGAACAAGACTCTGGTTATCTCATTCTACTTTGTCCCCCTGGTGTTTAGCACATAATATATCCTCAATGCATATGTGATGAATGAAAGAAAATAAACTTAGTCTCCACAGATGGTGTGGCTAGTGGAAAGAAATAATTATTCAATAAGTACTCATTTCTGATCAACATATCACTGAATATTTTAGCAGATATTTGGCAAGAAAAAAAGTTCATGGTTTATTAGAGACAAAGTACAATTTTCAGTGATAAATTAGAATAAAAAATCAAGTCCTGTTTGGCTTTCTAAAAGCATAGTTATTTATGAATTGAAGGGCTGTCGTCAACACCATTGAGTGTTAAGCCAGAAGCTTTGATTCTGGACTTTATTTTTTTTAAGATTTATTTATTTTTTTGACAGAGAGAAAGAGATCACAGGTAGGCAGAGAGGCAGGCAGAGGGAGGGGGAAGCAGGCTCCCTGCTGAGCAGAGAGCCTGATGCAGGGCTTGATCCCAGGACCCTGAGATCATGACCTCAGTGGAAGGCAGAGGCTTAACCTGCTGAGCCACCCAGGTGCCCCTGAGTCTGGACCGCTGCAAACATTAGGTTACATAGGAAAGCTAATGCTGGAGAGTCACTACATTAATTATGTCATAGACAGCACTGGTAGCATCTGAGTACTGCTTAGAAAACAGCTTAAATACATTTGCTACAAAAATATAGGGTGTTAGACATGTCTTTATCTACTCTGGAAGACCAAATACACTATACGTCAAAGATGAATAGTTTCCAGGGAGCTTAGACTTGGTAATTGTGGCCACTCTCAGTAATGACCCTGGTTGGCTTAGTAGCTTAGAAATGCTAGGTAGACCAGTTTCCTTAAATAGCCTATCATCTTTAAAAGTCTTCAGATGGGGCTCTTGGGTGGCTCAGTCGGTTAAGCATCTGCCTTTGGCTCAGGTCATGCTCCCGGAGTCCTGGGATCGAGCCCTGGGGAGGATTCCCTGCTCCTCAGGAAGTCTGCTTCTCCCTCTCCTTTGCTCCTCCCCCTGCTTGTGCTCTTTCTCTTGCTTGTTCTCTCTTTTACACACAAGTGAAATAAATAAAATCTTTAAAAAAAAAAGTCTTCATATAATTGCCTCTCATTTGTGGCCCCATTTCAAAGTAATTTCAGCAATAATCTTGGCAGAGTAACCAAAGCATATAGGGGCAGACACACAGGCAAAGTCCCTGCCATCAGGGAAGAGGTGTTGGTGACCATCTGTAGCTATTCTTGCTGGCATCACTGTTACTGGCTAACGAGGTTCTTGTATTCATCACAAAGCGCTTGTACAGTTAGCCTAATTTCAGTAATTCTTTGGAATATCAGGCATGCAGAGTGTTACAACCCCCCCCCTTTTAAAAAGATTTATTTATTTATTTGACAGAGAGGGACACAGTGAGAAAGTAAACACAAGCAGAGGGAGTGGGGGAGGGAGAAGCAGGCTTCCAGCTGAGCAGGGAGCCTGATTCGAGGCTCCATCCCAGCACCCCAGGATCATGACCTGAGCTGAGGGCAGCCGCTTAATGATTGAGCCACCCAAGCGCCCCATACCACAAGCCCTTTTGAAAGTATGTTGGATGCAAATAAACATTTCATGTAACAGTCATTTATTAAATTAAATGCAGGCTCTATTCTAAAGCATGGTTTTTCTGGGTACTGGGAATAAGTGTGAACTGTACTTTTCTATGGTTTCTGAAATTTTTTTCATTGAGAATATACTTTTATAGCGAGAAGTAACAACATAACAATTTATAACATATAGAGGTAGAAGAGACCTTCATAGTAATTTTTGCTATGCCTGTCATCACACACTTGGGAAGATAGGGCCCAGAGAAGATGTGATTTACTCCATCTCCGATGACATGCAAACATTAGTCAAAAGTAAGCTTTTGTTCAGTGTTTTCAGTTAAATGTCAATATAGCTTATATCTTCAACAATAGGAGAACACTTTGGCTTTTTGCCATCCTGTTTTAGCCATACTGTTTTAAACTACCTCCACCCCAAATATGACAAATTGGCTCATCATTGAAGATAAATGTTTCCGACCTCTGCATGTGAACTTGGATTGCACATGATTCTATTGGGGCATTTGAAGACTAGAACTTGGGTTAGTGTATGCCATGGCAAAGTACCTCACACTGGGTGTCTTAAACACCAGAAATTGATTGTCTCACAGTTTGGGGAGCTAGAAGTCTGAGATCAAGATGTTGGCAGGATTGGTTCTTTCTTTTGGCTGTGAGAGCAACTGTTCCTTGCCTCTCCCCTAGATTTTGGCATCTCACCGGCAATCTTTGGGTTCCTCGGTTTGTTGAAACATCAGTACAATCGCTGCTTTCATGTGTATGTGACTCTCCCTATGTGCATATGTCTGTGTCCAAATTTCTTCCTTTTTTGAGGGTACCAGTCATACTGTATCAAAGGCCCAGCCTACTCTAAGATGACCTCATCTTAACTAACTCCGTCTGCCATGACCTTATCTCCAAATAAGATCACATTCTTAGGTACGGGGCAATAAGACTCCAACACACAGATTTTTGAGGGTGACACAATTCAACCTCTACCAGTATCATAGAAAAGGGAATATTATGGGATGAATAGATTGCAAAGATTCTTGGTAGGTAGCTGGCCTATTTTGAGAGATGAATTCTGGACCAAGATAGGTATGAGGAGTTTGCCTGAAGTGTAGACCTATGTCTCAGGACGTGCGGGGATCAGTTTCTTTCTAGCATCAGCCCAAGCCCTGGGTCTCTGTCTGTCCATGGGCACCTGGGAATTTTGTGGCTGCCATATAGACATATATAGCAAAATCTCACACAGCCATGAAAAAGATGAGATTGTGCCATTTGAGACAACATGAATGGACTTGGAGGGTATTATGCTAAGTGAATTCAGTCAGACTGAGAAAGTGAGAAAGACAAATACCATATGATTCCACTCAAAACTGGAATCTAAAAAAAAAACCCAAAAAAACCCAAAACCAGATGAATAGACAAACAAAAAGCACACGCCAACCTACAAATACAGAGAACAGATTGATGGCTGCCAGAGGGGAGGGAGATGGACGGTTGGGCAGAATGGGTGAAGGGGTGGGGGAGATTCAGGCCTCCAGTTATGGAATGAGTAGATCATGGGAGTAAAAGGCACAGCATAGGAATACAGTCAATGATATTGTAATCATGATGGAATGGGACAGACGGCAACTACACTTGCAGTGAAGAGTGCATAATGTATAGACTTGTCAAATCATTCAATTGTACACCAGAAACTCATGTAACACTATGTGTCAACTATACTAAAAAAATTAAAAAATTTAAAAAAAGACTGTGAATTTAAAACTATTCAGAATAAAGAGAAAAATGAGTTGTAGAGTTTACCCCCCAACTTTTCTTTAAAGCCCGAAGTTTGGGAAGCGAATGAATAATTGTGTGCCAGAATTTGCTGAAATTGCCTATTTTCTCAATTGCTCCATTCATCACTCTTATTTTATAGACAAATATGAACTACCTGCCCTCAACATTGGAGACATGTTCTTTCTGTAAAGAGATGCACAAATAAGTCTTTAAAAATATTGTTAGGAAGTTTTAAATACCTTAGTGGGTGCCTTTGAAATATTGCAATGGATTCTTCCTGGCTGGTCGAACATTATCCAGCTAGGGTCAGTTCTTTCTCCAACCCGATACCTTGTGTTTCGGGGTAGCACCAGCTTGCAGAATGTGACAATTCCAGGCACCAAGCAAGAATCTGAGACATACATATCATGCTTTATGTAAGAGAATTAGCAGAAACTCATCTCAGTGCGCCTTCAAAAGAGGAAACTAAGCAGACAGCCTTGTTAATTTAGCATATAGACTTGGAATACAGTACAACATCCATCATCTCATCAAAATTCAATTAAAATGTGGGTTACCGGCCAAAGAAAAGGAGCCAATTTTCTCTCTCCCTCCCTTGCTGTCTCCCTCTCTCTCCCTTTCTCTCCCCCTTTCTCTCTCTGTTTGGAAGAGTTCTTGGAACATCACTAAGCCCTTAATGGTTCTTTCACTATGGGAGCCAATTTAAAAGGATAGTTTAAGCATTTGAATGACCCCTGATATTAGAAATTAGAACTTATGCAGTTATCTAATTGCTATTAATTTAAAGCATGCTGGCGCTAGCCACAGTGGGCAGGGAGGAAGCATATTTTAAGGTCTTCTTTTTAAGGACTTTTGATATAATTATAAAACTCTTTGGATCCTACAGGATCTTCTTCTTCTATATGGCAGAGAATGTATAGTGGTGATTATATACTTAGCTCAGATCCATTCCATGATTTTTAAAAAATGTTATTTGCTAATGTACACCAGACTTCACACAGCGAAAAGGTAAGCCCACAGGTCCTGTAACAAGATTTGCAGTGTTAAATGTAATTGGGTCTCAAATTTTAAGCAGTTAAATGTCTTAATTTGTTCTTTTCTTCCTACCATAATATAATGAGGATAAACTTCGACACACAGCAGCTCTGCAAAGAGAAGATTTCTCCTTGTTCATTGTTTCTCAAACCAATCTTCTTTCCTGAAATTTGATTTCCAAAGTGCCTTACAGTCCTTAAGCCAGGTGTCTGCAATGAGTCTACTTGGAACATTCATAATTATCTGAAATAAAAGCACGCTCTAGAAGCCAGACACACTTAAGACAATCAGATAGGGTTAGTCACCAAGTAGAATAACTCTTTTAACCTCTCACTAAATCTGCCCAGTGGGCTACCAACTACAACACAAGTTGCTGAAGGCAATCACCTTAGCTCTGAAATAAATAGTATGAATCTCTGTGAGTTAAGTATGTACGTGTTGTCTTATACACAAAATTCATTTTTCTGATGCTTTGGCCCAAATATCATCAGTTGGAGATTTGCCTTGTGGCTTGAAGAAGGAAAACCACATGCCTTCCAAAGAAAGGAAAACTATGCTTTCCAAAGGACCCAGAAGAAACCTATAGAGGCCTTTCAACCCAGACTTTACTATTTGAATATTAAATATTATATTTTTTCCAGTTCGGTTAGCCTCCCAGCTTCAGGAAAAGTCAGTTGAGAAAGCGATATGATTCTTAGAAAAGCAAAGAAATACAATTGGAATTTTGTCGGGGAGGGCAACCACGGATTTGAATTTGACTACATTTGGCCATGTTTTTGTTTGTTTTTCAGAAAAATTGACTGGCACACATGGTTTCCATTACTTGGTTAGCCTGAGGAGGAACTGGACTTCATTTTTTTTTTTTAAAGATTTTATTTATTTGACAGCGAGAAACAGCGAGAGAGGGAACACAAGGGAGGGAATGGTAGCGGGAGAAGCAGGCTTCCTGCCGAGCAAGGAGCCCGATGCGGGGCTCGATCCCAGGACCCTGGGATTAGGACCTGAGCCGAAGGCAGACGCTTAAGGACTGAACCACCCAGGTGCCCCTGGACTTCATTTCTTATGGAGGCCCCTTGTGAATAGGAGACTGCCACACCATCAATAGAGCCAACTTTCTAGAATTTTTTATGAGGTAGAAGTAAGTGTGTTGACTTAAAAAAGGATGTCAAATTTCTTCCCCTCATTTTTGTTTCCCCCTAAATAGGAAAGTCAGGAGGTTGGTGTTGAAGAATAAACAAGAAGAAAGGTAAACCAATGATATTATTTTTTTAATAAAAAAACAATGATATTAAAGGCACAGAAGGTGTTACTATGGAAAAACCGTAGAACCTATTAAATTTTGACCTTAAAATTAACATAATAATATATTTTTAAAAAAATCCCAAGTACTACCAGCAATGAAATTGTAAGCACCTGTGTTAATTTTTTTTGTATTGTTTTGAGCACCTGTGTTAATTTTGATGTGATTTGATGGGTATGCCGTAGCCCAATATTTCTGCCTCAGCTAGGAAGCTTCCCATTCCAAGTAACAGAAAAGCCAACTTGTGTTGGATTAAATAAGGGAATTAATAGATTTCATGAAACTGCAGTGGTGTGAGTTTCAGAACTGGTTAGCTTAATGATATCATTATTGACTCTGTTTCTTCTATTTTTTCAGAGCCGTATCTGCCATCTACAGTGTGGGCTTCAACCCTAAGGCTGGACCCCTTGAGGTTATAGGAAATCTATCAGTACAATTAGGTTCACATGCTTCCTCTCTCTTATCCAGAGAAAGATAGAATGCTTTCCTCAACTACTTAACAGAAGTTCTGAGATTCCTGCTGACTGAGCCATGCATTGATGGGCTTAAGCCAAGACCGCTGGAACCAATATCCGTGGCAAGGGGGTGGGATTATCTTGATGGATCATAACAATCAGACCAGAGCCCTGGAGCCAATGGAGGGGTTAATTTCACCTACACAACATGCCTGCTGTAGAATGGATGTTGGGAAGCTACTCTGCGAGACTGAATTCAAGAGTCCCCATCTTTGGGATATCTGTTACAACAGGCAGTGAAGAACATAACAGTGACTTTAAAGTTACTAGAAATCTCAATGTTTTTACTGAGGCCCCTTTCTGCTTGTGTGCCCTCTCTCACTGTCTCTGTCAAATAAATAAAATCTTTAAAAAAATCATTTTCAAATTCTGCACAGAGGGATAAAGATAAGCAATCCTGAAGCTGGGAACTACCACAAATGTTTTACCCAAACAACCAAAATTAAATGATTTATTAAAGAAAAAGAGGGGCACCTGGGTGGCCCAGTGGGTTAAAGACTCTGTCTTCAACTCAGGTCATGATCTCAGGGTCCTGGGATTGACTGAGCCCCACATTGGGATCCCTCTCTCTCTGCCTGCCTCTCTGCCCACTTGCGATCTCTTTCTCACTGTCAAACAAATAAATAAAATCTTTTTAAAAAAATAAAGACAAAGATATTTCTTGACCTGACTTCCCCCTCCCTTTTTACAAAAATAAACTAATAAGTCAGACAAAGGCAAGTGATAAACTCCGCCATTAGGAAGATTCTCCAGATAGAAAAGACAAGGGCGTCTGTTGGATACTCTTCCGAAACACCAAATGAGATGACTCGGACTGGAATCTGGTTTAGTGGGTCAAATAGATGACCAGTATCAGCCCCTCTCACCGGCTTCCTGGGCTGATTGTTCTCCTTAGACTGAGTTCAAGGCATGTATGTACGTTCTAGGACGGGTTGAGGCCCACCGGCCCTTTGGACAAGACGCCAGGCTTGAGATCCTTAGATACCAGTGTTCGAGGCTTTCCTCCTGGGTGCTGGGTGAAGGGAAGAAGGAGAGCGACATTTAGATAGGGAAATTGCTCTTTCCTTCAGTATTCGGTCTCGACATATCACAAATGTTGTATTTGAGGAATTATTATTCCTGCACTGAGAAATAAATTCTTCAGCCATATTCCTGACAGAGTTCTTAATGAAGGCACCACTTTCCACTGAAACTCTCTTAGCAGAAGTCCTCCCCTGAATAACAAGTGCGCCTGGACTCCAGCCATTCCCACAGTGCCTCTGGCCCTCCCTTCGCTCATATCAGCCTTCACTTCCAACTTTCATAAGTTCTAGACACAAGTATCTCCATTGGATTTATTATTGCCATTCTTGAGGTTGGACGTTAAGAATTAAAAAAATGGTCTAAGAATCGAAAAAACATGTCTGCCTGTTATCAAGCACTTGCATGATTTCCCCTCTGTATTCCTTGTCCAATTAATGTTTCCCCAAGTGTGGTCTGTGGAGCCCAAGTGTCAGAAGGCTTTTTGAGAAGTCTGGAGTAGAGTTTCCTGAAGAAATATATTTAGGAAAATGTGGATTTAACACATTTAAATGGGCTACTGCAGAACTGCTCAGGCCTTTAATTCATATTCTGTATCTCTGAGAAAAAGGATATGCAGTAGTTTTCACACATGTTTGACCATGGAATTCTTTCCTTGAAGAGCATTTCATACCACACCTCTGGGGAACACACTTTGGAAGATGCTCATCCCTGCCAAACTACCATGTTTTCAAGAACTCTCTTATCTGCCTGTCTTTTGTCAGCCTTTGTTATGAGCTCTTCCTAGGATTCTGTTCCATGACAGAACCCAGCAAGAAAAGCTTTGCCATTTTTTTCCCCAAGGACTAGCAGGCTAGAAAAAGGCTCTCAACTGTTTTCTCAAGGAGAACAGATCTGAATCAGAAGCCTCTGATTCATCTTAGTTGCCAGATTTCTGAGGGCAGAGGACATTTGCCATTAACCTCTACGTGGCTCCCTTTTCCTGTCTCCAAGTACATTCTGCTATGCAAATGCGAGGTCATAATAAACTCGGAAAGGGGTAACACCGTGGTTCTAGACACCTGACGTAAGTTTTAGGGAAGCGTTTTTTTGCAACCCACTTTGAAGGCGAGGGTGAATGCTGCACACGTAAGCTGCAAATGGAGATGAGGATCTGGTGTCAGCTACAAGTTCATGTTCAGAGCTGAGTCAGCCCCAGGGGAATAGAGCTCTAATTACTGCACGAAGGGGCTGCAGCTGAAAAGCTCGCAGGCCACTCCCAGAACAAGTAACAGGCCACGCGATGGCAAGGCTCTGCCAGGACCAAATACCAAGATGAATTCTCTCTTTGTTTAAGCCGAGACTACATTTCACTGTAGAATTTTGTAATTGAATAAATTCTAATAAACTGTCTTATCTGGTGTGGATTTAGAAGAAGGCTTTCTTTCTGTATTTGGTAATGTTCTTATTTTTTCATATTATAAAAGCAATAGATGGTCAGTGTGGGCAAAACATACAAAAGCATGTGGATAGAATAAAAATCACCCATAATCTCACTAATCAGAAGTAACTGCCATCAGTATTTTGGTTTATCTATTTCAAGATTTTATTTCTTTTGGAGTTGGTACCTATTTCTTTTGCACAATGGTTTGCAAATATTTCTGCACTCTTTGTGGTGCTCATGGTGTAGGCGAGAGTTTATTTTGGGGGTAGACTCTCTTTTCTCACAAGAGCTATCCTGATAAGCCTGTCTAGCCATAGAGATACAGTTCAGCAGGAGTTTTTTTTTTTTTTCATACTGTAGCCCTAATGGTAGAGTAGTTTTATTGCTATAACTTTATTGATATATTACTATCAGCATACGGTAATACCAACGGTAATGGAAACAGTGAACATTTTTATATGCTAGAATAGGTCCTATCTTATTTTATTTTTTAAAAGATTTTTATTATTTATTTATTTGATGGAGAGAGAGAGATCACAAGAAGACAGAGAGGCAGGCAGAGAGAGGAGGGGGAAGCAGGCTCCCTGCTGAGCAGAGAGCCCGATGCGGGGCTCGATCCCAGGACCCTGAGATCATGACCTGAGCCGAAGGCAGAGGCTTTAACTGGCTGAGCCACTCAGGAGCCCTGAATGGGTCCTATTTTAAACACATTCTCCGATTCAATTCTCACAATAACACTATGTGGTATGTTCTATTATGCCTCATGTCTAACACACACAGGGGATAAACAACTTGCTCAAGGTCACAAGTGGTAAGTGGTAGAGCTGGACCTGAACCTTCCAGCTCCGGAGTCTGTGCTCCTCCTTTTTAGGTTGAGATGTTCACTGAGACATTTGGTAAGGTGAAGGCTGCTTTCACTGTGGACTGAGGGTAGCCGTAAAGAAATCATCATGATAACAGCTGACTTGATCTCATTCCTCTAGCATGTTCCTATTTAAGGGGAGAATTCCGAGGGGCAGGAATGGGGAATGGAGGGAAGAGAGAGAGAGTGAGACAGCAAACTCCAGTTGAGTGTGTCTGTCAGGCCACAGCTGGCCAGAGGCCACAGCTAAGGAGGAGGAAAAAACATAGTCCCAGTGAACAGGTGTGGTCACTGGATTTGAAGAGCAATGATACATGAATTGTAATTTGGTGTTTTCTTTCTTGCCTTGTGATTTGGCCACGCTATCCTTAAGCCATATTTAAGTTGATTAAACCACAAGAGTCCTCTGTTAGCTGGTGCCTGAAGAATAAAGAAGTGATGGGTTGTGTCTGTGTTTGGGGCTTAAGTATCCAAAGGACGACGAAATAGGCAAAAGGGCCCGAAGAAGCCGGTGGCAGCCGTGGAAGGATGGAAGGTGGAAAACCACAACGGGGACACGCTGAAGGTCATCACAAGTAACTGAAGAGAGGACCCGACTTCCCAGAGCCCTGTAGGATGGGGCATGGATTTATAGTTGGATATCATGGGGAAACTCAATCCTGTAAGTCTTGAAAGCTGGGGACACTTGGGTGACATATAGAACACAAAATATGTGTTATGTATTTTACTTATAAAAACTTGAATCATACGTTTGCTACCATGGCTTTTTAAAAAAGATTTTATTTGGGGAGCCTGGGTGGCTCAGTGGGTTAAAGCCTCTGCCTTCGGCTCAGGTCATGATCTCAGGGTCCTGGGATCGAGCCCCACATCGGGCTCTCTGCTCAGCAGGAAGCCTGCTTCCCCCTCTCTCTCTGCCTGTCTCTCTGCCTACGTGTGATCTCTCTCTGTCAAATAAATAAATAAATAAATCTTAAAACAAAAAGATTTTATTTATTCATTTGGGAAACAGAGGGAGAGCACGAGCAGGGGGAGAAGGACAGAGGGAGAGGAAGAAGCAGACTCCCCACGGAGCAGGGAGCCCAAGATATCACGGCTTTTTAATGTAGTATTTTAGCATCAGTAGTTTTTTTTTTTTTTTTAAGATTTATTTATTTATTATTATTTTAGAGAGGGAGCGCATGAGCGGGGGAAGGGGCAGAGGGATACACAGAATCCCAAGCAGACTCCCTGTTGAGTGCAGAACCTGACGGGGTGGGTGGGGGGGGGGCTCAACCTCATGACCCGGAGATCATGACTTGACTGGAAATCATCAGTGGGACGCTTAGCGGACTGAGCCACCCAGCTGCCCCTTTAGTGTCAGTATTTCAACAACGTAAATGAAATGTTTTCGAAAATGCAGTTTTTCAATGGTAGAATGCTCTTATAATGATGTACCATTATTTTCACAATTGTTTCTCTATTGCTAGATATCTAGAATGTTTTTCTAATTGTTTTGCTAATATAAATAACGGTATGATTTTAGTACAAAAGTACAAAAGCACAGGGAATATAGTAGATAATATTGTAATAACATTATATGGAGACAGATGGTGACTGCACTTATTGTGGGATGCACTAAATAATGTATAGCATTGTCAAATCACCATGCTGTACACCTGAAACTAATATAACCTTGTATGTTAACTATACTTCACTAATAAGTATTAAAATAAAGTTTAAAAAATAAAAATAAAGTTTAAAAATGAAATAATTTAGAAAATAACAATGTAAGACAAGGATACTCATTATCACCATTTACTAGTCATCTTAATACGATAACACATGAAAAAATGAAGATGTAATTGGAAAGAGACAAAATAATCTTTTTTTTTTTGTAGATGATGATTGACTACATAGAAGATGCCTGAGAAACAATAAACACTGTGTTACAACTACTAAGAGAGTTGCACAAAGTTGCTGGTCCAAGAGAAACATTAAAAAAGGTGGTATTTTTGTATACTAACAAAAAACAATTAAAAAATTATGGTCTATAAGTTTGATTTTGATCCATATCCCAAGAGGTAATTTAGAGAAACTTTACAGTTTACTCTAGAATTCACATGGAGGAGTAAAGTCCAAAAATGACCAAGACAATTTTGAGAAAGGAAGGAAATTTGCCCTTCCATGTATCAAGCCTTAGTCTCAAAATATACTAATTAAGAAGTGTGATATTGGTGTAGGGATAGACAAATAGACCAAATGGAATGGGAAAATGTCCCAAAACAGACTCTCAGATTTATGCAAAATAGCCCCTCACAGAAGTGACGTTACAAATCAGTAGAACAAAGGGTGAGTTATTTCATAAGTGGTTCTGGGAAAACAGACTATCCAAAAGGGAAAAAACATTAGATCTTACTTTACTTGATTAAGATCCGAATGTGAAATTCAAAACTTCAAAAAATTTTGAGTAGGTAGCAGAAAATCTTTGTAGAATTGTAGTGAAGGATTTCTGAAATGAGACTCAAAAAGCACAAAACATGGGGGCTTCTGGGTGGCTCAGTCATTAAGTGTCTGCCTAAGGCTCAGGTCATGATCCCGGAGTCCTGGGATCGAACTCATTGGGCTCCCTGCTCTGCGGGAAGCCTGCTTCTCCTGCTACCATTCCCTCTGCTTGTGTTCCCTCTCTCGCTGTGTTTCTCGCTGTCAAATAAATAAAACCTTTAAAAAAAAAAGCACAAAACATGTATAAATATCTATATATTTACTATGTTGAATTAAAAATTGATTGTTGAAAGCCATGATGAAATTCACAGGACAAGCCACAGACAGAGAGAAGCATTTGCAATGCATGTGATTGATAAAGGAGTAGGATCTAGACTTTTCACCAAATTCCTAAAAAGTAATAAAAAAAGAAAAGCAATTAAATAAGAAAATTGGCAAAAGAAATGAATGGGCAATTCACAGATGTGAAACTGAACCCTTCAATAAAGATATGAAAATATGCTCAGTTTTACCAGTAGAAGGGGGAATACTAATCAAAATGATGAAGCACCATTTCCCTTCCACCAGACTAGTCAAAATTAAGAAGCCTGACATAGCAAGTTTTGGGTATGATGGAGGGAATGGACCTTCCACACATTGTTACCTGATTATCAGAAACAATTGCTTTAAAAAGCACTTTGGTGAGGCACCTGGGTGGCTCAGTCAGTTGAGCATCCTATTCTTGATTTTAGCTCAGGTCATGATCTCAGGGTCCTGGGTTTGAGCCCCACACCGGGCTCCTTGCTCAGCAGGGAGTCTGCTTCAGGATTCTCTCTTCTCCCTCTGCCCATTTTCCCACTCCCTTGCAGGCACTCTCGCTAAATAAAATAAAATAAAATAAAATAAAATAAAATAAAATAAAATAAAATAAAATAAAATAAAATAAAACAAAATAAAAAGCAGTTTGGTAATATCTGGTAAGGCTGAAGGTACTCAAAACAGAACTTATGAATGATAGAAAATAAAGGCAATAAAGTTGATATTCCCTGTGTGCATTCCTTGACAGCATTCCCCCACTTTGACCCCAAATTCTGAATTTTGTATTATTCCTTTGCCTTGCTTTACTTATATTGCATATTATGTACATCCCAGGAGACTATAATGCTTAGTTTTCTTTCTTTGTTTTTTTAAGATTTTATTTTTTTGACAGAGGGAGACATAGCAAGAGAGGGAACACAGGCAGAGGGACTGGGAGAGGGGAGAACAGGCTTCCCGTGGAGTGGGGAGTCTGACGCAGGGCTTGATCCCAGGACTCCGGGATCATGATCTGAGCCAAGGGCAGACACTTAACGACTGAGCCACCCAGGTGCCCCAATGCTTAGTTTTCTATTGTCTTTGGACTTTATGTTAATGGTGTCACAGTGTATGTCATATGGGGCGTCTTGTTATTTTTGTGTATGTGCTGCCCAATTAAGCACATGGCAGCTTGTTATCTTAACCTATTATTTTTCCTGAGATTCATCCAAATGTATGTGTACACTTTGTAGTTTGCTCATTTTTCACTGCTAACATGAGATGGCATAATTTATATCTAAACAGTGCTGTGAGGGTCATTCTTGAACATGTCTCATGGAGGACATTTGTGAGAGTTTGAGTTTCTCTAGAGTTTAGGCTAAGGTAGTTCTGTTTTAGAAGGGAAATTGCTACATTAAAGGGTATGAGCTTCATCAGTTTCACTAAGCTAATGCAGAATTATTTACCAATATAAAATCTTTGAAAAAAATCTATTTCACACCCCCTCCACAATTTGGCAACCACCATTTTGTTCTTTGTATTTAAGAATAGGGTTATTTTTTTTATCTTTTTTTTGGTTGTTGTTCATTTGTTTCTTAAAATCCATATAGGAGTGAAATCATATGGTATTTTTCTCTCTCTGGATGACTTATTTTACTTTAGGTCCATCCATGTTGTTGCAGATGGCTAGTTGTCCTTCTTTATTTGGCTGAGTAATATTCCTGTGCGTGTGTGTGTGTGTGTGTGTGTGTGTGTGTGTGTGTGTGTAAAGTCCATCTTTATCCATTTATCTATCAGTGGATGCTTGGTTTGCTTTTATATTTTGGTTATAGTAAATAACACTGCAATAAACATAGGGGTCAGTGCACTTTTTCGAACTGGTATTTTGTTTTGTTTTGTTTTGTTTGTTTGATAAATACCTGGTAGTGGAATTAATGGATCATATGGTGGTTCTAATTTTAATTTTTTTGAGGAATTTCCATACTCTTTTCCACAGTGACTGCACCAATTTGCATTCCCACCGATGGTGAAAGAGGGTTTCCTTTTCTCCACATCCTCACCAACACTTGTTTCTAAGTGTTTTTTATTTTCACCATTCTGACAGGTGTGAGCTGATATCACAATGAGATAGGAGATGAGATTAGGAAAATGATGAGTGATGTTGAGCATCTTTTCATGTGTCTGTTGGCATCTGGATGTCTTCTTTGGAAAAAAATGTTTATTTGGGTTCTCCACCCATTTTTAAATCAGATTAGTTGTTTTTTTTGGTGTCAAGCCATGTAAGTTCTTTATATATTTTGGATATTAACCTCTTACCATATACATTTTTATCAGTAGTGTTTGAGTTTCCATTGCTTCATATCTTCACTAATGCTTGGTGTCATCAAAGTTTTAAATTTTTATCAATTCAGTGTGCATAAAATGACATCTCATAATGGTTTTAATTTGCATTTCCTTCTTAATGAAATTGAATATATTTTTGCTTTTTTTTGCTGTTCATATTTTCTATGATATCACTCTTCATGTTTTTTATCCATTTTCTAAATTGACCTGTTTGTATTTTTCTTATTGATATTTTCAAGTTCCTTATACAGTTTGGATACTAATTCTTGGTTGTCCCGTGACAAAACTTCTCTTGGCTTGTAACCTTTTAAAAACTTTCTTTTGTGATATGGAAGTTTTTAGTTCTTAATATAATTGAATGACTTTCTATTTTGGGGGTTGTAGGGAGAGCCTTATTTTACTATTGTTTTAATTTACATTTTTTGATCATCAGCACAGTTGAACATTTTTTTTTCATGTTTACTGGCCATTTACATTTCTTTTCTGTCTAGCTTTTTAACGTTCTTTTGCCCATTTTCTATTAATTTGCAAAGGACTTCATTTGTTGAAGATACTAACCTTTTGGTTTATTTGTTGAGAATATTTACCCCAGTTTTTTTATCACTTTTAAATTTTGCCTAAAATTCCCCTTATTATGTATTTAAACATATTTAAGCCTATCATTCTTTCATTTATTCACCTAACACTTTAATTCATCTGAGATTAGTTTTATTGTGAAGAGGTGACATTAATTAACTGTTCCTCCTTTATCCACTGACTTATGATACCATTATTATTATACACTAAAATTTTCATGCTTATTTGGGTCTATTTCTGGGCCATACACTTTGCTGTGCTAATTATAATTAGTTCATTAATTCTTGCCCAAGATACGTACTTGTTTATCTTTGTGGTAAATTTTACTGTTTGGTAAGGCAAATTACTTTGATTAGTGCTCCTTTTTAGACTTTCTTGGATCATCTCAGAATAGGCATTCTACATTTAACTAATCAAACACTCCACTTGTTTTCTAGAGTGTTATCATATAAACAAGGTATAGTTTCTCAGTCTTCAAACTATTGGAAAAAATGAACTATCATCAGAACTTTGCATGGGTTCAGAAGGAACTGCTGAATGCTTCAAGATCTGAGCTCAGGATAGTAATTCATGCCGCCCCATAGAGAGTGGGAGTCTAGGGCTTGATACAATGTTTATGGGGCTTCCTAGAGTTATAATTCAGTCACTTTCCAGCCACAGTATTTTCTAAACCAATGGGGCCCACTGAAATAATTCTCTGGCTCCTTCCTTGGTGGACAATAAAGAAAACAGGTTTTCATGGGTAATGTCATTATTCTTGCTGGAAAAATGAAATGCCTTGATTTAGTGTTGTCACTGAGTCTGTTAGCAGTGAAATAATATTGTGACATAGGAATCGCTGTGCTGTGCCCTCAGGGTCATCTCCACATCGGGGTGGTTAGAAAGAGGCCCTTCCTTTGTTCAGGCCTTTGCTGTAGAGGTTGAGAAAGTGGGGGTCCCGTTGTGAAACAAAGGGTGGGCTGGACAAATGTGTTATCAGCAAGGCTACTTTTTCCCAGCTCTGGAGACCAGATCTGGGGTGGGGGTAGAGAGGCTTTGGGAGTGTCATGGGTCAGGGCAGAGGTCAGTGGGGCTCTGGCTAGGAGTGTGGCTGGCTGGAGAGACCCTTTAGCATCCATCCCAGCAAATGCTAAGATGCCCAACGTCACCCCGCAAGGGCCAGCTCTCTCTCTCTTCTCAGAGAAAGAAATCAAACCCTAAGGGGCAAAAATGGAATTCTAAGTCCATTTGAGAATTTTCTAAGTATACATTTACTATAAAAAGAATGTTCTGCTCCCCCATTTGAGTGTAGATTAAATTCTGCCAAATTTCAGCTCTACTCAGAGGTCCCCCTAGTTGGTCTTGTGTGAGGTCCTAGACACGAGAGCCAGGTACAGTTGAATAGGAGGTTAACCTAGTCACCCCTGATTGGAGACGGTTGATGAAATACACAATTATGTAAAATCTTATATTCATCCAGAGTAAGTCACTTATTCCTCTTATACCTCATTTCTTGCCTATAGAATAGGCAGGTGTATACATACATGTCAAAAATGCCTTTTTTTAAAAAAGATTTTATTTATTTATCAGAGAGAGAGAGAGAGAGCATGAGCAGAGAGAGCGGCAGGCTCCCCCCTGAGCAAGAAGCCTGATTCGGGACTCGATCCCAGAACCCTGGGATCATGACCTGAGCCCAAGGCAGATGCTTAACCAACACTGAGCCAGCCAGGTGTCCCCAAAATGCTCTTTGATAAACGAAACAATGCTGGCACAACTACATTTGATGAAATGATGCTCAAGAAGTTTAGGAAAAGTTCTCCTTTGTTATGTGTGCACATTTTTCTGTCCTTTCCAGTCGATCAGAAGAAAAGAGGAGACTGTTAAGGGCAAGGGCATGGTTCGGCAAAACGCTGCACATGAGAGCTTCTAAAACAGTGGTCTTTGGTGACAATACACCAACAATGTTGGCTGAAAGTGTTATGAGTCTTGGCAATACAATCGGCTGATTGACGGCTCTTTGAGCTTCTTTCTCGGAATGACCCAAGACACTCCGAAAGTAAATATTTTCCTCAGCCATTTCTCAGTATGTCTGTCAAAGGAAATGATGCTTAGGAGAGCTAGTGTATAGTAGCTGACAGAAAAGCTGAGAGACAATTAGCTGTGGGTTGCAAACGGGTGGCCTGAGAACAAAGCTGGACTTGCAGATGTATTTTGGGGGGCCTCACAGGGTGGCTTGGCACATGTTGGAAAATGTTCTGAATCGTCAACATTTAAAAGCCTGGAGATTTCATAGGAAAATGATTGCTTGGAGTCAGGTAGCCGCCTCTTTCTTTAGGCAGAACCATTCATTTGTCAGTTTGCTATAGTCTATGCCACTCTATTCCCCACTTTGGGTTCCTATTTACAGTGCATAACTGGTCCCCCCGGTGACTTGAGCTCATAACCCCCAACTTAGATAATGTCAAAGGCTGGGGCGGGATCCTTTGTCTAAATTTGGAGCCTACGAAGAAGTCCTTAGGTCTTGAAGAAAGTCAGTGGAATGCAAGCTAGTTCAGCATGTCTGTGGTAGAATGTTATCCTTTTGGTACAGACATTCTCTAGAGAGCACGTGTTGGGATAACAATCTTCTCTCTGTAGTTGAACAGAATCTCATTTAAGTAACGATGGATGGATATATGCCACCGCTCTGAGAGCTACTCAAACTCTCTTAGGCAAGGGAAAGAAGTCATTTATCTATGGGAAGAGTAGCAGCTACTAACCACCTACCACACTTGGCAAAAAGATCCAGAATACAAATTGTGGTGGCAATTAGAACACTGCGTCTTAGAGCGATGGGAGCTTTCACAGAATTTGCTTGCTATTAGCAGCACCACTTAACAAATCTGGGACAGAGGGCCAGGCAAGGTATATGTGTATTTCGGAAAGTTCACAGCATCAGCAGGAAGCCTCTATTTCGCAGCAAATTTCCTGGTCAACTGTGGAGAAAAAGGCCCTCAGTGAAATGACTATATGTAGACAACGAGAGGGAACACTGGAGAAGCACTAAGGACAGTGGCAGAATCTAGCGACTTCCAGGGGCTGGCTTGGTTCTGGCCAGTGCTGGAAATGCTCCAGCATTTGGTTGTTTCAGATAATTTCCACTGGCATTTGCGGGTCTCTCCTGGTGACTGTGTGTCTCATCTCAAGGAGTTTGAATCCTTCAGTGGAAGGCAATTCCTTAGGGACTTCTACAGTCAGCTGCTAAGTTTGATTTGCCTTAAATAGCTGAGCTCAAAAATGCAACAAGATGCATATGCAAATATGCTTTATCGCCATCATCTGACTGCATAACCGCAGACCCAAAGCTATAAGGGAGCAAGTTTGAGTCTCTCTTCCCCAAGTCGGAAAGCTGACCCCACCTCCCTGCCCCCCAATTAATGGAGTACAAAGTTGATTTGAGTATTTTATTTATAAATGTACATTTACTATAAAAGCTGTTGCATTTTAGACAACTTTTAATTTTTTTTTTTTTTTTTACTATTTCTCAGAGGCATTTTAGAATAAATATTTTTAAATGAAGGTTAGTATAACTGATAGAGAACATTGGCCCACCCAGAGCAGTAACACCTTTTGGAAGGTCTCACATACCAGGTGGATCATTTCAGTCTGTTACACCTTACACTGTGTATAGATAACTAGAATAGGTCTTGCATTAGTAACACTACGTAGAAAGGATGAAGAAATGACATGGTTTGCTAGTGAAAAACAAAGGGTTACTCATTTTTTTCTTAAGAAAGAGAAAGGACTAGCTTTTGGAGCATGAGAAGGGGAAAAAATCGTATTATTTCCTCAGGAACAATAAATCACTCACTTGCCTCATCTGTTTTTTAAACAAACGCGTTTCCATCGTAGTTCAACAAAGCGGAGCATTTTTTTTTCCCAGGGATCTCAAAGATTATTTGAAAAGAAATAGATCATATTCGTTACACTGCATTGGAAAAAACAAGATCTAGTCTGCCCGAGATGCCATGTAACAGACTCCAAATGAAATAGAAATCAAATAGAAATAGAAACAGTTGGCAATTAGAATTTAGAAAATGTTGGAGATTATTCTGTGCTGGTGACTATTGTTCATTATGGGAAAGCACATTTCGCAGCTGGAGAATGGGGCTTTATTTTTCTTGACTTGATTCAGGCTTCAATACATGTACAATGAGGCTCACTAAGAAATATGTATAAATGGGTTTGTGAAACCAGAGGAGAATGTGCAATATTCATATAATCCTTACATAACAGATGGAGTTCCACATGTAAAAAGTATTCTATAAAAATCGGTTATGAATGATCATATTGTACATGTTTTGTGCATTATTTGTGGTAAAGTACTCTGCTAATATCATGCAAAGTGTAAACATCCACATTATCAAAATATTTAATAAAACATGCAGGTGGTTAATCAAAATATTGAACTTAATCTGTACATTTTCAAAACTTTTTACTTTTTAATTTTTTTCTATTTTTTTTCTTTTTTAAACTTTTTTTTCCTGTAAAACAGCAAACACCTCCACGAGAAGTCTTGGTGACTTGGAAGTGACTTTGTCTCTCTTCAATGTACTGTATCCAGAATTCATCACTGACTATGTGCAACAGCTTCGCATTTTCTAAGGCACAATTTTTAAATGAAATGATGTGTAAATTTCAATCTAACAAACAGCTCATCCAAATGACAAGATGGCCAAAATACCTCCAGTGGCTGAGGAAATTTCTGCACGTACATGGAACCCGCATGCAGAGAACAGTCTAGCATGTAAATAAATAATTGCTAGCCCTACTCAATAAGACACAGAAAAAAAATTATTGCTTACGTAAACAGAAAAACATCTACTTGATCTCCTTGTATGACTACATTAATCTATTAGGAGTATATCCATAGTCTACATTCACAAAATGTCATCTTCACTTATTTGCCATCATTTTAAGGCAGAATAAATAGTTCCCCTTTCCCCAGTCTTAAAGAAAACAGCCTGGAGATCTAAAACGTGATGCTTTTTAGTAACTGGAGTCCTTTCTTGGCCAGTGGAAACTCATCACACAGGGCAAACAATAAGCAAGCTCTCCACAGGAGCTCCCTTCTAAACTCCTCCACGAGCAAGTTCCGGAATTGTCGACCGTCAAGAGCGTTGGTGATACAGGAGAATGAGAGGGAGCAGTTGTCCACTGTGGTGGGCCAGGTGCTCTGTGAGTTGGAGGTTCTTCTTGCTGATCGCACATCGGTGGCTCATCATGACCTGTGTCACTGGATTCTAGGAGGAGGGTCTTAATGCTTTGCTTTAGACACCTGGGCTTCAGGCCCTCAAGGAGAACTTGCAGGCAAGGGTGAGCCCTGGTCACACTTCATGATGGACTGATCTTGATGAGAGCTTCCACAGGCCTCCCAAGGAGTCCCTTATTCAATCTACAGCCTTAAGAGAAGCAAGCACCAAAGCCCTCAGGGCTCTCACTGACCCACCACTCTTCTGGACATAAAACTTCCTCACAGATTTTGGTAAGAACTTTGGAGGCGATGAGTGAAATACTTCCCTATGGTTTCTTCCTACTCTTGGGCAATGTCCCCGCGGTGTAAGTCTAGCTGATACTGGAAGGGTTCGCTTTATTTGATGGACCAGCCTCTACAAATGACAGAGTTTCCAAAGCACACAAAATCTAATACTAACGGCGCAATAATTTATTGGTAGGACTTCTACCTCCAAAGGTGAGTAACAGATGTCTTGGGATTACAGTATATATGATCAGACTAGCGTCTCTGCGTTAAAAACAAGTTATAGCTCAGAGCTCTACGGTGTGGTTTTTAGTTTCTGAAATGCATGAATCCTAGGCTTCCGTCTCAGAAGACGACACATCCCAAATTGGCATGTCTTGCACTTTCTGCAGCTCAATTCTGTAAACATGAAGTGTTTAATTCCTAGAAATACTACAACAAAACGGGTTTATTGCCTCATTCATCTCAGGAACCCTCAGAGAAGAGAATAACGCATTTGAAGCCATAAGCCTGTCGGCCCGCGCTAAGACCCTTGTGTGAACGACAGGATCACGACACTGCCGGATTGTTTGTACAGACCGTGCAAATGCAAAACCAAAAGAAAACAAAAATCAAAACCGAAACGAAAAACCGAGAAGAACGCAAACACTGTGCTACAGAAGAAAAGATACCGTCTTTTAGAACAGCCTTTCCAAAATTAGGTAAACGCCAAGGAGCCCCTGCGATTGGGGTCTGGTGAAACACTCGCCGGGGGGGACACCTTCCAGAAAGAAATGGTGAGTGAGCTGGAAGCCGGGAAACCACGTCACAATGTTGTGGGCTGGCCAGCACCTGCGACAAAGAACACGGGGGTAATACGTGGTTAGAGGACGGGACACTTCCTGCCTCGGGGCAGCAGTAATGACCTCTGCCTGAATCTCTTCTCCCTCGGAGGGGGAGTTTGTCCCCCCTCTGCTGCTCCAAGGGTGGCGCCACCAGGAGGAGGTCAGACAGGCACCCCTGAGTCCCATCCCAGAACGGAACAAGGAGCCCTGGGGATTCATCTGCCCTGTCAAGTTTGGCTGAAATCCTCTGGATTTCACCCTTAAACCACACGATCTTTGTGAAACTTTCTACTTTGTCTTCTGGGGCAAATAAGCAAGAAAATGATCTCTCTTTTCTGGTCCTTTAGGTTTTTGTTTCTCTAAGAATAAATACATTGCAATAGGAGGAATGTGACATGTGATCTACATATGGACTCCTACACATTTGCTAGATTTAGTAAATAAAAATACAGAACACCCAACAAAATTTGATTTCCAGGTAAACAACAAATTAAAAAAAAATTTTTTTTTTTGGTATGAGTACATCCCAAGTGGTATTTGAGATCTACTTGTGCTAAATCCTGATCATGCAACATTTGGGACCTCCAGTTACTAAAAAAAAGATCACTGTTTATTTGAAATTCAGATTTAATAGGGCAAAAACATTCTAAGAGGGGCATCTTGTATTTTATCTGGCAACTCCATCTAGAAGGGTGGTTTGGGTTCCATATTTCCTGCTGAAACCTTCACAAAATTTCTCCTTCGTTGGAGACACTAGAGTTGTAATGAGACAATTGCAACACTGGAAAAGACCCTGGGGAGTTTGCGTTAAATGCATTTCACCAGAATGAAGGATGGAACAGACACAGAGACACAGTCACCCAACACCCAAGCACAAATGGCACGAGTTAGCCACGTGACGGCCTGATTTGTGGCAGGTGATTTGTTTTGTACTTCATTCCTATTTACATATGAACTTAAAAACTGTTTACATTGCTTTTAGGAATTGCATTTTCATATGCTGTTATGCTATTTCTCCCCTCCAAGAGAAAAATGTCATTTAAATGTGACTAGTTACTTGAAGAAAACAGGATTATATATTCAGGCTTTATTATTCCACACAATGAAATTATTTGGTTTCACTTAGAACGCCTATGATGTAAACCATCCCTTCTATCTACCCATCCCCCCCTCCTCAACTCAGATCAAAATCAAATAAAAAAGAAAGAAAAATGATTTTTTAGCCATTTCTTTCCATTCTGACTTTTTTTTTATTGCATCTGGGATATACTCGACCAATTCAAGTATACTTATACTTCTTGAGGCAACTATTATCCCCTCCACCAATTCACACTTAAGCTAATATATTTGTTTCTTCTGACACCAAGAAAGAAATGACCACTGTTCTCAGATATCCTGGCCATTGTCCCTGTCATGTGTTAAGTAAAGTTTAGCCCTATATAGTATTAATATTTATCTGAAAAAATAAACATGAGAGAAATAGGAAAAATTGGAAAAAACAACCAGAAAGAAAGTGGTCATTATTACTTAATATGAAAACATATTAAGAAGCTATAATAATTAAAACTATTCAATACTGGAGAATTAGTAAGTTATTAAGACATAATAAAACATCCAGAAATAGATCCAAATACTTATGGGAACTTAGTTTATGAGAAAGCTGGCATTTTAAATTAATGAGAAAAAAAGGTATTCTGAAGTTATATTTGCACAATTGATAATTGGGGGGGAAGGCTGGACATCTATCTCATTTCTTATCCCAAAATATATTGGTGATGATCACATAGTTACAAGTGAAAAAGAAAATAAAGAACAATTCTAGAAGAAATCTCAGCTAAATCCTTGGAGTAGTGAAAATTTTTCTAAGCAGGTCACAGAACCCAGAATCCAAAAAGGAAAGAATAAAAAATGGTATGTTTTATGTGAAAATCTTTTCTATGAAAAAAAGTTCACAAAGTAGAAAGACCAATGATAACTTCAATAAGCAGCAAATATAAAATCAAGGGAAAATGTCTTTAATTTAAAAGAACTCCTACAAATCAAGTATCAGTAGAACCATGGGCAAAGGATCGAGAAGAAAGATAAGTTTTTTTATAGTAAAAAGAAATAGAAATGGTCAATAAACATACCAAAAGAAGCTCAAACTCACTTAAAGAGACATACAGGTCAAAGCTATGCAATTCTCCCTTCCCCACGCAACACAGTGGGAATTTAAAAAGTCTGATGTTCTCCAGAACCAACATCGGGATGGAGAGAGAAAGAGGCTCTCTTATACTCTTTGCAGGGAGAGTGCACTTTTCTGGAAGATAATTAGACAAGTTGTCTGAAAATTTTAAAAGCACGTGACTGTTAACTCAGCAGTCCCAGTGCTCAGAATCTACCCTATAGAAATGCTTTCAACTGTTCATGAAGACATCTGTACGTGGACGTTCACTGGGGCCTTTCCAAAAACGTATTCAAACACTGGAAACAACCGAAGTGCCCACGCACAGAGAATAGTTTGCAATTATGCTAAGTCCACACAATGGGACTGTATCCAGGTACCCAATAGCCATTTAGAAGAATGAGGAGAAAGAATATGTTATATGAGAAAATGACCAAAAAAAGAAAAATTGCTATAAGGCATCATTAAACTGAATACAAGAGCAACAAAAAGGACAGAACGCTATGTGATTACCTTTGTGAAATAAAAAACAGAACATAGGTAGGGAGATGTATCACACATATGATGTGTGTGTGTCTGTACACATATACAAACATACGTTCTGCCCTTCTCTCTGAGAAATAATTAGAAAGTGATTCCAGTGGTTAAATTTGGAGACTTTCACTTTTAATTTGGTGTTTTTCTAAACAACCCTATTTTCTAATCTTATAGCATTTATAACTTTATTGCCTTTTTCCTTTGAATGCCTTAGAAGTCATCTAGGCAGAGAAGTAATATACCTTCTTGCTTTCTTCTTAGTATCCCCCCCAAAGAGAATCCTAGTAAAGTATTTTCTATAAAATAAAAAATAAACAAAAATATGTTAGTCTACCTACAAATCACTTTATTTTTTATCTTACGAGACAATTATAATTTATAACCTCTTATAGATGATTATAACTCCATGGTTATTGTCTTTAGATTTGGAACTAAAAGCAGTTAAGGCCCTTTTTATTTGTATACACAAGAGAAATATTTCTGGCCTAGATCCAAAAAGCTAGTTTCCAAAAGAAGTGACAACGAATCACCCACTCTTTCAATTAAAATAAAAATCTGGATGAAAACAGGTCGCTGTCACCCAGAGGTGGGTTCAGGTTTACTCTCTGCTGATATCCTTCAAGCACTTTAAATTACGAAAGAAATTCAAATTTGCAGTACTTCTCAAATTTGGCTCAACAGTCCTGCAACATAACAGCGCCCTCTTCTGGTTCCATGATTCACATTCATCTGGTCCACTGAGGTTGAGAAAAGTATTTGTACAAAAAAATCACTTTGGAATCCGGGAGAAAAGGGTCTAGTTTTCCATTAGTAATGTATAAAAATAAGCAAATAAAAATTTAGTTTAAATAAATATATTTAATTACTATATATGTTATAGATATACTATTTCATTTGTTGCTTTTCAGCTTTTTTACTATTTATCTCATATTTTGCATGTATAATACATAGTATAAAATTGATATCAATATTACATACTATATCAACATTATATATTACATAATCATATAAAATTAATATCAGTATATATAATATGTGGTATAAATGGTTCAGTTTGAGGGCAGCAGCTCGAAGTTGGAATTGTTTTGACTTTAAGTCAAATATTTGTCATAGATCAAAACCACTTGGGGTTTGATCAAATTCTTATTTCCTACGATTTTAATAAAAGAGGCCTATGCTTCCCTGAATTGACTAAATTTACAGCAATAAAACAACTTAATTTCCATTTCACTCTTCAAGTCTTCAATCTTGCAGATTTAGAGACCCATGTAAAAAAAGACTAAAAATGTTCCCTCACTTACTTTGAGAAATAAGAAAAGATTCTTAAATTTCAAATTCCACCTCTTCACTTCCATTGTTTTTAAAGGAAGAATTTCTAACTGATGAATTTGCTGGAAGCCTCCCCACCAGAAGGACTGTACTTAGGATGGAGGGAGGGTTCAGAGACCAGCCACTGGCTGGCCAGCCGCAGATTTTCTAAACAGCAGCTGGACAACAGCGCTCCCTGGTGCCCTCGAAACCAACGTGAACCGTCTAAGGGAGGAGACCCAGACACAGGATGGGGGCAGGCTGATCAAAGGAACTTCAGGGCAGCAGAAATTGGTTAAGCTCTGTTTATGTACTAAGGCATTTTGGAGGAGTGTGGGACAGGGATTCCCAGAGAAGTAGAACCCCTCATCTTGGCTCTGAAGGAACTTTCAAGTTAGCTGGGAACAAAACCAAACCATGTCACAAAACTCCTAACTGTAAGGCATGTGGACATTAAGGACACCCGTGCTTGATTTGATGAACACTGGAGAGCCATTCCTCACACTTAAACCATCCCAAGTGGTGCTGGTCTTCTAAAGATATGCCGCCACAAATGAACAGGGGTTCACAGACCTTCTATCTTCCTTCTGTCTCACCAAGATCTCTATGGTGAACTCAAGCAACGTCTCAAAGTTGGTTTTTACCTCCCTGGTGTATTAATGGATAAAAGGAATTTTTCTGGATGACAAGAATTCGGCCACACTGCAACAGCAACTTCCAGTGAGCAATAAGTGGTAAATAGGGGTTATTTCCTTATTGTTTCTTTTACCTAAGTACAAATAAATCTTAGCCTCAGAGGAGGCGTGTCAATCAATGAGGGGGAACAATTGATTTTCTAATTGGGTCCTATAAAAGGGATGTGAGCACACTCATCTCAGGGTGTCCTGTGCCTGCCCCCGGTACTTACTTCTGGATCGCATGTAGCAATCATTACAGTTTAGAAGACCATTTCGAATCCTAACATCCGTCCCACTCACTGCATCTCCAAGCTGTCCTTTACAGATTCCACACTGCAGGGCAGAAAGAACAGAAGTTATAAGGTGCACAGGGAATCATTTTTTTATAATGCTTAGTTACGGTTCACACAAGTACGCAACGATCCCTTCTACAACCTCCACGTCAGCTGAGCATCTACTATATGTCAGATGTTGTACCGAGAGCTGACTCACAGCAACAACACACTTCTAGCATTTTATTCTAACTCCTTGCATTTTACAGAGAAGGACACCGGTTCAAAGGCTCGCTGACTTGTCCAGCGTTGTAGAGCTGGTAGGTGGTGTCAAGTTGTCCCCAAATCAAGGTGGAACCTCTCAATCAAGAGGGGACAACCATTTCAAACAGATGACATCCTAGTGGTTTTAAATATACATGGCCAATGGATTATCAATTGAAACTTGTTGGTGCATAATCTTTAAATGCTTTCCAGAATTGTTGGCGAGTTCTACCAGATCAGAATTACTAGGAAATGGCTATTCCACCTTACATTTCCACACTCAAAGCAGTAACACCCAGTGCTACAAATGCACTGGGAATAGAACATGTCTCAGCAAAGTCAGCCCGAGTTCAGAGGAGGCACTGATTAGAATAGAGAGGGTAGCAATGGAGGTTGGTTCAGAGGCCAGCCTTTTGTGGTGGTGGCTGGGGGGGGATTTGGACCCAACTCAGGAGAAGAGGGCCAGCCCCAGATTCATGCTCTGAGGTCACCCAGTGGGTAGAGGAAAGCTTCATCCAAATTATGTTATAAGCTCCATTCCCTTCCAGGGTAGGAGATAAATCTAAGAGGCAATGTGCCTTAAACCATCAGATCAGCTCTAGGAAGTGAATCATTACAATAAAGACCTGATGACTAAGAAGGCAAGTCTCCTCTCCCTTGAGAAACTGCAAAGACTCTTTGCCATCTGGATTATCTCAAGTTCGGGGAAAGTCTCTGAGAACAAACCGTGATGTTGGAACACATTATCTTGGCATTGCCGGGAATTAAAAAATATATTTTTTGAGCCTCAAAACACTCCTAGACAATTTAGGGTATATGTTGTTTAGCTTCATTTTACAATGAGAATATTGATAAATTGAGCCTAATTAAGTATCTATATTATGTTTTGCTCATAAGTTTTGCTTTCTAGTAATTACTGGTATTATTAAATTAATAATTTTGGGACTTCACTTTCTCTTAGCTTACAGGTAAAGGGGGAGTTATTTTAAACCCGTGCGAGTTTATTTGATAGCTGAAGAAGCTACTGACAAACAGAACAAAGTTCGAGAGAAAACACATTAGCTCGATGAAGAGAAAGAAATGACTCTTATTCAGAGTTCAAGGGTTTAGCTTCAACATGAGATATTAACTTGAATTGTGTCCATGATTAGGAAAAAAAAAGAAATACCGATACAGCCCAACTTGTAAATTTTATAATAAATGACCTAGAAATGGTTCACCGCCTAATTGGTTCACCTCCTTATTAGCTCATCTCCTTATTAGCAGGAGATGTGGGATTAGGATCTAGGCCTCCCCGTTTTCAGTGTATTGGTCAATTCAGCCATCTCTGCTAGGTTCCGAGGAAATCACGGTGGGCTGGACAGATACGCCCCCGCCCTTAGGGAGGTGATGGTGTGTTCGAGGAGATGATAATTAAACAATGAAACAAGCGAGCGATAAAGACCAGGAAAGGCTCCTTCCAAGGACTGTAAAGGCAACTGGCTTAGTCTGGGGGGCAGGGCGGCTGCTCAGAGGGGGCGACACGCAATCCGTGATTATGCACACAGGCATTCGGAGACCTACAATTAGCCAAGTAGCTATTAACCACCTGACAGAAAACCTTCCATTCAAGGACAAAAACCTTTGCTGTGAAGTCACAAGAGTGTCAGAAGCGGCCAAGACGCTACATTCCTGACACACAGCACAATCCGTTTCGCTTCTTCTAACCTGCTGTCCCAGGGGGGCGTGTGAGAGGAGAGTTTTATCCTGAAGGGCGGGCTCTGTGAACACTTCCGTAAGACCCAGAGGCCTGGCCTCCCGAGCAGAGGGATTTCTGGGACTTCCGGGGCATCCGGAAGTCGGGACTTCCGGGAGGGAATTTCTCAGCACAGAACCATGACATCACTCAGCGAGGAGAGCGGCATGTACGTACCCGGAAGCACTGGATGTGGAAGTAGAGATGGAGGGTCTCGATGATCATGGCGGCTCCTTTGCCCAGAGGGAGCCCGCAGGACGAGCACAGCTTCTTCCCGCTGATAGACCTGGGTTTCAAAATAGATGGGGAAATGAAGCGTTCGTTTTGAATAATTGGTCAAATGCGCTAACATGTAGCCTCAAAAAAAAAAAAAGATGGATTTTAAAAATGTTTATACCATGAATGCAATGGCAATTACTGAACCGGTAACGAGCAGGATTTAAGCATCAGATACAAGTTGCAAGCAAACTGCTAGACTCAATACAATAGGCCTCCATTGTGGCATGGAATTTGGGGTGCGTGTGTATGCATGCGAGTGTGTGTGCGTGTGTGTGTTTCAGTTATCTGTTACAGGAAGTCTATGTTGTGTTGATTCAACCACGTGATTAAATGCCTTGAAATGACTCAATGTACTTCTTGTATGTTTTCTTAAGTCCTAAAAGATAATCCAATTTAGTTTTACTAAGGTTTCAGTGTTGCTTTAGGATTTTCTATCATTGGGGATCACTGGCCCATTAGGGCATTTCTTTTTACTTATTAAGAAAAATTGTTGGGGCGCCTGGGTGGCTCAGACGTTAAGCGTCTGCCTTCGGCTCAGGTCATGATCCCAGGGTCCTGGGATCGAACCCCACATCGGGCTCCCTGCTCCATGGGAAGCCTGCTTCTCCCGCTACCATTCCCTCTGCTTGTGCTCCCTCTCTCACTGTTTCTGTCAAATAAATAAAATCTTAAAAAAAAAAAAAAAAAGAAAAATTGTTGTTTTGGTTTAAAAATAGAGGCAATTGTGGTGGGACCCCCTCCCTACTCTGTCACCAAGTTCTATGATCGGGTGTAAGAAAGGCACTTTGGGTTTTGCTTCCACTCTTAAAATGAGAGACTGGATTAGATGGTCTCTACCTACTGCCTCTTCCAGTGCAGACACCCTGGGGCTCCATAAACGGGGCACTTGCCATCTCTCTGAGTTGTAAGCGCATGGAGGGCACCGGCTGCGTCTCTCCCATCTCTGTCCCCCACAGCCCCTACGACAGGGCCTACCACCCGGACCCCGCATCCTGACACCCGGGGACAGCACTAGATGGCCTCCTCTCAGACAGCTTTCCTGCAAACCGAGATCAGACCACAGGAATACCTGCTGTCTGGAAAGCTCTTGGAATTACACAAGGAATTTAAAAATACGCAATTTCATTCAAAAGCTAACAGAGTACAAAGGAACTGAAGAAACAGAAAGACGAGAAAAGAGGAAGTGTTGCTCCAAGCAAACTCTGTTTATTAGGATTTCCTTCTTATCTGGTAGTAAAATGAAATTTCTAAATCAAAGAAAACCTCTGCTTTCCCACTGCTTTGGTCTCTCCAGTGAATGGGAACTCGGGCAGCTTTTAAGAATATCATGGGGCCTGATGAATGTCTGGAAGCAATCGTAACAGCTTGAGTGGGGGAAAGGGAAGGATGAAGTTTCGTTGCTAGCTCCTGCCTGGTTCCCCGTTGAGAGCCATCAGCGGCCCCTGCCCAGAAGGTCTGGGCGAACTTGGAGGGGAAGGCGCCGGCTGAGGAGCCCAGCAATTGTCTGGTGGATTTTATTATTAGATTCTGGGTTCTGCACAATGTAATTAAAGCCCCATGGCCACAGCCGTGCCAACATCATACACTTGGCTTTTTCTGTCATGGGCCGAGAAAATCTGCAGGCGGATGGGGGATGTGTTCTTTCCTCCTGCCTGTGTGTGTGTGTGTGTGTGTGTGTGTGTGTGTGTGAGTGTGTGTGTAGGAAGAGAGGTAGGTGAACAAATCTCTCAGAATCATCTGGCAAGCACTAATTTGGCTGAAATCATGCTCAGCAGGCGGTAGGTGAAATGAAGCAGCCTCAGAAAGACTTTCTAACCTCTTGTACCTGTTTGGTGATTGGCCAGGGGGGGTGGGAGAACAGGGGGACAAGTGCCCAGCCTGGAAATTCTCTCGAGGGCTTTTCCTGTAACACGGTAAGGGAGCCAAAAATTATGAGAAGTAAAGAGAAGCCCCTCCCACAAGAAGAGACATTTTGGATGAGGATGAAAACCAAACCAAAACAAAACAAAACACTCCCTTGACAACCAAATAAAAAACAACAGAGTGTCCTAGTGGTAATTTTTTTATGAAGAACAGAAGTAGTCATTCCATCCAGCAAAGACTGAACGTGCATCGGCTGCATAGTATCAGAACCAGGTCGGTACGGTTGGATAGGAAGACACAATATCTTTCTAGTCTTTATTATTATTATTTTTTGCCAGGTACTTTGCTAGTTGACATTGCATGCTCGGTTAGGTATAAAAATCATGGACTGGGTGGGAAGGGAGAGATGAGTGGTGATATAGGGATAAGCTCTTAAAGGAGCCCAGAGCTAAAGGGCAGAGCTTTAATGGAGATACTTTTTTTTAATGAGGTGGCTTCTACCCCTACCAATAAGTTCATCGTGGGTGCATGTGATTAGGGATAATGTTCAAAACACGCAAAACTGTGACGTCATGAACGTGCACATGGCAGAATGGTGTGGTTTGGCAGGTGTTCTGTGGTGGCACATGAGCCTTGCCCGGGCTCTTGCTTTTAAGAGTTCATTTCATTTGGGAAGAAAGGGACAGAACACGGAAAAGAAGGAGGAAAAGAGAAATGCCAACACAGAAGTGAACAGGACATCCGTCCACCTATCTTCGAACTGCTTTCAGAGAGACCCCCTGAGCCCCTGCCCACTCACACCTCCCTCCTCAGGCGGAGCTTTTCTCCCCCAGAGTATCAGATTTTCATGTAATACCCTAAAGTACAAGCACACTGCCTGAAAAAAGGTCGACGATCCGAGCAGTAATTGAGAACAATAATGATTACTTCTAGGTGGTTTTATCTTCTATTGATTTCGAGTGTCATCGGGACAGATGGTAATAAAATAGGATACACGTAAGAGAAAAGGGGAAATGGTTCAAACACCATATTGAGAAAAAAAACTGTAACATGATAAAGAAAGTAAAAAGATGAACTTATGGAACAAGTCATCACCACCATCACCACCAATGTCACCGTCACCACCGTCATCGTCACCATCATTGTCACCTCCATCACCATCATCGTCACCACCATCACCACCATCATCACCACGGTCATTGTCACCATCACTGTCACCAACGTCGCCATCAACACCATCACCATCATCACCACCATTGTCACCACCACCACCACCATTATCATCATCACTGCCATCACCACCGTCATCACCGTCCCGTCATCAACATCATCACCGTCATGGTCACTGTCACCATTATCATTATTTGGCATTATCAGTGCCACCACTGACACATATAGCACCTATCATTTGCCAGGCACAAAACCTGAGGTAGGTACTATTAGTCCCATTTTACACATGAGGAAACTGAGGCAGAGAAAGATTAAGTAACTTGCTCAAAGTCCTATGCAGGCAAGTGGCAGAATCAAAGTTTAAGTCTAGGTCATCTGGTGCTAGGTTGAATGATTGGTTAATGCACCGTGAATGTTGTATATTTTAAAAACTGATTACATGGAACCTCTCACTCAAATATGATTTTATCTTGGAACTATGGGTTTATTTTGACTTCCTCCACCACTTAACCAGTCAAGTACTTTGGATAAGTTATTTAATTTCCCTGAGACTCAATGTCCTCATCTCTAA
Source organism: Procyon lotor (assembly GCA_028646535.1). Classification (NCBI taxonomy): domain Eukaryota; kingdom Metazoa; phylum Chordata; class Mammalia; order Carnivora; family Procyonidae; genus Procyon; species Procyon lotor. Next base: position 27,992,758 of record CM053604.1, on the reverse strand, counting down.
AATGGAAATAAGATCCAGTAAAGTTACTGGAAGAGTTCAGTGAATTAACATATATAAAAAGGGACAAGATATGTAAAACCTTCAACATAGTGCCTATTATATATTGAAAGGCTTCAAAAATGATAGGAACTATTCTTATTGTAAAATAATATAGTTTTTACAAAATAAGAATATAGCCTGGGGTAGTTACTTCATGGGAGAGCATGTAAATGAGAGAAAAACATTTTTTTCCTTGAAAGAACATTTGTCAACAGGCTCTGAGACAATTTAACTCACTTAAATAAATCACTTATGCAACAGGCCTGCCTGCAAATTCTTCCCAAATGTTTAGATTTGTAGGTTAAAAACATTACTTTGCTCTTACAAATTGATAAAGATCAGAGTGCATATTTACTTGCCAGGAAGACTGTCTCAAACACCCATAAATACTATCTGATCATTCAGAGTCAATGGACAAGAAGCACAAAAAGACTGCCGACATCTTGCCATCTCACACTTGTTTCCCATTCTCAGTCAATAAATTTTAAAAAGCAAAGGAATTCCACATGCATCTTATTTGGCTACTCACTTCCGTCTTTCACCCGGAGACTCGATCTGATGGTTAATGCTTTTATCCAAAGGTAGGGTTTTTGGCTTCACATCTTCTAGAATGTGCATCGAAGGGTTTGATACCTGCTGATTCTGGGATGGATCTGAGGCCAAGGAAATAATAAAGAACATAAACCTAGTGTTTGGTAACATCCCCCTAGTGCTCTGTATGTCCTCTCTCTTGAAAGCACTGATGCGTGCTGGGGTCTCACCGTGAGCTCATGTAGACTGTGGGCCCACAGTGGTGGGAGTACCCATTCTTACCCTGAGCTAGCTGTGAGTTCATCCCACAGTGTAGGGCCCTAGTTTCTGCATCCAGCTGATGGTCCTGATGGCCTCCTTTCGATACAGGATTCTTAGAATGAGCCGAGGCCCCTAGAGTTAGGCTGTTGAGGCAAACGAGTGTATATTTCAGAACAGAGATGAAAGCAACTGAACTAAACTCATCCTTATCCCTTAGGGCATCGAAAGTTACCAGTTACAATAAGAAAAGAGAAATGGGACTTACTAAATATTTATTCTTCTCATTTTAAACCAGATTCAAAGTACTGGAAAATCCTACACATTTTCATTATCCATCAATTTCCTAAGCTTGAGAAACCATCATTTCTGACATCTTCCCCACCTCCCTTTCCATAAAGGTCTTCATTTCTGATCATTTCAAGGGATGCCAGAGCTAACTGGAATCTCCCAGATTTTCACGAGAGAGGACTTATTGTAGAACATACTTAGGTCACACGGCATTTGGGCCATGAGAATTCCATGGCCTTGCAAGGGAAGGAGATGGAGGAGGTTTAAAAAAGTTTTGGGGGGAAACAAAGTTTCTGGAGATAACAGGGACTGTCTGGAGAAGGAGCAAAAATTCTTGTATAATGCTTAGCAGCATCATTCAAATATTCCTGACCAGTGGCTTTTGTTTTATGAAACTGAAAAGTTCCTTTAAACAGTGTTAACTGGAAACAGATGGGCTGTTCCAAAGACTGTGCATTCGGGACATGGGCCCGAAGCTTCTCTGGCCACAATCCACCAGGCTTCTGGCGGATGGACACGGGAGAATTCTCCGAGCAGATCCTACTAGAGGGGCTCAGCTCCCAGGCAAACTTTCAAACTGACACTTAGCCTTGTGTGTCTTTGGGGCTCTCTGTGGGTGCAGTGTGTATACACACGTGTGTATCTCCGCACACTCATGCTTACAAACTTGCCAATCTCTGGTATCTCAGAGCCCCAGAAGCAAACATCTGTCTCATAAAGAACTTGCTAGTGGCAGGGTACTGCCAATTTCCTGGGGTCCTGGGGGTCCCTTCTAGGTTAGGCCCAGGGTGGCATCGATAAACCCTCTAGGCCCCATAGCTACAATCAGATTCTGCTCCAGTTTGAGCTAGCTCTGAATGATCCAGGGTTTCTGGGTACCTTGTTTGGATCTCCCACCGAACATACTGGAACCCACAGGCTGGGATGGTTATCCACAGCCAATCATTTGTTAGTTATCCTTTATATTGTCATGCAGAGTAAATGTGGTTTCTCACAGCTCAGGGCATACTGACAGTAAATGGATGTCCAGGTCCACCATCAACCCACAGTGAGTAGGACCCCAGGACCTCATTTCAACCTCTATCTCTCCCGACAAACTAACCATTTCAGGTGAATGACAGATTGGGGGCTTTGAAGTGACAACGTGCTGCTCTGGAGAGGAGGATCTATACTATCTCCCCTTACTTAAAAAAGATTTCACCTATTTAAAAATAAGGTGATTTATATTCAATAGCATAAAGACTGACTTCAGAGATATCAGAATGTGTTTAAGCATTACGTAATGTATTACTGGAATGATAATTTCAAAGCTGAATACGATTTGCATTAGAAACAGGTACCCTTTCTGGGGAGCGAACAGGCAGAGTCTGGCTTTGCACATTTAGAAGGACAACCTGATACAGTTCATACCTGCCCATTTCCTCTGGTGGATGATTTTCCCGAGGCTTATGCAATAAATCACTATTGTCTCCCTGGAGTGGTTTCTTCTGTCTTATCTCTTGTTCTTCCTCTTGACAGTTTTCCAAATCCATCTTATTCTAATTGAGAAAATAAGGATAATATTGAATATTATTTATTTATTGAGAGAGAGAAAGAATGCATGTGGGGGTGGAGCAAAGGGGAGAGGGAGAGAGAGAATCTCAAGCAGACTCCCAGCTGAGCACAGAGCTCAGCCCAGGGCCTGATCCCATGACCCATGAGATGATGACCTAAGCCGAAACCAAGAGTTGGAGGCTTAAATGAATTGAGCCACCTACGCACCCCTGAATATAATTTTTAAACACATTGGACAACACTCATCTCTGACCATGGGATATTTGAGGCATTTTTTCCAATCACATTGCCTACAGTGTAAAGAACAATTGTCCAGATGAACTGCATAGTAACTGCTTTCCAACGATTTGAAATCAATGTGTAATCTGGATCTCTCTTGAGAGTTATCATGAAAGAGGACTGGTCAGAAAACCCACCCTTCAAAGTAAAACAAAGTCATAGGACTGTTCAGTTACGAGAAATGGCTCTCATGGGCCCATTGTTTTGTTTTGTTTTGTTTTAAAGATAGATTTATTTGTTTGTTTGTTTGTTTGTTTGCCAGAGAGAGAGAGAGAGAGAGATCACAAATAGGCAGAGAGGCAGGCAGAGAGAGGGGGGAAGCAGGCTCCCCGCTGAGCAGAGAGCCCGATGTGGGACTCGATCCCAAGACCCTGAGATCATGACCTGAGCTAAAGGCAGAGGCTTTAACCCACTGAGCCACCCAGGCGCCCCTTGTTTTTTTTTTTTAATGCAGATTACAGACTATTCCAAGTCTTGGTATGACTTTTGTTCAACAGCTCTCCAACCTTATTTGGGGGATATGGAGGTAGACCACCCTTCCTGTGCTCTCTCCAGCCCTTGAAGACACAAATAAATTTCATGGGGATTTTTAAGAGTGGATTAGAAGCAACTTCTACGGAGGCTAGTGGGGAGTGCATTGCTGGCTACCATCCGGGGCAAGGAACGCATGGTGTTGTTAAGGAATACATATGTGTTAAGTGAGTGCCTAACAATAGGCACATTCCAGCAAATGCTCCACTAATCAGGAATCTCTCCAGCCAGTGCCGAGAGACTCTGGTTGCCAGCCCGTGGGAGCAGATCTAGCCCCAGTAATGGTCTCACCGCTCCCCAGGAAATGACTCTGGCATTGACAGCCAAGGCAGTGACAGCACCATGGGGTACAATGGCCACAGAGCAGCTGGTGTGACTCTAGGGAAAGAGTCAGTCCTGGAATTAAACTGGTGGAACACTTGACCTTGTCGTTTTATACTTCTGTTTAGGTTTATTTGTTTCACAAACTGCTTTTAATCTACGGTCTCACCATTTTCCCGCTGCCTTCAGTCACAGACGAGGATGTAGACAGTTGGTCTGCAGAATTTGAAGAAAGAGTAAACGGAACCACGGTGTCTTCAATTATTTTGCGCTCCTAAAGGAAAGGACAGTAATTAATGAAAGGGGAAAAAAGAAAATAAAATCACATTTGTCAAGAGAAAAATTTCATTAAGGAACTTAAAAAAAGAAATTGGATTATGTACAAATAAGCAGGGCATTGAAAAAAAGGGGGGTCTTATTTTCTAAAAGCATGTAAATCAGATAGCACTTTCTATGGGCAATGATTTAGAAATTAGCATTTAATTTGGAAAAACAAAGTCTTTGCAAATTAGTCTGATTCAAGAAGCCTAATTAGAAATGCTTTTAGGGATCAGATTAGGCACAGCAATTACTGAAGATAAATTCACAACAAAATTAATCATAAACAAATTTTAGCTAATGCGCATTAAATATAGCTCCCTTCCAATTCTCTAATGTGGTCTGGTTTGTTCATCTAAAAAAATGAGTAAAGCAAAACCAAATTCTCCTCCCTCCAAATCTCTTTAGTACAATATAGTGAATGTAGTCGGTAAGGATTCACTCAGCCTCGATATCAAAATTATCCTCACAGAATTAATTCACTACTGGCAAGGATGCTTTCCTCAAACAGACAAATAGATACTTTCGTGTCATCTCTTTAAGGTAAATCATGAATCTGACTCTCTGACTAGAAAACAGATAAAATTATATTATCTCCCTTGACCATGACTCAACATGCCCTTACCACAAATTAAATTTGGGGGAACTGTGGTCTTTTAGAGCCTACAGGATACGACTCTTTGAAGAAGTTGACAGGGCTCTGATGTGAGTAAGGGGAATGAGACAGAGCTACGTGCATACGTACACAGCAGACAAAAAAAAAAAAAAAAAAGCACTGATAAACTTCGAGGAATCAAAACCACAAGTCAAATCCCTTCTTGGGAATTTCCTACCTCCTCATAGTATCTGCGTTCCTCCTCTTCCACCTCTTTCTGGGCCTTTTCCCACTCTTCTTTCAGCTTGTTCTGTTCCTTCTGATATCTCTCCTGTTACAGAATTTCCACAGACGGTTCCTGAACTGACATTGCATATCCCACTGGGAAACTTCCTCCCCTCTAAGCCACCACATACAACATATTGCGAGACTATCTCTGTGTTGCAACATTCTGAATCTAATCCATTCACGCACCAAAAGGGGAATGGGATTTTGTGGCCCTCTAACCTCTTAGGAACATAACAATCCTAACAGAGGACACTCTTTTCTGTTGCCGCTGTGTTATAGATTTGTTCTCAAGTATATGAGTAGATGGTTGCTTATGCAAAGAGAAAAGACAGACGGAAAGATTCTATGATCTTCCTTAGCTTGGCTTTTGTCCTGGGATGGTAGTCTAACCCAGGGGTTTGTTTCTACTGGGCCCTTCAGAGATGAGTTTTGCCATTTCACTAATAGAAATATGTGCCTACTGGGAGAGTTTGACAAAAGACAAAATAATGAACAAAACCTTGTAGGTTTACAGGTCAGACAATGCAGAAAGGTCCGGCATAGACAAGATGATCATTAGCTGAGTAGCTGAATTACTCTTTGCTTGTAGCCATTTCACCAAAATGGAATCTTCCTAGGTTTCAGTAACTTCTGAATTAAGAATAGATTTTAAACAGCTCATTAGGAGGCTACAACATCAGAATTGCCAGCACTATTTTTCGAAGTAGTACAGCACTAGTCACCACTTCTGAGGGGAAAAAAAATACTCTGATTAAGGATGGCTTTAAAAATGCGATTGGAGTCCCTTGAACAGCTGACTAGAAGAAATGGATAAATGGAGGTTAAGATTCATACTTAAAATGAGAGCTGACACCCCGGGTCCCTTGGGAACAGAGCCCCTGACATGACAGAGACAGAGGCGTCACTGAAGTGTACCACACACGGTCAAATGTTTTCGCCTAATTATTGTCAATCTTCTCTTTGAGGCTGAAACAAGTCTTTTATCCTCCTGGGGAAGGCACCGAGATTTCCTCCAGGTGCTACCTGTTATGTCATTATCTTAGGAGCAAAAGGGTTTTATTGGGATTATCTCGAGCCTGGTGTTCTTATTAATGCTCTAGAAAAACCGTCACTGGACAACTCATGGCGGGCTTTGAACTCCAGCTAAAAATCTTATCAAAACCCAATATCTTACAAAGTTTCAGCAGAGCTGACTTTTGTGAGAAGTGGTGTTTGCCAGAATAGAGGAAACAGACTCTAAAACTTAACAAAAGCTGAAAAACAAGCAAAGCTTGGGTTTCTTGGTTCTAGGAGCTCATACCCCATGTTCTCCCTCCCTGGGAGGATGAATGGAGGTGATGCAGGGAATGAAAGAGGCTGTACGTCTGTGCCCCACCCCCCAGCACACATATCCCTTAGTACACATCCGTGCACACCCACACACACGTGTGCACACACCAGCAGACATACAAGCATACCCAATAAATACACCTGCACACAGTAACACATTCACACAAATGCCTTGCCCCAAAACCCACAATCCCACAGCATCGCACTGGGTAACAATTTGGTGGGACAAAAATCCATCTGTCTGGTCGGTAACCGATGGAACTGGGTGTAACTGACAGGGCGCCACCATGGGAAGCACACTTGCTGGTCTTCTTACTCTGCGGACTTTCTGACTCAACTGTTGACCATGTAGCTGGGGAATAGGCATCTGGTTTTCAAGGACTAGCAGATGGCCAGGGCTGGTCTGGGGTCTTCCAATGGACCTGAAAGTCCCACCAGCACTGGGACTTGGCTCAATCTGGTTGGTATTTACTCCTTGGCAATTGTGCGAAGGGTTAAGCTTAACTGGCAGACCTAAAGCCAGCGACAATTAGTTACCTCAACCGCCCCCTGCTCCCAGCCCCCGGGGAACTAAGCCAAGAGGGTCAGAGCAAAAAGATAAGGGAGAAACAAAAACAAAAACACAGCAGTGTAAAGTCATCAAATTGAATGAGATTTTACATTTTTTCCCTTTATGATCTTTTAGTACAATCAGTACTGTTGGGAATACAGCGGAGAAAACATGAGTTTTAAAGTCCTATAGACTTGGACTTGAAACCAGGCTCAACAACAGACTGTTTGCTGTGTGACCTTGAGCAATTAAGCTAACTTCTTTGACCTTGAACAATTGAGCTAACTTCTTTGAAGCTTAGCTTCTTCAGTTGCAAAATGGGGCTAATAAGACATCCTTTTTTTTTTAATTTTTTAAAAAGATTTTTATTTATTTATTTGATAGAGAGATCACAAGTAGGCAGGGGGGCAGGCAGAGAGAAGGGGGAAGCAGGCTCCCTGCTGAGCAGAGAGTCCGATACAGGGCTTGATCCCAGGACCCTGAGGTCTAGACCTGAGCCAAAGGCAGAGGCTCTAACCCACTGAACCACCCAGGCCCCCCAATAAAACATCCTTTGAAGAGTTTTATGAGTATTGAATTGGATGAGATACGTCAAGTATCAACAAATATGCCAGTTCTTGGCACACCCAGGTACTCAGGTTAGTTACTAGGGTTGCTAGGTTACTTTATGAAATCCTATTACTCTACAAAACTGGCTTGAAACAAGTAGGAGTTGATACATTTACTCCTAGAACTTTCCTAGAATTAAAAATTAGCAGCCTTTACTCAAGGGTAGAGCAAATATTTCTACTCAAGGAACAAGACCCAGGCCAAATTTTATTTCACATGTATACCATCAAATAGCTTTTTGATAATTCGTCTCCACTGCTACTTGGACTGGAACTTGATTGGCAACTAAGGAGGTGACGAATGGGCAGGTTGGCCCCTAATACTTGAATTTTTTTTTTTAGGATTTTATTTATTTTTTAAGATTTTTATTTATTTAGAGAGACTGAGAGAGAGGGCATGAGTGTGTGTGTGTGGCAGGGGGGGGAGGGGTTGAGGGGCAAAGGGAGAGAGAGAGAGAGGAAGAAGCAGATTCCTCACTGAGCAGGGAGCCCAATGTTGGGCTCCATCCCAGGACCCCGGGATCGTGACCTGAGCTGATGGCAGATACTTAACCAACTGGGCCACCCAGGCAGGCGCCCCTGAGGATTCTATCTCTAAGTAATCTCTACACCCAGAGTGGGGCTCAAACTCAGGACCCCAAGATCAAGAGTCACACACTCTACCGACTAAGCCAGCCAGACGACCCCTCGGAATTTTTTTAAGTAAAATGCTTTTTCTTCTTTTTTTAAATTTTACTTTTTATTTTTAGATAAATCCAATCAGCCAACATACAGTACATCATTAGTCTCCAATGTGGATTAATGGTTCATCAGTTACGCATAATGCCCAGTGCTCGTCACATCACGTGCCCCCCTTCATACTTTTTCACTGTGCTCATCAGTGTAACCTCTGGCAAGAGGAATTAGACACAGGACACTTTGTTGCACGGGCACAGAATGAACTGACTTAGACTCACCAGCTCTGGAGGGGTATCTAATTCCATGCATTTCCTGTGCTAAAAATTTATCTAATACAACAGTAATTAAGAGAGCAGCATCTAATAGGAAAAAACAGAAGGGTATCCCCAGTCGTACCTGGAGCAAACGTTCCTGCTCCTGTTGCCATTTCTCCTGTCGCCGGCGCTCCTCTTCTGGGTCCCATGCCCAGAACTTAAACTGCTTAGAAAATAAAACCATGATCAGAGCTAAGCCATGTCCTCAAGGCCAGGCCGGGGCAAGGGACACAATCAGCCTACAGACGGGCACTCAGACGGACGAGCGGGAAGTAGAAGCCCCTACATACTGAAAGACCCTCTTTGTCATTGGAAACCACTTTTTCATCTTTGTCTCTCCTTGGTTGACTTCCAAGAGGCTGGTATGATGCTGTGACCCTTTTGGGAGCTAATGAAAACATGGACGTAATAAGTCCTTGGCATGGGAAGGCTCTGGCTTCCCTTTCTTTCAGAAGCAATTTTTTTTTTTTTAAGATTTTATTTATTTATTTGACAGAGAGAGAGAAAGAGAGAGAGAGAGAACACAAGCAGGGGGAGTGGGAGAGGCAGAAGCAGGCTTCCTGTTGAGCAGAGAGACCAGTTTGGGCCTCGATCCCAGGACCCTGGGATCACTACCTGAGCCCAAGGCAGATGCTTAACCGACTGAGCCACCCAGGCGCCCCCAGAAGCCATTTCTTAAATGTATTCACGCTTCTGAGTCTGAGACCCTCATTCTGCATACGGATCCTGGTCCCAGCACAAGGGCATGCTGATTTCAGCAGAGCTGACTTTTGTGAGAAGTGGTGTTTGCCACACTCTAGGACTAAGCTTTCGTACTGCTATTGAGTTTCCCTATCAGGTATATCTGTAAAGTGGGTTATTTCACGCGCCAATGCTTACCAGCATCACCTGTGATCCAGGCAAGAGGGAGTCCCTGCCCTGGGGCCCGCGTAACCAACATCAAACCCAAAGTTGTTTTTTTTTTTAAAGATCTTTGTGAGTTTGGCACCAAGTGAGTAAACAGGAATAATAAGAGAAGGATGCATGAGCCAAAGGGCGCCCCCAGGTTACAGAATATATGAGACAGAGCAGGGAAGAGAAACCACAGCTGGTTTCTGGGAAACCTCCCAAAGGGGTGGGGCTTCGGGGTTTGAACTTGGCCTCTCCCCACCAAGGCAAACTACATTCCCCATAACTGCGCTTCTTCCCTTCCCTCTGTTCTGATGGGGGTGGTTTGGGGAGTCACCTCGAACTAACTGCCTGGGAATCTTGAAAGAAGCAGCAAGATGAGGGGGCAGGCCTAAGAAAGGGGGTCCCTGGGCCAGGATGGGGAGTAGGCAGATCTACCTACCTGGGCTGCCTGAGAAGCTGGACAGGGTGAGTCCTGTCCAAGGCTTAGACGGGTCTAGTTACTGCCCAAGATACCTGGGCCAGCTCACCTTTGGCCCTGCCCTGCCCCCAGCACATCCATGCAGAACCACGTGGGTGCAGGAAGGCTGGGCTGGCCCAGGGAAGTGTCCCCAGGCTGAGAATGCAGGCCAGACCTTGGGTGTTGCTTGATTTATAACAATATGAATATTGATTACTTTAATGTATTTAGACGTATGAAATATCAGCCTCCACTGATGCTCTTGCCGTGGTGCCTGCAATGGTTAGGACGATGCCCACAAAAGGTCAAGGAAAGGTGGGCAAATAGGGTAGGGAAATGTATTTCCTGTACGCCACCCTTGGGATTCGTACTGCACATGAGCAAACAGAAGGCTCTGACATGTTATGTGCGAGAAAAGCTATTTAATTGCATATAACTCAAAACTTCCCAAGTTTCCCTGGATGACCATAAAATGTCATTCAAATGGGATTCCAGAGAAGCAATTCGGAATTAATGGGTTAGAGGTTGGCTCCACTTAGCACTGTCCTAAAACTTGGAAGCATTTTCAATGTTCAGAACCTCTCTCAAGGGCATGGCCCTTCTTTGTTTTCTTAGGAAAAAGGATGTGGTTATGTGAATAAAGCCATAGGGAGTCCAGGAGTAAGACAAGAGCAACAATTAGGAATTATTTAATTTTCAGATTTCACTAGGCAGCACAGAAGAAAATAGGGAATATTTGTTTAAAAGAAAAACAGTGAGCATTTGCAGGGGAAGACAAAGAGGAAGATACTTCGTGATACACAAAAGAAAGAAAAGTGATCGTGTCCCTTCCTTTGGTGACTACTTGCTGAGGACCTACTATGGGCCACGTAGGGATACCAGCTGGCCGAGGGTCCCAGCTTACAACTGAGTGTGTCGGGGAGAGAGTGGGTGTGAAGGAGTGACCCATATCTAAATGACACCAGAAGATAGTGTGATAACTAGCGTAAAAGAAATACAAAAGGGGCTAGAGAAGAAATGGAGAGCTTTAATCCACTTTGTTCTGTAATTTATCTTTTACAAACCTGTATCTTCCTTTGGCCTAGGGTTTCCTCAAGGGCAGAGAGGGCCCCTTATCCCCCAAGTATCCCAAATCCTTGTACTTTTAGGCCTTCAGTAAATGTTCGTTGAACAAATGGATGGAACCACCTCATTCAGGGTAATGCATCTCCTTCTCTCCCCTCTATAGACTCTGACCCTACAGCTTCAGGCCACTCCAAGTCTGAAGGAGAATGGTCCGAGTCTATCGAGGTTAGCACGATCAGAGGCTTACCTCCTCTTCAAGCTCCGGGTGGGTATTTTCAGAGAATTCACTTATACAGGTCAGTAATTTGTTTCTTTCTTGTTCTGATTTCCATGAATCAGAAACAAGAACGTGTCTCTTTGGGGTACCCTTCCTCTCCACCCCTGCCCAGGGGTAAGAAGTGTGTGACACATTGTGGCTCCCACATAACTTGAAATGGAAATCAACATGTTTATGTTATAATCCTCATGCCTGTGCCGTGGATGCCGGCTCGGGGGTCCTTCAGGGGGTTCCCACCCAACATGGATATATTCAGCTTCCCAGAAAACTCAAGATCCTCTGTACTGGCCAGGTACTGAGCTTGCACAAATAGCTGTTAGTTCTGGAATGTGGCTAGAAATCTTGAGGGTCATGCGACCCTTTCTCCATCCTGCACAGGCACTTGGGAATTCTCAGAGTGAAACAATCTCCCTATAGATAAGAACTGGTATTGGCTACGGTGAGCCTTTTGGGTTTGCCACTGACGAGGCTTCATTCATGAATCCGCCACAGTACTAGAGGCTTCGTGGAATTACTCCCGTCACAGCCCACAACGCCCTGACAGGAGGGCTTATTCTCTCATTGCACAATCAAGGAAGATAAGGCTCAAAGAAGTTCTATAACATCTGCAGGCTACTATGTTAGTCAATCTGGTGATCCACGGTACCACGGCGTTCGTGTGGCTACGCCTGGGGGCTCACGAGGACCCTGCAGTTGATGGGGCCACAGAGGAATGGCTCCAAATCCAGTGAGAATTTCAGAGGCCGAACAAGCGTGACAGGCCCAGCACTGGGAATGCTCAGTGCAGGGAAGAGTCGGTCTACAGAGACTGGTACATAGAATTCAGCAGCAAGAGACTTCGACATCTCGACGTCTACTTCTCGCAATTTTTTTTTTATATCATCGAAACAGAAAATTGAAAACTAAATGGACAGGTAATATTATTCAAGATGTTGAGTGTGGGAAGGAGCGCAACAAGGACAGCCTGCGTCTTCCAGAGAGTTCCAAAGCCAACACTACACCAGGTACAAGCACTGTCCTCCGTTAAAAGGATGATTTGGAACGCCTAGATAAGTTGCATGTTTTAATACAATTCCGATTGTCGCTTTCTTTAGATTTTACTTTCCCCACTCACTTACTGTTTTGTTTCTAGGCATGATCACACTCTGCATAACGATAACCTGTGTCTTTCTTCAAATTTCACTTGACAGCATTTCACGTGGCTTTTAATTATTCTTTTACAATGACTTAGAGCCCTTTTTTGATTGGACCCTCTTTCGGCAAATCGCATACTTTGTAAATTAAAATCACACTCAATGCATCATCTTATTCCTTAAGATGAGCTACTTACAGGTGTAGTTACAGGTGACTTTTCACTGCCTGGAGAATCCACTGCACAGAGAGAAAGAAAGAAAGAAAAAAGATCACAATGTGAGCAGATTCTAACAGTTTTTTTCTCCGATCCTCTGAGTGGAACGCACTTCCTGTGTCAGTCCCAGATCAATTTATTTATTTTTTGGTAAGCCAAGAGCATTAGAAAATCATAATAAAGCAGACCCTTGAAGCAACTTGTACCCATCACCGAGAGGAGTTATGACAAGTGTAGTATGATTGATCACATCAATTAGCACCGGGGACTAGACTAAAGGAAGCAAAAACTAAAGGGGCTGGTGTTTAACGCCCCTTGCATTCTCTTCCCGCTTGCTAGCCCGGTTCCCTCGCTGTCTGACATGGAGAATTATCACACAGAGAGAGGCCAGACATCATCCAGGAAGTAAAGAGAGGGACACAGTTAACAAGAGAAACCATTACCAATTCCTGGTAAATGTTTCTAACCCTTCTTTAAAAAGAGAAGAGGACAAAAAATGATTTTGAATGCCTATTTTTTTTTAAAGAAAGAGCTGAATATTATTTCCTTAGATTTTTAAAATCAAAGACAAATTCTATGAATTTCCTTCCAAAAATTTCTACGAATGTCCTTCCAATTTTAGAAGTGGAGTTATTATCAAAGAACGAGTTCTTTGCTAACTGTGTGTCAGAAGTAAGCAGTGTTTTTTTCTGCAATCAGAAATGAAGAAAAATACCAGACATTATTGGCTGCCCCCAGCATGGATTTTTTGCACAGAGGAAAGACAGCTCCCCAGGATGCATTTTACCTGACTGAGAGAAAAACTGGGAACGTCGCCAAGAGTTCTGAACTCTCAGCGGGATGCTGGCAGGGCCAGGGGACTCTAGATAAGATGGCAGAACAGAACAAATAGAAAACCATGAGAACGGGTGAGAACCAAGCGGAACCAGGCTCCCAAGGACTAGAGGAGGTCTGGCTGGAGTCGATAGGAGAATTGGGTTTTCAGTCAATCTAAAGTACCATATATCTCAATAAAACACGTACAAAGCCCGAAGACATGGGCAAGAGCCAACAGACACAGTTCACGCTGTTGCTTGTCTTCCTTGGTGTTAGGCGGTATTTTATAGGCTCATATTTAATGGTGGAACTGTTAATATGTTAAATCTCAAATGATAGGATAATATCAGTATCCTATCTGCAAGGGCAAAATGCACGGTCTACATCGCTTTTGGAGCCCATGAGAAAACTATAAAAGACAGTGGAGATGAGTTCAATGGTTATCAGACGTGTCAATGTTGATCCATAACTTGGTGGCACTGCACAGACACAAGTTCATGGTGAGCATCTGCATCCCTAAACTGGGTCCTGTGCACTTGGACGTCATTCTCGGGGTGGATAAAGACAGCAGTTTTTAAAATGTGTGCCTATTTTCCAGAAACACCAATATATCTTTGAACTGTTGGGAGACAGTGGAGAAAAGGAAAACTGTCATCTGCAAATGTATTTTAGGAATGTTTTCAGAGTATTTAAAGACTACGTGTGTGTGTATGTGTATGTGTGTGTGTGTGTGCACATGTGCATGTGCGTGATGTGTGTATTTAAGGGAAATCTGAAATATTAGGGCTCCCCACCAGATCTTCGGTAAGCCTGTATGATCAGTCTATAAACATATGGGTTTATAAACATGAAGGAGATGCCGTTGTCTAGGGGAGAGAATATTAGGTCTGGCTTCAGGACTCCTGACTCTACCCTACAGCTTCTTTGGACTCGATGTGTGACCACAGACTAGTCACTTAGAGGTCCACGGACCTCTGAAGTACAGTTGACATACAAGGTTACATAAGTTTCAAGTGCACAAAATAGTGACTCGACAACTGTGTGTGGTATGTTGTAGCAGGTACACACACTATGAGTGTGGCTGTCACCACACAGCGTGAGCGCAACACCAGCAACTATTTCCTGTGCTGTGCCTTTCATACCCATTGCCATGACTTATTCATTCTGTGCCCAGAACCCTGGACCTCTCACTCCCATGGAACTTGTATATCTGGGCAAAGTCTTATACTTCCCCCATCCTCTCGCAATTAAAGACAAATTATATCTTTTAAGTTTACATTTATTAGAGGCCTTCTGCTTCTTGAAGATAGTAACCTATTTGCTCTGAATGAGTCTTACTGATATTTTCCTATCTCTTGACAGTGTCGTTGGCGCAGAGTTTAAACACCTACTTTATGTCCGTGGTTTTCATGGTCCCTGGCCCTGCAGCGTCAGCATCACCTTTGGGAACTTGTTAGAAATGCAAATCATCTGGCCCCAGCCCAGAGCTTCCCAGACACTGGAGGGGCAGAGCCCAGAGACTGTGTTTTAACCAGCCCTGCGGGGAACGCTGGCCCATACTCCTATTTGCAAATGACTGCTTAGAGCCGCATCTCTGCAACATTCACTCTTATTCTAAGAAAAGCACTTGAGAATAGCTTCTTATGGCCTGGCATCTTGCTCTGTAACTCCACTCCTACTGTCACTCTTCTGAAACTACTAGATGATGTTATCAGTGCTGATTCTGGGCCAGGTGTGGGGCTAAACGCTCTTTTTTGGTTGATCTCATTTAATTTTTCCAATACCCCTATGAGGTTGATGGTTCTATGATCTCCCTTTGACAGTTTACAGGGGATGACTAGAGATTAGGAGAACTTGGTGGGGAGGATCACATAGCTAAGAACTACACGAGCAAGAATTCGAACCTGGGCATTCTGTCTCCTGTGCCTACAGCTGTCGTTCTGGCTTCCCTGAACCAGACAGGAGCATAGAACAGGTGGACGCCGAAGATAATTCTCTCCTGAAGACTAAATTTCGAAACGCTCTGATGTATCTGAATTTTAATTTTTTAATCACTCAACTTTGAAGAAGCACGACGGGAAGTCCCTTTGTTAGCAGCCCTTTTTATAAAATCAAAATGCCTCACAACAGGTAACGCGATGTCAAAACGTGTGAGACCACAAAACTAATTAAGATGGCTTAAAATATCTATTTCCTCTCTGTGTTACTTATCCACACAATTAGAAAGTGGGAGAAATGGGGCAGGATTAAACTTTGTCTAAATACAGTCAATTGCTGACCCAGTTATGAGACTTCATTTTTGTCAATTCCCTTCAGGACAGTAGGGCTGACAAATTTAAAACAAATGCTTTGAAGACAGTATTGAACTTGTTTCCACATTTAGAAACGAATGATCACCAGTGTATGTACTAATTAATTCCCTCCTAGGACTTCTCGTTACTCAGATAGAGCCCACCTTATCTCCTTGCCTTCAACTAAGGCTAATGGAAGCCAAGCCAGATTCTGCCAATGATGGCCCCAAATGTCTGCCCATCCTTGAAAAAAGGAAAGTAAAACAATCCCCAGCCACAATGACCCTGTACCGTCTTCTCTTTACCTGACTTGGTAAATCTATAAAATGTACTGGGAAGAGTACATTAAAAAAAAAGGCAAACAGAAAAACCTCATAGTTCTTGCCTCCTCAACTCTAACGATTTTCACATCCGTAGAGAGAACTCACACCAGGAAGGCCCAGTGATCTATTTGTTTTGAAGAATAATCATGGAATTCTCAGGGCACTCTTGACCCCATTTCTTTCTGGTGTTTGTGGGCACCTGAATTTCTCATAAGAATGAGGGTATTCAAGTGGGACTCTTAAAGAGTAAAGGGGTAAATTCACAACCTATACATAGCTTAAGGGGCTCCTGCCTTGTAAGGGGAATTCGCAGAACATGTTAAATCTATGATTGTAAATGATTTCTCAGTAGTCATCACACACCCCCAGGAATTATTATGAGGTAATAAAATCTGATTTTCTCCTAAAAAGTCAAATTGTCAGATTCAATGAATATTTTATAAAGATGAGAAAATTAACAATGAATGAAGCTGACATGATATTAGGATGATACACTTTTTATTGAAGTTATTTTTTAGTTTGTAATTTTTTTTAACATCTTGGAGCCGATAGCTAAGAACTACATAGCTAAGAAGCTAAAATTATGTTGGGGTATCAAACACTTACGGAGGCCCCATTGCACCTAGGGTGCCCAGCTGACAAAATGGTTTTGGCCGCTGGGTTCCTGACTGGGCCAGATGGAGAGTGCAACCCCAGATTTCCATTCTGAAGTCATTTAATTCAGCCACCATGAACTCTTGCAAACACCATGGCTAATGGGATGTTAACATAAAGGAAGCAATCTTCCTTTAAAATAAAGAAATTTCAGTTGATTTGTTTCCGATTTTGTTTTCTTCCCCCCTCCTTTCCCCTATGATCCTCTGTTTTGTTTCTTAAATTCCACGTATGAGTGAAAGAATCGCTAAACTCTACTCTGAAACTCCTAACACACTATATGTTAATTCGTGAATTTAAGTTAAACAAATAAAGTAAAAAGGAATATTTTCCTGTAGGTGAGCCCAGCAGAACATGTACAGCGAAAATAAAACATTTCTTTCTATTTACCTTGAGAATAGAGATTTGGCAACTGTAATGGGTTGGTTTCAGACATTTTGTCCAGAAATGGATACGTCAGGGTTGCTTCTGGTTCTGGTGATTTTGGCTTTGCCACCTGGATCACCGGCAAACAGGCAGAGATGTTACAAATAGTGTCCATTAAATGCACAGGTGAAATAAAATTTAAGGACTCATGGCAATTACAGAAGTCAATAAATCAAATATTCAACTTTTAAATGGAAATGTTCACTCTTTCCCCAAAACTCCTTAATGTTTTCTACATTAATATAGAGGCTGATTTTTTTCGGAGAAATCAAACTAGAGCATAAAAATATGATGATCACTCTTCTCCAAACCCAGAAGATACTATTCCATCTTTGGGATTGTGTATCACTAAGTCCCATTTTCTGACTGATCAATCACATATTCTCTTCCTGATATGACATAATACAGATTTTGTAATGTTAGGAAGTGAGATGTTCCACGTAAAAGTAAGAAAAAAATTTTTACTATGTAAGTGCTGAATATTAAAATAATATCACTTTCTTTTTTTTTCAAAGACTTTATTTATTTATTTGACAGAGAGAGAGAGAGAGAGAGAGAGAGATCACAAGTAGGCAGAGAGGCAGACAGAGAGAGAGGGAGAAGCAGGCTCCCCACTGAGCAAAGAGCCCGATGTGGGGCTCGATCCCAGGACCCTGAGATCATGACCTGAGCCAAAGGCAGAGGCTTTAACCCACTGAGCCACCAGGTGCCCCCAAATAATATCACTTTCTAATGGACATTATTTTCGAGACACTATAGAGCCCCTCCCACAAACTTACATGAAGCACATTAAAGACAATATATTTTGCCCACTGACAAAGAAGTATCATTGTAAGTAACTATTATCAATTAGTGTCATAGCAATGATGCCATTAGGAGATTTTTGAGGCATTGTTAGACCACCTGTCCTTACAGTAAATAGTTCCAAAATCACAGGCTCTAAAAATTCCTATGTTTGCTTTGTAGAAATAGGCTTTTTTTTCTTGTTATTGCTGTTTAGTTTTATTCTGTTTTCCCCCAGTCTGAATGGCCTTTGGTAGAAGTACCCCCTTCTGATTTGTTGCTTCCAATCAACTGATTGCTGAAAGACCAGATTACCAAACTGATGTCTAAAATAAGTCAGTAGATTCTGAGCAAAGATCTGAAGGAGGGGTTATATCAGTTCATGTCCTTTCAGCTGCTTATAGGAATTTCTCACATTCAGTCTTGCTGGTGGCTCTGCTCCCAACAGACTAATTTGATAGTCAACAGGGCAACTGAAGCTGCAGAGCGCTTGTTTCATCATAAGCTGATCTGCGATTTGGTTCTCAGGATGATTTAATGTCTATAATTTCTTCTGGGTAAAATTTTATTTTTCTTTATGAATAATACATTCAACCCTAATGGAATCCTGAAGAAAAAAGAGTTAACCACTTCATTCCGTATTACAGAGGTCAACCAGATGTCCAAATGAACTTCAATGTTAAACATGCAGCAAAAGCTAAAGCTTAGATTTACTAAAATTGACAACTTCCAAATGTTAACCCCATACCATTTCCTCCTTAGTTGAGTCTGACAAAGTTTTGGCAATGCTCAGTTGTAAATGAATGTTAATAGCAGACATGCTCAAAATCACCATTATGGAAAAAGGTCAGCCTCTGTGCATGGGCACTTTCTCTGATAAAGGTAACACTCTCAAGTGAAGTCAGAAAACAAAATTTGTTGCAATACTGATCACCTTTCTCTCTTTTTCTAAGAGCTAACTCCACAATAGGGAAAAGAGAGGGGAGGGATTTATCTCGTGTAAGAAAAGCACTGAGTTCTAAGACCATTAGTCCACTTGTCAATCAACTAATAGAGATGCTTAATCTGAAGTCCACAAAAGAGAATTTAGGGGGTATGTATACTTGATACCATTTGATACTAAGGGAAACATGGTAATCTCGTGTATTTTATGCTTTAAAAATACTATCTTCAGAATACTATTTACCAGATGCCAAAGGGTCCATACATACACAAAGTTAAGAATCCCTGAAAATAATTTTTTCCATAGTATGGTAGACATGACAGCACTGGCCTAAAGATGGGCCACACAGATGAGATACTCAGATGAATACTCTTCAGTTATTGTGTTTACTTTGTTTCATTTAAAAAAAAAACACTCTCACTACAAAGGGCTGATATCTAAGATCTATAAAGAACTCCTCAAACTCAACACTCACAAAACAGATAATCACATCAAAAAATGGGCAGAAGACATGAACACACTTCTCCAAAGAAGATACACAAATGGCTAACAGACACATGAAAAAACGTTCATCATCCTCAGTCATCAGGGAGATTCAAATCAAAACCACACTGAGATACCACCTTACACCAGTTAGAATGGCCAAAATCAACAGGACAGTAAACAACAAATGCTGGAGAGGATGTGGAGAAAGGGGAACCCTCTTCCACTGTTGGTGGGAATGCAAGTTGGTGCAGCCACCTTAGAAAACAGTGTGGAGATTCCTCAAGAAATTAAAAATAGAGCTACTCTATGACCCTGCAATCGCACTACTGGGTATTTACCCCAAAGAAGAAGATGCAGTACAAAGAAGGGCCACATGTACCCCAATGTTCATAGCAGCAATGGCCACAATCACCAAACTGTGGAAAGAACCAAGATGCCCTTCAACAGATGAATGGATAAAGAAGATAAAGCACATATATACAATGGAATATTATGCCTCCATCAGGAAGGATGAATACCCAACTTTTGTATCAACATGGTCAGGACTGGAAGAGATTATGCGGAGTGAAATAAGTCAAGCTGAGAGAGTCAATTATCTTATGGTTTCACTCACATGTGGAGCATAAGGAAAAACATGGAGGGCATTGTGAGAAGGAAGGGAAGGGTGAATGGGGGGAAATCGGAGGGGGTGATGAACCAAGAGAGACTGTGGACTCTGAGCAACAAACTGAGGGTTTTGGAGGGGAGGAGGGTAGGGGGTTGGGCGAGCCTGGTGGTGGGTATTGAGGAGGGCACGTATTGCATGGAGCACTGGGTGTGGTGCATGAACAATTAATCTTGTAACACTGAAAAAATAAAATAAACATATTTGGGGAATAAAAAACATAAATAAAAATAAAAATGTTTGCCTACCTAAAAAAAAATACTCTCTAGCAATGATACAGTTTTCCTTTCAGTTTAGATTTTAGTGGGGGGGGAAAGTCCATTTGGAAGAATAATACATAAATAATATTTATGAGTAAAATGTAGATAAAGCAAAATTCTGCAAAGGCGGGAAATCCTGCCTGCCCCCAATGTCTTCCTACAGTTTAGTTCCTCCTTTCAGGTATC
The DNA here is from genome assembly GCA_028646535.1 of Procyon lotor. Lineage (NCBI taxonomy): Eukaryota > Metazoa > Chordata > Mammalia > Carnivora > Procyonidae > Procyon > Procyon lotor. Next base: position 27,972,404 of record CM053604.1, on the reverse strand, counting down.
TAGACCATTCTTTAATCCTGTATGTATAAAAATGGGGAATAATTAGAGTCTGAAATCCCTCAAGGGCATTAAAGCAATAGGTATTCTTGAGGCTCTACCAAGAACAGAGCACTGTCAGCTCCTTAAGGTCAGGGGCTGGATATTCGCTGTTGAACATCCAGCATCTGGTACGGTGCCTGGCTTCTAGTAGGTACTCAGTCAATACTGACTGAGTAAATGATGGATGAACTGGAAGTAGACATAGTCAGTTTTTACTTTAAAGTGATAGCCCAACTTAGGGTTAGTTTTTAAAATTGGAATATCACCACATAGAGTATGGCAGTATGCAAGTGCATGGTTCTCCACCTTGGTGGCCTACTGGAATCACTGGGGGGGCTTTGAAAAATACAGATGCCTGGGCCTTGCCCCCCAGCGGTTCTAATTTATTTGCTATGGAGCATGCTTGGTGTTTTTAAATTCTAAAAGGCAGCCAAGGTTGAGAGAGACTGGCATAAAAGATGAAGACTTTTAGAAGGTGCCTGAAAAAAAAAAACCAAATTAATACGAATGAGATGAGACTCTAAGCAAGGAAGAAATTTAATAAAAACAAGACATTAAAACTCATTATATCAGAATAATAATTTTCTAGTTTCCTTGTTATGCAGGTCCGGAGGCATCAGAAACACCACTGTTATAAAACAGGTAAATATTGGAAAAAGAATATTTCGTAAGCTACAAATAAGCAACCTCATGCACAGGAAACTAACGCCTAGCCGCAAAGCTTTAGAATTTATATCCCTAACTAACACTGAAAAAATAAAATTAAATTTAAAAAAAGAACTTATATTCCATTTTTCTTTGTGTATATAATCCTTCATAATTAAAAAATATTTAAAATAAAGTTTAAAAGATATTGAATGTATATACATATCAGTATATATCAATGGTTACTCATAGAGGTAGGTTTCAGTGACTCTTACTGTTGCCCTATTTCTATTTTAAAAATTTATATGTTATTTTTTATATGTTTACATATATCACTTTATAGAGTTGTTACATTTGTATGCACATTATTACAAATATAAGTTAAAAGAAATGTATAGCTACAGACCAAATATTTGTGGCCTCCCCAAATTCATATGCTGAATTTGGACACGGTGCCTTTGGTGGGTGATTCATACCCTTATAGAAGAGACTCAAGAGACCTCCCACCCCCCACACACCAAGTGAGGCCAGCACAAGACAGAGATCCCTGAACCAGGAAGTGGATTCTCTCCACACACCTTGATCTTGGACTTCCAGCCTCCAGAGCTGTGAGGAATAGATTTCTGGTGTTTACAAGCCACCCCAACTATGACCGTCTGCTGGAGCACCCCACGGGACCTAACGCACACCTCTCCCTATACGCATTTACATTGTTTTAGAATGGACACATAGTATGTTTGTATTCAGATTGAAGGTGGGCATAAATTCGGAGAGAAATGAAATCTTCATTATGAACAAGGGGCACTCACATCCGCTCACGTCATACACCAGCTGCCACGTGGAGCCACATTGACTTTGGATTTAACTGCTTTCGTCCACCACGTACTTTACCTTTTGTGACAGCACCAACTCCACCTTTCCGCTCATCTCATTTTCCAGTTTCTTCTGGTCTTTTTCTTCTGGCACATCGTTCTTCAGTTGGGGGCTGGAGGAAAACTCCACAAAGGGCACGGTCGGGCTGGATCGGGTCACGGTTGTTGTAAAATGCTGTGGCTCTGAAAATGGAGTTATGTTCAGAAACATTAAAATAAAGGAGAGAACCATATAAAGGACCATTTATCCTGTGATGCCATGAAGTCCACTGAGCAAACTTCCCGCCCTTGGTCATAAGAAGGTGGATTGCAGTGCGATGAGAGGTATGAAAGAGCCCAAGATGCCAGAATTTTCTAGGCTCTTTCAAGACATTAAAAAAAAAAAAGAAATCACACAACACAAAACACATCAAAGGGCTCCACTGGGGGAAATTTAAGTTCTTAATAAGAGTCGCAGTTTCTGCATGAATAACATTACATGAGACAAAATGTTGACACAAAATATTACGGTAAGTGGATTGAGTAGGAGAACATTTAAAGGCAGTTTCTATCCAAATGACTGAGGGGCAGCCCGAGTCTTTCTTTCATATTTCACTGCTCCTTTTAAACAGTACATTTTCAAAATTGGAATGTGTTAAGGATCACGGGGTACATATAATGCAATGAAAATAAAGTGTTCTTTGATATATAAGGAAGAAGTAGGTATAGTCCGGAGGGAGGGGGCATATCAAAATGTGGAGGTGCAATCTAGTTTGAAAAAGCATATGTTAAAACTTTTAGTAATGCCATTTAATTTATTTTAAAATGCCATTTTAAAATAATTTGGTATTTAGAGGAGGATAAGAGGTTTTTATGCTTGCCAAAAGAAAAAATGTGTTAGAAACATTGAGAAACATTACCTTAGGGAACAGTGGGTCTCTATTCACACTCATTGTCCATATGGGTGGCATTATTTTATTCTTTTAAACTATTCACCAGCTTTTTCATTTTAGCATCTATTTTATGATATATTTTTGATTTATATCTTATCTGATGACGTTCTGTGTGTTAAAATAGGACCCTAGGTTTTCAGCATCATTTATTTGGGGAAATATAACCTTTTTGATGATGGGGAAACACTTTCAAAAAAACAAAAAATACCACAGTAGCAAAAGGATGGGCTCCTGTTCCTACGAGAAGATAAATCATATGGTCAGAATTTCCCCAGGAAGCCTCTAGGTGGCAGCACAGTCTCACCAGTTACAGAGCCTTGATTTACTACCTTTCTATGACTCAGTGGAAGAAATTCTTGACTCTTCATTGTATCTTAACAGTTATCATGATCTACCTTAAAACTAGTTTGTCAGGGAACAAACCTGATGAGGCAAGTTCTGTATTCCCTTTCTGTGGTTTTTCGCCATCATTCACATCCTCTTGACTGTTCCGTTCCGTTTCCTCAGTGGCTCCCTGAAAAGAAAAAGATTTTTTCCCTTTGAATAAATTATCTCTTTGAAAGTTCTAAAAGGGGAAAGATTTTTTTGTCTTTCTTTCTTTTTGAATAGTAATTTTTAGGCCAGTGAAGTAAGGTGCCTGTATGAATTCCTACTTTTTCCATTTCCTAGGTAGCCTTCCAGTTAAAAGCTGGATTGGCCGGAAGGAACTAGTCTGTGAAGGAGAAGAGGGGCCACGTGAGGTCACATGAACCCACCACCTCCCAACCTCCTCTGACCACCTCAGACACACATCCCATTTTCCCCTTCCATCACCACTGAATTTTCAAAATCATAGTCACCATCTACTTGCTCCCAAATGCCTTTCGAGTTGGCTTAGGGTCATATTGCCTGTGGATAAAATTTTTTTTTAAGGTTACAATTAATCTTTCACAGATGCCTCTGACTCCTAGCACTGGATTTCATTCTTGATGTTTGCTTTCTCTCTGGGCTCTCAAGAACTATTACCTGATTTCTCCTTCTCTCTCTCTCTCTCTCTACTAAACTTCAACTATTTTCCATCACCTGTGCTGAATAACCTTCAAATGTATCAATTATTCTCATGCATTCACCATTATGTTCTCTACCCATTTATGAATCGTACTTTCATCTCCAGCCCGAGTGTCCATCAAAGCTTCAGTCTGGCACATTGGTGTCAAGGTGAATGATGACTCATGCTCAACATGTTAAAAGTTACCTTCAAATAAGCCCCTCCTCCAAATCTCAGAATTTCTGTTTATGACATTATTTCTCCCCAGTACACAAATTAAACTCTGAAGAGTTTCCTGACTCATATCTCATGAGTGCTCATTTGCCAAGTCCTGCCAAGGATCTAACATAATAGTTTTCGTATCTATCTCTTGCTTTCTGTTTCTATAAGCTAGAGCCTGAGTTGATCCTTGACTCCCAAGTTTTTCCACTAAGGGGTCTCTCTGATTTGGATCTTGCTGTTTAATCCACTTGGCACAACACCATGATACTCATCTCTTTCAACAGTACCTCAGTTAATCATTTTATGCCTGTGTTTCTTTCAGAAGTACTTCAATTTATCTTTTCTACTTCATAAAATTTATAACATTAAAAAAATTTGGAACAACCTAAATGTCTAACAATTGGAGAATGCTTGAGTGAATTATGGTATGTCCATAGAAGGAAATATTATGCAGTCATAAACTGCATAATGGTATTAAACAATAAATGATTTGTGAAAATACTATCTAATGTTAAGTAAAAAAATGTAAACTGTATATCCAGGATGATGCCTACGTATGTAAGACTTTGTATTTGCTATATATATACACACAAATATACCTAATACATATATAAAAATATCTATAAAATATAGGAAATATACTAGCATGTTAATAGTGATTATTTTTAATGTGCTTAAATTTTGGATGACTTCTTCTTTATGTTTTTTCTGTATTCCAAAATGTTCCCCAATGACATAATGCTTCTGATTCAGAAAACAAAATCAATGTAATTTTATATTATCTTTAGTTGGGAGCCAATTGATTCCTGAGTAGTTCCAAAATTCTCCCACTAATATTATAGTAGTTGGTTGATAAAAGTAATGGGAGAGATGATTAAATACTGGCTAGAATATACTTCAACAACCAAAGAGAACAAATTAATGACTATTATGTTTTTTAGTAATAGTGTCTTAATTATAAAGAGCTAAAGTTGAATTTTAAAATACGTATGAAATACTTAATACATCTTAAAAGGTTTTAAGATAAATATTAAAATTGGTTTCAGCAAGGGCATTATTATATACTTGATAAAATATCCTCATGGGTTCTCAAAAAGCTATGAATTTATTGGTGTCTTATAAGTATATGTATTTTACTCATAAATCAAAATTTGTCTTTCAACTAACCAAAATGAAAGCCCTCTCTAGTTAATGCACTGGGAAATTGTTATCAAATTCTTTAAAAATAGAGAAATTTTATGAAAAAATGCAAGAATGGTTCAACATATGCAAATCAAAAAATGTGATACACTGTATTAATAAAATGAAGGATAAAAATCATATGCTTATCTCAATAGATGCAGGAAAAGCATTTGACAAAATTCAACCTCTTTTCATGATTAAAGCTCTCAACAAATTAGGCATAGAAAAATGTACCTAACATAATAAAGGCCATATTTGATATGCTTATAATCAACATCGTATTTGCTGGTGAAAAGCTCAAAGCCTTTCTTCTAGAATCAGGAGCAAGATAGGGTGCCCACTCTCTCCACCTTTATCCACCATAGTACTGGAAGTCCTAGCAAGAGCAATTAGGCAAGAAAAAGAAGTAAAAGGCATCCAAATAGGAAAGGATGAAGGAAAATTATTTGTTTGCAGAGGACATGCTCTTATATACAGAAAATGCTAAATATTCCACCATAAAACTGTTAAAACTAATAAATGAATTCAGCAAAGTTTCAGGATACAAAATCAATATACAACTAACAAAAAAGAAGAAAGTGATCCCATTTACAGTAGCATTGTAGAAATAAATTCAACCAAGATGAGATATCTGTACACTAAAAACTAAAACATTGATGAAGGAATCGAAGAAGACATAAGTAAATAGAAAGACAGCTTGTGTTCATGGATTGGAAGAATTAATATTGTGAAATGTCCGTACTACCCAAAGAAATCTACAGATTCAATGTAATCCTTATCAAAATTCCAATGGCATTATTCAGAACAGTATGGTACTGTCATAAAAATAGGCACACGGATCAATGGAATAGAATAGAGAGCCCAGAAATCAATCCACACTTTTATGGTCAACTAATTTTTGACAAGGGCACCAAGAACACAAAATGGGTAAAGGATTTTTTCAATAAATGGTGTTGGGAAAACTGGATCTCTACATATGAAAGAAGGAAATTTGATTCTTATCTTACACCATATACAAAAATCAATGTCTAAATGGGATAAAGACTTAAAACTGCAAAACTCCTAGAAGAAGTCAGCAGAAAAGCTCCTTGGCATTGGTCCCAGCATGATTTTTTGGATATGATACTAAAAGCACAGGCAACAAAAGCAAAAACAAACAACAAGCTAAAAAGTTTCTTCACAGCAGAGGAAACAGTTAACAGAATGAAAAGGTAATCTATAGAGTGGGAAAAGTATTTACAAATCATACATCCAATGAGGAGTTAAATAATTATGGTTATAATTATATAATCCAAAATATATAAGACACTCTTACAATCCCATAGCCAAAAAAAAAAAAAGGCAAATAAGCCAATTAAAAATAATTAAACAGGTATTTGAAAAGATGCTCAACATCACTAATTATCAGGGAAATCAAAACCACAGTGAGATATCACCTCACATCTGTTAGGTGATAACAGATGGCTATTACTAAAAAGTCAAAGGTAACAAGTGTTGTCAAGGATGTTTTGAAGGAAAGTGAATTCTTGTATATTGATGGTGGGAATGTAAGTTGGTATAGCCATTGTGGAAACGGTGTGGAGGATCCTCAAAAAGTTCGAAATAAAAAAAATTAAAAATAGAACTATCATATGATCTAGCAATTTCATTTCTGGGTATATATCTAGAGAAAATGAAATCAGTATCACAAAGAGCCATCTACACTCCCATGTTCACTGCAGCATTATTCACAATAGCCAAGATATGGAAACAACCTAAAGGCTGGTGGATGAATGGATAAAGAAAAGGTGATATATAAATATTACATTATATGCATAATGAAATACATAAATAAATGTGATGATATATATTAATATAAACAAATATATCACTGGTGTATGTATAATTCGTATCTATATACAAATAAATATCTATCTCTTATCTATCTAAACACACACACACACACACACACACACACACACACGCGGACACCATGGACTATTACTGAGCCATAAGAAAGAAGGAAATCCTGCCATTTGTAACATGGATGAACCTGGAGAACATTACGCTAAGTGAAATCAGCCGGATATGGAAAGACAAATATTGCATGATCTCAGTTATTTGTAGAATCTAAAAAATTAAAATTAAAAAAGCCAAACTTGTAGTAACACAGATTAGAGTGGCAATTACCACAGGGTGTGGTATGGGGGGGAATGGTGGGGGGAAGAAGAAAAATGGTTGTTGCCAGGGTCTGGGGGGGATAGTGGGGAGTTACTGTTTCATGGGTAGAGTTTTGGTTTTGCAAGAGTTCTGGAGATGGATGGGGGTGATGGCAGCACTTTGTGAATGTGCTCAATGCCACTCAAGTGTACACATGAAAATGCTTACAATAAAAAAAAAAAAGAAAATGCTTACGATAGTAAATTTTATGTTATGTGTACTTTACCACAATAACAAACTTGGAAAGAAAAAAAAACACTGTAAAAAATAAATAAAAATTGCTTGCAAATTTTCTAAGCTTAGAAAAAGCACAAAGAAACTTCAGGCAACAGGCCTTCCGAGCTTCTAAAAGATTTTACAATAGCATCTATTAGCAAAAATGTGTTCTTTCTTTTGGAGAATGGGGTGATTTTGAACTCTTCGTAATTAGATGGGCATTTTCTAGTGATGGATTACCATGTATCAACTCTGGGAGAACATAATATTAAATTAAAATACACTTTTAAAACCCTAGGCAGGAAACAACCATCATATTTATATTATTTGATAGATTCTGTGACTTTAAATATATTAACAAGCTTGAGTTGAATCCCTTTAAAGAGACTTTTATGAGTGGAAATAATTAAATAGACCAAAGTCTCTTTTATTATATATGTTATATGTACATGTTGTATGTGTGTGTTTATATTGTCACATTAATGACTGACATAATAGCAGCATTTGAAGATCAATCAGCCTAGCATTACAAAAGAATAAGTTAGATTTTATAATTTAACATACTCCCCCACCACACACACAGAAATATTAATATATGGTAGTATTTTTGTTTTATACTGTCCATATATAAAATCCTTTCAGAAATACTGATTTTTTAGGTTGTTCCCCAAATTGATTAGATTACAAAAAACTATCTGAGGTTAGAAAACAAATTTGCAGATTTAAATACTGACGAACAGTGCTTTTCAGAACCCTAGTGTTTCCAACTACTAGAAACAAAATAAACAACTACAGAAACCGAGCCAAAGACTCCCCACTTCAAAACTGAACAAAGAAATGGGTATGGTTTATTAAATCTTGGATGCCATCAATTCTAAGTTGTATTATTTTAGGTACTACCAAGAAAGAGAACACACTGTTAAATATGATACAATGTTGACTGTAAGATACATACTGATTTAGATACATTCAAATGTGGAAAGGGTGCCACTTGGAATGAAGGGAATAATTCATGAAGTCCTTTAGACGTAATTTATAATGCAAAGGAGACAAAATCCTCCAGAACTACTCGCTAAGGATTATTTTACAAGCTCATCACATTCCAGTAAGATTTTACTTATGCATGACTAATGGAGCATTTCCATTTCCAAGAATTCTCCAATTTCTGTGTGCATTTCTTCTATATGGCTTACCACTCAGACACTGAGCTCCCCGATGACCCTACTGATCTTCCCTTAAAATGATGCCCTGAAGGGTAGTGACTGTAGTCACCTTGGACACTTACTGCAATTACCATGAGTCAGCGCTGTTGGGACACCTGACATGGATAATCTCACTTGATACAGCGAGCTTATGAGGTATGTATCCAGATGATTCTCTTTGTAAAGGTGAGGAGACTGAGGCCCAGGAGGGATGTGGTTTATGCAGAGTCCCTGCTAGTAGGCGGGGAAGGCGGAAACCTGACCCAGCGCTGGTAACCTCAGCGCTCCGTCTTCCGGGTTTGGACCCACACCGGCCTCTAGGGGACATCGTCCTCAGGTATTAAAAGGTTTTTACTATTAAGAGGCACTGTAAGCATCTGGGAGTCCCCAGGTTTATTGCTGAAATGATTCAAACTGTCTTTTCCATTCCCTTTCTTAGTCATCCATTCTACTTGTCATCCATTTGTTCTGCAAAAGAGGAGAACGCTCTGGAATCTCTCAGAACAGGAGGCAATCTAGCTAAGTCTCCACTTCCAAGAGCAGCTTGAGACCTGACTGCCCCCAGCCACCACCCCCATCTTGGGGCTTTCCACCCGGGCCAGGGTCTGAAGGGTCCGGGGTGCACGCAGTACCGGCAAAGGGCAAATATGTAATCTATGCTAGGTGAGCAAATAGTCTGTGCATTATTTATGGAATTTATACTCTCAAGCTTACTTTAAATACATATTAGTCACCCAGATCAGGCTATCAGCTAGCAAAATATTTGGGGTAAATTAAGAGACAAAGCAAGCTATGACCCAATCTGAATAACATGAGTCCATTTAAAAAATATTTTATATGCCCTGAGAAAAAAGAGGAGAAAGATATACATTTCAAAAAAAAATCTTGGGATGGGGCGCCTGGGTGGCTCAGTCGTTAAGCATCTGCCTTCCGCCTCAGGTCATGATCCCAGTGTCCTGGGATCGAACCCTGCATTGGGCTCCTTGCTCGGCAGGAAGCCTGCTTCTCCCGCTACCATTCCCTCTGCTTGTGTTCCCTCTCTTGCTGTGTTTCTCTCTGTCAAATAAATAAAATCTTTAAAAAAAAAATCTTGGGGTGCCTGGGTGGCTCAGTTGTTAAGCATCTGCCTTCAGCTCGGGTCACGATATCAGGGTCCTGGGATCGAGCCCCGCATCAGGCTCTCTGCTCAGTGGGGAGGGAGCCTGCTTCTCCCTCTCCCTCTGCCTGTGTTCCCACTCTCTCTCTCTCTCTGTCTCTCTGTGTCTTGGAAAAGAAAAAAAAAAATGTGTGTCAAATAAATAAATAAAATCTTTAAAAAAATAAAATAAGATAAAAATTTTAGTATCAATTTCTGAGTGACTGGAGCAGTATGTAGTTTATATTTTCTTTATCATTTTCTGTACTCTGCAGTATGTATAGACTATACCTGACTCTTGAACAAAGGCAGGGTTAGGGGCACTGACCCCTCTGCACAGTCAAAAGTTCAAGTGTAACTTTTGACTCCTCAAAACTTAACTACTAGCAGTCTATTGATGAGCAGAAACCTTAGCATGAACAGCCAACTAACACATATTTTGTGTGTTATACGTATTCCATATATATTCTTAAAATAAAGAGAACTAGAGAAAAGAAAATGTTACTAAGAAAATCATAAGGAAAATACATACAGTACTGTATATACTGAAAAAAGTCCACATAGAAGTGGACCCATGAAGTTCAAACTGTGTTGTTCAAGAGTCAACTGTGTATGTAATCAAGGGAAATCCCCAAAGACAGTTTAATTAACTTGTGTCTGGTTCTCGCATTTTAGGGTTTGTTATTTTTGTATTCACATCCTACTTCAAAGGAAGTGAGTTCAAAATTGGCAGTTTTAACATGACGTACTCCGAAATTTGCCTGAAACAAACCCGCCTTGCTGGAAAAGGCACTTTCTGACCCATACTTTTCTTTGGTTTCTGCTAAATAGGGAGGAGATGCCTTCCCTTCTCCGACGGGTAACAATGCCTCAAGAATGACAACAGGTAAATAAAAGATCCCTGGGCCCGAGTAGGATGAGAGCACAGATGGGTTACAGGGGCCCCAGCAGGAGCTGGCTTCTCCCTGACCTAGAATGCAATCCAAACTAGCTCTATTGCCAGACTTAGCCCTGAGGCCACAGTGGGGGGGAGAGGGGAGTTGGGGGGGGAGGGTGGCCGTTTCCTGGCCCCAGAGGAACAAGGTCTAGCCACAAAATCTACCTAGCATCTGGCTGTTCATTCTAACAAGGATCTCACTTGTGGGTTGGCCCTAGAGCAATGCTGGAGGAGTAAACTGGAAGACAAAGCAGGAGAGCAGGAAGCTTCCCGAGACCCAGAGCTTGGGTGGTCCTGTTTCCAGGACGAGAAGTCGGGCTGATGGTTTAACTTCTATGGGTTGGAAGATGTGATACCCAAGGTCTTTTCCTGAGCTTCTATTCTGTGACTGAGTGATTTCCTGGCTTGGGTCTCATATAACTCCTCTGGAAAGAAGCCTGGAAAATCAGTCTATTTCTGTCTTGGCACCAATGACCCAGGGGTCACATATGCCATGCGCGTGTTTCCCCTTTCACTTTTCTACCTCTGAGTATCTACTTTCACTGGGTGAAAGAGGATCTGCATGGAGGATCAGACTCTCCATTCCTTAGACTTTTTCTTTTTTGCCTAAACTTTTTGAACCCACAAGGGGAGGCTCTGGTCCAGGCAAGATGGGCTAGATTTTATTTTTTTTTTTTTGTCTCTGATGTATCATCTGTAAATGCTTCTATACCTAAACATCTCTAATGACTTTTAATTTAACATTCCTACAATTACTTCTAGATGGAAAAAAACAGTTTCTCAAGAAATGCCTGTTGACATTTGACATCTGAAAGGAATTTTGCAGTGGGTCTCAGTCGTAAGGAAAACAGCACCTACTCAAATGCCTTCCCTCAGCTCTCACTGCAAAATGAAATGTTTCAAGAAAGATCGGATTGTCGGTTTTCCTGGGCCAGACAACATTAGTAACGTACTGAATTTTCAAGAGGAAGGCCTAGAGCTGATATTATCAAGGTTGAAAAAAATTGACTTAGCTTGAGAAAAGCAGATGAAATAGTTTAGAAACCTGCCAGCAAAGTTTGGCCCTTGGTCAATGAGGTCAATGAGGGAGGATAGCCAGCAGGGGGCCCTGCATGACGTCACCACTAGCTGGGGTCGGGGGTGGAGCTGATCAGCAGGGTCTAAATAGGTGGCAGAGGGAAGCCAGACTTGGGAAAGAGGGAACAGGAGGAACAGAAAAACCTAAGGAAGCACCACACGGAACATCTGCAAGGCAGTCAACCTTCCAGAAAAAGCTATTTACAGCCTCATGTTTCTCAGTGAATTACAACTGGAAAAACTGACAAGCTGAGCTGGACACTGACAAGAAATTCATCCCATTCGTTTGAAATTCACACCTGTGCAAGATAGTGATTTTTGACACTCTTGCTCTAACCTAAGAAACTTTATACCTACTTTTCGGGGCTTCTGAAACCTGTATCGTCACTTTCTCCCATTTGTTGCACGATCCTATTAAAAATAACTTAAGGGTTGG
>CM053604.1:27888285-27959783 GCA_028646535.1 Procyon lotor | reverse complement strand
GGGAACATACCGGCTGCAACAAAGTCAAGAAATGCTTTTCCTGGAATACGAGGAAGGAAGTGAAATGAGGAACAGGTTTATTGGGAGAAGAGATGCTTTTCAAATGACTCTCGGGATAACACATTCGGAGTGGAAAACTTCTGGTGTCATAAGTTGTAAGTGAGTATGAAGACTGTTTTAAAAATGAGGCAACATTTTGTGAAGTAGAGCTAACCTCTTGGCTTATAGTCTAACAAGTACATACAGGTAGTTACCCACCCAGAAAATACTGTCCTAGCCCCTGCCAGAGTTGAGTGAAGAGCCTGATGTATAGAACCAGGGTAAATAAGGCTACTTCCTATTCAGAACCACAATGGCTTCCGAACTAGAAATGACTCCAAGCTAGGCAATTTTCTTTTTTCTTTTCTTTTCTTTTTTTTCCTTCTCTTCTCTTTTCTCTTTTTTTCTCTCCTCTCCTCTACCCTTTCTCTCCTCTCCTTTTCTCTCCTTTCCTTTTCTCTCCTCTCCTTTCCTTCTTTTGATTTATTTATTTGAGAGACAGAGAGAGCTCATATGGGTGGGTAGAGGGAGAAGAGAAAAAAAATCTCAAGCAGACTCCACGCTAAGCATGGAGGTTGATGCAAGGCTCGATCTCACGACCCAGAGATCAAGTCCCGAGAGTCAGACTGGAGTTTGCTAGTAACTGATTATACCACCCAGGTGCCCCCAAACCTGTAGTTTTTTTCAAGTAAGAGATATGTAAAGGAAGAGACTCCCAGGCTTTTCCAGGAGTTTGGACCCACATCCTGAGACTGCCCAGGATCGGGCTGGTTCAGGGGAAGAAAGTCCTCCAGGCCACCTTTTGTTTGGAGTTTTTCTTGTTATACTGTATACGTTCCTGGAGTAAGATTCAGATCATCTAATTTTGCTTCTCTTCAAACAAGATACTTTTGGGGATATACAATCAATGTGAAATATTTCAATCCATCTTCTCTTGGCCTTTGGGGAGTTTAACTACTTTTAAGGGGGAAAATGCCTGTCACTAAAAAGAGAACACGCTATTTTTTTGAATTTGCTTGTTGTAAAAATAAGAATATAACTCATTATTAAGAATGAGTATATTTTTAAAGGGAGGCTATACTGCTCTAAAAACAAACCTACCCCCTTTTCTTCTGTTTCAGGAGTCTTCTGCCTAATACCACTGGGAAAGCTTTTTTCCACTCAAAGAGTTAAAAACTTAAAACAAGAGAGATTAAATAGCTGGTTTAGGAAGTTTAGGCATTATACCATCTAGTCTCTTCACTTATTCCTTTAACTTCTATCAGAAATAAAATCTACTCATCCAAGTTTCCCCCAAACTCTAACAACAAAATGGTCAGAGGGTGGAACTGGCGCAAGAAAGCAGACACGTGGCTGATAGCACAGACTCAGGATTTGTTCTTATAATTAATCTGTTGGGCCTGAATAAGCCCCGTGTATCTCTATTATGTGGCAAGTGTCGTGGGACAAGCATGGCACCAACACTGCTATGCTTTTCCAAAGTATAATGAGAAAGCGCTACGCTCAACAGTACGTGCAAAGGGCCTGTGACCCTAGTAGTCAAACCGAGTCATGGAAAGGTATTGATAAGGGAACTTAAGGAATGCTTATCATTAAGTCTGGCGAAAGACAAATAAGAACAGAATTACTAACTGTCCCAGAAAAGCAATTCTACCACCATAATATCTAATTAATTATAGAAACTTCTAGTTTGAAATTAAGAGCATACGTTGACTCTACCAGTAAAGTTCCCATGCTAGTAGCAAAACTCAATATTTCATCTTACGATAATTCGTAAAAACTCTTCAGAGATGATAACATTTATGCAAATGAAGAGTGAAATTAAATTCCATGTTGAGAGACTCAGCATTTCCCTGGATCACAAAACTTTGCTCCTGGAGACGAGTAACTACGTTACCATGGTGAGGAAATTATTTTGGCTTATTCTACTTTGCGACTCCTTCATCGGACTTGAGCACCGTGGTGAAGAATTACATCCTCTCAGCTCCTCTGAGAAAACACATTTTTTTCCTCAAAAGACAAATCCCAGAATGATACTGGACCATTATCTTAAACTATATACAAAAATTAATTCAAAATGGATTAGGGGCTTAAGCGTAATATTGAAAACCATAAAATACTTAGAAGAAATTATAGGCAGTAAGTTCTTTGACATTTGTCTTAGCAGTATTTGTTTGCACCAGTCTCCTCAGGCTAGGTTAACAAAACCTAAAACTGAAAAAATAGGATCACATCAAACTGAAAAGCTTCTGTACAGCAAAGAAAGCCATCAGCAAATGAAAAGGCAACCTACTGAATGAGAGAAGATATTTGTAAGTCATGCATCTGATATGGAGTTAATATCTGAAATAAATACGGAATTTATACAACTTGATATAAAAAAAACCAAACTAATTTAAAAATGGTCAGGGGACTTGAATAGATACTTTCCCAAAGAAGACATACTGATGGCCAAAGGGCACAGGAAAAGATGCTCGACATCACTCGTCATCAGGGAAATGCAAATCAAAATCACAACGAGATATCACTTCACTCCTGCCAGATTGGCTACTATCAAAAAGACAGAAAATAAGAGTTGGCAAAGATGTAGAGAAAAGGGAATCTTTGTGCACTGTTGATGGAAATGCAAACGGTGCAGCCCCTGTGGAAAACAGGATAGAGGTTCCTCAAAAAATTAAAAATAGAACTACCTTATGACCCAACAATTCCACCTCTGGATATTTACCCAAAGAAAATGAAAACACCAATTCAAAGAGATATATGGATCCCTATGTCCATTGCAGCATTATTTACAATGGCCAAGATACGGGACTATGGACAGCTAAGTGTCCATTGATAGATGATTGGATAAATAAGATGGGGTAGATATATATACACAACAGAGTATCACTTAGCCATGAAAAAGGAGAGCTTGCCATTTGTGACAACCTAGATGGACCCAGAGGGTATTATGCTAAGCGAAATAGGTCTGGCAGAGACAAATACTGTATGTGGAGTCTAAAAAACGAAACAAGCGAAAACCAAAACAGACTCATAGATAATGGAAACAAACTGTTTGATACCAGAGTGGGGTGGGGTTTGGGGACAGGCAAAATAATTAAAGGGGATAAAGAGACACAAACTCCCAGTTATAAAATAAATAAGTCATGGGGATATAATGTACAGATAGGGAATACAGTCAATGATATTGTAATAACTTTGTATGGCGGTGGACGGTAAGTAGACCTATTGTAGGGATCAATCGTAATGGGTAAAAATATCGAATCACTACGATATACACCTGAAATTAATAGGATATGATATGTCAGTTATACTACAGTTAGAAAAAAAGATAAGAAATAAGAAGGTATCTTCAGGGATGAGCAAAATAAGATCAGACCACTGGTGAGTTTAGCTAGTGGGTCTTCTAACTCAGCCTTGGAGCGAGAAAACAAGTTTCCTTCTGGGTCAATCCTTCCTAGGGTCTGGGGGTAAAATCGTGACAGTTTCCCCCATCCTTTCTAATTCCAACCCAAATGCTATCAGTAAGAACTGCAGAAATCAGCATCTGGTGAGGATGAATGAGGTTACGCAGAATCCAGCTTGCACCCTAAAAGCTGGGCTGTGTCTGCGGCCGTGAAAGTTTGGGTCTGAGCCGCAAAACCAGCATGAGCCCTTCTGGTGAGAGACCAGAAAGTGTCATCTTCCTGATTCTATTTTGCATTCCAAACCAGCAAATAGAATAGAATATTGACTTTTCTCTTCTGCTGCTGTTGAGTCACCCTACATTTTTCAGCTTGGCTAGTCAACAGTTGCTTCAATAGTTCTGAATTTAAGGGGCTAAGCTAAGAAAACCTTTTATTGCTTTTCATGTTTTGGGGGTTGTTTGTTTTTAAGTTAATGAGATAGATACCCTTTTATACATATTGTCAAGGATGGAAAGCTGGGTTCTTAGGGCACTAGTCATTTTCACAGGGTGTTAACAAGTCCGATGGGGAACAAATAATGGATGGAGAAAGATATTTTAGGGACGTATTTTTCTATAACACTAGATACCAAGAATATGAAGACAAAAAAAAATTTCTCTTATTCATAAGTGAAATATAACTTCTATTATACCCCATTATTAGGGTTGAATTGTGTCTCCCCACAGCACCCCAAACTAGAAGTCCTAACTCCTTATACCCTCAGACTGGGACCTTCCTTGGAAATAGTATCCTTGCAGGTATAATGGTTGACGTTAGATGTAGCAATAGTGGAGTGGAGTGGGCCCCTAATCCAGGATGGCTGGTGTCCTTACAAATAGGGGAGACTTGGACACAGACAAGTACGCAGATGGAATGCCATGAGAAGAAGAAGGCAGAGATCAGGGGAAGCCTTCTACAAGCCAAGGAATACCAGAGATAACTAGCAAACTGCCAAAAACCAGCAGAGGGACGTGGAACGGAGTCTCCCTCAACCCTGCCAATGCCTTGATTTTGGACGTCTGGCCAGCATGACTATGAGATGATTAATTTCTGGTGTTTTAGCCACTCCGTTGGTGGTGCTTTGTTATGGCAACCTTAGCAAAGTAATATGCTACAGAAGGAGAAATGGTGGTTATCAAGACCTACTTATTTTTAAAAACAAATTCTTTCGGGGGGCGCCTGGGTGGCTCAGTGGGTTAAAGTCTCTGCCTTTGGCTCACATCATGATCTCAGGGTCCTGGGATTGAGCCCTGCATGGGGCTCTCTGCTCAGCAGGGTGTCTGTTTCCCCCTCTCTCTGTCTGCCTCTCTGCCTACTTGTGATCTCTCTCTCTCTGTCAAATAAATAGATAAAATCTTAAAAAACAGAAACAAAAAACCAGATTCTTTCACAGTAGAGTCAGCCCCAAAAGGAAAAGAAAAATGTGTTCTTACTCTTAGTTCTTGGGCAACAGGATGTGGCTTCTTTATGCTGATCTCAATGCTACCATTGCCTTGTTTGAGCTCCACTGGGGATCCATGCACTCTGGCCACACCTTCAAACATCTGGGATTTGGTTAACGAGGGGGCAGGTGTCACTGCGGGACATTCTTTCTCCTTCTCCGTCTTGTCACCATGAACTGTTTCTCCATTCATGCTGACTTTCCCATCTACCTATAAGAAACACAAGGAACAAAAAACACATGGTATTTCCAAGTGGAAGACTATCACGATGAAAGAACACATTTAGAGACACAGTATAAAACATTATCATGTATTAATCATAGTCCAGCCAAAAATATGGTCTCTCATGTGCTTCCATCGGTTCTAGAAATGAAGGCTTCTATAAATGACCTCTCTGTGGGTTCTTTAAAAGGTCGTCCATCTTCTCAGGCCCCTCCACTTTGGATTAAATCTCATGTTTGCCTTACTCGGGGTGTGCTCTTATTTTAAAGTGTAGCCTCTGAAGCTAATAATAAGCTCTAGGTTAATTGATTTTAAATAAAAGTTAAAAAATAAAGTGTAGAAAATCAATGAATCCTAACCATAAATACACACCACATACTTGGGGTGTAGGACTTCTTATTTAAATTCTGAGTGCTACGCCACAATTCTGAGATTTTTTTTTTTTTTTTCTGGTTAGCCTACAAATTAGGTGGAACCCACCTGAGATCAGGAATCTGTTACAGCTTATCCTGCAGTAAGGGGGCAATGGGTACATTTTTGCAAGCCAACAGGAGAGCCCCTGGCCGGACGCTATGCTAAATCACAGTAAATCCCTATTTCCAGTTCATTTTCCAATCCTAATTTTTTCAAGAACAAAAGGCTAGATACATTAAAATGTTTTTATTTTGTCCCCATGTCTAGGGAAGGTGGTAAAAGCAAGAAAGGAGGAGCAGAGAGGGTGGTTAGTTAGTCTGGCTTATTGAACGGCATCTAGAACTCTCCGTCTTGAAGACTGAGGTAATGTATACAGAGGTGATGGGAGGAAAATCTGCCGTCAGGCAGCCTCAGGTTCAATCCTGGCTCTACCATTTAAAAACTACAGAACCTTCAACAAGTGTCTTATCCTGTGTGTTCAGGGACCCCGTCCACCAAGTTTATAATAAATGCATCTCCCTAATAGTGCTGTTGAGGGGATTTTGTGGATTAACATACATATAGAGTTTTCTAGAACAGTGTCTGGCACATTTTATGTATATAAATATTAGCTATAATTCTTACGAGACAATCCTTCAAAAGGAATCATGGGAGGCCAGATATTAGTTACAGCTTATTTACTTTAAGCCAGTGGCTCACATAATTTATTGTCTGTGAGCCATAAGAAAGAAACTTAAACCACAACTGAGCACACCTACCTAAATATAGCTGAAATAGGAGTTTTTGCGAAAACAGTATTTACTTTTATTATGCGTGATGTACCAGACTTCTATTTTCCTTTATTTTAAAAAATACTGATACCAAGCCACTAAACTGATTTCATAACCCAGCAATAGGTAGCAATTCTCACTTTGAAAAATACTGCCTTAGGGGCACCTGGGTGGCTTAGTTGGTTAAGCATCTACCTTCAGCTCAGGTCATGATCCCAGGGTCCTGGGATCGAGCCCCACATCAGGCTTCCTGCTCAGCGAGGATCCTGCTTCTCCCTCTCCCTACCTCTCGTGCTCTCTCTCTCACTCTCTCTCTAATAAATAAAATCTTTTAAAAAAGAGAGAGAGAAAAACACTGCCCTAAACTATTTCATTTGATTTTCCTTTACTCTTAATTCTGTCGTCCTGGGAAACTAAGTCTGTATTCTCTGTCTCCCTCACCCCACTGTCCGACTCCCAAGAACACACATCCCTCTTAGCTTCTGTCCTGGCATTATCTAGTAACAACTTTCCACATGCTGCCTTTGACCATAACGGGGTCCACCCACTCAGTGGTGGGGCCGTGAAAGGGGCTGATAGCCATCAACACCTGTAATGAGTCAAGGGCTCATTAGTGGTCAAGAGTGAACCCCAGCCCTAAGAAGATCTCTCCACGAATGCTCTTGCTGAGGCCTTTTACAAAGTTTTTGCCACAACAATGAGAGAGAGGCTTACCTCAGGGCCAAAGTCTTGCCATCAAGTCGTCTCTCATAATTCTGTTTAAACGATCACCTCGCGCTATTTATATAGAGGAGGGGAAGTAGACCTCTGGCTTATCTGATCAGATGCCTCGGATGCCAAGTTCAGTAAATGTATTCCCTACCCCCATGGGGGCCACCCCAGCATCTAACCTTCCTTCATGAAACATCAGAGAAGGTTCTTGAGAGGTCATGGGTGAAGGAGAGCTAGTGTCGAACTAGGTGGGATACAGAGCATGTCTGGGGACATGCTTATCTACGAGTGAGCCTGCATGATGAGTAGCTCATTTTCTCGGGAAAAATTCATGTCTGTATTCAGTAAGAACTTACCGAGTGCCTACTATGCCCTGGGCACCGATGCCGGGCTCCCAGGACAAAGCTGTGAACAGCAAAGACACAGCCCAGCCCTAGGGGGAACGCATCTTAACTCAACCCAGATGAGACATCCAGGACACCTTTCTTTTGTTCTATCGAAGCCTAAGGCACAGACTTTTAAGATCCACTGCGAGGGACTTAATCAGAAAGGGTATGTACAGTGTGGTTCCCTCTGAAATTCAATAGGAAGATGCATGACATCACATTGCTCAACTACTTTAGCCAAGCAAATCGTCTTTATAGTCAAGTGCCCGTGTCTCCTGCTGATGAATTCCACCTCTGTCTTCTATTAAGAACCCATGTGGTATGCAGGGACAATGAGAACTGATTTTTCTTTGTAGTCAAAAGAGCTTAAGCCAAAGAGTGAGCGCTTCCCCGTGATGTGAGGGAAAACACTGGAACTGGAGGAAGTGAAAAGACATTTGGTCATAGGTCTTTTTGGTTCTGGAACATTACATATTCGTTGGTAGGAAAGAACCTAATGTCTTTCCCCTTAAAAAACATTTGTAAAACCCCGTCTCATCTGAGAATCAAGTCCCATGCTCCTATGTATTCCTTGTGTTATTTCTTTTTTCTTTTCTTTTTTTTTTGCAATTGTGGCATCTTTCTGGATATGATGTCAAATTCTTTAAAAGGAAGAGGTAGCTGCATATACTTCTACTTAAACCAAAGGCAATGACAATTTTGTTTGGAGGAGTTTGCTCTACCTCTACAGAGCCGGAGAGCCCAGGGTTTTACTAAATTAAGGGTTGGTGAGACTGCTCTAGAGAGACCACACCATTACATCAAACTGGCAAATACACCTGGCTCCTTTAACTATTTGCAAACCCGATCTCCTGAGATATAAACTTCACAGTCCTAAACGGTAATACATTTTGCTTCCGTTCGATCAGCAGAATTGTATCTTCTTGGGGCAAGATGTTTCTTTCCGCTAATTACCCGGGGTTCCGTTTTCGGTCTCCTCTTAAGGAAGCGTCCTACCTTAAAGGTCTTCAGAACCTCTTGAGAGTTTTTGGGCTGGGAGTAAGGCTTGGGTGTCAGCATAGGCACGGCTTTGGGGGTGACAGTTTTGCTTGGAGACCCGCCGCCTGCTGGCGTGTTGGCGTCCAGAATGCTGGTCCGAGCGATGGTGGTCTCCACAGTGGCAGTGAACTTGGGAGGGGGCAGTGACTGTCGCCGCAGGTACTTCATGGGGCTAGGGTCATTCAGGAAGGGGGTTAAATTTGGCTCTGTGGAATGGCTTCTTTCCAGAATTTTTGGCATCTCCAAGCGTTCGAGAACAGCCTCACTGATGGTGAACCTCTCGATGTACTGCTGAAGGATCCCCTCTGCCTCTTCCTGGGACCGTGCGTTCTTATAGGCCTCATGCAACTCCCTCTCTCTCCGCTCTCTAAAGGACAGACATGGGAGGGGAAGCAAGCACAGAGTCAACAGTCACAAAAATCGAAAAGGAGACCTTGGTAGCTACCAAGGCTGAGCCGAAGAGGGAGCCCGGGGAGCGTGTAATGTTGGCATCGGAGCCTTCGTGATAACCCACGATTTTTAGAAAGAGCACATCTAGGTACCACTGCCCATGTAACAAAACAAAAGAGAGGACTTACTTTTCTTGAACAATTTCTCTGTAGGTTTTGATGCTTTTCCTTCGTTCACTTGTACCGTCCTCTCCAGCCAGTAACTTCTCCATTTTCTTCCTTTCTTCCTCTTTCTTGATTAAGTCCTGAGAAGCACTTCTTCTACGGCTCTTCCAACGAGCCAGGTCCTGGTGGGGTGGGAGGTAAAGGGTCAACAGAACGTACTTCTACAGGCTTGCACACAATTCCATTTCTACTCTAATCGAGTGGGCACTAACTATGGGCCCAGCTCGATGCGAGGCCCCGCCTACTCAACCCAGGGTAAGTCTGGTGGGAAAAGGAATGCCTCAGAGGCAGGAAGCATTCCCACACAGCCACATTATCCAGAGCGGGCCGGCACCCTCATTTAAACATCGTAATATGAACTACGCAATCATATCTCATGAATGTTGCTGAATTTTAAAGTATTGTTTCACAGGGCACCATAAGAAACTTCATTTCTTCCAAAGTATGACCTGCACATTGTGAATGGACTTGCTGACCACAGAATGGGAGGAATCAATCACAGACCAACACAATTTCCTCAGGGAGGCAACAAAAAGCAGAAATAATGATTTCTGGGATCCTGGAGTCAGGTGGGTGGGATCGCAGCTCTGGGAGAGGATCTCAGCGCTACCTGCTCCTGCTTTGGGATCTCAGGCACATTTGTCAGCCTCTCTACACCTCAGTTTCCTGGTCCCTAAAATAAAGATGACAATGACAGGTCCTCTTCTCAGCATGTGGTGAGGGTTAAATGACATAGCGCCTATAAGGTGCCAGCTTGATAAATGGTAGACCCAATTTTTACTACACTTCATCAACTTTAACTTTTCTGACTGACGGGACAGTCAAATCTGCAATGGCTACCTCAGAGAGCTCTGTGAGGACCACAGGGAAGAATCCATGCTCCCTCTGGTCATCCACACGTCCTAGCTCCTCTCTGCGCTGGCTCTCATCCTGGGTCCCTTGCTCACTAGCTGTGAGACTTTGGGCAAGTTACTTAGCTGGTCTGGGACTCATCTGTGGAACGGAGGATGATACTAGCTGCTAGCTCCCGGAGTTACGAAGGAAATGGAGGAAAGCCCACACACAAGGCAGTTAGGATAGTGTCCGTGACTGGTACGCTTTCGACGTTGGTGACTATCGCTGCCACCAGCAGCAGAAACATTGTCCATTTCGATACACCACCTCAAAAGACCGTGCATCTTCAATTGTACAACCCATGCTAGGCGCCTCCCTCCTGCAGCTCCCCCTTTGTGGCCGACCTTCTAGCAGGGGGACCTCCCAATACATGTCTGCACCCTTCACTCTTCACCTTTCATGTTGCCATTAACCTTCCTTTAATTCCCACACCTCCTGTGTCCCTGTTTGAAATCCCTTAGGGGCTCCCTTCCCCTGCTTGGCTTTCAAGTCCAAGTCTACCCGCCCCCCCTGACTTCCTGCTCCGAGGGGTCTCTAACCCACCGTGCTGGGCAGCCTCCCCGCTGCCCGTGGCCTTGGCGGGCACTCACATCTTGCCATTTGTCGTCCTCTTCCCGCAGCTGGTTATTTATCAGCTGCAGCTGCTCCTGGCGGGCCCTGCTGTGTGGCTGCACCGTGGCCTCCTCCTCACACCGCATGTCAAACATACTCGTGCTCCTGAGTGTGGAGAGAGAACAGACAAAAATGGACCGGTGCCCGGGATGCGCTCTGCGCGTTCTGCCGCGAGGGGGCGCTACCGCGCTGGCAAAACGGCCCCTTTCCCTCCGCAGCTCAAGCCTGCAGCGCGATGCGGCGTGTTGCGATCCCCCAGCCGGCAGCGGCATGCTGGCACCCCCACCTCTTCTCCTTTTGCCGCCAAACGAAAATGGGACCATCTTTGCCTTCAGGGGTGGCTGCAGCAAGTCATTTTAATTTTATACGTAGGTGCCAAAACATGTTTACATAAGAGCTAGGAAGAGGTATTTGGAGCTCTGGAGTTTTCTCGTTTGGAAATGTATCAGGAAATAAAATGAAGAGAATTAAAGGGTATAATGTGGAGAGAATTTATGGGCAAGGAGGGTGGCATTCCGTGAAGCCAAACTTTATTACGGTAAATGCTTGTGTAACGAGCTGTCTTACGTGCTTTCTGCATTAAGGCAGTTTCTCCACTTTAAAAAAAACCATTCAGCCTCAAGTGTAAGACACCCAACTTTTCATGCTGAAGTTTCTGAATTGTGGATGCATCCAAGAACTATGCATTAGTGTTTCATAAGTTTGCTGTGGTCATTTCTATTTCCTGTAAAAATGCCCATAAATTGGTAGTGCAGGTGATAGCATCTCGGAATCAAGAGAATAAGGTATTTTATCATAAGATTAAGGAATAAAATATACAAATCAGTATATACTTGGCATCTTAATATTCTCACAAGCGTTTTACCTTATTTTTGTCAGGATACTTCTGAATTTACTCTTTTACAAGAAAAAGCTCAGGGAAAGCAATTTTGTAAGCCCGTAGGCTGTACGTATTATTGATATCTTCTATAGGAGCTTATTAAATGTTGGGCGAGACCATAGGACCATAGGGCCTCTTCTATGTGCTTACACAGACCTTTGTTACAGCAAAAGCTGAAGCAGCAAGACGAAAACAGAAATAAAAACCAAAGCAAAATATCCTCCCTTTTTTTTCCTCCTCTCAAAGAAATGAGCTCAGGGACCAAGTGGGTTACACAGTCCAAAATCAAGGAATGGAGGTTCACTGTTAAACTCTAAGCACAGAAGACTATGATAGTCCATTTTTGAAGCCAGCTTAACACAAAGAAAAAGGAAAGCCATGCACTTTGACACCACTTAATTGGTGTCATCTAGACATCATCGGTGATGTCCCAAATAGTTCTCCCCATGGGCAGACAATGAACAGCAGCAATGTTCCTGGATGCCAGTGGGGTCCTGAGCAGACAATCTCTCTGGGAGGGGAAGAGAGAAAGGGCTGCCCTTCTTCATTCCGATGAATTCAAAATGAATCTGCATGGATCTTTTGGGTGCCTCTTCCTTCTCTCTAGGCGTTGGACTATTTAAGTCTGACCTAAGAGAGCTAAAACTGAGGATTGTACTTGCAATCTGTCTTCCCCAAGAGTATTAGAATATTCTGACTGTCTAGAAGGACTTTTCCCTGGGGCCTCTATTGGCACAAATATGACAAACCACTATGGGGAACTGCCCCCACGTACCCTGTAGATAGTGTTGACTATGACAGCTACTTCTTCCAGAAAGATAATCTGCAGTCCTCTAAGGGGGGGAGGAGGCTGTGATTTTTCATTTATTTTAGACTATTTATTAAGGGTCGTTTAAGAAAAATTTGGGAATTTGCAGAGGTATGTAGAAAAATCTAACCTCATGTTTATGTTGTTTTTTTTTTAAACATCGTCGATGCAAATTCGCTTAAGTAGGCTTTCCAGAAAGAGACTGAAATTCATTCCGTTCCTGGAGACAGGTCTTCTTTTGGAACCCCAGGAAAAAAAATGGCGGTCTCTCCAAGATTCGGGATTTGCTTACGTCACTTGAGAAAAAAAATGGGAGCAAGGCCTTGAGAACTGCCTTCTCCTGTCCTGGGGTCCCAGCTCTGTTCCCACCATGAAGTTCTCATGACCCCAGCCCCAAGGTGGCCAAAGGCTGGTTAGTGAAATAAAAGGGGAAACTCTGGTTTGCCCTCTCATATACCAGGAAGTACTATTTTTCCCCAGAGTTGTTTGGTTTTAAAGAAATTCCAGCAACCTGACCAAAAAAGAACTAACTGAGCTATGAGCCATGTCTTTATGCCATTTCAAAAAAAGGAACTGAGCCAGTTGAAAAGTGGTAATACAAGACAGAAAATGGGCTGAGTCACCATTCGGAAAATGTCTCTTACTTCAGAGGTTGGACTCGGCCTCCAAAAGGAAGAAGAGTGTGTTTAGGGGCAGAGTTGGGGGTCCTGGAGGAGCCCGGGCTTCAGATTATCAGTGTGACTCGCACTCGACATTTGCTCTCAGCCCATGCCTTCTGCTGTTGGGACAAGGGTCCCCGGCTGCAGCCCCCAGAGTCTACCACAGTGGTAGGGTGGCATTTTTGAGGGCCAGGATGAAATCACCTCCAGCGGAGCCTGGAAACTGTTTCGGGGCCAGGTCGAAGGTGAGGGAATTAGGAATAAAGCAGACTTCAGCTCTCATGGCGCACAGGCTCCGTTGGTGGGGAGAGCCTTGGGACGGGAGGAGCGTGCACGCGAAGAAAAGGGCAAGAAGGTGAAACTGTATCTACGGAAACATTTTTTGGCTTGCTGGGAGGCGGAAATCTCTGCCTGTGTGGTAGGTCTGCCCCCGATCTGCATTCTCCTTAGAGGGCACATCTTTTTTTGATTGGACTGTATTTTAATAATGTGCCAGTTCTGAATAAATAAAGCCTGTGCCAATAATCGCCCTTACAGATTTTGAAAAAGGGAGCGAGTGGGGGGAATACACTAAACATACAATAAATATCTATTTGAAAACTAAGCTCCCAATATAAACTTTGCATTTTGCGCCCCACACGGCTTCATATAAGTTGTGTCTACTCCCAAGAAGGAAATTCGGCACTTTGGATACTCCTAGGTAAGACCTCTGGAAAAGAAGTTCCTTTTACTTTTTTTAGTCCACGAGGCCGCTTTTTGTAAATTTGGGGCAGAGAAGGGAGTCCCCACCTCCACTGCCCTGAAAAAAATCATCCATTTTTCCCGTGGGTGAGGTTTCATATCCAAGGTGCAGGCAAAATTCAAATGCTATTAACTGTGGCTTCCTTTCTTCCACCTTTCGGGATTTCCCAGAGATCCATCGTGGGCCAACTGCATGGGGCCTTGCACTGATGAAGAATAAATCTGTCCCATCAGAATGTTTTTGCGAACCAAATCAAAGTAGCGTTTTGCCTATCCATCTCCGATAATCTTCCTTTCAGGGCGTGTTAAATATTGTCAGTGCAGATTTTCAATGTAATAACCAGGGCTCGATTTTACAGACTACTTAACTCCATGCAGTCCGCCAAGCTCAGGGGGAACTTGGCTTTGAGACCTGCCTGTGCTGCACGTCTGGCCACAAAGCCATCAGAGATGGCACACTGGGAAGGCATCCTGACACCCGAGGCAGCCTGCTGAGCACTGGGACAAAGCAAGCTGGTATCTTGAACGCAGACGTGGAAAAGGTGCTGGAAATAGTAATCTGGGGGCCCAGTCTCCTTGTCACTGGTAGCACTGACTTTTGTGTCTTGCACCCTTATTTCAAAGACTCCTCACTTGGTACCTGAAATGTCTTAGGCCACTGTGTGCTCTTCTGCAAGGCCCAGTACTCCCACCAGTGCACAGACTGGTCCTCCCAGAGACATCAGGCTCGGCAGGGCCACTGCCGTTGGAATTAGGTATTAATTGGGTTTCTCAAAGCACAGATTTACTCAACTCCAAGAAAGCTAGTATTGTGCCAAGAAAACGTTTGCCTTGGATATCTGCTTCAGAATGCTCTGCAGATGGGAAATCTATTTCTGAAACCGTTCATGTGGTCACAAACGGGAGAGTGTTGGCTTCTTCTCAAATTTGGATGTGAGGCGGAGGTAGGGAATGAACCTCTGAGAGGAATGGAAACGAAGGAGCAGGGAGAGGAAGCCCAAGTCATGTGGGACATCTAGACTCCTTGCTATGCCACAGAACTTGAGCGCAACCCCAGGGTTCTGGTTTTGAGCATCCCGCAGTTTATATTGCTCCAACCTGGGAGGAAGTTGGGCTTCTGAATCTATAATTAGTGGTTCAGGATTTGCTTTCTTAGCTCAGAAAAAACAGGGCCATGAGAATGACTCGCCTCATTGTCAACTCCAAGCCCTAACGTATCAAGAATTAAATGCAAAACGCAGAATAATTCTGTGGTTCGGAAGGGGTACCAACATCCAGACCATAAGACCAGCCTCCCCATGCCAGGTCTATGAAAAGCAAATGTTAAGTTTAAGCAGCAGCTGCGTATTAGAATCATGCTTGAGTTACTCTTTCATTCATCTCTCTTGCACAGAACATATGTTCTGCATTCCAACTTCAAGTGCTTTTCCGAGGCTGCGTGAGTCAGTTAACTGCTCAGTTCACTGTTGCATTAATTGCGTTTCAATTAGTGCTAAGTATGGGAAGCATGCAGTTTAAGCTAGTCATTAATGTATTCCTACAAACACAAGACAACTTACTCTGCGTCATCAGACACAGGAGTTCTCGGACCGTATCTACAAGACCAAATACAAAATTAGAGGATGGGCAAGACAGAAGGTTAGCTCTGTAACCAAGCTTCAATAAACATTACTGGTGACATATTTGCATGCCAAACCTTTCTTTGCCGATCACACTGGAAGAGAAGTGTCGTCACACAATTAGCAATATTTATTAACTGCTGGAAGGGAAAGAACAGTCCTGACATTGCCAAAGAATGCAAAATGTGTATTAAAACACGGAGGAGAGACGAGAATAATCCCCATGTTACCCACAAAAAGAGTCTGTTCCATATAAACACGAGAAGGCTTAGGTGCAACCCACAACGTTTAGGGAAGGCAGTTTGGGGGGGGGGGGAGCCAAACCTGTATTAGGGTTGTTCACAAAGAGTTAAACTGTTCGTGCCTTTATGTTCGGCAGTAATGGGCTGTAATGGACACCCAACATAGAAGCAATGACCCTTTCCCTGATGTGTTAATGCATTTGCACAAATGACATCAAAGAGCATTTCTGCAGTTTTCTGAAAGCAAACCAGAGCTCCAACCAGAACCCCAATCAGTGTCTTCCGCATGCGTTTGACAAAAACCACAATTCCTAGAAAACTGGCAGCCTTAATCCAAGCCAGACTTGGATAATATTCCGTAACTTGAAAAACCAAAGTTTTCCTTTTTACAGTCTTTTACATTCTTCTGATTATTCGGATCTACAAAGCTGTACCTTCGGCAGTAAAGACACCTCAAATTTTAATGCATCCGATGAAGCCAAGGAAAAGGTTAAATTAGAAAAAAGAAATCAGGACATTATAAGGGCATATCTTAAAGCACATTTTAAAAAAGCAGCCTCCACAAATGACTGTCTCTTCAGTAAAGGGAAATGTTAAGGGAAGGTTCTTACCTATGCCCTCAAACACGGTTCATTTCTGCACTCCGATGGTGGACAATGAATTATTTGAGCGAAGAAAAAAGGTCCTGCTTTCAGTTTCCAGCAAATTAAATTTTGTGGTTTTCAGCAAAAATTACCTAGTCTCGTGTTCAGTTTCATAACAGTTTATGGGGAAAAGAGTCATTTCTAGAGATGTCTTCCTGTAATCTTAGGGAAAGCACCCCAGAATGCATGGGTGCACACACACTCCCACCCTTCTGTCTTACCTGCTCTTATCATTCTAGAACAGTCTGCATTCATGCATTCATTAATAACTGTTTTTGTTCACAGTAAAGGCAACCAAACCAGTGCAAGACCCAAAATCTCTGTTGAAATGGCCAAAAGGTTTGTGCATATTTCTCTTCTGGCAGTTAAGACTCATTTTGTGTTTTTCCAGGGGATAGTTTCAGAATACACTCAATTTTCTAAAAACCCTCCTACATTTGGAATCGATGACCAATAGATTCCTCCATAATCAAGGGAGAGCACATGAGCAGTTAGTTCTGAAGACTGCATCAATGTTGGCCAGTTCATAGGCCTACTGGAATAGGCTTATTCAAATCCAGTGTTTTCTAAATTATCTGTGGAAGAGAGCAGAGAAGTTTTGCCTAGTTAACTGAGAAATAATCAACCCATAGTTAGTATGTGTTTTATGTCTCTATCTGAATATTTTTTTTTAAAGATTTTATTTATTTCACAGAGAGCAACACAGCGAGAGAGGGAACACAAGCAGAGGGAATGGTAGCGGGAGAAGCAGGCTCCCTGCTGAGCAAAGAGCCCGATGCGGGGCTCGATCCCAGGACCCTGGGATCACAACCTGAGCTAAAGGCAGACGCTTAACGACTGAGCCACCCAGGCGCCCCCCCAACTGAATATTTTTGTCAATGTTTTATTGAGGGAGAATATATATACAGAAGGGGCACCGAGCACACACATATCCCTCAATGAATCTGTGCAACCCAGAGATACATTGGGTTGTATGATACCCAGAGATTAGTGTCAAGCATTTTGTACTATATAAATAGTATGAATTCCTTCGAGACTGACTCCTTTAGCCCATTTTGTTGATGAGATTCAGCTACATATTGTTGCTGCAATGTAGGATATATTTGAATTTAAATTGCTTCTACACAAAATACTTAACAGCATTTCATGGAAATCTCTGCCAACAAATGTAGATTTGCATTACAGTGTAAGCTCCATGAGGGTGGGGATTTCTCTTTTTGGGTTCCCTGAATAGTGACCAGACGAGGCCTTCCGTAAGTATTTGTTGGACACTTACTGAATGCTCTGGAAATTGAAGAGAAAAGAACAGCTTAGTCTCTGAAGACAGCCTTCATATGCCCATTTACTATACACTTATGGATTTAAGGAATTACCTCCTAATTCACTAGATTTAAGAGGACATCAATTTAAGCAGGACTGCCTTTGCAGTTAAGGAGAAGATAATTAGAGCTTGGGCTTCAAATGACTCTCTCCTCTGTCCTATGGGAAACTGAAAGGTAAAGGTAAGTTTAAAAAAAAAAAACCACTAATAAAGAGATTTTTAAAAAAATACAAAGTAGGTGAGTCAATATGTACAAAATCGGGCAGACAAATCACAATTGGTATAAGCATCCTACCACAAAGAAAAAAAAAAGGAATGAAAGAGCAATGCATAAGGTTCAATTCTGAGGGTAGGGATATTTAGAAAGATGAAGAGAATATTCTATGCATCTATTTCATGTATGTAACTTTCAGCACTAATAAAGCATTTTGGGATCAATCATTAGCTGGTTCTACACTTCCATATTGTGGACTGGAACGGCTTCATTTGAAGTGACAGGGAAAAAAATGGGTCTCTTGCTCATTTAAAATTATCCCCTAGCACCCAGCCCCGTGTTTTACACATAGTAGCTACTCAATAAACAGTTGTGGGAAAGAAACATGAATCTGCAAGGTGTAGGCTCCCTCAGCCACACAACTGTGACACGCAGCTCGTGGGACCACGTCTCCTCCTGCTCAAACTGGCCTTTCATTCTCATTTGGACCTAAAGAGGACTTTCTCCGAATCACAGAGGGACAGTTACAAGTGCCAGGGAATTCGTCAGACTGCCACCGTTTCCTCTAGTAACCTGGGCAGGCCGTGCGCCGGAGAGGGACCGTGGCTTCGTGCTCGGGCAGAGTGGAGTCCGACTGTTGGATCTGTCATTACCAGCTGTGTGGACATGGGCCTCCGTTCCCTAATTGCAAAATGCACATGAAAATTCTTCCCCTCAAAGGTCGTGTGAGGAATAAGTCAATGGGAAAGCACCCAGAAAGGGCAGGCAGCCACGGGCCGGCTTCCTTCTTCCCTTTCATGCTAATTTGCTTTAGAGCAACCCAAGACCCTGGGCCGCGCTGTGTCAGGGCGTCTGGAGAGTGAGGGAGGGTGGCGGATCAGTCAGTCCCTCTGTCACAAGCCAGCCCTGACTGGCCCTGACCAGCCGGGATGCACGTGGGATCCACTCACCCACTCCTGTCTCCGTGGCCCCACCTGTGAATTGCCAGATGGCAAGCGAGAGGGAGCAGTCACCCTTGGAAAGGGCTACCAAGCACTCTGCACTATAAAACACAGACGAAAAGTACCCCTGCTTCCTGAAACCAGTGTCACAACAAGGCTCTGTGACAGTCCTACTGGGATTCGGAGGGATATATGGCACAGATTAAATCCAGGTCATAAAAATAGACGGGATCTTCATTTTAAAATGTGGGTGTCACTTAAGGTTTTCCCTACTCCTCATCCTAGCCTCTGACCCCCTACTTTCAAGGTCCTTCATGAAGCGGAACCCCACCGCTTCCTGTTTCCTAGTGGATCCTGTAATTATGCCAAATACCTCTCTTCTATTCCACTTAGATCTGGCAGACCACACTTTTCAACAAAAATGTATCACTCATTAAATAGCAACAGAGGCTTCAACATTTAGTATTCTCAACTACAAACTTCAGATTGTTTCCTTACTCATTTTTTTTTCTGAGATTTTTGTTTATTTATTTGAGAGAGAAAGACAGAGATAGAGAGAATACACGAGTGGGGAGTAGAGGGAGAAGGAGGCTCCCCAGTGAGCAGGAAGCCTGACGTGGGGCTCCATCCCAGGCCCCCAGGCTCATGATTTGAGGCAGATGCTTAGCCAACTAAGCCTCGCCTCCTTACTTGTTCTTTTAAATCAAGTCACAGCATGGAATAGAAATCTTACCTCTCGAAAGCCCTGACTGTTGGCTAATGTTGAAATGAAATGAAATTACAAATTGGTAAGTGGTATACATCTTCTTTGGACCTGAAGACCCTCTGGGAATCAAAATGAAATCAAGTAGCTCAGAAAGAAGTTCAATTCCTTTACCTGAGGGCTCCTATACGAGCTAGGAAGAAATAAGAGTTACCCATCTAGGTGGCCCACAAGATGAGTCAGAAAAAAAAAAATTGTTGAACAGGAAAACTCACAACCGCATCTTCTTTCCACACCTGCTTATATGCAAAAAAGGGAAAAAAAATTCTTGGCCAATTTTTATCATTCCATTTCTGCAAGCAATCGCAGGTAAGTGGCACTGAGGTATCATAAGGCGTTAATAACATACTCAAAGCATCTATGAAGGCTCAGACCAGAGAAACAAAACCACAAAGCCTCAGGAAAATCTTCTGACCTCTTATCCTTCAATGGTGGACCCCTGACCGATTCCTCCACATCCTGTCTCTTTGCAAATGGAACTGGAAGGAACTGGTTTACGTTGGATCCCATGTGTCTAAGAGACATCCTGGTTCTTCTGACCATCATGTCATCTTTTTGTGAGTCATACAACTTTCCTGGGCCTTTCAGTCCACTGCCGCTCCAGGGAGGGGCTGTCATCTTCTCCGAGCTCTCTTCTGTCCCCGAAGTCTTGCATTCAGAGGCCGGGGGATGCACACTAGGGCAACATTCAGTCCAGCCAGTCAAAGGCCACTTATTGCTAAAGATGTTTGCAGTAGCATCCCCTACTGGCATCAACCCAAGACAGAAGAAGCCAATGTCCACGGAGGCAGCAGCACACAGAGCAACCGAGTACTAATACCGTGGGCCCCCATCATGCAATGGGTACTTACACGGGAATGGGTTTCCCTTTCCGGTTTTCAGGACTCCCGAGAACGGAATCTGGCCAGCACCCAACCACATGCAAAGGCTCAAATCTGGACCCAGGGAGGGCCCTGCGAGCAGAACTCGGACCCTGGGCTGGGCGCATCCCTTTCAGTGACTGAACTCCACGCCACGTCAGTCATCGAGGGCGTACTGTGGCTCGAAGCTGTTTTCTGGGGACACGACAGCCACACACAGCAGAGGCACACACCCTGGAAGGCAGGCAAGCGCTCACAGTGGCTGGCCGCTCTCCTCTGATGGCTCAGCCTTTGGCGGCCTCTCAGAATCGCCTGGAGCAAGCCCTTCCTTCTCTTCTTTGCCACCCCGTGGCAGCTGTTTGCACGTTGCTGAAGCCAGAGAGGACAGCTTTAATGCTAGGGAAGAATTCACACCTGAGGCCTTGGCCCCACCTGTCATCCTGCACCTCCCGGGAAGGGAGGGAACGTTTTCCTCACCTTCCTCTGTTCCCCGGCGCTCGCTTGCACCGTAGATGTGCTCCTCCCGGGTCTCCGGCACGGGACCCAGCCGCGAGACCCCTTGGCAATAGTCATCTACGCCAGAATTCACAATTCTGTCGATAATCAAGTAGCATTGGTCGCAAGAGAGAAGAGGAAAAAGAATTATGAGAGGACACAAGGAACGATGTTGAGACTGAGAGCTTAAGAAGAGTTCAGCAGCTCTCATCCGGAAGCTGGTTAGTAAGGATGACATACTCAGATGGAGATAATGGAAGGTGAGTGCCAGCGAGGGCCTGAGAAAAGTCAGAGAAGGCTGGCAAGATCCTGTACCCATGGGGCTGAGTGATGGCCCCCTCAGTAGTCAAGGATTCAACGATGCCTTTCTTACTAATTTCTGACCCCCACCCCAGGTCCCCATCAGGCTCTGAAACACCAACTGTATTTCTGGTGCACGTGGATTATTTATATCTATTCTCCATGCTGCCGGCCATAAGTAATGGATGAAAGACACCCCACTGTTTGTCATGGGCCAGTCACTGTTTCCTTTGGATTTCAAGGACAGTGCACAGGGAGGACATCTTGAGCATTTCCCCTTGCCACGGAGAGAATTACTTCCCTCCCAACACACAGGTGGAAGGGAGGTTCCCAGGAGAGTCCAGAGGCTTATCAACCTCCCATACCTGCTTCCTGGAGGAGAGACCAGGAAGAAACGCTAGGGTATCATTAAAACATGTCGTCAGGTTCATTTCAGTATTTCCAACTAATAAAACTGTGCTTAATGCAACCGAGGGAAAAGGGTCCTTGGCCAAGATGACTAGCATCGCCCGGTGGTGATTCTGGGGACAAGAGAGTCAAAAATGGAAGCCTGCCATCAACCTTCACACACATGCTGCTCCCCAGGGCGCCCGCTGACGTTCCTTCCCCGCCAGCCAGCCAAGGAGCCTGTTCCAACTACGGCACCGCCGGAGGTTTCTGAGATGTCCTTGAGCAGCCCCTTGCAAAGCAGCAGCAGCTCCCATGCAGGGCTGGCACACAGATGGAGGAAAATACCTGTGCTCATTCTGTGGCAGGAGCCTGCAGTCTTGTTCTAAACTGGACGTGGCCGTGGAGGAAGGGGAGACAGAGTAAGTTTCGGTCTTGCTGCCACGACTGGGGACTTCTTCTCCGTCCTCCCGAGGCCCAGCCTGGCCGATGCTGAGCCGCTTCCATTTCTGCTGATCTATCTCTGTCACGGGTCCAAAGTGCACAAATTTCTGCCTAGGGCTGGAAGCTTTCTTATAGGCCCTCGCTTTGCGGCTGGCAAAATCATCACGAATGGCAGTTTCTGCTTTAATTTCTGGTGAAGGCTCAGGGGCACAGATGGGCTCAAGATCTCCATCCCTAGTCAGAACCAGAAATGAGTTCCAAAGATTTCTTAGGCAAGTGTGAGTTACTAAGAGTTTTTTTTTTTTTGAATACTAGACTTATGAAAAATACTTCTACGGCTAGAGCAGAATTGCTTTTCCATTCATCAAATGAAGGAACGGTCATTGTCTTGCCTGGCAAATAGGGCTTTAAGCTTCTATGGTGTGCAAAACATCACTTCCAACGTCATAAATGATGGCATAAGAAACTCTCAGGTACGGTGAAATAATGCAAATGGGTTAGAAATCACGCAAACAAGCCTATTGAAATTACCACTCACAGTAGTTGGTTCAACTAAAGAGGATGTTTTCCATCCAGCGACTCATCACTTTCGGTATTAATAACTTTCAACTCAGGCAGAACACGCTATGTTTTGAGAGGTATTTTTTCTCCAGCCGTGTGAGTAAAAAAATGAAAGGATAAGTGATTCCTTCGAAGTTTAAGGAAACCACTTGCAGGGGAAAACTCAGGAAAAACATGACACACCTCATCTTTCCTGACACTTTCAGTCTCTCCCAGGTCTCCAAGTCAGCTTCGGTGATACTGGAGACCGCGACAAATCTCGGAGCCTCTCGGTGAGGGGAGAGGTGGCCCTGAATTCTCCTCTGAGCCAGGTCATCCCTGCAGAGATCGGGCACCTTCCTCGCTCCCTCTTCTGCCGGCTTGCTTTCCTGAGTCCGAGTAATAGAGGTCACCATTGACTTCAGCTCTTCCATTTGGCCCTGGTTTCTGTAAGTTTTATCCAGGCCCCCACATCATTGGAAAAATCAGGTTCAGGGAAGGGGAGCAAACAAACAGAATGTCAAGCAAGGAATTTCAGAGGCTAAGAACAGAAGGAAATGATGGAGGCGCCTTTCCCTTTCTCAAAAAATACGGAATCAGTTGGAGCCTTGATTCCTTTTGCCTATGCTACCCTTTCGACACCGTAATGAGATGGAGTTTTTTCTACCAGATGACAGTCTCTAGTTTAGTTTAGGAAGAGAAGCCAGGGCTTGCTGAAAGACTGTTAAGAATAGTAATGAGATTTCGGTTTGACAGTAATGATGTCCAATTCGCACACTATTCAAGTTACTATAATGAATTCAAGTTTTCTGATTGAATCCCTGAGCCCTCTTGGAATGTCTTTTACTGCACCAGTAAAATGTTAGTAATGAGCTCTGCAGGATCCAAATTCTAGGATTAGTTTGGAGATAGCTGCAGCGTTGTTTACATATTAAGTATCTCAACCATAAACCCACAACTGCCAGAAAGTACATCTAAGTCAATTCCAAACAGCAAGTTTCGACCTTCAAAATCAGTCTCTGCTTCCCGATAGCATCGGTTAGGTTTGGGTAATGTAAATTTGAAGATGAAGCAGACTGTATCCTTTCCACCTGGATCTAGAGAGTCAATACTCGTTCATTTCTCGTGTTAAAAGCTAGTCACCCTCACTGATGTTAAAACTGGCATTTTCAACTGTTCTCCCAAGAAGTGGATGTTGGGGGGCTTAATGCTGACAATGCTGTCATTTAAATCAGTGCACAAACATTCAATTGCATTAAAAGTCGATTTCTAACTAAATATGCTTCCCAAGATAGAAAATCTCGAAAATCTACATAAAGAGGGCTATTAGTTTTTAAAAAAGATATCATCCAAGCCAGAAAACCAGGAGGTATTCTTTCATTACCTGGATGATGTGGTGTCTTTGCAGAGTCTCTACAAGCTAGGAGGGCTACAGAATTCTCTGTTTACTTTTGGTTTGGGAAAGGGGATGAAGGAAGGGCAGAGGCAGAGCCACCAGGGGCCTTCTCTTCTTTCATCAGTTCTTTGATGCTCTCTGGAGAGGTCATGGGCCATCTGAGACTCAGAGCCTTGTCCCCAAACATAGTCAGGTGACAACAGACAACCAAGGCTGGAAATACCAGGAATTAAAATTGCATGCAGAAGAAAGGAAAAAAGGGATACAGAAGCGACTCCTTTTCCTAACTCAAGTTGCTGATCCCCATCCACGTGCCTTGATGCTAGTCAGTTGCCCAGAAGTCTTTGTTCCACGTGCAACAAAGTATCCCTCCCAGAAGGCCCTCCTAGAATGGTTCTTAGGAGTCACGCCAACAAGAACAGTACAGAGTGAGAGACTCCCGAAGCTAGAGCGTATCCTGCAAAATATCGCCCTCGGCTTCTGTGCTCTAACCCATGTTCTATATCTGGGGATCATCCATTCGTTTTGTACCCGGTACTTCTCAGAACAAAAGCAACAATTGCATAAAACACAGTTAAGACGTTTATATTCTTTGTTCAACAGAATATACAAACCCCCTTAAACGAGGGGCAAAAAGATGGCGATTTGATGATGCAAATCTCTGACTTTGGTGTAAGGAAAAAATACAAGAGTGATCAACTCTGTGTGATGAAATTTAGCAAGTGGACACTTCAATACCATCATATCCCTCCTAAGATAAAAATCACTGGCCAAGGGGCGCCTGGGTGGCTCAGTCGTTAAGCGGCTGCCTTCGGCTCAGGTCATGATCCCGGAGTCCTGGGATCGAGCCCCGCATCGGGCTTCCTGCTCTGTGGGAAGCCTGCTTCTCCCACTACCATTCCCTCTGCTTGTGTTCCCTCTCTCGCTGTGTTTCTCTGTCAAATAAATAAAATCTTTAAAAAAAAAAAATTCACTGGCCAAAACCCATTTTGCTACAGTTTTCCTTTCTCAAATTAAGAGGACAGGAAAAAAGGTTGGGAGAGGGAAACTCATTCAAACACAATTTCCATAACAGAACAAACAGAAGTGTATTATATTTTTGAGAAGTTTTTTGTCTTTTTGTTTTTGGCTCCAAGCCCAGCATTAGCCCAGTGCAGGGCTCGAACTCATGACCCTGAGATCAAGAGTCAGATGCTCAATCGACTGAGCCATCCAGAAACCCTGGTTTTGTGGGTGCTTTTTTTTTTTTAATGAGAAATATCCATCATTAAATATCTAAGTGATTTTGTTGGTAAGCAGAAAGAAAGCAAGCCTAATTTTTTTTTCTCCTCCCAATATCTAAAAGGAGCTAATAAGAGAGAAGAGAGTACAGCTAAGGAATGACTGCATTTTCTGCTTGCTGTGAATGGACTGGAGCAGCCTTGCATGGTGGCCACCCTGATAGGCAACGGTACACGTCTGCCCGTGCCAATAATGCCGACCATTTGTGGTGTTGTGCCCACTGGAACTGCAAAGGTTCCGTGGTGAATTCAGCCCTATTTTGCACACGGCCCCTGCGTTTAGAGACTGGCTCTCTGGAGTGCCACTTCAAAATAAACCACCATTACCGACTATTAATAACGGGGAAAGGAAAAGAACGAATGGGGGCCTATGACACAAGTCACCTTCACTTAATTATGCGCCCTCTCTCACTCACACAAACACACTGTGCACACCTTTTATGTTCTAGACTTTTCCTTTCTGAAATTCCCTTTGAGAGCTGTTTGCCGCTCTCTGGTTTCTCT
This sequence comes from Procyon lotor, assembly GCA_028646535.1. Lineage (NCBI taxonomy): Eukaryota > Metazoa > Chordata > Mammalia > Carnivora > Procyonidae > Procyon > Procyon lotor. Next base: position 27,934,157 of record CM053604.1, on the reverse strand, counting down.
GCCTCTTTTTTTCGGTAAGGCCCATAGAGGAGTTGATTCAACGGCACTGCTGGCTTGGTCTGATTCATCCTCGCCTTCCTTGCAGCGAAGTCGTCTTTCTCAAAATGAGGCTGCCGACGCGCAACTTCCTCTTCTGACTTTGAACCTTTGCCACATTGGTGGGTCAGGGAAGAGTTTTCTTTGCGAAGAATGAGGTCATGAACAGCTTCTTTCTCACTACTTAATGGCTTGGGACTGATGGAGCAAAATTAAATAGAACTCTCCATGTGATCAGACCAAATGCTTTTTTAAATCCCCATCTCCAGGCACACGACTGTGTTGTTAGGTCTTCTCAGTATTGTTAGTTTAGATGACATCTGTTCGCTATTTTAGTTTAGAGTTGTAGCGTCGTTAGGGTGGGTTTTAAAACCTTGATTTCAGCCAGCTACTAGCAACGCTAAAAAGTCATTTAATTGATAGCTCCCCCCACCCCCCAATCCGCATCAGCAAGGCAGGATCCTAAATGGCTCTGAGAGGGACAATCCAAACTCTTGTCATGAAATTGGAAGAGTAGAAAGTTGTGTTTTTTTTTTCTTTAGCGCATTAGCAATGCACCCAACAGGTCCCAGTTTGTTTTTGAGGGATAGGGCAGCAATTTGAGCCACCAAGAAACCGATCTGGGGGAAAGCTAATGTATGCAGCTGTGTGGCAGCAAACCTAGACTTCGTCCCCGATTGCGAAGTATGAGGAAGGTCTTTCTGCAGAGCTGAGCTAACCTGAGGCATCTGGAAGGGTTTACGACCTGTCCCAGGATGGACCCAGAAGCATAAATGCTTCTCTTGCCCTGCACCCTTGCACGAGCAGCTCTGTCTTTGATCTTCTACCCCAACGGCTGTCCAGCTCTCAGCTCTTCTTGGTCATGTGCTAGATGTCAAGTCAATTGTGGTAAAACATTTTGTCAAAATGGCTAAAAAATTACTACTTCGTGCTATTTCCATTTTCAAAGAGATGTTGAAGACCTCAAACTTTTAAATTCCTGAATGCGGTTTAATGGTGGAATATAGGACTTTTCACTTAGTTTTGTTTTTTTTGTTTTTTGTGGGAGGCATGTGGGCTAGGAATAGGGTCCAACTGTGTCCATCTGGTACCCCTACAAAGTCCCTTCCCCCTGCTCATAGGCTCAGCCTTGCTTCTAAGTAATTACTATTCTGAGTAATAAAATGTTAAAACTTTAAAAAATCATTTATCATCTCATTTCATAAAGATAAGCAAATAAAATATCCTGACTCCTAATGCTCACCTACTTTGTATCCAATTTCTAAGAGGGGATTAAGAGTAAATTCTTCATCCTCAAAGGACAACTCATCTCAGAAATGAAGAAGGAGGAATTATCTAGGAGTAAAATGAACAGTGAGACTGAACCCTGATCAACCAGGCTGCCTGCTCTCTGCTTCTCTAATCCGTAATGCCCCCAAGGGGGGGGTATGTCTTAGGACTACAGTAGACCCTCACTCCATCCGATTTTTTGGAAAATCACTAATCATGCCCAGAAAATTCCTTCTTCTCACTGCTTCCACTGTCCTCAATAAAAATTTAAAACCCAGAATTTGGAAGCGGTTGGCAGCGCTTTGCTCTCCAAATAAATTTATTTCTTAAAATATGAAATCCTGCCCTTTGAGTCCCATGTCTGACTCCCAGTGTCCTGCCTGGTCCCTCCTGGACAGTGGTCATGCTCCTTCCCCACTCCTTAGCCAATGCGTCTGGCAAGTACCAACAGGTGCTGGTTGACTAGGGCCATAAAGAATGGCCAATGGAAGTCACAGGCCATTGAAGTCATGTCTTCAAAAAGGCATTATTTAAAAGCGTAATGTCGATAACAAAGAAAGTGGCTAACGATTACTGAGCGTGTGCTATTGGCTAGAATTCCTTCTAAGTGCTGGTTCATTTAAACCTAATACTAACCCTGCAATGTGAGTGTTACTAGCATCTCCATTTTAAGAGAGTAGAAACGAGGTTCTAGGTTCAGAAATTTGCCCAAGGTCAAAGTGCCAGTGCTTAAGTTAAAATTCAAACCCAGGCTGTCTGGCTCCAGAGGTTCTGTTTGTAACCATCATATATGTGTGTTAAACAAAAGACCTGGCCAGGAATTGTACTGAAAGCAGAACATCATTTAAAAAATAAGGCATTATCATGGCTACCATGGTATGAGAAAGAGTAGTATTTTGCTTACTAAACAAAGGGATCCTGTGAGTTGTGCTTAGATCGGAGTTGTGATTTGCATTGCTGGTCACAGACAGCAACATTCTGCTAGGATTAATGATAGCAGAATGCCAACTAATCATACCTCACAATGCTCGCGCAGCACTTTACAGTTTACAAAGCGCTTTCAAACTCATTATCTCACCCCAGCTGATCCGACTCCAAGTTCGGGGTGGCAGGAGCCGACCCCTGGTCTGAACCTCTGACGTTCAAAAAAGCAGCACTCTTTTCATTTTTTTTGGCCAGGGGTCATGGGTTACCTCTCTGCCCCACCCCCCCACCCCAACTCAGGCAGACTTCTTTAGAATAAAACATATGCATTTATGCAAATGGCCATGCCAATTTGTGATGCCAATTTGAGCGGGGAGAATCTGGTGTTCTCTGGATCACATGAGCCCAAGCCCGGCTACAAATTCCCCGGGGTGTTTCTTTTTAGGCTAAACGCCCAGCATAGCAGCACTTTCAAGTGATCTCAATTTTTTTTTTTTTTTTTTTAAAAAGGCGATGAAGAAATCTTTCTGTATCACTGGCCACTGAAAGCTGCTCCCTGCCCACTTGAAAAGAAAAATGGTCACAATGACTGATTTTCCGCTACTTGCTTGAATCCTGTGAATTTGGGGATTCCAGACGGACTTGCAGAAAGAGAGGGGAAAAAAGATAATAACACAAAATCTGAATTGGTAGTTTTGGCCATGCAGTAATGCATGCTGTGTATAAAGAAGATATGTAAGATTGTGTTCACAGGTGTCTAGTTACTGAAATTTTTCAGTGGCCTTCTATAAGTGCGTTTTTCTTTTTTTCCCTTGAGGGACCTTAAGGGCAGCCTGTTGTAAAGCTTCAGTATGTTCTACTCAGATTTTCAACAATGCCGGCTCTCCGAGCAGCTAGTGCATTTCAGACCCGCTAACCATCACAACAACGCCGTGAGATAGGAATTCTCACGTCTACTGCGTAGAGGAGGATACTGAGGCTTCTGGTTCTAGTCATCTGAATGTAGGTAAACCAAGTGAATTTCAGGGGCAGGCTCAGGTTACCTGGCTTGATATTCATGGGGGAGGTTTGACACTTTGATTTTTTTTTTTGAGCCATTCATAAGTGGGTCACTTTGGGAAGCAGGGGCTGCTCGGTTGGGCACAGCTCGCGGCTCCCCTAAGAAGGAATACAGTTCAGTGTGAGACGAGAAATGCCCAGCCTAGCCTCTAGCCTCGTAACCGTGTCTGGCTTCATCTCAAACAAGCGAAGCTATCTTGGTAGCACAGGTTATGGGCTCGAAGCAGGTGAGGGGGGAAGAAAAAGCTCTTGGCTCAGAGTTACAGGTTTCAAAGTGAATGAGATAATGATTGAAACGAAGGAAGAACTGGCATTTTCTTTCACCCCTTTTCCCTTGGTAGCACACAAGCATCCAGCTCAGACTGGCAGTGAGGCTATTCTATTGAAAGAAACTGGGCTCTCCTGGGAATGTCAGGGGCAATACCAGAAACCTCCCGGCTCACCCGGTGCCCACACAGTGCGGCCATAACCAGAGTCACAGGGGCCTCTGCACGCTACGTGTGTGTGTCTGCTCCTGATCCCCAAGGATCTGTTCACGCAAAACCAGGGACACAGGCGTCTGCTGAGCAGGGGTGTAGAGGACATGTTTAGCCCTTAGCTTCATCTACTCTTTCCTCTAAAGATTTCGAAAATGTCTATTGTTCCTGGGAGGGTTTTTTTTTTTTTCCCTCTGTAATTAATTACTATGTGGTTCAGAAGATCCACAGACCAGCAGAAAAAGACTGAGTGCTGAAACATATGAAAACAATTAGAAAAGAAGTACAATCACGTGAAACCTATAATTCAGTTAAAAAAAAAAAAGTTTACTTCTCCAATGGGAAACACTAAGTAAGAGAACTCAAATCTCCATGGCATTTTAATTTAGGGGAAGTGAATCTTGGTTCCCATTTTATCCTCTTAAAAACAGAAATCCTAGCTTTTTTGGCAGAGTCTCATATTTTGGGGGTAATTAAGCTAACTTAATCATCAGCTAAAATAGAAGTGAAAGGAGTTTATGTATTTCTTTTTTTTTTTTTTTTTTAAGATTTTATTTATTTATTTGACACAGAGAGAGAGAGATCACAAGTAGGCAGAGGCAGGTAGAGAGAGAGGAGGAAGCAGGCTCCCTGCTGAGCAGAGAGCCCGATGTGGGGCTCGATCCCAGGACCCTGAGATCATGACCTGAGCCGAAGGCAGAGGCTTTAATCCACTGAGCCACCCAGGCGCCCCTGTATTTCTTACTTCGATGGTGACTCTAATAAATATTAAACTCCACACATTTATTAAGAAGCCCTACTTTTTGTCCCCTCATGCTAAGATACCTCCTAATATATGGTTTGACAGGAAGCTTGGGACTTCTAGGCTTTGAAAGTTATGCAAAAATGGAATACCACGCACTCTTGCTCCTTTTTATATACTGTATTAGAAATAATACAAGAAGGTGTTTGAGAGTACGTGGGAACAAACAACAAGAAAACCGCCTACAGAAACAAAGCCTCGTTCTCTATGTACCTCCATCCCTTGCATAACTTTATATTATCACCCATCTCTCCCAACACAGATTTTCCCGGCTAAGAAATGGGCCACAGAATATATGGTGGGCCTCTTGCCGGGTTCAAAGATGTGGTAGCCAGAATTCATCTGGATGGCAAAGACAGGAGATGGAAGTTAAACGTTTTAAGAGACATCAGCATATTTACATATTTCATATTCTTATTTTCCAGGTACCAAGAAGCCTTTCGTCTTTCATCTTTATGTGTTTCATTCCAGTTAAGCTGCTTTCTGCCACATGAAAAGCAGGATACACTTAGCATGACTCTCTGAGGAAGGCTGCAGAAAGTGACAGGGACACAGACAGGCCAGGCTAGTGACACAGGATTTATAAACCCTATATGAGAGAGCTAGCAGCTTTCTGCCAACAATTGCCAGAACTATCTGCCGACAAATGAATTCTGAGTATTTGGAGCAGCTGTGTCACATCGCTGTTAGACACTGTCTGGGAATATGCATAATTTTCCCGAGCCCAATTTTAAATGTTAAGCTAGAATCTCTCAGATGTGATGATATTAACAGACCAGGGAATTTCTGCTTAATGGAGCTAACTGGGATGGAATACGTAAACAACTGAGCCAGATAACAGTCGACATGGACAGGAGCAAAGAGTACCACATAAATATAATATTCATCCATCAGAATGACATTTGTAAACTAACCATGATTCTGGGTTTGTGCACTGAATGGGAACTATCATAAACAATTTCAATATCTCTTTAAGAAATGAACCTCACAGTTACTGACACAGGACACCCACAGAATTCCCAGTCTTGTCCAATCTCTTCTTTTCTCTCCATCACCAGGACTCCTGAGTGTGCTGAGTTAGCTTAATGAGACTCCCCACTCATCTCCTGTTACTCTTTTGGATACTCTGGAGATGAGATAGAGATTCCTTGAAAAATTAAAACTATACCTACCATATGATCTGGCAATCCCACTTCTGGCTATTTATCCAAAACAACAGAAGCCAGGATCCCTAACAGATAGTAGCACTCCCATGTTCATTGCCATACTATGCACAATAGCCAAGATGTGAAAACAACCTAAATGTCCACTGATGGATGAATGGAAGAAAATGTGACATTTACGTATAATGGAATATCATTCTATCTTTAAGAAGAAAACTCTGCACTATGTGATAATACAGATGAACCTTGGGGACATTCTGCTACGTGAAATAAGCTAGTCACAGAAAGAAAAAGAATGCATGATTCCTCTTATATGTCATATCTAAGAGTCAAATGCATTGCATCAAAGAGTAGAACGGTGGCTGCCAGAGGCTGAGGGAGGGGGAAATGGGGAATTGTTAATCAATGGGCACAAAGTTTCAGTTAGGCAGGATGAATAAATTCTAGAGATCTAGTGTACAACATCGTATTTAGAGTTAACAATCTCTAGAACAAATTCAAGATTTGTTCAGCGAAAAGATCTCATGCTAAGTGTTCTTACCACAATAAAATGAAAATTTTTTAAATGGGAAAAGGTAGCACAGGATATGGAAGAAGAAACCCAAACAGCTAATACACATATAATATTCAACCTGATTGGTAATTATAGAAAAATCAAATTTTAAAAATAAGATTCATTTTATTTCTAAATATCACTAACATCTAGTGATATTTATTTCTAAATATCACTAAAAATAGTGAATTATTATTCACTATTTTAATCAAGTGGAGTAGTAATTTTTAAAAATAGTAATAAAACAGAAAAAAAATAAGGATCATGGTGTCTTTGGTAAATTTTAGCTTAAAGACTTCTCAGATGTGATAAAAATGAAGGTATGTGTGTCAAGGATATTAAGATTAAAAAAAAATTTTTTTTTGTAAATTCATACTTTTACCTATATTACCTACTCCCACTGGGCCCTAGATTTGAAGACAGAAGGAGAGTCTGAAAAATGATACATGGTAAGGGGATACTATTCATTTTTGTATTCTCAGCATCGAGGCTGTTCTCTGATACAAGTAATGCTAAAATGATGTTGAAAAAATATGTGTCTGATAAGGTCTTTGTAGCAAAATTTATAGAATATCTGGATTTGATTTTGTTTTTTATGATTCTACATTACTCCCCATTATGTCAGGAAACCAGAGCGCTGCTTGGAGCACAAGCACAATTTTATGGTGGAGTTTTTTAGAAGCACATATATGTTTAGGATAGATATACTTATCTGTGAGATACCACAGACAGGGAAGAAGTATACCCTCGGGTTTTGTTTGTTTGTTTCTTTGTTTTTTTATCAATACAAAGCTACTCTAGGATTAAATTCATGTTAAGTCAGTGCTGGAACTTTCAGTTTAAGAACTAGACCACACAGCACTAACCACATTTGGAATTGTACAGAGAAATGGGAAATATTCTGTTAAATGTGTGGTAGGCAGATGTGGTACTGTGGTCAGAACATTTGGAGCTGGCCACCAGGTCAGTGGTAGCTAGGCTCTCAGATCAGCAAGTCACTTACTATCACTGATCCTCAGTTTACCCTTCTTGAAAATGGGTATGTCACCTATCTCTTCCAATTAAATGGAACAGCAGATTGTAAAGGAATTTCAGTTGTCAGACTGTTATGAATTTTAATTTGTCAAATACATTTTGGTCTCATTATGATTTGTTAGGATCCTTGTGGTTATTATGTGAGGAAAAATTAACCAGCTTCTCAAAATACTACCTGAACCTGTAGAACCTAGTTTTCTGTGACTTGGACCGCTGAAGGTTTCCATCACACATGTAACATGAAATCATCCAGGCTGGATGCTGGTGCCTTTGTTACAATCAAGAGAAGGAATTACTCCATTCTTTGTTTTTGAATCAACGTGCTTTAGGAAAGGAGTCAAGTAAGTGCAATCTTACCACTCCCTTGGGACAAAGAAAGTGAGTGGGTTTTTGTAAGCCAACCACTCTTTCTGAAGAGAGTGCTCCCTATGTCAAAGGAACTATTTTCCAATGACTCGTCAAGTAAGGTAAGAGCCATTTAGGAGTAGAGTGAAAATTAACAAGCTGCAAACAATTGAAAAAATAAAATGTTATTGCTAGGTAAATCCCGCAGCCCACAGATGACTGACTACTAATCCTTGACCGGGACAAGGTCTAATCAAGCAGCAAGAAGCTCACTCTTTGCCTCCATTTAGAATAACCAAGCTCTTGGTGGAGACATGCCCCCCCCCCCCCCGGGTGCCAAGACTCACAGCTACTTCTATTTGCTAGAGGAGGGGGCAGTTTGCAAAGGGGAAAGCAGGAAGTGGGGAACAGGATGGAAACTTCAACGAGCCAGACAGATTCCAAACCCCAGCCATGCACAAAGGCAGCCAGGCCAGCCTTGGGCCTGCAGAGCTAACCTTGCAAAGCGCTGCGCCGCGGGCATGACCTTGATTCCAGCTTGTTCTAGCCTTCTGCGCTTTTGGATTTCAACGGCATCTTTTCCTTCAGACTTGGGAGCTGGTGCCACCACAGCTCCCTTTGGAGAAGGCTGCTCCTGACCACTGGCAGTGGGTAATTCTAACCCACCATCGGAAGGCTTCTCTCCAGGATCCACTGGGCCGACTGGGTCCTCTTCACAAGGAGACCCCACTTCACTTCCCTCTTCCTCTATTGTTTCAGGGTAGCTAGTGAGTTGGACAACACGGTTTACCAAACTAACAGCCTGGGCTGGGGAGCAAGCCATGTGTCATCTCCTGGTCATTCTGATATTAACTTTCCACTTAAAAAAAAAGGTCATAGCATGCAATACGATCCTGGTGAGGTGAAGGAAGTTAAATGCCACCATTAATTTGTTAATAAACACAATGCATCACCATCTTAACAGTAAGAGCTATTTCAAAACTGGTCTTGAAAGGCAAAAAGGCTTTTCTGCTGGAAAGAGAAAAGTCATGTTATATTCAACCATCAAAACTTTTAATAAAACACTTATCCAATGAAATCCGTGGATAATAAAGGTGGATTATTAGAAAGAAGCATGCAGCGATCGGAGTGGTTTTCCTCGAAGGGTTAGACTACATGGTAAGTTCCTTTTATTGGACTCCAAGGTTCTTGAAGGCAGAGACTCTACCTTATTTACTACTAGGTCCCTGGTGCCTAAAAGACAGTGCCTAGCATGTAGGAGGCATTGAATAAAAACCTGCTGACTAAATGAATGCATAAATATAAAGACATAATCAGAGTTTAGGGGAAATCCCTGCTTGCTTCTCTAAAGACGGGAGTGGTTCCGTGTACCGTCCATTCACTAGGCGTTTCTCCATGCGATTCTGAAGCATGTCTCATGCATCCCTTCCATACTAGAGCTTGTATCTAGATAATCATGTCTCTAGATTTAAGAAAAAGTCTTCTCGCAGAAAGATATGGCTTTCTGCACCAAATGCAACAGGACGGGAAGTCAGGCTGTCTCCTCAGAAAGACATGGACGACAGATCTGCTCTCCCCGTCCTCTCACTAGAACTGGTTCCAAAAATCTCGCTAGACGGGAATCTGTTGAGTACCTACTGTGTGGCAGGCCCTGTTCTCGGTGCCTTCATGAAGCTTAGATTCCGCCATCATAGTCTCTCTCCAAAGATCGGTCCTGCCCCCGCCATTTGCAATCTTACATCAAAAGTTCTGGAATGGTTATCTGAGCTCGATGGTGTGCCAGGGCCCTCGTCCCTTTACTGCTGGTGCTCAAGCCAGGATTGGGGGCAGCATAGTTCGGGCCTTACCTGAAGGGCCTCTCCCCACCCAGGGGGGAGGTGGCAGTATTCCAGCTCTTCCGATATTCCTCTCGCTCTGCCTTCTTCTTCCTCAGAGGAGCGGGGACGTAGGCTGTCTGATTGCTCTTGTTCGGGAGGTACTGGTTAAAAGGCACTGCTGATTTGGGCTCACCATGGGAAGTCCGCCTCGCAGACATGTCATCCTTCTTCACATCTGGCAGCTTCCGGTGCGGCAAGTCGGGCTCCGAGTCACTTCCTCTCCCTGGGGAAGAGAGGACAGGTGCTGAGAACATGCGCAGGCTCGCAGGAAAGTTCCTGATGGCAAATACATCCCGATGGGTGTACTGGGGATGTGGTTGGATCTGGGGGTTCTGGGGATTCCTTCCTTAAATTATTGACTTAAGGGATCTATCTATAAATTAGTCTATCCTGGGAAAAGCTCGGAGCTCAAATCAGAGGGGGAAAAATCCGGTTGAAAAAACAGAGGTAAGCCTAACTGTATCCGAGAATTAAGACTCGTAACACATTTGCAGCAGAACGAGAGGCTGCTAAGATTCTGTGACTCTCGAAGAAAAGACATAAATCAACCGATGGAATTTTTACTGAGAACCTGCTGTCGCGTGTCTTACGCTGTGCTAGATATTCACACAAATAAGAATTGTAAAGCATTCTGTTTTATAAAGGAGATCTCCTAAAACGACCTTTTGCCGTGGAGGTAACTTTAACCAATCTATGAAACACCTGAAGAATATCAGTTATCATCAAGGAGCCAAGACAGAGAAGAAGAATAGGAATTCAGAAAAGTGGCAGATTTAGATTAGACCAAGGGTTTGCCTTTCAGGAAGTAGTTTGATTATAATAAATGCGTATTCCTTTCTATCAAAGCCCATCCTGGTACCCATCGCTGGAGGTCATCTTTTCTTCCTGTGAACCCAAGGCCCAGTCTTCTTTTTTCTTCGGGCCTGTTACACTTTTGACCTCATATTTTGAGACCAAGGGAAGAAATGTACACCATTTATAGCATTGGTCACAGCGTCTTTGCACCCAGTGGGCACCCTCAAACCATCTGATGAATAAATGAATTGGTGTGGCTTAAAGAGTGTTTTAGGCAATGCAAATACATCCCGATGGACATTGCCAAATGTTGGCAATGTTGCCACATCAGTTTTTGGAGGGCAAGCGCCCCAATAATTATATCGTATCCCTGTTTCCTGTGTCTCCTCTCACTCGACTGGTAAGACCTATGAGAGTGAAGCCGTCATTAAAACAAACACTACCATTAGAGAAGCCGCCACGGAAGAGCTGGTTGGAAACTCTTAATTAAGGGGAGCAATGGGTCAGTAGTGAGCTGTGGGCTCTGAGTCCGGTTCTATCACTCTTGCCTGTCCTCTTCTGTAAAAATTGGAATGAAATGATTTGCCCTGGAGATCGAATGATTTAATGGCTTTTAAAAGACTTTACAAGTTAAAAGCATTGACCATAACAAGTTGTTCATTGTTGCGCAGGAAATATGCAGTTTATGAATTATTCATGGCACTTGCCTTCAGCCTCTCTTCTGAAGTTTTGACCATTTCAGTACTTGCTGGGTTTTGATTCCTCACTTAGCACCTTCCCACCCCAAGTCTTTCATCGAGGGTATCCGTCTGTGTCAGAGTCCCAGTGAAATGTTTAGAGGCCCCTGTGAAATGCTTTATGAACAAACACTAACAGAGCCTTCCCTTGCCAAACTCCTAGATTTGTTTCCTGATTTGATATTATCCCCATTTTACAGAGGCGGAAACCGAAACTCAGAGAGGCAGAATGGCCGGTATGCAATAGCTCAGGACCCCCAATTTCTGTTCTCCAGACCCCGGCCCAGAGTTCCTTCCTCTGTGATGCACTTCTCTTGGAGAAATGTTCTTTGCTTAAAGCATCCTGACTAGGGGAAGCGCTAGACTTTCTCGAATAAACGAATGAAAGAAAATGATTCGTCAATCAACTGTGAGGGCTTAGTCATGAATGAAGAGTTATCTCCACTTTCGATGTCTAAAATCCTATAATCTATGAACCTTTTTTGTGTACAGTATCTAAACACATATTATCTGTAATCTTAGTGAAAGTCTCAAAATGGGTTTTTCACACACGCACAGACCACCCTTTTCTTTCCCACAAGGACACTTTGGTGAATACCTTCAACAGACAGTTCAAGAAAAGTTACTCTGCAGATGCCCGACACAGAGTAACTCAGTTGAAAGAAGAAACTTTTCTGGACTTAGAGGCCAGGGTCCAATTTTGACTCTGTCCTACTAGCTGGGTTGCTCTACGAAATTTAAACCTTCTGTAGCTCAGGGTCCTCACTGCACCCATGGAGATGATACCACAGCTCCCATAGGTCGTTGTGAGGATCCAAGGGGATGGCACAAAGCCCCTAGGAAGTGGCTAGTGTGACACACCCTCGGTAAACACTAGGATTCTTCTAGAAGGCCAGGATTCAAAAGGGTTGGACTTCATCCCGAAAACACAGATATATACTAGAGTGGCTTCACTATTTATGCCCAAAGTAAGGAAATGACAACACAGCACATGACGATGACGATATTACTTTATCAAAGTCTGAGCCTTCCTTTCAGGGGTTATATTTCTCTCCCTTCCAGGAACAAGGAGGGGCTTTTTTCCCCCATATTTTGGCCATCTACCCCACTAGCCCTTGGCTTTCTCATCTTCCTCTAACACCTTAATTTCTTTCATTCCTTATTTCTCTCCCTCAACTGATGTCTTCTGTAAAAGGATATTCGTTTAACAAAAATACATCATATTTCTAAACTGTGTTCTGAATTTTAAAAGCATCTCAGTAAAAGGGTTTGCATTTCCTCTTCAGTGAAGTCCAATAAGTGGCCTCAGGAGGAGGCTAGGGGAGGTGAGAGGAAGTAGCAAGACGGATTGGCAGAACTGACCCTCGGGACACACAGCATCCTGCCCAGTTCGCTCTCGGGTGCAACCCATAGAATTGTGGCACCTCTTATGAGTGTGGCTCTTGACTGTCCCCACTGAACAGGTCACAATAATATTAAAATATTGACCCAATATGGAACCGGAGACTTTTATGCTAAGATTTTCTCTACTTGATTGTGAGTCCTTAGGAAATAAATTTTCAAGACTTAAAAAAAAGGTTTTTCTAAATTTGAAAGCGACAATCTTGTGGATTAGCATTGTTACAAATATACCATAAATTCTTATTAAATATATCTATTTGAATAAAATTATACTACTTTTAAGGCAGATTAAAAAAAAGTGTGTGTGGGGGTGTGTGTGCGTGCTCGCGTTCATGCACGTTACATCTCATTAGGTCTTGATTAGTTTTCAAGATCATAAGCCTGAAGGTATCAGGCTGGTTGGTGGAATGGATGGTGTTCTGTAAGGCTCAATTTCACATTATTCTTTACATGGAAAAATACTTATAAAAAAAACTCTAGCTTATCAATCTTAATTGTGCAAATGAAATTGTGCCTCAGCACATATTAGTACAGTATTAGTAATTACTATCCCAAATCCCTTCAAGATGTCGCTCATTATAAACTCTGAACCCCTCGAAGCTGTGACAGAATATAGGAACTACGTTACCACTTCTAAAACCAAGAGGAAGAAAATAATAATTAAAAAAAAAACAAACAATATGAGGGCACCTGGGTGGCTCAGTGGGTTAAAGCCTCTGCCTTCGACTCAGGTCATGATCTCAGGGTCCTGGGATCGAGCCCCGCACCCGGCTCTCTGCTCAGTGGGGGGCCTGCTTCCCACCCCACCCCCGCCCCCGCCTGCCTCTCTGCCTACTTGTGATCTCTCTCCCTCTGTCAAATAAATAAAATCTTTAAAAAATTTAAAAAATTAAATTAAATTAAAAAAAATAATTTGAAACAGTCAGGTTCAGATACGTTTTGTGAAAGTAAATCTACCTTTCGGTTATGTTAGAGCTCAGTTAGGTCACATACTTGGTATTTTAACTTCTACTACCGTGGGTGGTACTTAAGATGGCATAGAAAATTTTAGAAATGTTTTCAAGCAGCTCACAATGCACCATGGAATTCTTTGGGAGTCACATACTACGTGGCCCTGGGGCTAATCTATTTGTTGGAAAGCTGAAGTACTAAACAAAAGCATTAGTTCAGTCACTCTAGAATCTAAAAAATTTGTTAGATAAACAGAAGTTGCCGGCAAATTAGGTTTAAGAATTTAAGTTTTGGACTCACACTTCTTGAGGCTAACACTGTTATACTACTTAATGACAGAGATATTTGTCACTTAACAACTTGAGGACAATTACCTAACCTCTGCAAGGTTCATCTGTAAAATACAGATAAGGAATGTCTCCCAGCCCAGGCTGGGGGTTGGGGGACTATGTACCTCACCCTCTGGGCTAAGGACTAAATGAGATGCTAGGTGTCAAGTAAGTAATTCAGGACTAGGCACATTAAATACTCAAGCATTTTAGATAGAGTTTTAGAGCTGAAAGGAATCTTTTAGCCATAAGAGGGAATTTTCATCTCGGAGAGAAGCCGTAAGTGTCCAGAAATATTAGCATCAATCAAGCAATGCATTAAACAAATAGAAACAAATAAAAAATACCCCGCCAGCCTTAGTGCCCTCCTGCAAGTTTATATATGCAGAACCAAGCCATTTTCCCTTCCTAGAAGTACTAAGCTACAAGATAAGTGACATAAACAGCTTCTGGAAAATATGTATGAAATTTACATCGGGTTGCATGACCACACATTTTTAAAGAAAAAAATGATCATTCCTTGCAGGTGACAGAAAATCCATGGGATTTAAATCAAACCCAGACTCAGAACAAACAGGCAGTCTGGGTTGTGTTCCCCCGGGGGAGCCCCCTGCATGGCTGCAGGCAATGGTCAGGTATGAGAAGCACCACACAGATTGCCAAAACCTTGCCAATTCAAGCTTCCCAGGCTTCAGCACCTTCCTAAGTGTGTGTAGCACGTTTCCAGCTTGCTGGAAGTTGCTTCATTTTCACTTCTGCCCTGTGGCACTCACACGCTTCCCTTCCTCATACCCAGAGCATTTAAACCTTCGGCACACTTTATGAGCGAATGGCCAGCAGTGTCTTGATTCACTGAGACCAAGGGAGGAATGATGTAACGTATTTTCCAAGAGAAGAGAGGCTCACTAAGGCAATGTTCAAACTGCTGGCGCAGCCAAGCCAAATTCTAAGGACCACGAAAAACAACATTAAAAATACTTTTTTCCTCCCAGTTTAGAGTTACCCAGTCCCAGCAAGGTGGATGTGAAGCCCGCCTTCCGTCCCCGGGGGTGACAAGGCAGCTCCTGTGAATGTTCCAATCTAAGATGTGCAGTGCACGACGGCTGCAACCTACCATCGCTGCTTCCCCTGAGGACTACATCTGGTGAAGGGGTCTGCCGGGAACGGGAGCCAAAGGAATCCAGGCTGTCGAAGGAATCATCTCTGCCGTGGCGAGGGGGAGACAGGGAGTCGCTGCGCTCAGAATCCCAGCAGTCTATGTAGCCACTGTCTCGGATACTACGCTTAGGACTCTCAATGTCATCAGTCTCCTGTCCAAAAATAAAACAAGAAGGATTACACACACTTGAGCAACAGATGGAAAGCCTACGATACGAGGAAAATCCGGCTCCCGGTGGACTTCAAAAGACCCGGCGTGTGGTGTCAGTATGGAAAAAATTATGGCACAGATTATCATCTACAAGCCAGCATTTCATCCTTCACCCTTCCTGCCACCACTGTCCCAAACAGAAAACTGTGCACGTTTCAGAAAATTAAAAAAAAAAAAAAATCCAAGTAACTCCCATCCCACCATGTTTTAAAAAAAAAATCGAAGAAACGAAGAATAAAAGCTCAGTAAGTTCGGATTCACAAGAGTACAGCGACCAACAAAACCCAAACTAAACACCAAAAACCTGAACCTTGACCCGTCTTTCGGAATCCATAGCCGCATGCCTGTTCTGGGACCCAGCCCCTGGTCGGGCCCCGCACAACTGCTCCTGGTTAGGCTAGCTGGCTAATGCACACGGCATTTGTTTTTGCCACAGAATCGCTTCTTCTTGTAAAGCCTGGAGCAGCGCGCTTCCATCTCCTGCTACCTTGGAGGGAAATTCCTGCTCTGAAAGGGAGCTGTCTTTCGGAGGCAGAAAGTTAAAAAAAAAAAAAAAGGCAATGAAAAATATGCAAAATGCTTTTCCTGATGCCTCAGAAGAATCCAGGCATGCTCTAGCTCTCGGCCAGCTCTTGGCGCTGGGGGAGCTGGAAACACTCACGGCTGACCCACATGTTGGGAGCAGCGAGAACAATGGCTGTCTTTGACAGCCTGTGATTATAAATTCTTTCCAGCGCAAGCAGCACATACTAAAACACTGAACCCCCAGCATCAGAAAGGTCAGTCAAAGCCATCCTCACCCTCCTATTATAATAAAAGCCTTGTTCCCGCCAGTGTCGTCGCATTCATTACAATTGTCCAGGCTGGCGAAAACAAAAATAACTCCGGTCACTCAAAGATAAACCTCAATTTAATCTCCTCCAGACTGTCGCTTAAAAGCCGGGCTGCGGAGGATGCTGACCGAGGGGCACTCATGCTCTCATCGGCAAAGGCTGGAATGTCACCCCCCGGACGTCCTGGGATGCTCGGGAAGGTCCCCTCCACATTCCCAGTAGAGAGGAAAAATAAAGAGATACTCTTTGCCCAGGAGCAGTTTTGGAAACTGCGTGAACCGACTGATATGCCTGCTGGAGCCCGTGCTGCTTTTCTCCATTTTCTCCGGCGTCCCTGACACAGTCCTCCTGCAGGAGGCACTTGGAGGGGTTGGGGTGGCTGTCATTCATGAGGCACCCGGGGGTTTTGCCTGGAGAGAAGGGAGTGGGAGAGAAGAGGGCAGGATGGAGAGGAGCCCCCTGCAGCCTCCAACAGAGGCCCTGATCAGGGCTCCGGGGAGAAGAGGTTGTCGGATGACCTGGGTGAGTGCAGCCCACTGGACCCTCCGTTGGAAGGCAGAAATTCCAGTTATGGAAATTAAGGTAGTTTACTTGTAGGTCAAAAGTCAACCGGGACTTGAACAAAAGCCAGTCCTGACTAGCTGCAAGAGGAAGAACTCATCAGCCAACTGAAAAGTATAGATTTAAATCGGATATGGTTTTATGTTTAATTTCTTTGGAAATGCAAGCGATAATCGTGGGTTATTTATTCACCGAGAATAGGCCAAATGGCTAAAAAAACATGAAGGCCACTCTTACTGAATACTTACTATGTGTCTAGGGCTACACTGGGTGCTTTTTGCACAGGTATTTAATCCTCACAACCCTACCATGATGCGCTTAGCATCGCCCTCTTTTTACAGAAGAGGAAAATAAGAATCAGAGAGGTTAAGTAGCTTGCCTGAGGTCACACAGTAAGCAGCAAACTTGTGATTCTAACACCGGGTTCCATCTCCAAACCCCAAAGGGTAAAACCTGCCAATGGCCGATCAACTCTACGGTGGTCACAGTCGCCATTACCAGCATCATCTCTTCCAACTACAGGACACTCATTACCTCCTAACCCTGAGAACGATGCTAACCTGGGTAGCGCCCCTTTCCTAAATGCTGTTTATGCCTACATGACCAAATTATAAATACTGCAAAACAGAGGCAGCTTAGGGTAGGCTAAGAGCTTAGGCAGGTCTTGGAAGCGCAACTAACTGGGTTTAAATTCTCCCTCCTCCTCTCATCATCTCTATGACCTCAGGCAAGTTCTTTCAGTCTCCTCGCCTGATTTCAGTTTTCTCATCTGTTCAACGGAGCTAATAACACTGTCGATCTCGCAGGTCTGCTGGGAGGGCTAAACATGCTAACATACAGAAAGCATTCAGAAGGATGTTTGACGCAGAAGTGCTCAAAAAGTGATAGTTATGGCTATAACTACCTCCGTGTATGTGCTCGGGTATGTAAATGTCAATATGTAAATCATACAGAATTTATGAGTGTAGTTAAGGACGCAACATGTATATGCACTGATCCTCTTCTATCTCCCCCTCCATTTAGATCCCATAACTAGATGCCTTGGGCCCGGGGAGGGAGGGCAGACCCTCGGAGCGAGGCCACTGGTCACGTCTGAAAAGGACACGATGTTAGGAGCTGCTTGGTGCAGCGTGGCAGACTGGATTTTCAAGAAAATAATAATAATCAGAAATGCTCCTCCAAAGGCCCGAGTGTCTTCCCCACCCCTACTACAAACCCACAAGAGAACAGACAGAAAGAGTCAACATGTCTCTTGGAGCCTCGGCTGCTTTCTCACAGCTTGTTATGGGAAAGAAAAACAGAAAAGCCATTCTGCTCACGACTGTGTAGAAAGCCAAGAATAAAACCGCAGATCGAGCAAGAGTTGGAAGCCGAAAGGCATGGCCAGTTTGAAAAGTGAAAAACAGGCCACCCGTGGTCCCCCTTGGCCAACCCGGTCCCTTGGAACCTCAGGGTGAGGCAAGAAGCTGGTTCTTCAGCCAGAAGTGGAGATGGGCACGTCAGCTGGACGAGCAATTTGACTGGATTCCATCAAGTCACCCAAAGGTAAGCTTTTGGGGGAGAACAAGAGCTATAAACCAGCACGAAGGCCAGCATGGTCTAAATTCTCCTTGGGTGGGCTCTAGTTATGTCATCGGTGCTTTTTATCCAGGATCCCAGGAGCATTTAGACTTCGACAGGGAGCACTTCAGGGACAGGAGACAAGACCCAAATCTGCCCATTGTAGTAAACGTGTGTTCATGAGTGTGGTGAGAACTAGCAACATCTATGGTATTTGGGGATCGTTTCACTCATCCGTCCCTCTCTCATCCCACTTTGTCAGACATAATGAGAACCAGCTAAGGTTGCTGGGTGACTTCCGGTATCTGAGAAACTCCACATGCTTCTGTGTTACCACTCAACATTTTCTGCTTCCGCCGTGATTTATAAAGTGGCTAAATCCTATTCTGGAGTGTTTTAGGGTTCTGTTTTTCCAGTTTGATGACCCATCCGCACCTACCACACTCTGGTTGAGGAAGCTGTTCACTCCTCAGATATTTACCGCACACCTTCTATGTGTCTGACTCGGTCCCTAATGCTGGGAACACAACACTCTGCAAAGTCAATAAATACCCTGTCCTCACAGGCCTTATGTTCCAGTAGGGAAGACAAAAGATAAACAGAAAAACTGATAAATGAATACAAATTTGGGTCATATCATGAAAAAATAAGTCAGGTGGAGGGAAGAGAAGCTGATGTTGGTTGCTGTTTTAGGCAGAAGTCTGCTCTTGCCCATCTCACCCCCCGTCTTTTCCCCCTTGTTCTAGTTAATACCCCCCACCTCCTGAAACGGTACTGCAAAGGCCAATAATCATGGTACCCGATACCCATCACAGAGACTGGTTTGGCACTGGGACCCACACTGGGCCAGAGTACACCCCTAGGAATTTTCCAGCTGGGCCTGGAAGGAAGAATTCCTCTGCTTTCTGGGCAAGGAGCTAGAAGCAGGTAATCCTGGAGATGCTGTTGGCCATGTTCCCTGATGCGAGGCAATCTCAAGGAGAGACAGGAAGAGATGAGAGAGAGACATAAAAAGGAAGAAGCTAGACTGCTCATTTTCTAGCTCTAGTCCCTGAGATTCTAAGGACCCTTAGTCCCCATGATTCTTCCTTCAACCTCAATGCTCTCACTTTGTTGCACTTTGGTGTCCCCTCTGTTGGAAGACCTGCTCGGACATATTTGGGCTTACTAGAAAGCCACTGTCGCTTTCAGAGATCTGGTTTTGGCATACAGCAACAACCTACTATGAATCCCTACTATTTGCCAGACGCTTATGCTAAGGGCTACAACACAACAACTTGTGTTACAAGTTGATAATTTTAAAAATATTTTTAAAGATTTTATTTATTTATTTGACACACAGAGAGAGATCACAGGTAGGTAGAGAAGCAGGCAGAGAGAGGGAGAAGCAGGCTCCCTGCTGAGCAGAGAGCCCGATGCAGGGCTCGATCCCAGGACCCTGAGATCATGATCCGAGCTGAAAGCAGAGGCTTTAACCCACTGAGCCACCCAGGTGCCCCTTAAAAATATTTTTAAAAGATCTTATTTATTTTTGAGAGAGAGAGAGAGAGAGAGAAAGGGTATGAGCAGCAGGGAGAGGCAGAGGGAGAGGGAGAAGGAGAAGGAGTCTCCCCACTGAGTAGGATCCCACGACCCTGAGATCATGACCTGAGCCAAAGGCAAATGCTTAACTGACTAAGCCACCCAGAAGCCCCTCCAAGTTGGTAATTTTTTTACATACATTTCTCTCACTAGAAAAATGAATATTAAAAAATCTCTGGCTAGTCTCCTTTGTGAAAGAAAACATTTTAATTCCACGTTTATTTCAGCCTATATCTGTGCAGAAGCAATTCTAGTTGTCTCTTCAGTATCTGCTCCCCATTTCTTCTCCAGTGAAAACACCCAGAGTTTTCAGCTGAAATACAGTCTACCTTTCCCAAGTCTCTCCTTGCAGGTAGGTATGGATGTGGGACCAAGTTTAGGTCAACAGGATGTGTGCAAAGGAGCAGTGTATGACCCAGCAGCCATGTGTTTAAAGGGAGGGCAGAGGTCCTTCTTCTCCTCATGCCTCCTTTCTCTTGGCTCAAATGTGGATGTGATGGGTAAAGCTTGTACAGCCATGGTGGGAGGTGAGAACCCAAGGATAGAGGATGTCAGAGTCAAAGGACAGAAGGACCCTGGATCCCTGACGATCACGTGCCCACTGCTCATGCTCCAACCTCTTTCACGTGGGTTCAAAATAAAATTCATCTTATTGAAGCCACATTGAGAGTTTTCTCCATGTCCCAGAGAAACCCAATTTTTTTAAATTAATTTTTATTAACATATAATGTATTATTTGCCCCAGGGTACATGTCTGTGAATCTTCGGGCTTACACATTTCACAGCACTTAATAGCACATACCCTCCCCAATGTCCACAACCCAGCCACCCTATCCCTACCCACCCCCCCACCCCCTCACCCCCCCAGCCACCCTTAGTTCATTTCTTGAGTCTAGGAGTCTCTTATGGTTTGTCTCCCTCCCCATCCCTTCCTGTTTCATTTCTTTCCCCCACCCCCACAAACTCCTGCCTTGCCTCTCAAGTTCTTCATATCAGAGAGATCATGTGATACTTGTCTTTCTCTGACTGACTTATTTCGCTTAGCATAATACCCTCCAGTTCCATTCACGTTGTTGCAAATGGCCAGATTTCGTTTCTCTTGATGGCTGCATAGTATTCCATTGTATATATATACCACATCGAGAAACCCAATTTAATGGATAAAATGAGATAATATTTATTCCAGAAAAATTAGTATCTCCAGGCTTTGGGTCTCTCTATCTGTGAAGTTCAGGTCAAGTACTCTCTACTTTATTCAGAGGCACAGGAGTATGACCGCTGGCCATTCAGTTAAGCCACGCTGAGTCCAGCGATACCAAGTACACACTCACGTCCCGTGATGTTGTACTATGTTCATTAAAAAAAGAGAACAGCTGTTAGCAACGACAGGTCATTTCAAGGCAGCTGACATAACAAGGATTAGCTCAGTATGGGCTCAAGAGAAGGGGAGCTGAAGAACCCACAGCTACTCTAAGGACAGAGGAGCTGAACTAGTGGTGGTAAGAAATGTGCACAGCAGGAACAAAACGGGTTCCAAAGGAATCCAGCAAAGAAAGGAACTGCAAGGAAGGGCTTTCAAGCAGTTGTACAAAGATGACCCATGGGTGGCTCGGTTGGTGAGTGTCTGACTCTTGATTTCAGCTCAGGTCATGATCTCAGGGTCATGGGATCGAGCCCCACAGTGGGGTCCCCGCTCCCTTCCTCATGCTTTCTCTCTCTCTCTCTCAAATAAATAAGTAAATAAATAACATCTTAAAAAAGGTGAGATGACCCATGTATCATTTTTCAAATCCAAATTTAATATAAAAAATAAGCATTCAAATTTTACAAATCAGACTGGATCTTACCTTTGTACTTTCTTTGAGAATAGAATTATAGGAAAAATTAAAGGACCCACGAGAGTAAAAAGTAAGAAATAGCATGTTGTGCGGGTGTGTTCAGTTTATTTTTAAAGGCATTAAGCTTAAAGGACTTTGTTTGTATGTGTAACATATGTATGGTCATATTCATAACCAATATGAAAGATTTGTCCATTTACAAAATACATGAGCCACACCAGCTCAAGCCAAATGGAAATAACTATCAGGACCATTATCTTTAATTGACAGAAAGAAGGATAAATTGTTAGAAAGGTGGAGCACATTCTTGTTTTTAGCATGAAAGAAAGTCTGTTGGGGCACCTGGGTGGCTCAGTCGTTAAGCCTCTGCCTTCGGCTCAGGTCGTGATCTCAGGTTCCTGGGATCAAGCCCTGCATCAGGCTCTCTGCTCGGCAGGAAGCCTGCTTCTCCCGCTACCATTCCCTCTGCTTGTGTTCCCTCTCTCGCTGTGTTTCTCTCTGTCAAATAAATAAAATCTTAAAAAAAAAAAAGAAAAAGAAAGAAACTGCCTTCTACTCACATCATGATCCGGGGGAGTCTCAGGATGGAGTCCCGCATCCGGCTCCCTGCTCAGTGGGGAGTCAGCTTCTCCCTCTGACCCTCAGGCCCTCTCATGCTCTCTCTCTCTCTCAAATAAAGAAAATCTTTAAAAATATATATATTTTAAAAAAGGAAGAAAAGAAAGGAAAGTGTGTAAAGTGAGGAATATCTCCAAGGTCTCATTACCATTTCGTTTGCATGTTAGAGAAATGAGGAAGGGCAAGGCCTGAACTATTTGTAACAATAGGGACCTTCTCCAAAACCCTTGGATTTGACAACTGAGCCTCATTCACTCACTAGGCTCGTCGGGTGGAGCTGCCCGTGCTCGGACAGTCCTATATCCTAGGACTTTGGGTGAGTTCCCGTTCATTGCCGAACCTTAAAAAGGAACACACAGGCAGGCACACATAATCCATCCCACTATTTCTTTGACAAATTCCTACCATAGTCTTTCCCATAACCAAACAAATAAACAAATAAGCCTTTAAATACTGTACAAATGGTTTCTGAATTTCCAGGTCACCCAAGTACAATAGGCGTACAACGCACATCCCGGGAGAGAATGTTTCTAATTTGTCAGAGCCCGTCCAGGGTGGATGGCCAGGCAAGAACTTGGCAGACGTGACCTCACCCACACCAAGGCCCTGACGAGTAAGCAAAATGACCTTTAGGACAAAAGCAGAGCAAGTCTTCATTTTTGTATAATACTGTATTGTTTAATTCAGGCGCTATTCCCCCAAGAAAACAAGTGCGGAGCTCAGCTCTCAGGCGTACAAAGCCACATACTGATGGACTGCATTCGCTCTTTTGGAACTCTGAAGGCTATAAAAGTTCAGGTGGCCATGGGACACACAAGGCCAAGACCTTTTCCTTGGTAAAGGAAATTGGTAAGACAACTAGTCCTTTCCTTGAGGGCAGGACATTTCTGGTCTGTGCAATTTCACCATGTTGATCTGTAAGGATCCTAAAAAGAAGCAAATTGTGGGGCACCTGGGTGGCTCAGTCGGTTAAGCATCTGCCTTTGGCTCGGGTCCTGATCCCAGGGTCCTGGGATCGAGCCCCACATGGGGCTCTCTGCTCCACAGGGAGTCTGCTTCTCCCTCTGACACCCTCCCCCCATGCTTACACTCTCTGTCTCTTTCTCTCTCTGAAATAAATAAACAAAATCTTAAAAAAAAAAAAAAAAAAGGGAGGCAAATGTGCTGCTTTCCCATTCTATGTTAACCTCTTGGGATAAAGAAGAAAAGTCAAGTTACCTTTCTCATCTGAGCCAGCAAGCCTTCGAACTCCTTCAGGTTCAATGTCGTGCCGCTGTAGGACGCAGAGCTATTTGCTGCTTTTCCCAGCCAGTAAATGGTAACTAATACCTGTGAAACAAAACCAGGCACAAGAGCAGGAGAATTTTCCCTCAAGAATGACTTTTAAGCTAAGGAATCAATCAATAGTGCCCCACTAAGAGGAAAGCAGGAAGGAGAGAATGTGCAACACTGATTTACAAAAACCACCATCCATGAGGTATCCATTAAACGTAAAATCATTTTAATAAGAACCCAATGCTCTATCAGTCAACACAAACATGATTCAGTAGTTAAAACAAAGCTCCAGTTTTAGGAAAAGTTTGGTTGTAAGAAAACGATCTCTAAGACAGCAAGAAGGAAAAGTAAGTTCTTCAGAATCATTTTTCTGTAAAAAAGTTTTCAAAATTAGACAGTGAAATTTTTCAGAAACTCCGGTGTCTCTCCCCAGATGAGCATGAAACGGGGTTGTCAAATCCTTCTGAAAGAAGTGCTGTTAAAGGCTTACATTTCCTGCTTGTGGGCACAGAGGCCCTGCTAAGTCCGACAGCAAATCCAGGTCAATCAGTGGTTCCCAGCACAAGAACAATACCGTATATCTAACTAACAGCAGAAGAAAGCCGTGTAGTAAAGAGTATGATCTTCAGCTTCCTAGCTCTGGGGTAGAGTTAGATTCCCACTCCTTGGAGATGGGAAATTTTTAGCCTGGACAAAATTACTGCCAATCAAATCACCTTGGATGCTTACAAATGTCCATGAACGTGCAACTGTCTGAAGCTACAGTCCTCGGGTCATTTTTTCCTGTCTTTCCAAAGAAACGGTGCACAAAACCAAATGCTCTTTACAGTGATTTTTCCAGAAAGCCCAGAAGGCTGACAATGAGCTCCTTAAAGCTGAATTCCTTGGATCTGAAGCTTACGGAAAAGCTGACTATTATTTTATTTTCACATTTGGTCTTATTGCTTCAATCAGGCGGAGAAGCGCTTGTTGTACCCACCAGCCCCCACTTGCTAGACCAGGAAAAATATGTGTATTTGGTTCCACATGGCAATGCGCCCAAAATACAGTTGTGGGCATCAATGCTACGACGTGACTTGGTTTTCTACCTCTGTGGGAAAATCGCACTTCAGGAATCCTTCAAGACTTCCAGAAAGTCTTTTTAATGCTGCTTGCTTACAAATAAATTTCCAGAGAAGAGACAATTCCAGATGGCTGGATGTTAACTAAGGCCATGAAGTAACTAATGTGTGCTAAGAGTATGAGGCCGTTTTGGAAGGTGTAACAGGAGAAACACAGAACTGTGTTGTGTTTTAGATTAGGGTTTTCTGATTTGTTTAAGACCGCACGATGAAAAATGGCACACATCCCTAGTTGTACAGAGGAAGAAATGGAAGACGAGAATGAAAATGTCAATCAAATGTAATAGCACCCTGGAAATTAAAAAAAGGAGGGGTCGGTTGCAGCCCATTTTAAGTTTTATATACAGGAGGTCATTTTTTCACATTCCTCAATTTAAACTTAAAATAAAAGGGCACTACTTGCTCTTTGAAAATAAGATCTAACTCCAGAAAGTTGATTTTGAGGAAGTACTAATAAAAAGTCAAAACATTTAATAAGGAAAAAAAAATAGAAAAAGTGCAGGCCCATGACAGCCAACATGATTTATATTATGCTGATCTTTTCCCAAAAAAATTGTGCCCAACTGCTTTATTTAATAATTCCACCTGTGCCAACTGATAGAAAATCATCTTGTGGTTAAATAATGGAATTACAGAGAGCAAGCTGTCATTTATTTACTTCTAGAACGAGCTCTTATTAATTACAGAGACCTCCCCCAGCTACAATTTGTGTTTCTTTCACGGTGCTCGAATGTTCCATCAGGGACATCTATACTCTTTGGCTGAGGACTCTTCCAAGCAAGTCACAGGAGAGTCACTGAACTTAGGAGCTACATTTTACCCTTGAGCCATCGAAGTGAGAAGGAAAAACATTTTGAAAGTGAAATCAAAACACTCACATTTTTCAGTTTCCGACTGTAATCAAGGCTCCTAATGGAGGAAAAGGAAAAGAAAATCTGGTCAGAATGGCAGTTGCTTCGTGATCATCCCCTACACACCTCTAAGATGTACGTGAAGCTAACAAATATAATGAAATCAGCAGAATACAGTATTTTTTCTAAGGTCCATGATTAGCGATTTCAGGTACTGAATAAAATCATTTAGGGAACCCAGTGTAGAAGGATGAAATGGAATTAAGCTTCCAAAGTGCACCCGGAAAAGACGAATGCTTTATAACATCTGGAAAAGGAAGGATTCCACAAAAACTGGGACGCTTGGTATCTGTATTTTTAAAGTGCAACTGTTAAAGGAAAATCTGTGCCTTGATTAAAGCCCACGGTCAGATCGAAATCTCACTACACTTCCAAACTCTCCATACAACTAGTACTTTTAAAAAAAGGCTTAAGGCTTCATAAAATAGACCTGGAAATATACATGGAAGAGGCAATGCTATGCAAATATTTGTTCTTGTTTGCCACAGATATAAATTAGTGCTGGGAATTAGCCATCAGCAGGAAAGTACGTGTGTTATGTTCGAATGGACACGTGCATTCTTAAAAATACATAAATGTTTACTCTCAAACTATAAACAAAAAAAAAGCTAGTCAAAATATTCGTACAGTGAAATATAAAAGTTTCTACAAAATTATTCCAAAATTTCTTTAACATGTCAACAAATAAATGCTAGGAAGAACAAAACAAGCATTTCTTTACCCAGAGTAACTTCAGATGGGGTGGGAGTGGAGGAAGGGGGAATGTAATTCGAGCGTATAAACCGGTCAGGAATTCTTTCAAGGATTTAGACCCCGCCTACTTCATTGCTACATAATCTTTTTTTTCTTTCTTTTTTCTTTTTTTTTTTTTTTAGATTTTATTTATTTATCTGAGAGAGAGAATCTAAAGCAGACACCATGCTGAGCGCAGAGCCCTACATGGGATTCGACCCCATGACAGCGAGATCATGACCTGACCTGAAATCGAGAGTTGGATGCTTAACTAACTGAGCCACAGGCACCCCACTGCTGCATATTCTGACCCAAAGAACATGTTAATGAATAGGTGAGCAATTTTAAGTCAATTGAAATTTCGGGGAATAGAAGACAATGTAGTATATACTAAGAAGATAAACCCATCAACAGGGACTTGGATTGAAGGAAACATTGGCCAAATTTGGATTTGATTAAGAGAATGTTTTCAAGTTTACCATTTCTAATAGAAAAAAATACAGCATTATCTGCTTCGATATTTGCCAGGATTTTTTTAACTTACAAAATCCCCGATGAAAAGAAAAAAAAAACCCATGAAAGATTTGAAATTTCAATGAAATAAAAGTTAAGCATAGGGAACATTAAACATTTTCTGCATTGATAATAAAATTAATTGACTAAAACTGTGAGCCCGTTCTAAAAAAAAAAAAAATCATGCTTGGCACATAGTAGGAGCTCACAAAATATTTGTCGAATGACTTTTACCTCATAACCAATTATGTGAAAATGCTTCCAAATTTTTCAAGAGACATATTCAGAAGCAATCCAAAAACCTTTCCTCATTTTCATCCAATTGCTTTAATTCCCTGGAATAATATTTGCTGCATTCCCTTCTGGATTATGCTCTCATTTCCCATCAAGGTCATCTGATATCTATTACAGGTAGAGTTCACAAAATTACACGTGCAGCAATTAGCTGCAGCTTGTCCCCCCTTCCTTCCCTTCCCTCCCCTTCCCTTCCCTTCCCTTCCCTTCCCTTCCCTTTCTCTTCCTTCCTTCCTCTTCCTTCCTCCCTTCCTTCCTTCCTTCCTTCCTTCCTCTTCCTTCCTTCCTTCTCCTTCCTTCCTTCCTTCCTTCCTTCCTTCCTTCCTTCCTTCCTTCCTTCCTTCCTTCCTTCCTTCCTTCCTTCTTTCCTCTTTTTCTTTTTTCTTCCTTCTTTCCTTCCTTCCTTCTTTCTTTCTTTTCTTTCTTCTTTCTCTCTCTCCCTCCCTCCCTTCCATTTCTCCTTCAGTCTACACAAGTTATTTCTCAAAAAAAAAAAAAGAAAAGAAAAGAAAAGAAAAATTATCTATAATAAAAGCTAAACTAAAGAGCATTTAAAAAAAAAAAAAAACAGTTGCAGCGAAGCATCAACATTTGCTCTGTGGGATTTACCGCTAGACCTTATTGCTTACACTATTCATTGGTGAAGTCAGTGGGGGGGGCGGGTTCTATCTGTGTGAATGTTCTGCTCAACCATCAGAGGGTAAAGCGGAAGAATGTAGCAGTTCTGCTTTACTCTACTGTGGCCATGAAGTCTACATATGTTGCAAATGTCCCCCCTCCAGTGCCAAACAAAGCCAGGATTTACAGAAAAGTTGTGAAGAGAGAGCGTATTTCGTGTCCCACCCATCACTGAAACTAGAGATGATTTTCTAAGTACTGTAAATGAACTTATGGCATAACTTGGATGTAAAATTCCTTATGTTCTTCTAGACACTCATACCATGAAATGGAAATTTTTCTCCATAATGAATCCACGTTCGGCATCCCGCGATGCTTGTGGACCATTCCTCCCTCCCTACTCATTCTTGCTCGTCACCCTTCTACCACACCAGATACTTTTCTTTTTAAACATCAAGCTTGTTTCTCTTCCCCAGCCTTTCTACTTGATCTTCCTCTGCCTTGAATGCTCCACGGGTCTCGGCAGGACTGGTTCTCACTGCCTCCCACTCATGTCTCTGCCCACAGCCTTCAGAGAGGCTGTGCTCGACCACTTCTGGACTGCTCCCTATCTTTTTCTCCCCCAGTTTGATTGAGATATAATTGGCATATGACATGATAGAAGTTTAAAGAACACCACGTGGTGATATATATATCGTGATAGTCACTATTTTTCACGCTGTCTTTTCCTTCCTTCCTAGCACTTACTGCTCCCTGCAGTTACCTTTTGGTTTGCTTGCTTATGTCTTATTTCCTGACACTGCATGTAAATTACATGTGGGCAGGGAGGGTTGGCTATCTTGCTCATTCCAGCTGTCTGATGACTGGACAGTATCTGACACATAGTACCTGCTCACTAAATAGTAACTGAATGAATGAAAAAATGATCAAGTCATAGGAGAAGGTGATGGAAAAGCATTGCTTCAAGAAAATAATAATGCTCAAGTAAAGGAAAAACTCAAAAGGAAGAAAATGGGGAGAAAGAATCCAAAAGGGGAGATAGCTGGATAGACAGGATAAAGAAGGAAAGGGAAGCACAGGGAAGAAAAGGAGATGGAGAAAGAAGCAGCTGGCAAGATAAAGAAAAACGACAGAGGGGAAAAGAAACAGGAGAAGGGGAAGATGGTATAGTAATGGAGATGTGACAGTGTCTGTGTGCCACTGGTCTAAGGGACTTTTCCTCTTTATGTTGTTTTCTGTGCCTTTTTCTTTGGAAGTTGGCTGAACCATCTTCCCAGATCTGAGCAGGCAGCACACCGAACAGGTTTTAGCTAGCATCATGCCTGTGAGGGCATTCTGTCCTATTCCATCTTATAGTTGAAGACACAGAGCCCTCCTAAAGGAAAGGAACTCGCTTAGAATTGTATACCTAGGGAGTAGCAGATCGAGGGTCAGATCCCTGGCTTCCCAATGCTCAGTTTTTTGCACATAAGCAATAAAGGTAATATAAATTCTGAATTTCTAAAACCAAACTGCCTCTGAATTCTCTTGGTTTAGTGACATATGGATTTAGAGTAGCTCCAAAAAAAAAGGAAAATGCAGCTGCCAACACCATCAAAACAAACTTTTCTTCACTTTCCAAGCAATGTGTGTGTGACTAATTGTTATGATGTCATATAGTTATTATTGTTTCTGGTCACTTGCCATTCAGGTGAAACTATAAATGTCAGATGAGTCAGAAACCATTTCCTAAAATGAACAATTTATAGAGGCTGGATTTAGGTGGAGTGCTATACGGAGCAAGTGATGTCTAAAATGAGGTAGGGGTGCCTGGGTGGCTCAGAGGGTTAAGCATCTGACTTCAGCTCAGGTCATGATCTCGGGTTCTGGGGCTCCTGTGCTAGGGCTCCGTGCTCAGTGGGGAGTCTGCTCCTCCCTCTCTCTCTGCCCCTCCCCTTGCTCGTGCTTTCTCAAGTAAATAAATAAATAAATATCTTAAAATGAAGTTTACAGTGGTTTTCCACATTCAAATATCATAATTTGTATTCCATTTTTGTCCTTAAGTAAAATTTTTCCAGGAGAATTATTAAAGAAAGGTGCATTGACACCCGAGAACTGTGATTTTATATAATCAATTACGGCTGACTCTCCCTTCTTGCAGGTCATGAATCATGAAATCCAATAGACACTAACTTGATTTAATTCAGTAGTTTCCATTTTTCCCCCCCAATCAATACTGGCAAAGAGAATCAAATTAACGGCTCTGAGTTTTGGCTTCTCTCCTTCTTCTATACCTCCATGATAAAATGACCCAAAAGTCATCAAAAGAAGTGTAGCCAATCCACAGATGCTCTGTATGTAATTAAGTTTATTATTAAGGCCTATTCATGCCAAATATTGTTTGACTGAAGTGGAAAATGTTTTGTGTGAAATGTGTAGAGTGGGAAGGACTTCTAAACTAATGGAAAGTCATCTCTACCATCGCCTAAGCGTATTTCTTCTTATCACCCTGGTCGCCGGCTCTTCCTCTCCAGAGAAACACACTGTCTATTCTCTAACTGTGCCATTCTTTCGCCAAAAATTCTTTGGCCGCAAACATGGCTCATTGAGTAGACAGTCAACAACAGTCAAATGGCCAATAATCCATCTTCAAAGAACCTGACCAATGACATATGAGAAAACAGTTACAAATGTAAATGAGGAAGCAATTCCTCCATAATCTATTGCCCTCTTTGCATAATAAACAGAGTTTGGATCTGTTTACCAAGTCTGTAGTCTTCCAAGAGCCTATTCAAATGCCCAACTAGAATGAATAAAGGCTTTCTGTCTAACACACACAGATTCTGTGCGTATTTCTCTCTTGCCTCTCCCTCTAGTAAGTCTCACCTAACATATTTCTCCTCTTTAACATTCTAACCAAATGTGTGCCTCTTGCATTTCAAAGAAATTACGTTTGGCCAGAATGAAAGCTATACACAGGGGGAAGGCCAATGTGTCTTGTTTTGAAAGCTTGATTTTTACCTTCACATTTTTATTTTATTAAACATGTCCAATACTCTGCCTCTCAGACCTTACAACATTATCACAAAGCTACAAATCAAACCATAAATAGGTTTTCCTTAAACATAAATCTTGTGTTACTTACTTGACTGTTACTCTGTTGGACGTATCCTGTAGGTCGCTAGGGTCAAAAAGTTGAGATTCTCTAAGGCCAAGCTCTTTACAACCTCTTAAGAACAAGATGATATTGTCCTGAAAGGAGGAAAAGAAATCCAAGTCTATATGATTTTATATTATGTTTATGAACCAGTCCCTCCCCTTTAACAGTCCAAATTACCAGAGAGATGGCAATCATTAAGACAGCAAGAGTCAGATCTTTTGGTCTGTTGGAAAATAAAATCATACTTTGGTAGGATATGCCAAGGTAAATAGACACATTCAATCTTCTAAACCCTTCTAATCTAAACCCAGAGCCATGCCAAATTCATTTTTTTCCCTTGACCTTAACACATTTGTATAAAACTGCAAATAAAATATCATTGAAAAGCAGAACATGGCATCTTCTGGGGGACCAGTACTCATAGTAGCCAGGTAACCTCTAGAACTTTCACATTTTGTCCATGTCTTACTGCTAGAGTTCGGTTCAAAAATTGGTATTTTTTTTTTAATGGGTTTTACTAACCAAATGTCATCAACGGGTTCTTCTCTAAATCGATCTTTCTAAATATATTCTTTAGCAGCAGGTTTTGACTGAAAATACATATCTCTTTGCGGACTAGGAATTGAATTAGATGGGAAAAAAATGTAGACTGGGGAAATGGGAAAATCTGGACTTAACAGTGAAGGGGAAAAAGAGGAGCAAGGAAAGCTTTTGAAAATAATGCAAAAGACCTTTTCAAAGTGAACATTTTCTCTAGCGGGTACATATTTTCTTTGAACTGGCAGGTATCAGGCACAACTGAGAATTAAGGGTTCTGCCCTTCATCTGTTGGGAGTCAAGAAAAAGCAGATGGCTCTGGAAGGGATTGCAACCGTGGGTCACCCTTCTGGAAGTCCAGGGTGTTAGCAGCAGGTCCCTCAGGTGCAAGTTCCTAATTGTCCTCTTTCTAGATTTCCAACAAGCTAACAGGTCCTATCAGTTAAAGAGAACTAGAAGAGAGGAAGAATAAAGGTTGGCTCCCGGGGCCAGACCAGCGTGAATTCATTTAAAAACTCTAAGAAAGTTGCTACAAAAATCAGAAATGATGGTGGTAGTTACTGAATCATATACTCACGCAAGCACAGTTCAACAAAGCTAACAAAAGGCATGGTATTTCCCAATGACCCAGTCTATAGGCAAGACTCCAAGATGATCAGAATGCTGCTTCCTGGTGTACGCACCCGCATCACCGCCTCCTCTGGAGAGCAAGAGGGACCTGGGAATGCCATGGGTATCACTCTGGGACCACTGTACTAACCATTAGGTTCTGAGTTAACCAAAAGGAAGGTTATCTGATTGGGCCTGATATAATCAGGGGAGGATTTCAAAGAAAGTGAACAGAATTCCTGGTGGCCAAGAGGTCTATGGCTGCAAGGAAATGGATTCTGTCAACAACCACATAAGCTTGGATGGGACTTGACAGCTCAGATAGAACCTCAGCCCCCACGATGACCTTGATTTCAGCCCCTCAAGACGCTGAGCAAAGGTCATCCCATGTCCACACGTCTGATCTACAGAAACTAAGATAAGAAATGGGTGTTGACTTAAGACTAAACTTATTGTAATTTTTTATGCAGCAACAAAAAATTAATAAACCCAGGCACAAAACAGTAAGAGCAATAGCAATAAATTGCTAACCTTTAGGAACACCTGGGTGGCTCAGTCCATTAAGCGGCTACCTTCGGCTAAGGCCATGATCCCAGTGTCCTGGGATGGAGTTCCGCATCGGGCTCCTTGCTCAGAGGGGAGCCTGCTTCTCTCTCTGCCTCCTCTGCCTGCTACTCTGCCTGCTTGTGCTCTCTCTCTCTTTCTGACAAATAAATTAAATCTCTTTAAAAATTCACTAACCTTTATATAAGCTTTGTATGCCAAATATTTCCCCCAAGAGCTTTATATATGCTAACTCATTTAATCCTTGTACAACCTTAGTAGGGACTACTATGCTACTTTAGTAGGGACTACTATCTAACCTTAGTAGGCACTTAGTAGGCACTTACTATCATCCTCATTCATGGATGAACCATCTGAGGCACAGAACAATCAAGCACCTTGCTCAAGGTCACACAGCCAGCAAAGGATGGAGGTGTAAGCAAATGGCATAGAAGACAAACCAAGGCATTGAATCTGAGGCTGGCACCAAAGGAAGTTAGGGGCTGATCACAGAAGACCTTGACAGCCACGAAAGGGAGGCTGTGGAAATCAGAGAGGGGCTGTAATCTGAGAAATGATGCTCAGATTCGCAGCAGAAGTGGATTGCTGGGGGCAGGAGTACGGGAAGGAAGAGGGTATGAGGGACTTCAGGGGATTAAGACAGGAGGCAGGGAAACCAATGAGGAGAGACCACAATCTCACCCCCCTCCACAAGGAGGGTGGCCCATCCAAGAATGTCTTCTTTCCTGTGTTTTTCCTGCATCTCTGGATTTTCTTCAGCAGTCATAATGTGCCATCACACACAAGACCCAAGTCACTCACAAGACCTCTTAGAGAATGACAAGGACCTGGTCATAGTCTGAAGTTACCCATTCCGTGCCTGTCTTTCCTTCAATTACTTCATGTGTTTTAAAATTACCAAATTTTTCCTGGAAGTTTTTCTTACCTCTCTCCCCCACACCTCCAGAGTTTTATTAGATGTTCACGTGAGTCTCTTCCATGAAACGCAACTATCTTTGTGGTTGGTCTGTGAGCTCTGAGGGCTTCTTTCCCAGAGGAAAATAAAGGATGGGGCCTGGTATTCTCTGGGAGTCATCTGGGCTCCTAATAGAAGGACCCACCTGTGACCACCACGGAGGCCCATAAGAGCCACGTGACTGTGGCACCTCAGTTTTTTTTTTTTTTTAAGATTTTATTTATTTATTTGACACAGAGAGGGAAAGATATCAAGTAGGCAGAGAGATAGGCAGTTGGGGGAAAGCCTGATGCGGGGCTCAATCCCAGGACCCTGAGATCATGACCTGAGCCGAAGGCATAGGCTTTAACCCATTAAGCCACCCAGGCGCCTCACCCTTCCAGCTCCTTCCTGCAACCTAACGAGGTTGGAGGGGAGCCAGACCTGGGTCAGGAGAAAACCAGAAGAAAAAGCTCCATGGCCAAGAGCTAGCAGAGGCAGCAGCCGGAGTGGGTAAAAATGACTGTGCCTTTAATTACATAAAATGCATCCTGCAAATTCCCATCTGCTTTGCTCTTCGCACTAAGATTTTTCCACATTTACAATTCCAAGCAAAACTCACATCTTAGTGTGTTAGCTCCAGAAGCCAAGCAGTACAACGTGTCTCAAACTCACCGGAGGAGAAGCCAAAGTCACTGATTTACGACAATGACCATTATATTAGCTCTCACTATCGTAGTATTACAAACCCATCAAAACTTAGGAAGGCTTCAAAAAAAGTTTTTAAGGGACTCTTCGAAAAAGTCAATGTTAGTAAAAAAAAAATGGACATTACATAGACATGAGGGCAAAATGTAACAGATGACTTCTGATCAGATCTTAGAGGCAAAAAGGAAAATAAGGCTATAAACACCTAATTTAAATGCGGACTGTATGTTGGATGACCTTA
Source organism: Procyon lotor (assembly GCA_028646535.1). NCBI lineage: Eukaryota > Metazoa > Chordata > Mammalia > Carnivora > Procyonidae > Procyon > Procyon lotor. Next base: position 27,899,849 of record CM053604.1, on the reverse strand, counting down.
TTGAATAAATGTTAATTTTCTTAGGATGATGATGATATTGCAATTATATAAGAGAAGGCCTTTATTTTTAAGCAAATATATACATTATTTAGGGATGATTTATCATAATGCCTACGGCGTAATTTCAAATGGTCAGGGAAAAAAATAAGGGTGTGTGCATATAACAGAGAGAGAAAGAGAATATTTACCCGTCATGGAAAAAGAGATAAAGCAAATATGGTAAAACATTAAGAATTGGTGAATCTAAATTAGGGATTGGTGAACCTTTTTCTGTAAAAGGCTTTGCAGGCCTATAATGGTCTCTGTCAAAATGACTCAATTTCATCATTGTAGCCAGACAATACATAAATGAATGAGAGCGTGTGTCTTCTGACATATTTTATTTACAAAAGCAGGCCCTGGGCTAGATTTGGCCACAAGCCCTATTCCAGGGAATGATGTGCAGGGATTCACTATGTCATTCTTTTAACCTCTCTGTACCTTTGAACATTTTCCAAAAAGACCTGAAGAGAAGGTTTTGGTGTTGTTTTTTTTTTAATTTGACAGAGAGAGAGATCACAAGTAGGCAGAGAGGCAGGCAGAGAGAGGGGGAAACAGTCTCCTTGCTGAGCAGAGAGCCCGATGCGGAGCTCTCGATCCCAGGACCCTGAGATCATGACCTGAGCCGAAGGCAGAGGCTTTAACATACTGAGCCACCCAGGCACCCCGAGAGGTTTCTAAATGTGGAGAAGCGTGGGGGTGCCTGGGTGGCTCAGTCGGTTAAGCATCCGACTCCTGGTTTCAGCTCAGGTCATGATCTCAGAGTTGTGAGATCAACCCCCTCGTCGGGCTCCCTGCTCAGCACAGAGTCTGTTTGAGAGTCTCTCCTCTTCCCTTGTACTTCCCCCGACTTGCACTCTCTTTCTCAATCTCTCTAAAATAAATAAAATCTTAAAAAAAATTTTTTTGTAGACGCATATTCAACTCCATCACTTGGCTGGCAAGCTCAGTGTCATAAAACTCAAGGAGAAAATAATGGTTGCCTCAGGGATGACTACTGCAAGTCCCCAAGGTAAATGCTCTGGCGACAGTCATGGAAAGTTACCATCCCTGGCTAACTGGAAAGGACTGTAACATGAGTCTCAGTTCAACCCAGATGCTTAACATCAAGTTCCTAAAGGAGTCCATTTTGTGCTAGACCCATATTAATATACGTACTCATACTGCTGCTTTTGTAACTATCATGTATGTACTCCTCCTCGTTCTTGCTTCTGTGGCTTCCCATTTCAGTAATTTGTGGGCCTGCTCTGTGCACGGAAATACGCCCCAGGGCTCTAGGGTTAATTAAGGCCTGAGCTTTCCACCCTCTTCTCTGAAAAGGTCCTTGTACTTTGCCACATTCTTTTCTTGTTTCAAAGTCAAAATGAAGGCCAGCCCAGAATGGTCTATACCTCCAGAGTATGGCATTATCCCTGGAATTTAGTAGGTACTCGCTAAATATTTAAAATTAATTAGGTACCGCATTCTAGGGACTGACAAGAATGAAAAAAAAAATTCCTTATCCTCACGGAGCTAACATTCTAGTAGGCGAAATAGTAAGGACTTAACAACAAAAGTGTCTCATCCTCTGGGTTAATGTCCACAATATATTAAATAGCTGGATTTGTTCAAAACACCCCTAAACAGAGGTCTGCCTTCCAATTAGACGGTGGAAATGAGGGGTGCCTGCGTGGCTCAGTCAGTTGCGCGTCTGACTCTTGATTTTGGCTCAGGTCGGGATCTCAGGGTCATAAGATCGAGCCGTACAACAGGTTCCATGATGGGTGAGAAGCCTGCTTAAGATTCTCTCTCTCCCTCAGTCCCTCTCCTGTGCCCCCTTCCACCACCCCCTCCCCACCCTGCGCTCTTTCTCTTAAAAAAAAAAAAAAAAGACAGTGGAAGTGACAGAAGAACAAATATATCAAGGGACACAGCAAAACAGCTTTGGAGTCCAAAGGGCTCCAGTTAGAACTCCAGTCTCAAGCATTTATTAGCTTTGTGGCCTTGGGCATAGTCCCTAACCCTTTCGGATCCTCAGATTCTGAATCTGAAAGGTGGGGGATGTCATCAACCTTACAGAGACACCAGAATTAAAGAAGATCTATATTAACAGCACAGCCCGATGTCTGGCACCTTCTGGGCACTCATTATATGGACGTTATTACATTCTTGTCAACTCGGGACAAGAAAAGCCTGTGGAAAGTAAAATGAGGAACAGTTGATCCATCCATGAAAAACAGACACAGTGTCTATTTATAGTTCTTGCCAATGACATAGGACATGGTTGAAAGAAAGAAAGAAAAAAAGAAAGAAAGAAAGAAAGAAAGAAAGAAAGAAAGAAAGAAAGAAAGAAAGAAAGAAAATTTAAAAACTATACTTGTTGTTATTGTTGTTTAGTTACTATTATTAACTGCCATCTCAGCACTTTTCTCCAGGCTGCCTCAAATTTACTCACGAGCTATGTACCAAAAGTTCATCTGTAAGATAGCTGCTCATTTGTAATTATCTCACGGAAATCATCTATCTTTGCATGGTTGTTCCCAGAACCTCAAATGCCTACTTAATCCAAAATGCACCTGAAGGGGAGTATTAATTCTATTATGAACCCACTTGAGAAGCAGAACAACATTTTGGCGGGAAAGCGCAAGTATTGAGAAGTGCCCAGCAACAACCCTCTTGGCTAAAGTAGAACGAAGGATCCCAGAGGCCACAGAAAAGTCTTCTTCTGCCCAAGATAGTACGACGGGAAGGAGGAGGGGACGAGAGTGGGTTGGCAATTCATGTAAGTGTAACCCCTAAGACACACCACACAGCCTGATCTTTTCTCTCACTTGCCTTCAGATGGCAGGCAAGGACCTGCGGCTACCTTTCCCTTTCTCTAGCTGTCATTCCAACTGGAAAGGGACTTCTCTCTCTCTCTCTCCTTGAGCCAGTCTCTGGAACAGCATGCAGCTTTCGGTCTCTGGGGAAAGCTCCAGCATTTAGTGGTTCCCTAGGGAAACCAGACAGGTGGTAAGAAGCCCCCTTCTCCATCCAGTCTCCTTGACTTTCCTCCTTCATATCCAATAGGGATAGGTCAACATGATGGCGGATTTGGAGTTCACAGAAAATGAAGGTAATGCTCCCTCCTTGTGTTTCGAATGAACCCAGAGGCCTATACTGTAGGTATTCAAAATTCCATCTATACAAAGCATCCCTATAATTTTCTGTTTCGATAGATGAAAATACCAGGTTGAAATACCAAAATGTAACCTGGAATTACATCTGCTGATTTCCTCACTTTAATACATTTTCTATAATGTACAGATATAACAAATATTTGCTTTAAAAATCTTAATAAGGATTAGGCCAGCTCAAAAAGATCTGCAAGGGAATCAGAGAAGATCAGATCCTTTTGGAAAATCAAAAACGCTGTTACTTTTCTATTCTACCTACAAGGCTTTCTTCTTGTTCTTTTTTTTTAAACAAAAATAGGATTTTTGTTAGGTTGTCTTCATTTGAAGCAAACAAACTGCCTTTAACAGAAAAGCAATTACAAAATTCAGAACTTAAGGAATACATTACCAAAAGGAACTTACCCCACAATTCATAGCATTTGGGGATTTCCGGTACCTGCCTTGTGTTCATGGTTGCTCTCCCAGCCTATATGGGATCCAGCCAAGCTCCAGCCACTGGCAGGGGCCCAGAACAATCAGCACTGGCCAGACTTTCGATGCATTTATATTTCCTGGGACTGCTTAATGAGGACAGCAGGCCTTCCATCGGGAGGTGGCTTGTTCTGCCTGTGCGGGTGCGGGGGGAATGGTTCTGCGGAAGCCTAATCCAGAAGGTGGCAGCTGGGTGACTGCTTGAAGGAGGAGAAAACAGTTTATGGATAGGAAATGAGCAGAAGCTTGGCAGGTGGCAGGGAGAGAAGGAAAAGCTGGGGAGGGGAAGAAAGTCGCGAGAGGGGGGCTGGAGGCGTGTGTGGGAGCCCTGTGAAGGATCTGGACAGTTGTCTAGGCAGTGGGAAATCAAGGCCAGTTGATGAGGATGGAAGGAGTCTGAGGATCCGACCTTAATTTACAAAGACTCTGTCTGGCGGTGGTGGGAGAGATCCACTGGGTGGAGGGGACAGGGTCCACTTGGGAGATTATTACAAGAGCTCAGGGAGAGACGTGGAAAGCCTGAACTCACCCAGAAGCTGTGAGAACAGAAAAGAGGAGGCAGTTGGGAGCAGTCTTGTTGGCTTGGCAGTTGAGTGGATTTGAGAGTAGAGAATGAGGGGGTGAGGGGGAGGTTGAGGCAATGCTGAGGTTTTTAGCTATTGAGACCATCCAAAGGAACACAGGAAGGGGAGATGTGTGAGAATCGGAAATGATAAAGTCTGGAACACACATTCAAAGAAGCACAGCTCTTTGGGAGCTTATATTTGGGTCTGGAGCTCAGAAGGAAAGCTCAGGCGGAATATTCGGGTTTGGAAATCACCATGAAGGACATGCCCATTGCAGAAGGAGGGGAGAGCATGACACTGCCCAGGGCAGTTCAGACAGAAAAGGAGAAACTAGAACAGGACCATCCAGAATGCCAGTATTTAAAGGACCATTTGAGGAGAAGGAGCCGGTTACGACTGAGGAGAAGCAAGTGACAGCAGAAGGAGAACCAGGCAAGGTGGCCAGGGAAGCCAGATGAGAGCCCTGTTCAGGGAGCCTGTGTGTCCAGTGCCAAATGCTGCCGTGTCACCTCCAGAGTCCCCACGCTGCCACCTCCCGGCTGCATAGCCATGGCCAAGTTCCTTAACCAGTCCCTGCCTCAGTTTCCTCTTCTTTGTGAGCACAAATGCTCACAATGGCCTCCAAAGCCCTACCGAAGCTGCTGCCCGCTACCTCTCTGACCTCATCTCCACGACTCTCCTCGCCAGACACAACTCTGTGCTGCTCTTTTTCTTACTTAGATATCACCTAAAACAATCTCTGGTCTATGGTAAGTAAACATCCCATAAATACGCATGGAATGAACGAACGACCATAAAAATGGGGATATTCATAATATCATAGGGCTCTTGTGTGAAGTTAAGTAAGAAAATATACATAAAGTGCTCAGAAGAGAACCATGTTCAGCACAGTGAACGTTTTCCATCATGGTACTTACTTCTATCAGAATGAAAACTGTTAAGCCATCAATGAATGGATTTTCTGATTAGAAGGACATTACTGACTTTTGGGAGAACTTTAGTACAAGCGTAGGGTATAAACCAGACTGCAGAAAATTAAGAGGTCAGTGTAGAACCAAAACAATGGAGAATACACACAGAGACACCTTCGGGAAGTCTGGCAGAGAAGAGATTGGAAGATAAGGTATGACGGGTCCAAAGACGGTCGGCCGATTACTTCTTTTAGGCAAGCTGCAGGTCAGGAGAAACATGGCACCCTGCCTGACCCGGAGCTTCCCTGCCCCTCCCAGACCATCATTTTGGTCTTATCATCCTCAGGAGCAATCCTCATTTCATCTGAGGTTTGAACCATCAATTCTTCACCATAATGCTCTTCTGTCCTACTCATTATTTCTGTCACAAACATGGCGGACACCACTCCACAGAGTCAACATTCTTTGTGACTTTAAATTCTCCATGGGCAGCCTGTTCGATAACCTGGCTTTACAGTTCTTTGACTTCTTTGGTTCCCACAGTTTTTACTGACACACTCCATTTCAGGATCATAATCGGCACCTACACCTAGCCTGTGGAATTTTCAACCCCAACATCCTACTCTGGATTTAGCCCCTCTCCCTCCAGGCTTCTCCCTCCTTCTCTCCCATCACGCCCCCTCTTTCATCTCTAGATGCTGCCCTTCTCTCAGCCCACTTCCCTCTCCCCTCGCTGCTGCCTGGTTTCCTTTGTGATGTGGTCCGGACGGGTGAGGCTACTGCACCACTCCACTTCCTGTATCTTCAACATCCCCACCTCTCTGTCTTTCTGTTAGGGAGCCAGCCACGACTAGGGAAAGGAAATAGTGCAGGTGGGACAGTTAGCCTTGGAGATGAGCCTGGCGGCCAATGCACCCGACCAGCTCTGGCCTCTACTTGAAGAGGGATCGGGGATGCCCACTCCTCGTGTTTCTACACAGAGGGACAACGCTCTGGCCCCTCACGCTTCCTCTGCCTGGTTGTATTGCTAGAAGAAATGAGATGTGCTCAGTCCAGCCAGTTTGGATTTCCCCACCCCGTGGAAGTCAGCCTATCTGTAAGACATATGTGTCCTGTCTGTCTCCGCCGTGTGCTAAGAGGCCTCTCTCTGTGGGGGAGGCCTGTGGTTGTCCAGCTGTACCAGGAATGAGGGGGGTAAATTTGTTTAATTCAGGAGTGAGGATTACCAAACCCTCTTGGCTGCAGCTCGAAACCCAGGCTCTCCTATTTGTTTCATGAAAAGTAAAGCTGATATTTTGGTCTCTCTCTGCCAAATAAACTCAGGGTTTATTCCTCAGCGAGAGGGGAAGTGAGGAGTATTACTTACTGATCACCCTAAATCTCTAGTGATCTGCTGCTCCTGGTGCTACTGGAGATAATGGTGCTGTTATTGGGTCTGGAGCTGCTATAAATTTATAAGCTCCCCTCTCACTGGGCCCCTTGGATCCACTTGGTAATCCTTCTGGGGGTCCCCAGTCAGCCCCTCTCTCAATCCTTGCTGAGGTTTTTACATGTCCCCTCTGCCTTCTAAACTCTCTCTACCAGGCCTTCATGTTTTCCTCCACCAACGGATAGAGGTCCTTAGCCCCCAAAAGCTAAATCCCTTCACTCCACTGATCGCAGGTTCTGTATATAAAAACTTTTTAAAAAAAAGAATATAAAGTTAGATACTGTAAGGCATTTGAAAACAATCTGTTAACATTTTTTCAGCAATGGGGGCAAAATATAACTCTCTGTTAGAGTGAAGATCCAACAGCCAGTGGTTATGCTAAATTAATTTTAATTCATTGTTAAAATTTACTCAAAGAATAAAATAAAAGTTTTAAAAAAGTTTACTCAAAGATATTTATTGCAAAGTTATTGCACGAAAGGCAATGTAAGGTGCTACGTGCTTTGGGCGGAAAAGGGTCATGGTTAGAGTTGGGGCTCCAATTTGCAAGTGAGAGAACCCTGGATGGAAACAGACATATATCAGATTACAGAGCCCAGTCCCTCCCAGGCACAGGGGAGTGGGGATGCAGCTGACCCTCTGAAACAACTGGAAACCAGGGCCTTGCGGGTCTGGAAGCTGCAATTGCTTCATTCCTTGTCTGCTCATTCTTCCTGTTCGCTTATTTGCTTTCACTGCAGACAGGTTTCCTCCACATGGATCCCTAGTTCCCAAGTTTCATATATGAAGGCTGTCACCCTCCCAAGAGGACTAATTCTCTTTTTCACTTACAGTTCAAAAGAAAAAAAAAAATCCCAGGAAAAGGAAAAGACCCTTAATGGCCAAGCTAGGGTGAGATTCTCTCCTATAGTGACTAATGGGATGGGGTGAAAGGGACCAGAATCATCTTAGTCAATGGTAGGGGTAAGGGTAGGTGGCAGGAGAGTTTCCAAAATAAGGAGAATGATTCCCTAGTAAGGGAACCCAGGGCAGACAAAGCTAGCAACACTGGCCACCTTCACAAGATTGGACCAGGTGTAGATTTTTCTTTTCTTTTCTTTAAAGATTTTATTTATTAATTTCACAGAGAGGGAGATCACAAGTAGGCAGAGGGGCAGGAAGAGAGAGAGGGGGAAGCAGGCTCCCCGCCAAGCAGAGAGCCTGATGCGGGGCTTGATCCCAGGACCCTGAGATCATGACCTGAGCCAAAGGCAGAGGTTTTAACCCACTGAGCCACCCAGGTGCCCCCAGGTATAGATTTTTCTCTCAAAGTTATTGCGGAGTAGAGTACAGAATTGCGATTACCATTTTTTAGCATTCTAAATATAGCCGATCAAATTTAGTTTTCCTTTAAAGATGTTCTTTTGAAAGAGCCTACACACCAAGCTGGAATGCTGCCTCATTTTCCCAAACTTACAGGCGTGACGCCAATGACAGCCAACCACAGAATGAAGCGAATGTAATTAATGAACTAACTCTGTTGGAAGAGCTTTCAAGCATAGTTCCTGGTCAATTCAGTGATTGCAGCCTAGCTCTTCTTCCCTCTGGACATTTAGGAAAACAGAGTGCCCAATCCCAAAGGCTCCAGTGCCTTGAGTTTCTCTCTCTTCCTGGATTCCAGACTCATAACTATCCACATAGCAGCAGCTTCTCCTCTTCAGAACTTGACATTCAATTCAAGTCTACTCGAGGGTCATCACCATCGTACTATCTCAGGAGAATGGGGATTCCAGCCTAATTAGAAAAGCTGTCTAGATTCCAAGGCCTCTCTCTCTCCAAAGAATGATCGAATTATCCCCCAAACTACTCAGACTATATCTAAAACACGGCATAAGTGTTACTGTTCTATTGACAGATTGTTTTCTAGCATCATTCACTCATTGCATTGGGGAATTTAATGAAAAAGAACTTTGCATTATGGTAGAAAAAACTGCTGAAACTATCATACCTCCTTAAACAATACTCATATATATGACATGTAATATACGACTTGTTCATTTCTTAGGGCAGTGATAGTCAAACTGGGGTCCCTGGATGGCTCGCCCATGACGAGATAAAGGCAGAGCCAGAAATGAGTTTTTCGAAACTTTAACAATTTGGCAATCTACCCATATCCAAGCATGTGATCAACACACACATCTCACTGAACAAGGTATACACCATTCTGGATACTTATTCAACCTGCATATTATATGAATGGCAGTCGAATCACGTATCAGTCCAAACTGGATCAGAAATCAAATAAAAAACAACAAAATGCAAATCAAAACCACAATGAGATGCCATTTGATACCCAGCAGGATGGCTATTTAAAGAAATACAAGGAACATAATAAGTTGGCATGGATGTGAAGAAACTGGAATCCCTGTGCATTGCTGGTGGGAATGTAAGGTGGCATAGCTTCTGTGGAAGACAGTTTGGCAGTTCCTAAAAAGATAAACACAGAGTTCTGATATGACCCAGCAATTCCCCTTCTAGGTATATACCCAAAAGAATTGGAAGGAGGGATTCAAAGCAATTCTTGTACATCAGTGTTCATGTTCACAGTAGCCAAAAGGTAGAAACAAAGCAAACCATCTGCCCATCGACAGAGGAATGGATAAACAAAATGTGATAGATACACCCAATGGAATATCATTCAGCCCTAAAAAAGAAGAAAATTCTGACACATGCTGTGAGATGGAGGAACCTTGAAGATATTGTGTTAAGTGAAATAAGCCAGATGCAAAAGGATAAATATGACCTGATTCCCCTTGTAGGAGGTACCTAGAACAGGAAAATTCATAGAGACAGAATGAATAACGGAGGTTACCAGGGGCTAGGGATTCAGATGAATGGAGTTATTACTTAATGGGTACAGGGTTTCAGTGTGGGATGATGAAAAAGTTCTAAAGACAGATAGAGATAATTGCAACAACATGGCTTATGTACATCATGCCACTGAATTAGATGCCTAAAAATGGTTCAAACAGTAAATTTTGTTATGCATATTTTGCCACAATAAAAAAAGCACACACCCCACCGCCCAACAACAAAACTTGCTCTTCACCATAAGAGTTGCAAATCCCTGTCCTAAGAATATCCATGGCCTAGGGGGTCCTGGATCAAATAAAACCTGGAAAATGTTGCCCAACCCTTGGAGTTCATAACCTAGGACTAACAGGTCTGAGAAACTCCCTCTACTCTGTTTATCTGAAACTCTTCGTTTGATCTCGGCATTTCCTCAACTCACTGGACTTCAGGACCCTTTCCGTCACCCAATCCACCTTTCGCGTCAACAAAACATAAAGAGATGCTGAGCTCCCAAGGAATGACTGAAACATGGTTCAGACTTTCATGCTGCCCACAATCAAGAGTAAGAGTCATTGCACTCAGGCTGTAGACCCTAAACTAAAACCGTCAGCCTTGGCTTCGACCCTCACCTCAGTTCCTACATGGGCAACGCCAAGTCCCCTGGCATGGCAGGCTAACAGAAGTCCAACAGCCAGAACCTGGGTCATCTCTGCCTCCCCCGGGCTTCACAATAAGGATGCATTTGACATCTGTCTTTCTAGAGCTGCAAGTGAAGCCAAGGATTTACTAGTCAGAATGACCCCCGGAACAAAGTACTTCATGGTCCAGGTCAGACATGTGGAGGACATTAGAAAAAGAAACAGGCTTATAGAAGGCAAATGGGTGTGCAAAGCAGGAGCCATACTGATAGCTCCAAATACAATTACCCCTATCATATTTAGAGGTCGCAACCTCTCTACTGAGAAGACAAAAAAGCCAGCAAGAGAGGAAATACCACAAAGTAAAACACCAAAATCAACCTTTGCACTCGTCGACACACAGCGAGGCCTGAAGTAATTTTAGTATTTAAAATTTTTGGCTGGAGAAAAGTTTGCTTCAAACGTCCTGTTGATATTAAAACACATGTGAAAAGGAAGAAGAGGTATGCGGGGTAGGAATTCGAAGCAAAAAAAAAAAAAGAGAGAGAGAGAGAGAAAATCTGGTGAAAACATCACTGCCATTCTTTTTATTCTTTGAAGTTTATCAGGTTCTAAACCCAGGCCCCCTTAACTATTCCAATTTTTTTCTTATGTAATTCAAAAAAGGTGTGGAGGAAAGATTATCTTCAAATAACTCTAGATTCTCGACTTTGTAATAATGCACAAGTGGAAACCACATTTCATCTTCAAGAAACATTTAAAAAAAAAAGTATATTCAAAATAATAAATTTTCCATGGATACTGGCTTCCTCTTTCCAAGTTAGCATTTGGCCTAATTTATACAATAAATCTAATAGGCAAGTTATCTCTCACAAATAGCACCTAGCACATTCTTGGCATCTGAAAAGACTTAACACGTTGCACATGCTGTTCCTGTTCACACAACAAGGTATCTGAGAAAAAAAAAAAAAAATCACCAGAGCATCAGAGCGCGGTGGGGGAGGGGGACCAGAGGAATGTAGAGGGCTACCAGGGTGGCTGCAAAGGGCCTTCTCCCCCAACCACCTGGAGTTTTAAAGTTGCATCCAAAAAGGGGTCTGGAACCAAAGGATGAAAAGTACCGAGACTCTGTAAGATGTCTGGGGCTTTGCAATTTCTAACACATTTAATTCCAGCAACCCAGCCCCCACGATGCCTACCTTAGCAGATGTGGAAAAAGATGGGGTTTAAAATAAGTTCAGCTGAGTTTATTGTTGAACGGTACAGAATTCCAGGCTGGAATACTGACGAAGTTCTGAAGATGAATGGTAAAGACACCACAGTGTGCACGTACTTCATGCTACTGAATTGTACACTTAAAAAAATGGTTAAAATGGTAAAATGGTATGTATATTTTACCACGAGAAAAGAAGGGTAAGTTCAGTAACTTGCCCAGGTTACACTGTGTGTCCATGACAAAGCTAAGAGGTATCCCAGTCTGACCCCCACGCCCATAGTCTTTCCTTGTATCTCTCAATAATAAT
>CM053604.1:27794697-27887785 GCA_028646535.1 Procyon lotor | reverse complement strand
TCTTTCATGTGGCTCTGGGCCATGCTCCCTCGGTACTGTCTGAACCCCTCGGGGAGTAAAGTGCACCCAGCTCTGTGCTCTGGTTAGACTCCATGACTTCTTTCCCCATTGTATCATGAGTTCTCCTGCATGAATTCACACTCAAGTGTGTACCCACTACTTTAAGATGTGTGCTGTGGTTAGTATATATCTTTAGTAAGTTTGTCTTAGTTCACCTGGCATAGTTTAAATAATATTACTATGATCTGTTCTTTAAAGATTAACTCTGTAACCATCTTGTTCTGGAGTTTTTGTTAATGGTGACTCTTTCCCTTTCCAGTCTCTTCTGTGGTAATTCAGTATCTTCAGGGTTTCGACTGTTCCCGGGGACAATTTCCATTATTTATATTTTGCTAAGAAATCATAAGTTTTTGGTTTTCTCTTGGTTTTGAACCCTCCGATCCCACTTTTGTTTATACACCTTTCAGAATTTTAATTTTTCTTCTATCTATTGCTTTGCCATTTCTTTTCTATTTTTTTTAATCTTTGTTTTGCATCTCTTGCTATCATGTTTTATCTTTAATTGGGCTTGCAAGGGGTTTATCTATTTTATTGGTCTTTCCAAAGGACCAGCTTTGGGATTTATTCATCCATTATTCTATCTCTTTATTTTTTTTAATGCCAGCATAGTTACCGTACAGTGTTAGTTTCAGATGGATCGTATAATTATCCCATTAATCAATTAATTATTAAAATTCCTTTTTAAAAGATTTTATCTTTAAGTAATCTCTACACCAAATATGGGGTTGGAACTCATGACCCTGAGATCAAGAGTCACAGTGCTCTTCTGACTCAGCCAGCCAGGTGCCTCTATCCCTTTCGTTTAAACTTTCATCGATTAATTATCTTACTAATTTTTCATGTTTATTTTGTTTCTCTTTATTTCCTGAATAATACATCGCCCTGTTTTCTTTTTGTTCTTTAACAAAGAATAAGACATTTCTTCTGAGTATAGCTTTAACAAAATAATGTTCCTTCTTCATTCCTTCCCCAATAACTTTTACTACTTCTTTCGATTTCCTTTTTGATTCCAGGGTTATCGATGACAGAGTTTTAGAATTTGCAAGTGGATAAGGTTTTTTATGTTGCTTTCTTGCTGCTTCTTTCTACTTTCATCGCATCATAACTGGGGAGTGTATCATTAAATCTCTCTCCTGTCCTTGAGTACTAGAAAGTGTTCTTTGTGGTAAGTGCATGATTCAGGGGAAGGGCGAAGTGTTGAATGATTGAGAACATTTACCTATTTTTATCAACCGAGTATGATCTTTGCAAAGGAGACATGAAATCAGCTCACTTAACAATTGTGCTATAGGACACCTATTATGATGTGAGGAGGAAAAACATGAGATTTGGAGTTTAAAACTCCTGTCACTTCCCTTTGCAGGCCTGGGTCTCAGCTACCTATAAAATGTAAATCATGCTTACTGGCCTCACAATATTACTAGTTCGAAAATTAAATAAGCCTGGTGTGCTCTCCCTACACAGTGCCTTCCTGAAAGCTCCAGGGAGCCATCAACATACTGCCCTTAAGAAGCAGCTCTCCCCAGCCCTGGTAGGCACCAGAAAAGCCTCCAAAGGGAGACTGCATCTCGTCGGGAGCCTGGGGCCACACAGAGTGGAGAAATGGACACACCATTGCGTGCATGTTACACACACACCTTGCATGTTACACACGCGCCCGAGGATTCCAGAAAAAGGCAGTCATCCCTGACCAAGTGTCTGTGAAGCAGTTTAGTGTTTAAATTCCCTTAAAACACTGTGTGAGCATGTGGAAGCAGGGGCGGGGAGGGGAGAGGACTTGGAGAAGGAGACTTAAAGTGATTTTGCTGTAGAGAGTATTTTTTGAAACTAAAGACTGATTGAGAAGGACATCAAAAGAGTTTGATTTGTTTGATGTTTGGACATATACACATGATGCAGATAACTGCCGGATTAATGATGACCGTCTGCATGCCAGATGGACGGCGACTGTGTCGAGACATCGGACTCAGCACCATTTGAAAAGCAGATTAAGGTAAAACCACCCTAACACTGTCGGTTCCCCCATCCCATGTTTAAGGGTATGCCATTCTATTGTGAGTTCAAATCATTCGACAAACTACAATGAACTTTTAAGACCTCTTCTTCCTGTGTCAATACCACTGGGTAAGAACCAGAAGGGCTGATATCACGGCCGGGCGAGTTTCTGGGACTGGGAAAAGCCTCTTTTACGACAGGCAGTAGGATGTGCTGAATAGCCCTGACGCCGATAGGCACAGTCAGGCATAACACAGCAGCTGGCCTGTAGATTTACGTCATCATTTTAGATTTGATAGTTGTAAAAGCTTTTAATCTGAGTTCGGGGACACCCCAAAAAACTCCACAATCTCATCTCATCCTCCCAGAACAAACTTTCAAGGCATTTGCCCCACTAAAAATTTGGTTATTTTTCTTTTGCTAGCTTTTACTCATAAGAAATACAAATGGCCAATAAATATGTGGGGGAAATTTTAACTCACCCCCCCATTCAATGCAAATGAAAACAACAGCATAAAAACATTTCTACTATCAGACTGGCCAAGATGGGTACAAATGCTAAGACCCAGTGTCAGGGAAGGTATGGAGAAGTTGGCAGTCTTGCTTGCTACAGAGCTTGCGAGAATGTAATTGGTTCTCTATTACCTTTCAGGGGGTGATTTAGAAATAAGTGCCAACCTGTTGTGAGGTGAGGTATAGAAGTGATGAATCACTAAATTCTGCACCTGAAACTAATATTACACTGCACATTAACTAAGGGGAATTGGAATAAAAACTTAGAAAGAAAGAAAAATAAAAGAAGTGCCAAAAGCCTTAGGACTTTACATTCCTTAGCTTTTCCCTTTTAAGGATATATTCTAAAGACATAAATATGAATCATTTACAAAGATTTTTGTAAAAGAGTGTCCACTGCAATATTGTTTAAAATGAAAGACCGAAAACAACATATATTGTCAACAATAGGGGATTATTTAAATAGAATGGTACTTATATTGGAAATTACTGGGATATATGCTCCTGTTGATGTATACCTACGTTAGGCATTAAAGTGATTTGAAGAATCTAGGTAGTTTAATCCTGAAATCCAAATTCTACAGGTATTTTATTTATTTATTTATTTATTTAATTTATTATTTTTTTTAAAGATTTTTATTTATTTATTTGACAGAGAGAGAGAGATCACAAGTAGGCAGAGAGGCAGGCAGAGAGAGAGGGAAGCGGGCTCCCCGCTGAGCAAAGAGCCTGATGCAGGGCTCCATCCCAGGACCCTGAGATCATGACCTGAGCTGAAGGCAGAGGCTTTAACCCACTGAGCCACCCAGGTGCCCCTCTACAGGTATTTTAAAAAATGACTATAAAAAATAACTTGCAATGGAACTACTCATGATAAGGAAAAATTACACTCTTAAGATGGCCGACCAAACCATCAAGGGAACTCCAGTCCCTGTCTCAAAGCCCTTCCGGGTTTTTCTTTTTTCTTTTCTTTTCTTTTCTTTTCTTTTTTTTTAAAGATTTTATTTATTTATTTGACAGAGAGAGAGAGAGATCACAAGTAGGCAGAGAGGCAGGCAGAGAGAGGGGGGAAGCAGGCAGGCTCCCTGCTGAGCAGAGAGCCCTATGCGGGACTCGATCCCAGGACCCTGAGATCATGACCTGAGCTGAAGGCAGAGGCTTAAACCACTGAGCCACCCAGGCGCCCCCTGGGTTTTTCTTTTCTACCCTGTTTCCTGCGCACGCCAAAATATCAAGTATGCGCAAGTAGGAGGGCATAAATTACCCTTTCTGCTTATGCTCGGGACTCAGACCTATGGAGAAGGGTCTCCTCTGAGCCCACCGTGGTTTAAATAAATCTCCAATGCTCCTTAGTCTCTGAGTGCCATTTGGTTCTTCCGCCAGGATCCAGTCTAGGTTCCGTAACAATGCTATTCCTTACAGTGAAACAACAATGCAAAAGCCTGGACTGTCTCAGACAAACGAGGACCTATGGCATCCTACCAATTAATGACAAAACTTATTAACCAGTTCCCTTTTGATGGAATTTTGGTTATTTTTAATGATTTGCTACAGCAAAAATGCTACAATAAAAACTTGATATATTTGTCATTTCACACAAGTGGGAATACATCTGCAGGACAGAAGACTTAGAAGTGAGATTGCTTAATTAAAAGATACCAGCATGATTTTTATTTGATGGATATTTCCAGGTCATTGTCCAAAAAGGTTGTAATTGTTTTCATTTTTTTTCTTGAAATAGTACTGTTTTATAAGATGAAACAATAAATGAACTTCTAAAAATAAGTAGTGCGAAAAATGTAGATTTAGCTAGTTGAAAGCATTCTTAATCATAAACACATAGAGAAACCCAACACCGGAAATACTTAAAATTGAGCACATTGAGACTCCACAGAAGTTTCAAAAACAAACCAATCCCACAAGAAATGGTGCCAATGGATAGATTATGCAGTTACCGGGTGAACTGAAAAGCTCTTTGTAAATACAATGCTTAGTGATGTCCCTGGGCTTTTCCTACCTCTCATTCTGTACCTTACACATTCTTCTTTCGGCCCCTCGAGGCAAGTTTGTTTCCATTTGAAGTCAATCAGCGACAACAAATGGCTGACAGAGATCTGTCTTTTTTCTTCTCAGAGAATGGACAGCCCCAAAAGGGCAGCTCTACCACTTCAGGGCAGCTATTGTAGGATCCACAGTATCTGTTATGGCTGCGGGACCTGAAACCCCAAAGTGGTAGGGAAATCTATGGGGAGGGCCAACAGGCTTGGGGGTGTCCGCTAAAAGCGTGCCATCTCACCACTGCAAGAGACAACTATCCGCTACCTCAGGGACAGACTCCTTCTTGCTTCCTGGATAGAAGCTCTGGGAGAAAAGCTGAGGATTCTTCCACTTATTAAATGAAATCCGCACCTGCCAAAATATGTTTTAATCATCTCTTCTATTCCGGCCTTAACCATCTTCCTAAACCTAAACATCCTAAAACCTAAAACATCTTCCTGCTATTCACAAGACCTTCCCAACGTGAGCTTTATATCTCTCCCATAAATTTGTGCGCTAAGACGTTACAAGACCAAGTACAGGGTGTGCTCAAACGTATGAGGGAGGAGGTCTATGAGGGCTTTTGTAAGAATGTCATATCCACAGGATGAAACAGCATTTGAAAATTATTTCCGAAAGACTACATGCCCAAATGAATACAATTCTTCCATTTTGACCTTGGAATGAGTAGGTGAAACCATGGCACAAGGCTGGTGCCTCATAAATGCTTCCTGAATGACTGCATTTGGGGTCAGACAGACAGTTACCTAGAGAAACCACACCTGATGACGTTCTAGAGTTCACAGGCAAAACTCTACTCTCCCCATTGCAAGTCCTTCAAAAATCAAGATGCTAAAGAAGTGCTAATCCTGTCACTATCTTCACACTTAAAACGTAAGAAGAGCCACCAGTCTTGGAATCATTGCATCAGTCTTCTGTGGATGGACTGTTTCCCATCTTCATACTATGCTACAATAAAGTCTGTGTGTGTGTGTGTGTCTTTGAGACAGAGAGAGAGAGAGAGAGAGATTTCACACGAGTGGCAGTGCCTCTATGCGATCAAAAAAACTTAGAAGGAAAATGGTGTCAAGTATTTAAAAAATACTATTCTTTTTATTCCCACGAGAGTCCTACAAGGTGGGCTCAGTTGCTTCTCACACAGACAAGACAATTAAAACGAAGGCTCAGAGTGCTGAAATGATTTCCCCTCCGTCAAAGAGCCAGCAAGTGGTAGCGCTGGAGTTCTCGCAGAATCCTAGATGCCCTGCCCATTCCACTCCCTTATAGGCTCATAAACATTTTCCCATAAAGTCCCAAACAAATAGCAGCATAGAGGACTCAAGCCATGCTCAATGACTGGAAAGCTTAAATTCAACAAATTAAAACAATGGCAGCAGTGATGGCTAAACAGATAGTTTTGTGGCCTGTACTAGTCTCCCAGAGATGGACATGGAGCCTGCAATATGAAGATAGATCCTCATGGATAATAGTGAAATCCAGGCTCCTCCTCCCACACACGCTAAACACACTGTGCCTTTTTAACATTTCCCTCAGTGATCCTTGTCAGATCTCACCAGTATCATACTTAAGATCTGCCTGGAATAAAACTAGTTCAATCAAACCCCTTATAATTCCTGCCTGCTGGGATTGCTTTATAAAAAAAAGAGGTCTATATGTTCAGTTTGGCACAAATTCCCTCACTGATGGCATATAAGAGAGATTTGTCTTTACGTTTTTTAAAGATTTTATGTATTTATTTGACAGAGAGAGAGAGAGCACAAGCAAGGGGAGTGGCAGGCAGAGGGAGATGGAGAAGCAGGTTCCCTACTGAGCATGAGCCTGACGCAGGACTTGAACCCAGGACCCTGGGATTATGACCTGAGCCGAAGGCAGACGCTTAACCAACTGAGCCACCCAGAGGCTCTGAGAGATTTGTCTTTAATTATATCTACAAGAGAGTGTATAGCAAAGGTTCAGGACTCAAAATTTTTAAGATAGGTCTTAGAGCTGATAACCGAATAGCCATTAGTCTTTATAATCAAGTATCTTACCTCAGGTGTTCATAACATTTTACATATGCTAAGTGTATATTATAACCTTCTTGGGGCGGGGGCGGGGAGGAAACGAGACAATAGCTCTCAAAAACTTTGAAGATATGGGTTTCCTTTGCTCCAGCAATTTGACTGTGGGAATGATCGGAGAAATAAAGAGAAGATTTATGTACACTACTGTTCATCACAAGCTTATTTATAATAACTTAAAAATGGAAATAACCCAAATGCCCAACGTAAAGAATGCACTTAAATAATTCATTCAATGTCCATGTGGGAAAAATTATACAGCCATCAAAATGGTGTTGTCAAAGAAAACAACATAGAAAAATCTTCCTCATCAAGGACAAGGAGAAATGAGAGAAAACTAATGCTCAGTAGAACCTCAACTATGTCATCTGTAGACATATGTGCATACAGAGGAAAAAACGAGGAGACAGAAATCCAGAATGCTCAAGATCCAAGTGGACTATCATGTATAATTTTATTTTCCCTTCCATATAGTTTTGATTTACATTTATACCAAAAGTGTAGATGCCATGATTATCTATGACAAATCAAGATGTGTCAACAAAAAAAGATGACAAAGAGGATTTTTTTTTTAAAGATTTTTTAAATTGGTTGTGGATGCTATTGACTTTGTCAGCCATGAGCCATCTCTAGTTACAGCCAAGTCCGTTCGGCAGGACTACTTGTCTTTTGCCTCCTGTAGTCTGACCAATTCATTGCTTACAGGTACTATCACAGGTGTAGAAAGAGAGAGTGAGATAGTGAAGCTCAAAGCCATCCTTTTCAGTAGGATGGACTGATTGCCGTACATTTGTTTGGAGAAGATTTGGAAGTCCAAACTGACTGAAGTTATTTTTGAGATTTCCTTTATCTATATAACCCCAGCTGTAGAAATTATTCCATTACTGCAGACAACCATATCTTGGTCTGAGGCAATAAAAACCTCTTAAATTAAGACTTTCCATGACGTCAATGAATGACAACAGCCTCTATCTAGTGCCTGCCTTCTCCATATGAACGCTCTCACCGCTCTCTTTTCAATATCTTGATGCCTCAGAACTGGAATGTCCTTAACCAACCAAAGTTGTATTAACTAGGTCCTTGCCCACTTTTAAGCCAAAGTTCTATCTAACTGCCAAGATACTGAAATTGAAACCCCAAATCCATGGGGCAATATTCTGGTTATCCACTTGCGCAAACTCTAATCCCAGTTCATTTTGGTCTGACCTTGTATTCTGCCTTTCTGTATTCTCTCTTCCTTGCTTATAAAAGAATCTGTTTCACATTATTTTCCTTAACCATACTCATTTAAAATTTGCTACTAATAGCCTTGCTTTCTTTTGCTGGAATGTCTTCTCTCATGGACCCTTTTTTATTCACTTCCCTGCCAAATTCCTTCTCACTCAAACTCCACTCTCAATTTTCCTCCAGGAATTAAGATGTCTCCTATTTTCTTTCTCTAAGTAAACAACAAAGACTGTGTAAGTTACATTATTCTAATGGTAATCTACCTAAATCCAGCGTATGGCTAATTGTCAAATATTTATTTCTCTGTGATTCTAAACCCCCAAACTGTAAGCATCTCTATATTATTTATAATAATTTGAGTGGGGCATTTGCAAGATCACTTTCTATGAATCTGAGATGATGTTGTTAATGACATTTGCAGATGGTGCTGCCTTTGGAAAAGTTTTTTGACAAAGGCAAATTCAGTTCAGCAGCTGAAGTTTTGCTTTTTCTCTCGTGGTTAGAGCTCACACACACTTTCTCCACATGCTCCCACATCTATCAATAAACCAACCAATCAATATTTCTGGGAACCATCCCTTTCATCATCTTTCATTCATGCTTACCTAGAAATCATTACAGATGAAAATGTTACCAGTCTTGGTTCTATTACTAGTTTACTATAAAGGCAAAGAAGTATAAAACACCCAAGATAGGAATTTTAGGCTTCTATAAATGTGTGGGGTAGGGGTGACTTTTTCTTGCAGTGATATTAGCATTTCAGCATCCCTGACTTCAAACCACCCGGGAACCTTCTGTATCACCTTTCCTGTTAGGTCAGGCTCCACTCTGGAAACCCACTGAGACCCCTGTCAGTACCTATAGGGATATCTTAGAAAATCCAGTGCTCTGGTCCATCAAACACATTCATCCAGCTCTCTCTCGCACTCAAAATGCATTAGTTCTTGGACCTCACGACAAATTTCGAACCCCTTGATCACTCAGTGGAACGTGCCAGCATTACCATAACTTCCTGATTTCTAAGCTCAGTTGGGTTCTCGCTGAGAGCACTTTTCCATTTCCCTCAGGAACAAATCCAACCTCCCACTTCTCTCTCTCTGTGTTTTGTGCAACACTGCCCCCACTTATTCTCAGATATCCTTGTCTGCTGCTGCACCGAGAAAGTTGAGGCCCTCAAGGCAACACTATCAACACACCTCCATTCCTTATTTATACACCCCATGTTTACCTCTTTTCCCCTGGAATGAGGATAGGAGATGTCTTTCCTTTGTCAGGGTCATCCTTTTCCTATGTTCTAAGACCTCACATGATCTAGTTTATCCTCTTTCCTCTCTCTTTTTCTTCTTTTCCTCACCAGTCTTCTCTTTGTCCTATAAACAAGATAAAACAGTTCCTACCCTATAGAAAAATCCTCCAGAGACTGTGTCTCCCTCAGGCAAACACCCATTCTCTCTGCTTCCCTCTCAGCTCTCATGCCCTTATGTGTTGTTGCCAGTAACAGCCTTTATTTCTCTCCTCCCTTTTCAGCCTCTGACAAGTTGATTTCAATTCTCACCATCTGGTACAAATGTTCTTAAGGTCAACAAAAAATCATGCCAGTCCAAGGGAGACTTTTCAGTTCTTACAGTGGGCTAACTCTCTGCCTGCATTTGATGGAGTTCATTAACTTTTTCTTCCTTGGGACATTCTCCCTCCTATTGATGGAATAATGTTCCACTTTCTAATATTTCTCTGCCCCCTCTTCTCAACTGTCTTCCTGGGTCCTTCTATGTGTAACTGATAGCTTTCCCCACTCATACCCCATAGCTGGTTTCTCTTAGTTAATTCTTAGGTCATACCATGCATCCCCCTGGTTTTAACCTTTGCCAAAACATTTATGATTCCTGAATCCTTCAAGACGTCCCAGAACTACCTATAGAACATCTTTTAGGCTACACAATGTCCCAGGAATGGTCACCGTTACAGATGGCACTAAATGACAATTTCTTCCTTTCCTTGGTGCATAGGTCCAAAATCGTGATTCATTCCATCTACAAAATTAATGCCTCTGCCTAAGCATGCAAACAGAAATTAATATGAGTTTCTATCTGCTCCATTACAACATTAAAGCATACCCTATCACCTAAGAAAAAGAGGGCTGAATGGAACAAAAGCAAGGCTTAAACTTCAGATATAACAGCTCTTGTTGAAACCATAGAATGTCCACAGAGATTGAACAGAGGTGAGGCCACGTGTTTTGATCATTTACTTAAACCCCCTGGGAGACCAAGTTTTTTTTAGAGTTATAACCAAAATGCTTCAGGTAAGAGCTTGGCCTTAGGACTACTGGTTAAATCGCAGAATGGCTACAGAATCCCAAGTGTCAGGCTGGCTTACCGGTTTCCAGTGTTCAAGCTGATAGAGTGGATCTCATGTTTTCTGGGAGTCCCAGTTGCTGAGACACACCATGGCACCCATACCTAATACCCACATGGGGACCTGTCACCACAGCCCCATTCTGCAAAGAGACAGTTAACGCTGTGCGACCCTCAGCTGTCCGCTCAACAGCCATGCTAATGATGGCTGCCTCTTTTCTCCTTTCCTCATTGAAGAAGAATTCAGTTGTAATAGCAAGAGAAATGCTACATAGATTAAATAGTGTAGGCACTTTTACCCATAAACTCTTTCCTCATGATGACAAAATCCAACAGAGTTCTTTTTCAATGGTGAATTTGATGCACAGCCAGAAGTGGGAACTTGCTTTTAGTGGCATTTTTGGAGTCCTTACTCTCTACCATTATCTTTGCAACTGTCCCCAGTATTGAATATGGCTCTACCACCTTGACCAGCCATCTCTAGTAATCTGCATATGTATGATATATTAATTACAATATTTGGTAAGCACAATGGACTATAGTTAATGTGTTCAGGTTTTTATTTTATTTTTTTAAAGGTTTTATTTATTTATTTGACAGAGAGTGACACAGTGAGAGAGGGAACATAGCAGGGGAGAGAGGGGGAGGGAGAAGGAGGCTTCCCGCAGAGCAAGGAGCCTGATGCAGGGCTTGATCCCAGGGATCATGACCTGAGCCAAAGGCAGATACTTAATGACTGAGCCACCTATGTCCAGGTTTTTAAAAAGTCCTCAGTTTGGGGGCACCTGGGTCATTCAGTAGGTTAAGCAGCTGCCTTCAGCTCAGGTCATGATCCCGGGGTCCTGGGATTGAGTCTGGCATGGGGCTCCTGGCTCAGCGGGGGAGCCTGCTTCTCCCTCACTCTCTGCCCCTCCCCCTGCCTGTGCTCTCGCTTTCTCTCTCAAGTAAATGAATAAAAACTTTAAAAAAAAAAGTCCTAGGTTTCAGCTGCATCTTATTTTCTAATTTCTCATTGAGGGCAGGCCCTTTTATTCCCTTGTTTCAGGTTTCCAGGTAGAGGGGGCTCCATTAGAGTAATGCTCCTGAGCATTTTTCTGCCACTCTGCTCGTGAGTTATCTGAGTGCCGAGAAAAGGAGAAGAGACAGAGTTTTTTAGCCAAGTCTCTTCCTGCAGTTGCTGGCAAGAAGCACACTTTCCTCCTCCATGCTGTACATCGTGCGAGTGCAGCTCCTGCAGGGGAGGCTTGCTTTGTGGGTTCTCTGTGGGACCGGCTGGGGACGTCTAGCTTAGCTGGAGTTAAACAGTAGCAAGCACACTTGCCAGGCCAAAGTCACGGTCTTCAACCTAGCTCTTATCAGGAAGAACAGAAGCATTTTGATCTTCATCTGTTGAACTTCAACATCGCCTGAGTGGGGCAACAGGTGATATGCATTATTATAGTGAGAAACAAAGCCAATTATTAATATCTATGCTGGTTTGGGTTCAGATATTTACAGAGTCCATTTTCTTCTATTTCCCCTGGTAGAGAATTCCTTTTTTAGTACAATGTTAAGAAGAACAACATCGTTTTCTTCATTACTTAGAACATTTCTCTATGACATTCCATGTGTATTTTCATTACACCAATATCTGGAAGGTCAACAGGATAAAAAAAACTGGCAATATGAACACAAATAGACCAAAAAAGAAGAAAAATATAGTGAGATTGCCAATTAGCCAAGACAGACAGGGTAACTGAATAGAAAGTCAGTAATACGTTTCAAAGACCTAGAATTTGGGAAAATCTTTTAAAAGTTTGTTCTTGCAATCGATTTCACAGCCAAGCATTGCCTTTCAACAGTTCCTTACTGTTCATAGGAAATGCCAACACCTAGACTTGTAGCCTGGCTCTATTTTATGACAAAGAAGACAATTTATATTTGATTATAACCCAGATCATTAGTAGAAATTTCCTCAAAGTTTGGGCTCATTTTAGCAACATCATATTTTTCTTAGTCTTTCTGAAGGAAAGCCAGAAGAAATAATCCACTTTAAAGTATTTTTCTAACATTGGTGTTTGAAGATATTTAGGTCCAAAAATAAGTAGAACATTATGTCACCACAGTTTTGAATACACAAACTCAGTGTTCGTATGGGTCTAATTCCATACACCGCTTTCCAAGAGGCTGTGAAATTCTCATCCTATAATTCTGGTGGTTCAAACAGTGTATAAGAATAGTAAGCCCAAGGCTGCATCTTTATAACTTTTTTCAAAAATTACTTTCGGGTCACATGATTTATTGCAGAGTGATAAGGAAAGCTTCGTTTGTGGTGAGTTTATAATTTCATGATTACTTTTAGTTGTAAATACTGGATCCTATCGATCATTTATTCTCAAATGCCATCTTACTGCCTATGTTAAGTAACTATTAGAGCTGCAAATCTCGAGGACATTACCTATAAGGCGAAACAAACTTATAATCGTTTCTGATGCTACTTAATTATGGAGTTGTTTAAGAAAGGCTGTGTATCATTATTATACAAGGATAGATATATGTCCACAGCAAGTGGCTAAGCCAGGGTCCAAACCCTGGCACACCACACCCTCCCCTTAACCTGAACGTTCTCTCTTCTGTTTCCCTGTGCAGACTCATCTGTCTTGCCTTGTGCCAGGATGGACCATTTGGCAGAGCCCTTGGAAATTCCCTAAACTTGGTGAAAAGAAGAACAGGTTCAAGAACAGAGAAGTCTGAGAAGGTAGATGGTTTTGCAATTACTCTGATGGGCACTTTGGGGGCAATTATAAGAGCATTACTGGCTGGGATCAAAGACTTGTAGGATTGACAGTGGTTGAGTCCTCACCAGGGAGCTGTCCAGCCTGAACATGAAGGGTTTCAGTGATAAGGCAGTGATTTCTGAGGCATTTTAGTCCGTTTTTTGATAACTCTGAATGTGACTGAAAATTTTTTGTTATATCCTGCCAACTTGGGGTTCCCAATGGTTTCTCCTTGTTGGTTCTAATTCTGATCCCATGGAACTGCCTAGATCATGCTCAGGCTGTCTTCCACACAACTGTCCTTCAACAATTTCCTTTGTGCAATTTCCTCACATCTCCCTTCTGGCTTCTCTTCCCCATACTCAAAGCCTCACAGTTGCTTCCAACCATATGGCGTGGCCCCTGGTGTCCTCTCCACCACAGATCTCCACATTAGTGGTTAATTGTTAGGGGATGGAATGAGACAGACGTTGGTTGAACACTGCATCTGTCTTACCAATTCTGTCACTTTAGGTAAGTTTCCTTTTCTGCCAAATAGAATAAGAATGTCTATATGATAAGCAATGAGGATTAAAAATCCCCAAGAACCTGTAACTCCCAAGAACTTAGTGTCATACCTGGTACACAAAACATATCCCCAAATGTTAGCTGCTTATAGTTTTTATCACCATCAGCTCAGATGTGGTGAGAGTGTGGGGGCACAAGTGGGAATGAGACCCCCACTCTGATCAAGAGTCAGGACAGCACAGGCAAGCTGGGGAGACACTCTGAATCCTAAGTTCCCACCACACACAACCTAACCCTGTCCTGGGAATGAGAACCAAAACACCCACTTCTCCCTTTCTCAACATTACCTACCTGGGATCTGGAGATTTTACTATGTACCACTCCAAGTGTACCAATGGTAACAGATGCATGAACTTTGGCCAACATGGTGGAATTCCTTTTAGTGAAAGGTGTGAAAGCTCCATGATAGTTTTTACTAGGAGGTAGGAAATTCTGAAAACTATAGGACTCTGTTTGGCTCAATGAGAACAGATCCCAGAAGAATACCAAGTTGGAGAGAAAAAAAAAAAAAAAAGGACAGAAGTAGCTAAATCCCTCCTGGGACTTAAGTTACTTCTAACCTTCTCTTTCCAAAGATATCAATCCATGATGGTGAGCAATGAAACCACTGTGCATAAACCAAGGAAACCTTGGCTTAGAAGGCTGATCCTTGCTTGGGACAGGATGATGACAACTCAGAAACAAAATCATTGCAAACTCACCCAAGCTCTTAGGCACTGTCCACACAGCACTGTCAAGTCATTTCCACCACTTAGCCCAGGTCTAATTTGGGGACATTCTTTCTCTATACATTAGTCTCTTATTTGTTTTAATAGGAACTAACTGTCCTTCAAGAAAGTCAGATTTCCTAAAGACTCAACAGGGCTTATAGTGAAAAGTGCTATCAGTCATGCTAACACTATTGAAGTCACTGCAAAGTTTCAGGAATAGAACATATCTTCTTTGAGGACCAAGCTGGGATCATCTCTCTGTTTGTATCCCCCCCACACACAGAACCTAGCACAGGTCTTTAGCCATATTATGTACGCGGTAAATATTTTTCGAATTAATGTTCCTGAATTTCAGAAAAGCAGGTCTTTCTTTTTCACCACAATGACCTTGAGCATTAGGGCTTATGTACAGAAAGTTGGAAATAGCTTCCATCTGAGTTCTATTCCTAGTTCTACTGGCAGAGCAAACAGGTAAGAGAAGCCTCTAGAGTCAGCCACATGAATTCTAATCCCAAGTCTACCATCTTGGGGATGTTACCTCAAACCTCTCTGTGCTCCATTCCCCATGTACAAAAGGGATAATAATAGTATTATTGACACCTCATAGGCTTCTTAGAAGTAATTGAAATATAAACATATAAAATACTTAAAGAGACCTTTAGCCTACAATGAGCATCCAGTATAATATTAGCTATTGTATTATTTACTAGTCCAAAAGGCCTGGGGTAAGTCATTTAGCCACCATGATCCACCATTTCTTTGTGTGCAAAACAGAGTATAACCAAGGGTACGAAGGCTCTCCTGCTTTAGGACAGACTTCTAAGGAGTCCAGCCTTCCTGATTTCCAGTGAATTAACAGGAGGCCCCTCATGGAAAAGTCTGTGATTGCTGGTATGAGAATGAGGAAGTAGTCAAAACATCATTCTTCTGTTTTCATCTCTAATATAGATCTCTAAGGACTTAAGTAATAAAAATCTGATGATACCTGGCTAGTTTGAAGAAAGCTGTTGGGTATCAAGCCCAACTTGGAGGTGGATGGTTTCTAGGGAGGGAAACTGGAACACCACTGTGCAAGACATTCACAAGCAATGTTGGTGCATTTTTGCAGGACAGGAGAGAGGGAGGTGGTATTGTTCAAAGATGCTTTTCAAACCATTCGCCATATTGGGTTTCTGAAAATTTCCCCAGAATTTCTCAGTGAACGATACTGATTTAGGACAATGAAGAAAAGAAATCTGCCCTCTTTTTAGTGTCTGTCCCTATGAGTAACTTAATTCTGCCCTCGTGTACAGGAAAAATACTAAAATCCATCTGCAAACATCTGGGCAAGTTTCTTGAATTTGGGAGATACTCCCTTTACTTGACAAGCTCTTTGTGGGACACCATGTTTTCACAGTGATTATCATGTTTACTTCACGTACTCTTTGTGGGACTTTCATTATCCACGTTCCAGATCTATCCTAGAAGGAGATGACACATATAGCGTATGGACATCAGGAGACCAAGCACTTAGTGTGTGCCCACGCCAAGCTGGGCACTTTCTTTTTTTGGGGGGGGGCACTTTCTGTATACGATCTTTCACCCATACAACAGTCCCTTGAATGTATTACCAATAAGTTTCACAGGCCAAAGACACTGAGTGTGACTTGTACACTGTCACAGGGGATGGCACTAATATTCAAACGTAGTTTGAATCCATATTCAAATCCATATTTGGATTTGAATCAAATACATAACAATCCATAGTTCATGTTATAAACCTTCAACTACTAAAGGTAGAAGAGAAAACTTCCCCCCTTAAACACAGGGTTTGAAGCTGACAAGACAATCCTTTGCAGTGTTCTATCTGGAGAGGGGAAAAGAGCCATCTTTATTAGAAATGCCACTGTTCAATTTAATCAAGTTAAGAATGCTCTAACTGGGAATTACGCCCTTTTATAATACTCTGCTGGTGGAATATTGCGGCCCACGGCATTCTGAAGATCTTTTTATCAAATGTCTACCCGTTCTGGTGAAAGGGAAAGCTAGAAACCCACCCCCAAAATGGCCCAGAGAGAGCATTATTTTATCCCTAGTATAGATATTCAAATATCTAATATGAAGGCAATTCTGTCCAACCATTAGCCCAACAAAAGCCCAACTTCCCCATTTTAAATGCCTACACCAATAACAACAGCCACAGGGAGAGTACGTCGTAGTCCAATACTAGGGATAACTATCTTAAATGTAGCTACAGATTTTGCTATCTAATTGCACAATTTATTTAAAGTCTAAATTAATCTCTTTCAGGACAGGATGACCGATCCTATGCTAATTTTCACAAGGTCAAAAAAAAAAGTCCTTTTTATTTAAACACGTCACCAAAACTCCTCTCCCACTACCATACCTACTGACATTTCCCCTTTTCCTTTCACTTTTGGATAGAAACTTTGCTAATTGGCATTCTCTCTGACTTCTTTGAATGCTACTGGGGACAAAGGAAAGCTAAAAATAACAACTCAGAAAGCCTGACTCACCCTCAATGCATGAAAGGAGAACATTTTCCCACACACTCCCATCACTCAACCTGTGGTAAGATTAAAAATAATAATAATAATAATAATTTTTTTTTTTAAGGAAGCAACAAGTTTGTGGGAAGTTCTGTCTAAAAAGTGAGGAAGTAGCCTATTACCCACCATGCAAAGCGGAGACTGAATTCTGACCCTTTGGCAGCTCAGGCCCAGCACTGGTGCTAGTGGCACCTGGACGAGTTTGTTCTAGATACTTTTCAATGCATCTCAGAGGCTCCCCACAGCAGCAAAAACAAAGAAACCCCAAGCTCTCAAGCAATAATGACACTGCCTCTAAAAGAGGATGAGACGTGCACAAAATGTTTTATCTTCAGAATTCTCTGCAGGCACATGGACTTTTAGAGGCCTTTGGGGAGATTTCTGAGGGTTCTTAAATACCATTTTCAAGCAAATGTTTATTGAAGTGCGTGTTCTTGTGACATCCTTCTATTTCTTCACTGTGTAATTAGGAGGCAGAAAGAACAGAATCATTGGGTACTTTTCTTATCCTGCTTTGGCTTGAGTCTCTTGTTTAGCCAATTCCTGGTAGCTCAGTTATTCAGTGCCAGTAGAATTTTTTGAAGAATATCCGTTTCTTTTTTTTAATGCTTGTTCCATATTTTCATGCCCAAGAATATGAATTTAAGATTAAGAGAGATTTAGAGAAATTTACAGACTAGTTTGTCATACAGGATAAAGCACACCGATTCCCCCTTGAAAACCATAAACAAGACTTGAAAGCTCCATATTTATTTACAGCCGCCTTCTTAAAACCACACACACAAGTGCAGCGACAATACATTCTAATTAGTTTATCCGTATTCCACTCACGCATTGCCATGCTCAAAGAACTTCAAAATTTTCATCACCATTTACGAACAAGCCCTGATTCACCAAGATTTATAAAGCAATCAGTGGCAAAGTTAATTGGAATTTAGATTTTCGAACACCTACAGAAAAATCCACGTGGTGCAGGGAAAAAAGAAATATATAGCCAAGGAAGCGAAACTAAATTTAAGTATGGCATTTCTAAACCAGAGGGAGAGTGATGGGAAGGGAGAATTATTTACAAAGGATTTAAATATGTGTTAGGGCAGTATTGTTTCTTTTCCTTTCGCAATTAAGTTGGCTGGATTAAGCAATACAGGGTCGGGAAGAGCCTGGCCACGTCTACAGATCCAATTCACCCCTTGGCTGAAATACCCTGGGGTGGAAAGGAGCTGGAATAGTTTTATGCCCAAAGCCAGGAAAGACCATGGAGGGAGGCGTCTAGGAGGATGAAGCTTAGAAAGAAGAAACCAGGTTTGAGGGCGAGGATCACTGAGGTTTTTGTTAGTGTTGTGTATATCTCAGAAGCCTAGGCTTTTCTCATTAACCGGATGTGGACTTCCACTGTGCCCTTGTATTATATAAAGTAAATTACAGTCAGACCCAGTAGTCTTCAGGAGTCTTTCAATGTTGTACTGAAGGGGCAGGAGAAGAGCATAATCCGCATCATATGACAGGAGCTTTGACAAAGGCCGGTGGCAAGAGAAAGGAGGAGAGGGATGTGTGAGAGGGGGATTGTGTGAGAAGATTTATAGGACTTTGGGATGACCAGACATAGGGCTGAGTGCTGAGAATGCCTTCAAGCAGTAGCCAAAAAGATGGCGTTACCATTAAGAGAAATAGGTTGTTAAGGGAAATAAGGTATGCTGATGTAAGAACAGGTTTGTTCTTACAACTGTATTTTCAACAGAATGAACCTGAGGAATTGTCAGGAACATGGGAAATAGGGAAACAAGGTCCTGAAGAGATGGTGGGACTGCCGATACACACTCTGGAGTCCCTGACCTATGGACCTGGGGTTGAGATGCAAGGAGTAAGCAGAATTGTCAAGGGGAATGAGGTACAGAGAGGTGCAAAAGGGACCAAGGACAGTCCTAAGGAGATTCCCCCATTGCAGGGAAACAAGGGCGAATCTAGAAGCCATAGTGTTGCAACATCAAGAGGAAAGGAAATTTCAAGTAGGGATCGACCAATGGGATCAATCATGTGGAAGGCAGTTGGTGACCTCTGGTGACTCAGAGAGGAGGTTTAATCCAATGGTAGAAGTCAGTAAAGGGTTAAAATGTGAGAAGATGCTGAAAAAATGGCCGATGTAAATGTAGAATGTTTTTGCAATAAGTTTGTCCCCGAAGAAAGTGGAGAGATGGAAGTTGGAGGAAGCAGTCCGGTTCAGAAAAGGGGGAGTTAGTAAGAATGGACCATGCAAATACGTAGACTGAAGGGAAGGAGCTGGTGGTGAGGTAAGAGAGGTAAAATGTGAAAGAAATCAGCTGTGATAGTGGAGCCTGGTTCAGGAAGATTCTAGAAAAAAGCAGGACCAACACAGGATTGGGAGAAGGAGGACAAGATAGGCTCTAAAGAACATCTGAGATACAGAGGAAGGAAGTTGAGGGTGCTTCCAGAAGATGACTTGAAGCTGGACTTTTGATTTATTTTTATTATGTTTTAGTGGCAACAATAGTAAGAGTATTTTATTTAAAAATCTACTATTCTTAGAGGACTAGGTTTAAAAGACAAAATTTAAAGACATCTGCCTCCCAGCGTATACTGTCATAACCTTGCCTGTGCCCTGTAAAATGAACCTTCCAAACTGGAGGTAAAAAGATTTACTTTTCTTTAGCTACACAGATGAGGACTTTTTTTTTTTTTAAGATTTTATTTATTTATTTTGACAGAGATCACAAGTAGGCAGAGGCAGATAGAGAGAGGGGGGAAGCAGGCTCACCGCTGAGCAGAAAGCCCAATGCAGGGCTCGATCCCAGGACCTAAGATCATGACCTGAGTCGAAGGCAGAGGCTTTAACCCACTGAGCCACCCAGGCACCCTGAGGACTTTTTGAATAATACAAAGTAAACAAACCAACCCAAAAATCTACGTGTGTTTGACAAACGTAAAT
Source organism: Procyon lotor (assembly GCA_028646535.1). Classification (NCBI taxonomy): domain Eukaryota; kingdom Metazoa; phylum Chordata; class Mammalia; order Carnivora; family Procyonidae; genus Procyon; species Procyon lotor. Next base: position 27,867,992 of record CM053604.1, on the reverse strand, counting down.
TTCTGCATTAGTAAATCAAATGTTTATCATATTTTTATAAGATAAAGACATGTTGGTTGAAATGAACACTGAAATTCAAAATTCAAGAATATTTATTTATTTATTTATTTATTTGAGAGAGAGAAAGTGAGAGAGAGCATGAGAGGAGAGAAGGTCAGAGGGAGAAGCAGACTCCCCATGGAGCTGGGTGCCCAATGTGAGACTCAATCCTGGAACTCAAGGACCTGAGCCAAAGGCAGTTGCCTAACCAACTAAGCCACCCAGGTGCCCTAAAATTCAAGAATTTTAACAAAGAAAGAAGCAGTGTTTGCGTTGAGATTATATACAGGAAGCTTCCTCTATACGGCATTTATAGCATTAATCCAATCACCCAATCATGCCACACACTGAAAGGATTGATAGTAAATGGTCCCTAAATTCCACAGAATTTACTGTCTTAAGGGAGAATACAAGTTCATCTTCCCTAAGTACAACACAGTGTCAACTGTATAGGAGTGTGGGAAACCACTCAGAATTCTCCCAGGAAGCGTCAGAGAGGTGGTGTGAGCTGGGTCTCCAAAGATGGCTTCCGGTTTGCTTCTTCTCTGAAGAGGGAAGGGGCATGATGGGTAACAGCACTGGCTGGTTGGGGAAGTAGGAATGAAGGAGCAGGAAACGAGCCTGGGAAAAGACTGGGAAAAAGCATGGATTGTATCCCGCTGGGGAACGGAACCGATGAAAGAATTTGAACCGGGAAAGAGCATAACCAGAAATCACTGCCTAAGTCATTTCAAGCCATTTACTTAGCTGATGGCTCAACTCTTAACTTCTCGAAATCCCCCCCCTCCCTCCTTATAGGGAATTCCCACAAGATCTAAAGCAGGGCAATGCGGTCTCATTCCTCCCTTTATGACTCTGAGACACAAGTTTTGAAGTTCTTTTATTTTTTGATGTTGGATATCTGGGGTTTTTGTTTTTACGACTTTCAGAGAGGAGTGAAATACTCTGAGAGTTGTCACCAAAGTGTCAAAGAGTGCCCTAAAAACACGGACTATTAGTAGGTGGCTTTTATTTGGTCAGATGTGAAGGTAGCAGCTACACTTAAATAAATTTGACAATGAGGCACCGTGAGGAGTCTCTGAGGAATTCAATCCATCAGGCTGGTGTGTGTGGGGACCACAATCAGGCTAAGAATCTGCAACCCTTAAAACTTGTCTTTGACCATCAATTTTCAGGGGACGATGAGATCAGCCTGGGGAGGGTTAGGAAAAGAGTACTGTTGGTGTCAGGTTCAATGCTCCGGTCTCCCCATTCAGTGCTTCAGCTCACACTTGAAGCGCCCCCAAAATCTCCACATTGACTGATGTACCTATACTAGAGTATCAGCCTAGAACCTTCCTTGGGGGTTTCAGTTGGTCACTCAACCTCCATCCAATGAGACTTATCTAAGGATGCCTTGTGAACAGAAAGTGCCTGGAGAGAATTCCTCTGAATCAGGTTTTCCTCATCACTCTGAATTATCAGTGGTGTTTCAGCACTTTGGTGACTAAATCTATACTGGCTTCCTCTCCACCCACCCTCCCACCCCCCACTCCCCACCCCCACGAAAAAATCTGTACCGGTTTTGCCCAAGTCACACCATTATTAGAAATTTGACTACCATTTTATTTACACACATTTTATTCACACACACACATACCCCTACATACATCCATATTCACATAAATGCATCTATAAATTTTAAAATATATATATTTTAATACCTTCTTAACTTAGGGCCACTTATTGAAAGAAAAAACATTAAACTTGGATGTCTTTTTAAAGGGACCTGGGTTTTCTAAATCATCTCTCCTAGATCTTGTACATTCTAAATGTATGAGAGAGTAGAGCTGTATTTTTTTTTAATGTGCTATAAGTACACTAAATAGTACATGGGACTCACATATATAACCCTTTTTATAGGGTTTGGAACATGATTTTACATTTATCTTTGCTTTTATGACATCTTTGGGCATGATGACTATTCCACGCTTAGTCTTTATAAAGGTAGGCAACTCCTCGTCCACATGTAGTCGCCACAGAAATCATGAGAACCGCTCCAGGAGAGCCCATGGGATGATCACAGTTTGCAACAATATAGGACAAGGAAGTTCTGTGTTTATTATGTGTCAAGATTGTCAAGCAATCACTAATCAGAGAGATATGCCAACAGCAATCATTAATGATAGTTAAAACAGACCAAATTTCACGTAGGATGGCTGCCTTTATGGGAGATAGGTTATACAGAGAGCTCTAACCCAGCTGAATGACCAAATCAAATACCTCGCCTTGTTTGGGGAGGTTTCCCAGAAAAAGAGGCTCCTTAGGCGGATTTTGCAGAACGTGTGAGTGATGTAATTTTGTCTCTTAGAAATCTGATCTCTCGGTTCCAAGGGCACTCCCCAAGTTGCTTGCTTCAAAGGGTAATTCCCCAGTCTGTTCCCAGCAACGGTGGGTACAGGAGGAAAACCACCTGGCAAAAGGAAAAACACTCAGGCTTCAGGAGTTCAAGTTCAAAGTCGAATGGATTCAAATCCCCTCTCCACTGATGCTCCTAAAAGAGATTTGAATTTATCTGAGTCTCAGTTTCCTCAACTGTAAATGGGGATGGAAAAATAACCTACCTCCTAGGCAGATTCCAAATACTGTATGTTAAGTGTTCAGTGCCCGGTCAGGTAGAGGTAGTTAAAAAAGTGGTAGCCATTATTAACTGGCTGGCTGTCAGCAGAGTTAACTACAAAAAAGTAGAACCAGGGGTTTAGATTTTGGCTGTTATCTCTGCATGCTGTTCTATTTTCCCCGTAGCTGCATGGCTTACTTCTTACTCTTTTCAGATGCTTGATCAAAATGTTATCTTCTTAAGGAGGCCTACACTGACCATTCAACCACTCAGCAGGACAACCTACAGCTGTTCCTCCCAACTTTTATTTATTTATTTGACAGAGAGAGAGAGAGAGCACAAGCAAGGGGAGTGGCAGGCAGAGGGAGAGGGAGAAGCAGGCTCCCCACTGAGCAGGGAGCCCCATGAAGGGCTCAATCTCAGGACCCTGGGACCATGACCTCCCCTGAAGGCAGATGCTTAACCGACTGAGCCACCCAGGCGCCCTCCTCCCAAAATTTATAGCTACCCAACATACTCTGTAATTTTCTTATTTACTAGGTTTTATTATTATGTGTTGTCCCATTAGAATAGAAGCCTTGGAGGGCAGGAGTTTTGTCTGTTTTGCCTACTGATGCATTGGCAGCACTTAATGAATTCTTGATATTTGTCGAATGAATGAAAGAACTCTGCCTAGGTTTGTTTTGTATTTGAATGTTGGGTCAGTTGAAGGGAGGTAATTCTTCTTCACGGAGCTCACGTATCAGCTCCAGGGTCAGTGCAAGACTGACGGCGTGGCTAACTGGGCACCCAGAACCAATGGAAGGCATTTAACTGGCCCCAACACAGGCATACCGTAGCATGAGTGACAGAAGGCTTTCCCGAGATAGACCCAAGTATTCACAACACGCTCCCTTGCCTAAAATCCTTCACACATTATGCCCATCAAGGGAAAGATGTTTGAACTTTCCATGGAAACAGTAGGAGACTCTTGCTAAATCAACATCACCATGAGTGTGATGTCGATCAAGTTCATAACATTCAACAGAAACCTGCTTTTTGAAATTTGTGAACAGTTTCCACATCCGCTAACTTATTCATGCCTTGTTCAAGCAGATGTGTCAACATCTCACCAAATTATCAATCAAAAGGCAATGACTGGAATTTTAATCAACTACAGGAGTTCTCAAATGGAATGGAGAGGATCCCATAGCAAAAAAGATACTAAAAGTTGATAAATGCCTTTTAATCCTGACTACTGAATCTTTAGCATCCACCCTGCCCCGCTGCAGTCAGAGCACAAATTTCATAAGAGCAAGGAAGATGTCAGTATCTTGCTCCTTGCAGAGTGCCTAGCACCTAATAGGTGCAGGACAAATACGTCCTGAATGAATGAACAAACTCAGCCACTTCAATACATATTTCAAAGACCCTTTACGAAACCTGACTGACACAGTTCAAGGACCAGATAAAGATTCTGGTCAACAGGATGAATGAGACTTGGCAACAGTGTATGTGGAAAAAGATCCGAGAGGTTCTGTTGGTCTCAAGCCTGACATGAGATGAGGGCCAACTGTGCAATTCATCTGCTAAATAAGCTACTACGGCCATCTGAGCCCAAATTAACAATTAACACAGCAACATGCCCAGAGGATAAGAAGGAAAAAAAAGATTCCTCTGCATTTTAAGGAAAATTCTGACATAATGGTGAGTAGTCCAGGAACTAAGTCTCAGAGTAAGAGTGGAAGGAAATGGGTGGCATGAGAACATGACGAGGACAGCGAACCACAGCAAGACAGACAAGTGGACAGCACTGGCTCAGCCCTACCTCCTCGGCTAACAGCCAGGTCACCCCTCCGACATAGAAGAGTGCCCGGCCACCCAGCAGACACCAGGCTGGGTATCGCAGGTACGTAAGCAGTAAACACTTGTTTTACATGTATGAGGTCACGTGATCGGTTTTTATCTAGCTTAAGTGCAAAACAGATGACTGATACCAAGAGAAAAAATGGACAGCCTGTCATATGTAAGAGGAAGAAAACAGTTCTATTTTCTTTAGAAGATGAGAATGGAAGAATTGATTTACCCTTAGTGACTCAGAAAACGACGACCTTGGCTCTTAGAAGATTGGAGCTTTATTAAGGATCAGAACCATCCATCAAATAAATAGGCTTTACTGAATTGGAGCTCAGAAACGAGAGAAGCTGATCACCCCATCACAGGTTTGCCAGGCTGAGGTTGTTGGGCCTAGACTGCCATGGCTTAAATTAGAGAGCTTGACTCAGGTCACTTAGCTCAGGAATCTTATCTGGTTGTTGTTTTTTTTTTTTTTTGCTTTGTTTTTTTTATCCTTATATATTCAGACAATATCACAGGATCTAGCACATAGTAGGGATTCAATAGATATTTACTAAATCAAACATGAATGGGAGATGGCAAGGCTGCCTCCCCTCCAGTCTCTGAATCTGAGAGGGCAAATTGTTCTATTGGGTCTAGAAGCCACACAGACCTAACCAAATATTTAGAAAATATTTAGAAAAATATTTATAAAAGCTAGTTTCCAAGTTCCTGAGAAAAGGAATAGGAGTAATAAATAACAGGTTGAGTGTCTAGGGAAGGTAGAAATAGAACATATTGAATATTTGGTGGCACAAAACTCTAAAATATTCATGGTTATAATTTTTACAGATTTGTGAGAAGTAGCCTAGGACAAGAAGAAGCAAAGAACAAGGAAAGGCACTGATTCTAGGAGAACATAAGCTGGTGAGGAAAGGCTTCAAGAGCAAGGTGATGGTATTTATGAATATAATGGGCCTTGGGCTCATGATTCCAGCCTTCTGGAACATTCTCCCTCTTAGATGGTCCTGATGTAGGCTTAGCATATGTCATGTGTTAAAGATCGGGACATGAGGATATAAAGGACAAGCCACATGAATAGTGACCCCTCAGGCTTAGAGAGGCCCCTGCCCCTTAGAGAAAATAGCTCTTCTTTTTTACATTCTTTGCATAGTTCATGAATGCACAGAAAGAACTCTCTTCACTGTAACGGGAGTTAGCAAATTTTTCTTAACAGTACATATTTTAGGCTTTGCAGTCATATGTAGCCATAGATAATACATAAATGAATGAGCACAGCTATATTCTGATATAACTTTATTTACACACACTAAATTTTCATGTGTTACAAAATATTCTTCTTTAATTTTTTTTAAAGCCATTTAAAGACATAGAAGCCATTCTCAGCTTGCAGGCCATGAAAAAAGGCAGTGGGCTGGTTCCGGCCTGTGGGCCATAGTTCCCTGACCCCCTTTTCTACATAAGCACTCTAATTACATCTCATATTTGTATCCTCCTACTGCCCAATGCTAGCAAAGCAGATTTCCCCTGGAAGATTCTCAGTAGTGACCATTTTGATTTGATAAGAGCAACTTTAAATTTTATGATACAGCTGCATAAGGAAAAGTAGATCTTATTAGAGTTACTTGGTTCCAAGCAACACTCTTGGAAAATATTAAGGGTCAAGTACTACATTGCATGGTATCTAATGAGCTTGACAATATAAAGTAAGGCTGTTATAAATATCCATGCTTATGAAAGTTCAACTAAACTCATGAAGCCTGTAGACAGTGAGAGAGGGTTGAAAGACACCTATTTCCCCCCATTTTTATCTAACTGTACAACTAACCTGACAATGATTTTTAAAATTTACTTCCCATGAATGGTGTCAATTTCTTATCCTGGAAGTAGAAAGGTAATATTCTGAGTTTTTAGAATCAGAGAGCTAGTCCCCTATAGAAAGACTTATAAAAGGAATTTCTTTGAAACCTAGAGATTAAGAATAGCCTTATCCCTCAAAATCAATAAATATGACCATGTCTCAGGGAAGTGAAAACCTTTCAAATCAATCATGCTTTCCTTTTTTTTGTGGCTGCCAGAAAATTCCAGAGTCAAGTTTGTGCCTCAACTGTAGAAATTAAATAAAATATTTATCTTTTGGCTATATGGATATTTTTCATGCTCAAAACTTTTATTTTTTTCCCTCAGTGCTATCTGTATTTTTCCTCAGAAACAGAATAAACCATTTTAGCAATACACTCATATCAAGATAAGCCAAATGAAGCATTTCTTTCAAATATCCTTTTTCAAGACTGCCTTCCATTTCTCCATATGTTTCTATTCTTCATCTGGCTGTTAGTTTTTTGTTGCCATGACACTTAATATTTATACAAACAAGAAAAAAGCAAAGTAACAATTCCTGCCCACTTCCTGTCAACTCTAAGTTAAAATTTCAGGCCAAGCGGTGTCTGATTGATTCCAACTTGATGCACTGGAGACGGTGAGATGGGATGGCCTGCGTCATTCACTCCATATCATTTAGAAATTTACTCCATGTCATTCTTTTAATGCCGTGGACAGTAAAATGAAGTAAGGGTATAAAATTATTTTTCCTTATTCATCCAACCATTAGGCATTAATTAAACAGCTACTGGATGTCCAACATACAATAAAAATGATCCAACTGGATTCTGTGTGAAGTTTTGGGTCTCATCTTCCTGTAAACAGGAAATAGATTTTTGAATGGCAGACGGAATAATTGAGGACATAAGTAATTAGAACTACATTAAAGATGTTGGGGTGAAGCCTGTCATCTCTCACAATTGGGGTTCATGATGAAGTTTTATTAATTCAAATAGCATTGTTTGGAATCTAAGACAAATCAGACAGGAATTAGATTAAATTGTAATATCTTACTAAATAAAAAGAACCTATTTGCAAATAAATAATGTTGATTACAAAGTGATTTACAACTGGCTTCTTGAGTAAATCTGGCCTGTTTCGTGCTTTAAAAAAATCTTAAAAGCCTCTATCAGGGGCACCTGGGTGGCTCAGTCATTAAGCATCTGCCTTCCACTCAGGTCACGATCCTGGGGCTCTGGGATCAAGACCCACATTGGGCTACCTGCTCAGTGGAGAGTCTGTTTCTCCTTTTCCCTCTGATTCCTACTCCCACTCATGCTCTCACTCTGTCCCTCTCAAATAAATAAATAAAATCTTTAAAAATAAATAAGTAAAAGCCTCTATCTTACAGGCTTAAGAAAATAAAACCCAAAAACCAAAAGGTATCATCACTTATCTTTTCACTAATCCCAACGGTACCTATGAGAGTAGTAAGAAATCCCCTGAGCCATGCTGAGTAAGAGCCAGGCTTGGGTTTGAACCTCAGCTCCGTCACACACTAGCTGGGTTACTATGGCCAAATGTCTTACCTCACTGGGCTTTGTTTCTTCATCTATAAAATGAGGGTACTATTACATCCTTCCTGTTGTTGCAGGAAGAAAAAGGGGAAAAAAGGAAATGCTTAGGAATGATATATAATAAAATGACTAAGGGCAAGTGTGGGCATCAGCCTTCTGGATTCAAATTCCAACTCCGACACTCATTCACTTGCTCCTTTGTTCACCCTGAGCATATGCCTGACATCCCTGGGTCTTGGTTTCCTTACCCATAAAAGGAAGATCCTACTTTCATCTGCCTTATTGGTTTACTGTGGGAAGTAAATAATACATGTAAAGTGTTTAGTATTCAATGAGCATTCAATTAATGTTAAATTATTAGAATAATGTCTGACATTTATAGGTACTAATAAGTGGTAGTTAATATTGACCATATAGAAAAGATGTTCAGCATCACTGATTATCAGGAAAATGCAAATCAAAACCATAATGAGCTGTCACTTCACACTAGTTGGAAGGGCCAATATAAAAAAGACAAGAAATAACAAGTGTTGGCAAATGTTGGCAATGTAAAGGGAAACCTTGTGCGCTGTTGGTGGCAATGTAAATTGGTAAAGCCACTATGGACAACAGTATGGAGGTTCTTCAAAGAACAGAACCACCATATGATCCAGCAATTCCAATTCTGGGCATTTATCCAAAGAAAACAAAAACACTAACTTGAAAAGATATATGCACAACCATGTTCATTGCATCATTATTTACAATAGCCATGATATGGAAGCAGCCTAAGTGTCCAGATAGATAAAGCAATAAAGAAATTATGAGATAGATCTAGCTAGCTAGCTATCAGAATATTACTCAGCCATGAAAAAGAAAAATCTAATCATCTGTGATAACACAGATGGACCTCAAGGGCATTATGTTAAGAGAAGTAAGCCAGAGAGAGATAAATACCATATGATCTCAGTTACATGTGAAATTCACAACAAACAAAGTAAGCCAGAGAGAGACAAATACCATATGATCTCAATTACACATGAAATTAACAACAAATGAAGAAGCTCGTAGATATAAAGAACAGACTGGTGGTTGCCAGAGGTGGGGGTAAACAAAATGGGTTAACGGAGTCAAAAGACTCAAACTTCCAGTTATAAATAACTCCTAGGATGTAATATACAGCATGGAGAATATAGTTAAAGAAATCATATTTGTATACTTGAAAGTCACATATTTGAAAGGGGCACCTGGGTGGTGGCTCAGGCGGTTAAGCATCTGACTCTTGATTTTGGCTCAGGTCGTGATCTCAGGGTCCTAAGACTAAGCCCTGCATTGGGCTCCATGCTGGGCGTGGAGTCTACTTACGATTCTCTCTCTCCCTATCCCTCTGCTTCTCTTCCCCTCCCCCTCTCTAAAAACAAAAAGTTAAGATGAGATCTTAAAAGTTCTCATCACAAGAAAAAAATTCTATAACCAAGCATAGTGCAGATGGTAACTAGACTTACTGTAGTGATATTGTGGAATCACTCATAATATATACAAATAATGAATCACTATGTTGTACACCTGAAACTAATATTGTATGTTAATTATACCTCAATTACAGTAAAAATAAGCCACAACAAAACAAAATATTATGAGATAAAATGGGAAGGGATAGGGACCATTAGTCTTTACAGGCAGATAAATCTTAGGGATCATTCTGTCCTATCTTTCATTTGACAGATGGGAAAACTAAGGACTAAAGCGACAGTAAGTGTACTATCCATAACCTCACAGCTCTGGGGCCAGAGCTGGATTGTAATCCAGGTCTTTGGGGTTCTAGTTCAAAGTTCTTGGCCTGAAACCATACTTCATACTTAGTCTCCCCACTTCAGGGGTGATGAGATTATAATGGAAACCAGTTTTTTATGTTTATTCTCCAAAGAGAAAAAAACTGAACAGGGATTTAGGGGATAGAACAAATTGAGAGTGGCCATTGGCAAAGAGACAAAATTAAATACTGTTCCTCAAAATGGATATATCTCAAAGGCTTCAGGGTTTAATGTGTGGTGAAACTGGCCAAGAGTTTATAGATTAAAAGTGTAACTATGAGAAATAAGAATGGCTTTGGAAAATTATAGACCGATCGGCTACACTTCTGATTGGGCCAATTGCTACAAACAAAACAGCCTGATTTTTTAAATAAGAAAAAATTTACTAAGAGATGATGAAGGAGACTAGTTTAGTAAGGTCTTTGGTGGTAGAGGGCAGAGAAGTTCTTTTGGATGAGTTTCTCAGTAAGAGGTACTTTCAAAATTGAGTTGACTGATGGAGGTTCATCGTTAAAAATGCTTTAGAGGAAGAGACAGTTCAGGGCCTTTAGTTCAACACTCATTTCACAATGAGTAATAGAAACAGAAAGAGCCAGTGACTTGCTCAAAGTGACTTTGTTTAAGGCTTACACTTTGAGCCGTAAAGGTATCCATGAGGTCCTGAAACTAAACTAAGCATAGAGAATAACAGGAGAAGGATGATGAATCCACATCATTGCAAGAGTCTCCACCACCACGCACTTAGAGTATATAAGATGCCAGACAACACACTGAGTTGATTCATACCATTTATCCTTACTTCTCAGTAAACAGTGAGTTAGGTACTATTACTATGCTATTTTACAGATGAGAAAATAGAGGTTTCAGGAAGGATGTGAGTGACTACCACCTGTTATCAGCACCAATACCATCACCACTTTTCTTGAGCATGTATTACACACCAGGTAAACATATGAGGTCCACCTGCATTAGCTAATTGAACCCTCACAATAGTCTTATGAGGTTGGTACTACGGTTGTTCCTCATTTTGCAGATGAGAAAGCTGAGGTTTAGGTTATTTAATAAGGTTAAATAACTGGCTCAAGGTCACCTAACCAGGAAGTGGTTAACCCAGAAGATAAATTTGGGCCTCTGTAGTTAACATGTTTAAGAATAATAAGATGGGGGCGGGGCGCCTGGGTGGCACAGTCCATTAGGTGTTCCAGTCTTGGTTTTGGCTCAGGTCATGATCTCAGGGTCATGAGATCAGCCCTGCATTAGGCTTCGTGCTCAGTGTGGAGTCTGCTTAAAACTCCCTCTCCCTCTGCCCCCCAACCACTCCACTCTCTAAAATTAAATAAGTCTTAAAAAAAAAAGAATAACAAGGTTGGTGGTTGTCAGAGGCAAGGGTGGGGAGTGGGCAAAATGGGTGAAAGGAATTGAAAGGTACAAACTTCTAGTTTTAAGATAAGTAAGTCCTGGGGATGTAATGGACAGCATGGTGACGATCGTTAATGATACCATGTGGCATATTTGAAAGTTGCTAAGAGTGTAGACCTTAAAAATTCCCATCATAAGGAAAAAAAATTCTGTAACTACAGGTGGTGACAGATGGTAACGAGACTTATTATGGGGATCATTCAAAATATATATAAATAACTCATCATTATGTTGTACACACCTGAAACTAATACAATATTACATGTCAATTATACCTCAATAAAATAAATAATAATAATGATGGGAGGAGAAAGTGCAAAGAAAAAGTCCACTTGCAAAGCTTTGTCTCTCTCGGTATGAAAGACCCCCATTGACAGAGAGATATAAATATAGTGAAGACCTTAAGGAATTACTTTGGAGTTGGGTAGGGGGGGTGGGAGGAACCTCTTGGCATTTCTGTGGCTAACAGAACACAGAATTGAGTAGAGGAAGAATGGAGTTGACCCAGGAGAGCAATTTTGGCTGCAATTGTACTGAAGCTCACCACCGTTTTAGTACCATCATCTACCATGGGGGAAACAATCTGTTCATTGTCCAGGATGTGATGCTGGTGGACCATTAAATCAGGCAAGGAAAGAGTGTGGTGAAAGTGCCCGAAAGACCGAGGAGTAAAGAAATCAAATGAGGGGTGTTAAAAGGGAGCGAACATTGGAGAAAGGGGAGAAGTAAAAACAATCAACCTGCAGATTTTGTTCTATGGACAAAGTATAACAGAACAACACAGACTCCTGGGATTTTCTATTTTAAAAAGTAGAGAAAGGGAAGGGTTTCTTTCTACTCTATGTAGATGACAGTCTTCTAAGCATTGACAACAATATGTCACCAGACGTCTGCTTATAAATATACTGGCAAGGTCTGGAAAATCTTGGTGAATGAATAAATAAATGGGTGGGCCAAGCAGGAAGAATTTATCTTTTGTAAAATATCCAGTCTGCTGTTAATACTTCACGCTGGCAAATTTAACCAACGGAATGGTTGGGGCCATCTACACTATGATCCCCAAATTAAAATACTAAGTAAGTATGAAATGAAATGGATATTCTTGATGAAAGCATCATTCTGTCATCCAACAGCTTAAGTACATAAACTCTGTGTTTACTTAACTTTTTGAAAAGTCAAACCCGTGACTTTTTTAATGAATATTTTCTGCTCAAACAAAAGAGACTATCACTCACTCATTTATTGATTAAATAACCATTTGATAAAACACAGTGTAGCTCCAACAGCCTACAGCTCTAGCTGCACCAGTTTCTTTTCAGGAATATACGTGAAAGAGCCTTTAAAAAGTTCTTTAAAGACAGAGCCTTTTCCCACTGCAGTGAGAAAGTCAAAGCCACCAGTCAAGGTCAATGTTACGTTGAGAGCCAGATGACACGGTAGCTGTCCAATCACCCTTGCTATGATTTTCTTAGCAAAGCTCTTTGTTTCCCAATCCTGCTGATGACCTGTCCAGCACTTTCCACAATAACTCCCCCCTCATACGGACAAACAGGAAAAAACCACTCAAGTTCTTTCTTACATAATGTTTTTGTGTGTGTGGGAGAGATCCAGGACTCAAAGAACCTTGATGCTTTTTATCAATTCCACTAAACGTCAAGGGCAGGAAATAAAAATATTTTTCTCTTCCGACTCAAATACAATACCCCTTTGTGAAGTTGCTAAGAAGGTACAAATAGCAAATCTGGGAAAAATTTCAGGTGACAGATAGGCATCAAAATATTTCATTTTGCTAAAAATACCTCTAAGCTCCTGTTAGCATTCCAACTCACATCACACTACAACTCAGGATGATGAACAAAATCTGTTTCCCCTTGTATTGGCAGTGACTCTGAGGTTACACAAAGGAGTAAAGTAGCCTGTGTTATGACAGCAAAGTCCCCATAGACATGTGCCAGTTTGGAGCAGTTGTTTTCAGGATGGAAGCAAGACAGAAGAGGGAAGAGAGACCAAGTCAAATGACTGCGTCTTGGTTACCTGGCAGCCAGAGTTTAGATCAAAGACCCAAGGGGGAACTCAGGCAATGTGGGGAGTCCCACAGAGAGCTGAGCCTGTGGTAGCAAAGCTTGTGCAGTCCTAATCAGCTGCATCAGCACCCATAAACCAGGCTCCTGAGAAAGGGTAAGCATCCTCATGGCAGCAGGGGTCTAGAGTCCAGAGATGAACCCAGTAGCAACAGGGGATTTGTGTGGTCCAAGATAGACCCCAGTGCTCCAGCCCCCTAGCAGTGGAGACACGTGAGAAATGATAAAAAGAGAAGAAAGACTCCACCTCAGGGAGCAGGGCAAAAAAAAAAATGGAATAAGTAGATAAGCATTGGGCCCCCAGGGGCACCTGGGCCTCCCTCTCCTCTGCAGGCTTCTCCCTGCCACCCCAGAGTGTCCCGCTCCAGCTGCTCCCTCAACAGGAGCAGAAAATAGATGACAGCTACGTTTTCTTCAAGTCCTGCCAAGAGAAACACTGCAAGGTTAAGAACACAAAAGGCTTCAAATATCTTGCTACCGAGGTTCCTTTTTATAAATTTCAATACACACACACACACACACACACACACACACACAGAAGAAAATTCATTTTTAGTCAAAGGGTTCAAGAATGTTGACCGTCTTTCAAGGAGTCACTATGTTCTTAAACTCTTTCAACAGCTCTATTTGTTTTCAAAAGGGTCAGAGATTTATTTAATAGCAGTTTATCTTTCGGCTGGCCCATTACAAGCCAAAGCATAACATAGAAAGCACCCAGCCTAATCATGGGTTGGAGCTGAGGAGGCTGGTAGGGCAGGGGTGGGGGGTCAGAGACACGAGTCCGAGAGTTCACTGTGTTATTTGCTGCAGGAAAGCCTAGCCATGGGCAAAAAGGTTGAATTTCAGATAAAAAGATAGATGTCAATATCTAGAAGAGGAAATATTTCCGTGGCAGTCTTGTCGACGTGTCCCCTAAATCCGTCACCCATGTGAAAAAACAACTAGGATCTGTGAAATGATGGGGAGAGGGATTGTTCACTTCAAATACAGTAACATCTTTCTACCAAGTGATAAAAACCTATCACAAAATAAATACACACCATATGCTCTCTATAAAAGTACGACACAGAAATGCCTTTGTTTTTTCATCAGAAACCTGGCCAAGACATCAGGACCCTGGAGTGCAGCACTCCTCTGGGGTTCTGAAGCCTGCAGGAGAACTCAGACATGGATGGAAAAATTGAGATGGTGACAACATTCCTTCATATGCTGTCCAACTAATCATGCTCGTAATGCAGACAGAACAATCACAAGGATACATTTCAGTCTACGGAACAGTATGCCAGCCTTGATCCCTGTGCTCAAAGAAAACGAAGAAAGCTTCAGTTTGGGGCGGAATGGACCTAATGATTAATTGTCATATATTAAACCTTGTGTGGGGTTTTTTTCTTCTTCTTCTTCTTCTTGTTTTGAGGAAATTTCATGAAAAATCCAACTGTTTAAAATTCAAGTTCTCTTAGGGACAAAACACCGTCTACGTAGAAGCTCAAAGATGTCCCTAATACCGTACTAAACCTGTTTCATGTGTTTCATGTTTTTATATTTAAATATTTAAACACAGGTTAAAATATTTCTATTAAAATAAATAAAAATATACACTAGGTACATTTATAGCAAAAACTAAGTACCTTTAGCCGAGTTAGACATTCTGTGCTTGAAGGACATCAGTTGTCTTAAGAACAAACACTCCTCACTGGGGAAGGAGGTGCTGGGTTCACTTGCATCTCTTGGACACGGTCCCACAGGTTACTTTCTCCCTCACAAATCACAAATTTTCACTCTCATCAAATCGACATGTCATTTACCAAAAAACATGTTGATGATACCAAGATAGGACCATCAATTATTTCTTAAAAGTCAACTGATCCCTTGACCATTATATTTGGTTGTCAATTTTGCCTCTTCAGCAATAACATGAGATTCCATTAAGGTTTTATCATTTTTCAGTTCTTTTCACTGTACTGGAGTTCATTCATCTAAGCACACTACAGTAAGTTTTTCCTCTTACTGTCAATCCCTGCACTGATGTAAGACTGTCCTCTGACATAGGAAAATGCCTAGCTCAGGTTTGCTCACAGTATCATAAAATGCAAGTGATGGATGGATTTCTGGGTACAGCTGAAATAACCATGTGGCAAGAAATCTCATAAATATTTGTTTTACAATAAAGGAATAAGAGAGAAATGGGGAAAATAGGTCAACCTCTGGAAATAGGGAGCATGGGCTATTGAAGGGCAAAAAAAAAAAAAAAAAGTCAGGCAACAAAAGGAGGCCAATCAGTTTTCTCCTTGACTCTCCCCCACCCCTTTCTGTTTCACAAGTCTACTTGAATCAGTTTTTCTCCTAGGTATTTCTTTTTTTCCCCACAAGTTCTTATTGTTAGTTTCATTTATTTAAATTTTTAGTCCTCAATTACCTTGTTTGACTAATTGGAGAGCAAAAACCTCCCACCATTAGTACTTTCTCAGAAAATAAACCATTCACACACACACACACACACACACGCACGCACGCACGCGCGCACACACACACACACCCTTTTATCTATGGATTATATATATGTGGACATAGCTGAGAATTTCCTAGGCTTCTCCATATTCCTAAAAGCAAAATGTTGCAGTCGTAGACTCTGGATAAAATTAATAAGTTAGGATCTCTTAAGGCTGGTTAGTTAATCTGAGAGTGAAAATTCAAACAGAAAGGAGGAAGATGAAATGAGACTCTATCAGAAGAGACTCCAGCAGACCCAGGGCTAGGGTGAAAATCCTTGGTTGTGCAATAAGAGGAAAGGGAACCTGAGGCAGTCTGAACTCCACTCGAGCACAAAACAGCCAAGACTAAGCCAGCGAACACAGGCCAGTGCCCCGCAGCTGCTCATCTTACAATATGGCTCAGGTCTGGTCTTCAGATGTCAGTGCTGGGCTCAGCTCTAGGAAGGGCGGGGAAACCTCAGTGAACATTCAAGTTGCATCCATTATGGTATTTGCAGGGATCTGGCCAACAACAGCCAGGGGGCTGTTTACCAAACTCATTCTCCAGCACCGCCCACAAAAACACCGTGGAAATCACTGCCAAAGCTTACATGGGGATCACATAGAAAGAACTGAAAACAGCCATGTCCCCGCTTGTTTCATAAGCTCTGTTTCTTTAGAGATGGCTGCTGGGGAAGATATGACTGTTTATGGAAAACAGAGACCCCAGGAATTAATCCAGTACCCAGGATGCAAGTAGAATGAAAAACTGTTAATTATTCCATTTCATAAATCACACTAAGTGACTTCCCCAGGTCTGGGCTGTAAGACATATAAGGATAAAATCGTCACTCAAAACTCAGATCTGGCGAAGTGAGTGAGGGCTGGTATGAATCACTGCGGAAGTTCTCCAAAGTCAAAAAAAAGGATCCTCCAAACTAAAATATCAGAATGTCCTACATACTGGCAAAACCAGATGGAGATAAGTAGCTTGCTTATGTACATCCTTATATTTCCAAGAGAACTGAGGCTCCAGGCTCTGAAAGGACCAAGCCGAAGCCTACCTGCCATGGAGGGACTGGGAACGGAAAAGGGAGAAGGAATTCAGCCTTCTCCATCCATATCTTCAAAGTTGAGCTTGGAGACTCTTGGGGCCTAATGGCTCTTACTTCATATCATTATTAATAACAATTGCTGTGGTTCTTTCACTCTCTCACTATTTATCTGTGTTCCTTTATGTCCCAGAGGTCGATTACACATATCACTGCTTTGGATTTCCCTCCAATTTCACGGGTCAATCCAATACTCATGCCTACCTACCTTGCACCATAGATTTGGGCTTTGTAATCACTCCATTCGCATACAACTCTCCCTATTTCCTTACCCCCCCCCCCACTCTTTGTTGGGCGCCAAGCTTGAAAGCATCACTGTTTAAGGTCAACATACCTTCTTAACAGCGAAAAAGGAACCTAGCAGCTGTGTTTCCTGAACCAATGAATCCTTAGTGCCCACCAGAGTCTAGACCACAGCATCTGTGACTGTGTTGGTTTCAATACCCAACAGCCCATGTTTAGCTTAGCACCTGGCATGGAGCAGGAGCTCAGTAATTATTTGTGGAGAGACTAGACGTAATTTTTTCCCCTTAAGTTCCACTTTATTCTTTTATTCTCAAGTTATTCTCTGTACCAAACAAAGGTGGGTTTGTAAATCCCTGAAATCCTGGTTCAAGGGAATTCCTGAACCCAAAAGACAGGGCCAAAATCTCAAAAGTTGCCAAATTCATCCCCATAACCAATTTTTGGGGTTAATAGGGCTGTCATCCCATCATGGTCATCCCCATCTTTCTCCTGCTCTTCCTCCTCTTCATATCTGGAACCATGTCACAGGCAAAATTCTAGGCTCTTTACCTATATTAGCTAATTCAATCTCCATGAAAAGCATATAAGGTAGTGACTACATTATTCCCATTCTACAGACCAGGAAACAGAGGTCTCCGATTTCCTAACCCTGCCCAAGAGCGCGCAGCTCAATTGCAAATCCAGGATTTGAAATTTCGGCCATCTGACTCCAAAATGCCAGCTCCTAATCACCACACCACACCGCCTGTTGAAAAACAGCTGTCAAGGACACTAACTGAGGGCTGAGAGGAATTACAGCCCGGCTGTCCATTCAACCCAACCTTTATTGAGAGCCTGCTCTGTGCCAGATGCTGCAAACACTCCCAATAGCCAGGAACAGTCTCTGTGTCACAGTGCACATGCCTGCTGCTTTCCCCGTTGCCGTTCGCCCCATCTCTCCAACGGTAAGCACACAGAATCTGTTAGCCTAGGACATTCAGGAAGGAGCATTCTTTTTCCTTGTCTTTTTAAAATCCCTTACAGCAAACAGCCCTCTCAGCCTTCTGTGGAACTGTGGCAGGAGCCAGGGACAAGGTGCAGAGGCCTGGGATGGCACAGACAGAGATCTGAATGGAACTAAAGAAATGAAGAAAATGGTGTTTGGAAGTCCCTTGGCATCATGGTCAAAAAGGCAAGCCAGAGAGAGGTATATTCCTGGCCCTTCTTCCCACCCTCGGAGAGGCCTCCTGGGCTAGCAGGGCCCCCCTGGATACACCTTCCACCAAAGGCAGGAGGCAGAGGGGCGCGTACCCCAGGCAGAACCTCTGAATAAAAGGCAGGCTGCTGACGCGTGCGGCCTCTGGTCCCCGTTCGGTCTGACCTTCACGTCGCGTAGAAGTCGCATAGAAGCCGCCCAGGCAGCGCAGAGCAATCCTCTTCCCCCGGGGGGCTGCTGAATCAGCCACGCTGGGACCGACCCGAAGGGAGATTTCTGACTCCCGAGACATTTGGTTTATTCAGCACCGTGAAGGAAATAGCAGCCGTTCAGTGAGGGAATAAAAATGAGGAGCTGGCTGAATAGAGGTGATAAAAATAGATTTTCCAACTCTACAAAGATGAATCATTTTGCCATGGGGATTCGCCAGGCTCTGTTACAGCTTGGTTTTCAACTCAGCCTCATAAATTTGACGAAGGAAAATTTCCTTCCCCTAGATAACCGGTGCCACGGAGCCGTTCGCGTTCAGACAGGTCCGACAGGATTTTATTAGAGAATTGCCCAGAAATAACCTCCATTCCTTCCCCCGGCCTGCAATAAATATTGACTTTGAGGGACAAGGTTCCAGGAGGGCTGGGCGAGGAGAAGCAGCCCTTGAACTCACTCACTGCGTCCTTAGATCCCCCCTCCCCAATTTTCTCGATTCTCTCCCTCCTCATTTTAAGAAATAGAAATTTGTAGAAAGCAAAGAGGTCGGTGGAAACAGGAACAGAATGTGAGACGGGGCTCAGGTGAAACCACACCTCGGATGTATGCAGTCGTGTTTTCCCCATGATACCACATGCTGTGGGGGCCCAGAGGACGGCTGTTGGGATAAATCTTTAAAATGCAGCAGAGGTGCTTTTAATTCACAAAATTTTTAAAAACCCTCTTTCTTTTGACCAAACTACATGTCTATGTGTCTTCCACGGCACACCCCGAAAGAAAAAGAAAAGTCTTTCCTTAGAGGATAAAAAAGACTTCATTAAAAAGCAACAGGTAGTATGAATTATCAGGGGATGAGGTGAACTGCACAGGAAAGGAACTGTGTAGGAACTTTTAGCCACACCATAAGTGTATAAAAAGGAACTTTTTTTTTTTTTTAACCAAGTCTTAACCTCTAAATAGCTTCTTTCCTTCCCTCACGGACACCCGTAAACATGGATACAGGATGGATCTTACTTACCCCCGCACGTCCTCCTGCTCTGCGTTAAACTCCAGCGCGCCCACACCGGGAGACGGGTGGGGCATCTCTCCTCGGGGGACTCGGGGCTCGGGGCTCAGATACAGCAGCCACTACCTTCCCTCACGTTCCCTGTCCCCAGCCCATCCCCAGCACGGGCGAACCCAGCTCTGCCCAGGAGCAGCCTGCTGCAGCCTGAAATGCTGATGCAGTGAAAGGGAACTTACTGGAAGAGAGCGTGATTGCCACACCTATCGGGGGAGGGAGGCGGAGAATTCTGCTCCCTCCGAGGAGGGGGAACAGAATCCCTGAGAGGTGGGGAGGCCCGAATGCAATTCTGCGGGCGAACTTTGCTCCAGGGGCTAGGTATTGGTGGGCACCTGATGCCACTGGTCAATGTGGATGTGGCACCAGGCACCCGAGCAAGAGGACCTGAGGGACAGGAGTTTGAGTCCTGACTCTGGAAGGAAGGAACTGCGTGACCCCCGCTGGGCAAGTCATTGCCTTTCTGAGTCTGTTTCTGAAATTCTAAAGCCGTCGTAATCACCGTCAGCATAAGTAATAAGCAGGGATACAAGACCGCTGGAAACATACTATGTACCATCCAAACCCATATTAGGCATTTTATATATATTGTCTCGTTCAATCCCACAACACGGAGAGGAGACTTATCAACCCCACTGTATAGATGAGGAAACTGGTGAACTCACTCCATGAATTCCCCACGAAAATAAAGAATCATCGTATCTATTCAGGGCTTTGAATGTAACTGTAGGCGTTTAATCTTTGTGCCTGAAATTGAGACAACATCTGAGGATGGAATTTCTGCGCTGTTGGGTGATTGATGTGTTTACAGTCCTCCACCAGCAGGATTCTGAGGTACTAGTATTTATGGTTATGACCGTTCATGCTACTGCAAAACCCATTTCCCACCTGTTGCTTTTTATTAAACCTCCCTAAAGGATGTGGAATATTTCTTCATGCAAGATTCTAAAAACGGAGATCCTGAAATAGGTGAACAGAAACCCCGCATGTGGATTTACCATTTGGAATTTTCAAATGCTATAAAAAAAAAACAGTGTTTATGACCAATTCATCATTTCTACAAGCTTCTTAGATTGATGTGCCAACTGCCTCCCTGACATCCTGCCCATTTATTGATATCAATGCATCAAATGTTCGGCCGACATTCAATATTTATTAATAACCTCTGTGTTTCTTTGCCTATCTTATCGTTTCCGGGCATCACAACTCTATTTTATCTTCCACTTCCTTCTAGTTGTTAAGGGAACTTTTTATCTCAGTACGGCGTTTAGATCTACAAAAGATCGCAAAGAAAGTACGGAGAATCCCAGCATAGCCTGCACTCTGCATCAGACACTGCCATACGACCAATTTATCACAGCTAATGAACAAACCCTGGGATCCGACTATTCATTAAACTCCGTGTTTTATTTGGATTTCATTAGTTTTTCGCTAATGGGCTTTTTCTGTTCCACGATCCCATCCAGGACACCGCATTATTTTTCGTTATCCTATCTCCTTCACTCCCTCTGGACTTTTCTCACTTTTGATGGCCTTGACAGTTAGGACGAGTCCTCGGTCAGGTTTGTCTGATATTTCTCTCCTGGTCAGACTAGGGTGATGGGTGTTAGGAAGGAGGATCACCGAGGTGAAGTACCGTTCCCATAAAACCCTATCGGTCCTCTTTTTATTTTTTTTTAAAAAGTGGGGAATGTATTTAAGTCCAATCAAAACTTTAAACCGACTCAAGTTACATAGCGACAATTAATAAATCAACAATTTATCAAGTGATAAATTAAATATCAACCAACCGACTCAGAAATATAATATTTTTTCCTGGGGACAGAACGACACAGAGGGAGCTAATTTTTGTACCTACTGAGACGCGGGGAGACCCAAGATTCTAGCAGGAAACCAGCTAATTACCAGAGAGGTGTCTAGCAAGTTCTTTTGAAATGCTTGCCAAGACAAACTTCCTGCAAAAACAATCTCGGATTATGGCACACTTTAAGAGAAGTACTGGTTGAGTCTAGCGTGGTTTTACCCTTTCATACGATGCTTGCAGGGATTAGGTGAAATTTCTCCTGTTGTCAAACAACAGAATCCCTACAACCAGCTTCGGAGTACAAGCTGAAACCTAGTTCCAAAAAACAGAAGTAAAACTTGGGCTGAAATATGTATTTCCTGCTATTATATGCATTTTTTTCTCACAGTTCCTAATTGAAGGTCTGTTCCCGAGGGGGAAAAAAGTGAGGAACTGATGTCATGTCACAAACTACTAAACACGGTCCAATGAGAGATAAGGGAGAACAAGCGGCTGCTTTCTCCAAAGGATGGTTTTTTTTGGTTTTCCCCCACCCCCCGCCAGGGACAGGAAGGGGAAAAAAAAACTTGAAAAAAAGTTTTATGACACTGCTATATATTACCTTCCACATCGGCACAGAGATGAAATATGGAAACAAGCTTGGAAAAATAATTTCTGGTGCATGAAGAGGATTTTAGCTAGCAGGTCTAGGCATTTATAACACGTGTGAGTAACTGAAGTGCTCACTGTTACGGGCTAAGTGTAGCCCTCTGCCCCATTTATATATATATTGAAGTCAGAACCCCTGTAATTCAGAAATGTGACTACATGTGGCAAAAGGGTATTTAAAAAGGTAATTACCATTAGAATGGGCCCTAATCCAATATAATCGGTGTCCTCCTAAGAAGAGTTTAGGGCACAGATATGCGCGTGTGCATAGGAGAGACCAAATAAAGATGGCGGTGGGCAAGCTAAGGGGAGAAGCCTCACAGATATGCACATGTGCATAGGAGAGACCAAATAAAGATGGCGGTGGGCAAGTTAAGGTGAGAAGCCTCAGAAGAAACAACCCTGCCCTCATCTTGATGTGAGACTTCTGGCCTCCAGAACTGTGAGAAAGTTCATTTCTGTTACTTAGGCCCCCCAGGTGTTGATCTTCTGTCATGGCGACCCTAGAAAACGAACCTGCCTACCTAGTACTAAGAGGGAAGTCTCAAGGAATATGAAAAGCTAGAGGCTATGAGGTTGGTGGGTTATTATAACTCAATCAATTGTCAATTATACGAAGATCTTCCTAAGCCACGATCTGTCATGATTTTCCTATCCAAGTGCAATTGTTAATGGCTCCTCCTGTGGTCTCCGGCTAATTTCAACGCCTCTCCTTCCTCCTCACGATTTCTGCCAACAGAGCTCAAGCACTTCAAAGATAACACTATAATCTGAGGGGCGGGGAAAGCTTCAAAGCTTGTGGTTTTAGAAAAAGAAATAATTTGTCTCATATAGACTTAAGCACAAGGATTTAACTTCAAAATAATCCATTCATTAACCTCGTCCAATTTTTTATAACTTTCTCCCTGAGTTCCAAACCAACATTTCCAGTAGTCTGCCAGACATCTGCACATGAATGAATATCTCTTAGATAGAGCCAACACAAAACGTCCAAAAGAGGATTCATCTTTTCTCTTGGAACCCACTTTTCATCCCCTGCTCCCGTGATTCCTATTAATGGCATCATTACCCTCTAGGTTGTTTGAGTCCAAAATGTAGATATCATCTTCCTCAGGTTATTTATCCTATTTCACCAATTCTACAATGTACATTTTTTTTTTAACCTTTGAGATAAATATGCATCTTTCCATTGCTGGTGTCTTAGTGCTGTGCCGTAATTGAATTGGCAGCTTTTTTTCAATTAGTCATATTTCACAAAATGGTGTGTCTTGTAATTGGTGATATATTACATTCGGGGAAAAACATAGAAACATAAATCCTGTCTCCTCACCTCCACTCCCACGGCTTCTACCAAGATTTAGGTGCTTGTCATCTCTTATTTGGACGACTTGCGTCCTAATTGACTTTTGCTGCTGGTCTCTTTCCACAGTCTGCTTTTCACACAGCCTCCAGAGTTGTCCAGCACATGAGATTCCTTTGTTTTCAGTGGCTCTTACTCATATAAAACATGTCCAAACACCTCCAGGTGGCATTTTTCTTCTCAACTTACTATTCCTTGTCTACTTTCCAGGGCATTGATTTCTCTCAGGGGCCCTGATGAGACTCCAGCTGCAGCCACATGCAAATAGGAGCACTCTCAGACAAGACCCAGACTTGTGGCTTCAACCCTTTCTCCTTCCATCCCCAGAGGCTAGAATGTCCTTCTCCCAACTCTTCACTCTTCACTATTAGTGGATGCCCAGTTCAGTCAGAGCCCACAACTTCCACCAAAGTTCTTAATCTCAAATAGATATTTTTTCTGGTCCCTCCCTGCATATTCTATTTCATTAACATTTCACATTCTACCTTTATTAGACCTTATGTGTGTATTTATCTCTCAGAAGGTGACCTCCTGAAAGGCAGGAATTATGTCTTGAGTCACAAGTAGGTTTTCAGGTGGGAAGCAAGAGAGAACATGCCATCTCTCTTTAGTGCATATGGGCAGAGGAAAACTGGAAAACAGAGCTTAAATGTCATGCGAGAGAGGCGGCCCAAGGAAAACTGTGTTATCTTTAAAGTCCTATAAGAGAGGCATTTTCAGGGGGCGCCTGGGTGGCTCAGTGGGTTGGGGCCTCTGCCTTCGGCTCAGGTCATGGTCTCAGGTCCTGGGATGGAGCCCTGCATCGGGCTCTCTGCTCAGCAGGGAGCCAGTTACCCCCTCTCTCTCTGTCTGCCTTTCTGCCTACTTGTGATCTCTCTCTGTCAAATAAGTGAATGAAATCTTAAAAAAAAAAAGAGAGAGAGAGAGAGAGAGAGGCATTTTCAGGAAAATAAGCAATCTTTGGCCTTTTTTCTCCAATAGTCTAACATAACCATTTTACTCACTGCAGCTTCTGAATAGCTCTCGGTAACCCTTCCTCCTGGTCACCCTGCAGGCCCTTGTGTGATCTACCCTGGAGGGTGGGCTGACTAGGGACTTGCTTTTATTTTATCTTAATTTTGTGACTTGCTTTTAATTAATAGAATATGGCAGAGGTGATGAAACATTACTTCTGAGATTAGGTTACAAAGGACTGTGACTTCCATCTTCTTCGTTCTCTCTCTCTGGTTCTTCTTGCTTGCTCACTCTGGTCAAATAAGCTGCCACATTATGAGATGTTTTATGTGAACAGGCCCACGTGGCAAGGGATGGACGGTGGCTTTGGCCAACATCCTGCAAGGAACTGAATCCTGCCAATACTGTGTGAGTGAGCTTAGAAGCGGATCCTTCCCTAGTCAAGTCTTGACATGACATTGGCCAGCTCCTGGACTGTTGCCTTCTGAGAGACGCTGAACCAGGGACCCAGCTAAGCCATGCCCAGAGTCTCGACCCACAGGAAGTATGAGGCAATAAAGTCTCTAAGTCACTAAGTCACTAAGTCTTGGGGTAATGTTACACAGTAATGGATAATTAATATACTTACCGAACAAAAAAAATCAGAAGGTAGATAATCATAGAATGAATGGGAAGGACAAAACAAACAAACAAACAAACAAAAAAAAACCCCTCTATTGAGTCTTTCCAAGTGCTCCAAACAGATGTGCAAGGGAACTAGCTTATTGGTCTGATCCAATCACATCAGTAGGCATCAGAATTCCTTTATTCTGTCCAACTCACTGGAGAACGGCTCTCATCAATGGTCACACTTCTGCCTGGTATTCACATTGTGGCCAAGTCTTTTGGTTTAGGTCACCAATTACCTGTAGTCCTGCTTCCTAAGAGTGATATATTCAGTGGGAAATAAACCTAGAATGTCACCTTAGCTCAGGGAAAGCCTTAAATGCCTTTCTGAGGTATTTGGATTGTATTCCATATGCAGTGGGCAGCCAGAAAAAGTTATTCGAGAAGATAATGGACATGAGACAAATTGTACTCTTAGAAGCGACCTGTGAAAGCTGTTATAACTAGCAGCACACAAGCCATACTGACTTAGGGGGCACCAAATGAACTAAGTACATTCTACCATTTGGTAGGTTCACATTCTACCATTTGACTGAAGGCAGGATGGAGTACCAAAGATCATGTGTTTTGTTGGTGTTTCTCCCTGCAGTCTTTGCTGTGTTGTGTCCAAACCTACTAAAATGCTAACCACCATCCCTACCTCTGCTCGGCCTTGGCACCACACTCAAAAGCAGCAAATTGAGCATTCCTTCTGTGTGTGGTATGAGAACATGGTTGAGGTTTCTCTCGCCATGCCAGGGATGAGGACAAAGGAAAGTGTGTCATTAAACTCAATTTTGGCTGAGAGTATCCACAAGGTCTATTCATTTCTCTCTGCGAAAATACCTCCTGCACACAGAACATCACTTAGCTACCGGTTTTCACTTGTCCCTCGAAGACGAGCAAGACCACCTCCAGAGACCCCTCATCATAACCACACAACTACCACAAAGATCAGGGGAAGGCAGGAAAACACACTGAGTGGGAGGATTCCAAGTCTCTCCCCCTCCCCTGGCCATGGAGAAGGATTCTGTGTCGCCTTCCTCCCTCTTCCAACAGAGAGGGAAGAGGGCATTTTAGAAAGTTCTGCTGCATCTTATAAATGGAACCACTCAATGTCATTCTTTTGAAAGACCTCAGTAAAGATTTCTAATGTATTATTTTATCGTTTGTTGAACTGGAGCTTCATGGACTACAGGGCTTGAGGCATGGCAGCATGGAGAATGATTTTAAATTTTATCCATTTAAAACAGGCCGCCACCTCAATTTGGCAAAGTTAATAGATATTAAGTAAGAGCGGTGAAAGGTTGTCTTCTAAAAACATATGAGACTCCCTTAGAGGTTGACACCTCCGAAAATAGATATTCAGGAGTGTTGAGGTCCAATGACATAGTATAAGGCCTAAAGGACATAGCATAACACAGTAGAAAGGGCACAGTCTCTGGAGTTGGGCAAACCAGGGTCCCAATCTCAATTCTGCCTCTTACTTACTGGAACCCTGGTAACTTACTCCTGTGCACCTTTGTTTCCTGAGATATATAAAGAGAGAGCAATAATGACATTGCAGGACAATTGAAAAGATTAAGGATAATCCAGCACAGTACCTGGTCTGTGTCAGGTATTTCCTGTATGATTGTTATCATTATAGCCATTTACACCTCTGGCCCCCCTCTTTGCCAGCCCTGTCTCCCTCCTGGCCTCAAATGTTAACAGAAGAGAAACAGAGGCAGAGAAGAGAACTTGGACCAGCCTCTCCCGAGGACACCAATAAGCCAGACTCTTGAAGGGAAGGGAAACGCTCGAAAAACTCTGAAGGCAGTCGTAGAATAAAAACCTAAAGCCTCAGATGCTGCTGGAGATGAGCTAAGGCCCACAGGAGCCAACCTCCAGGTAGGATTTGGAGAAAACCAGACCTTGGCAGGCAGATACCCAAAACACCTGGGCCACAAATCTATGGTGTTGTCATCTTCCTAAAACGATTACGTTTGTGTAAGGGCTTTTCACAACTGCTGCCCAGTCTTCAACAGCTTCTTGTGTTTATCTTCTGTCCAGAACAATATTTTTAATCTTCTCATAGTGTGGAAATCTCTACAGCCTTTTCCTCTCCTCCCCTGCTCTGACCTCCCTCAGATGATGAAACATCAACCGGTCTGGTATCAGTTTCGTAAAATAAAGCAGATACCCCCTTGAAAGCTTCCTAAAGTCCACAGAGTTTATGGAAACTTACATTTTTTATCCATTTCAGGAAGCTCAGCTCTAAGTGTATTTGAAATCTTATCTTTTGATTAAAGAAAAATACATCCTTTTTCTAAAAAAGAAGTTTTTGAATGGGTTAGGCTAACTAAATGGTTGGATAATTCTACTAGTTCCATTTCTGCGATACCCTACTGAACTTCAGCTAGAGTCAAATTTCTAGCATTCATGAGGCGAAGAGATGTCCCATGAAGTGAAGCCTTTCGCAGAGCTTGGGGAGATATTTGGAAGGTAGCGGCCAAAAGATGGCGGGGGCGAGGCAGAGATGAACTAAATAAGCAAGTCTTTGCTTTCCCTTCTTTCTCACAAGAAGGGAGATAATCTGTCATTTACATGTATCCCATTTTCGACTAGAAGCATTTATGAGTAACACAACTAAGGAGGAGGGGGACCTGGGCTCTGGATCCATCTCAGCATTCACTCTTTGTGTGGCCTTGGGAAAACAGTTCCCCTTTACAGACCCACCTGTCCTCATCTGGAACACAAATATCTCTAAGATGCCCCCCCCCCCCAGCTGTAAAATTCTCTTTTACCTCAGATCGCTTTCATCCTCATGGATTCACATGCAAGATCAAGCAAATATCTCAAGGCAGCTCTACAAAGGTGTAGCACCCGAGGGCAGAATCCCCAAATATCACCTCTTTCCAATTATACTTCACACGTGCATGTACACACACACACACACACACACACACACACACAATGGCCGTTACAATTAAAATCTGGGCAAGAGAAAGCTTTGTCCCTAAGTCCCTATTGTTAGCAAGGATTTCATACATTTGTGCCTCTTGCACAAAGTCTGTTTCTGGGATGAAAGAGAATTTCGCACAATCTCTAATGACCATTAAATTGCATTTTGGGATGTGGCTTGATTGTGCAATCCTGACAAACTGGCAGATTAAAGGGCAGCATTTTTCAACATCTTTGGTACGCCAAGACCTAAATTTGAGGTCTCTGTCTCTGGCAATAGCTCACAGTATCACTAACACCTAAAAAAGAATGCAAGCATCTGCAGGCGGTCACCACGCAGTTGCGGATGTCAGCAATTGTTAGAGAAGAAACCCAGACCCGGATCCAGGGTCTTTGCATCCTTGCCAGGAAATCATTTTCAACTACTTTGTTTTAACACCTTCACCCCTGAATTCTTTGTAACCACAGCTTGACTCAGGGGCTGAACTACACCTATTCATGCCTTTGTAAATCTACACGTGTTTATAATTTGGGGTTGCTATGTGAAAACACACTTTTCTATTTATCTTCAAGTCAAGCA
Organism: Procyon lotor; assembly: GCA_028646535.1. Lineage (NCBI taxonomy): Eukaryota > Metazoa > Chordata > Mammalia > Carnivora > Procyonidae > Procyon > Procyon lotor. Next base: position 27,839,602 of record CM053604.1, on the reverse strand, counting down.
GCTGGACCATCTTAATGGATTCTTCTCAGCACCAGGCCATTAAGACACACAGGCATGGGTTCCAGGCATGAAAACCCCCCTGGTCACGCTTCTTAGGTCTCCATGGCCCCTGCTACTGAGGACTTCTTGATCGCTAGATGGTCAGGGACTGTCAACCCCTGAGGAGAACTCAAACCAGACTGGAGGTCTTTGGGTAGCACCTGAGGAGCTCTGTCTGCTCTTTCCTGACTGTCACAAATAAAAGAGGAAGAAAACGTCATGTGAAGAATGTGCTCGCATAAAAGACTGCATCTCTGCTGACCCAAGATGGCCTCCCATCTTCAAATCTACTGCTTATTCAAGGTTCCCCACCCCAGCCCCTCACGAAAAGAGAAGAGAAGTAATGTCTTTTAATCTCCAACTCTTAATATCGCAAGTTTTCAAGCCTACCAAAACACTGTAAGAACGATACCATGAAAACTGTATACCTTTTCTCTAGAGCCAACATTTTACCACATTTCCCTTCTTCTCTTCCTTTTTGCTCTCGGTCTCTTTCTCTCCAGTGTTTGTGTATATAAAATCATACATTACAGATGCAGGCTTCTATTTGCTGAACAATCTTTGAAAATATAGTTATCAGATGCAGGAAGTTCAAGATTGAGAGAATATCATTATCTAATATTCGATCTACCTCAAATTCCTCCAGTTGTCCCAGTAATGTCTATCATAGTTGCTCCTTCTCAAACAAGGATCTCATGTCCTTTGGCATATCTACTTAGTCACCTTTCATTTGTAACCATTTTTCTAGCCTTTTGGGGAGGGGATGTGTCTCCATGGTATGTCCCCTCATACTGGACTTATCTGATTATTCCCTCGGAGTTGGATTCAGGCCAAATATTTTGGTGGACATTCTATCGAGGTGATGCTGTGATTTCGTAGTGTATCACTAGGACACCTTTCATTGTATGTACCCACTACACATATTGGTAACTTTGACCATGGCCAATTAATTGTTTAAAGCTACAATGTCTTAACATGATTTTTAAACCATTTACATACCTTCTATTTCAAATTGTTAACAACAGTTATTCAAAATCTTACTCCCCAAAGCATATTTCAACAGAGCTATCTTTTATCTCTCTAATATATTTCATTTTTCCTAAACTATAAAATGCTAACTGCTATTCTATGATAAAAGGTGATATGCACCATAAACATTAAAGGCTTCCCAAAGGAAGTGGTTTTTCACTGGGTCTTGATAAATAAATGGGACTGTGTTGAGAATCCAGGGGGAAAGCATTATATTCATAAGAAGTATCATAAGCAAAGGCATTGTATAGAGAGTGAATAATGTTTGAGGAACTGTGGGTTGACTGCAATAATCCAGGCAAGACAGGAGCTCTACTCTAGGCCTTGTCTATGGGCCAAGGAGATGCAGACAAGCAGACAGGTTGGGGAAAGCTGCCAAATTCTCTGAGAACTGAACTAGGGCAACTGCACGTCTCTGGTGCCTTTACTGGCACTGGGAAATCGGTGGGTGGGAGTGGTCATTTAAACCTAATTTGAATATGTTAAGTTGTGGTGCTGGTCATGTAAGCCTAATTTGAATATGTTAAGTTGTGGGCCTGAGATGGAGCTATCCAGGAAAAAGAACAAGAGGTCCAGAGTTCAGGAGAAAAAAATGTGGTGAGCAATGATGATTTGGGTCAGTGCTCTGAAAAGCTGGAATCATGGAGACAGATGAGAACATACATGTAGAAAGAGATCAGACAATAGTTTTGAAGAAAGAATCTAGAAGAACATTAACAGAATGTAGGGGATGGAGGAGAGAAGGGTGGCCATTTTGTTTCTGGCCAGGAACCCTACTGTACTAGTTTTTGGCAATGCTGTTTTGAAGGTAACTGTAGGCGAGGAAACACATTTGACCAGTTTGTAGTTTCAGAAATCATTAATGAATGGGTAGCAATTAATTACACTTAGATAAGTATTTTCAGGGGGCCTATGGATAACTCTGTTGTGGGTGTTTCCAAAACCATCATGCAATTAACTCAGTTCTGACACTCTGTACCTGGAGATCGTGTCAGATCCCACAGGTTAAGGGGTCAGTCCCATGACACTTGCTCTCCTCCCCACTTCATGTAACAATCCCAAAGCCAAGTTGTCACCTGCGCTTCTGACCAATGGGCTATAGATCTGAGATTCCCATGACTCTGGCCTTGGGCTTGGTTAATTTGCTAGAGTGGCTCAAAGAACTCAGAAAAACATGGACTTATATTTACCAGTTTACTATAAAGGATATTATAAAGGATACAGATGAATAGCCACGTGAAAAAGTATGTGGTAGGGCAAGGGATGTGGGAAAGGGCAGCGAACTTCCACGCTTTCTGGGCCTACCATTCTCCCCAAATCTCCACAGGTTCACCAAACTAGAAGCTCCCCAGACCCATCTTTTTGGGGTTTTGTGGAGGCTCCCTTGGCCACTGGTGATTGAACTCAATTTCCAGGCCTCTCCCTTCCCTGAAGTTTGAGGGTGGGGCTGAAAGTTCCAACCCTCCAATCACCTGGTTGGGTTCCCCTGGCAACCATCCCCCCCCCCCCCACCTTGGGGCTTTCCAGAAGTCACCTCATTAACAAAAAGTCAGGTGTGGTTGAAAAGGGCTTATTATGAATAACAAGACACTCCCTCAAGAAACTTTACAGGACTAGAGCTATTTCAAGAATCAATGACAAAAGACCAAATATTACTAGAAAGATGTTCCCATGGCTCTTAACTGCTTAGGAAATTCCAAGGGTTTAAAGAGCTCTGTGCTAGACTGAATATATATTTCTTATTACAAATGACCACAATAACAAACCTATAAAAAAAGATATAAGTGATAAGCAATGAAGATAAGTGAGGAAGTGTTATTTGGAAAAGGCAAGATAGAGGAAAAATGATGGAAAGGACAAAGTGGAAAGGAAACTCAAATGGAAAGGAAAAGAGGAGAAATAAAAGTCAAGGACAGCAATGGGAGGAAAGCAACCAGGGCCCCTTGTTTTCTTGAATCAAATTCCTGCCTGCTCTAAAGTAGAGGCAATATGTGAAGAATAACATTTGATCCAGGATAAGAAATACTATAAAGATCAATGCACATGTCCTAAACCTGAAATTTTACTAAAATTATTTATGATTCACATTTGAATTAAAGTCTCAAAACCCCTTTCTCCTTTTTTGGACTCTGGGCTACTTGCTTCCGTTTATATGGATTTTTCTGAGACCTCCCTTGACTTCACACTCTGTGTTTTGTTCCTATAACATTAAATCCCAGAATTCCAAGGTCAGGAGATGCCACAGGTTTGAGGCCAGACAGATGTGTGGCCTCAGACTGTGACCTTAACATTTGGAAGAAATGGACTTCATAAAAATTCTAAAATAATACATACACACATTACTATATATAATACAGATATAGAGATTATTTATTTTATAAAATTATTCAAATCCATTCCTTCCATATGTATCTATCTATCATCTATCTATCCATTAACTGTCTTGACTACATGATTCTGACAAACAACATTAGAAAGATTTTTAATGAGTAATTACCAGCTTATTACTGACCAGTATGGGAAATAAAACGCATCCACAGAAACATCAATTCTTATGATTAAAAAGAAAAAATCCACTTTGTTCAACTTGCTGAAACCACATACCTTATTACCATAACCCTTACAGGTCTCAAACACAATCTCTTTTTTTAGGCGGGAGAAAGGTACCTCTAATTACAATTAGTCATCCAGAGTATAGCTAAGAAACTTTCTGACAACACTCTGTAAGGTCTATGTAGGAGCCTGCCTAAATTCTTGGCATTTTTCTAATTGTTTTCTGCCAAACCACATGCAGAGAAGAGGGTCACACTGGAAACAGTGAGTCCTTTCTGGGCCACATACATCCTTAGCTTTTTGTGCACATGTGTATGTGTGCATGTTCCTTCCAGAACTAAGCTATGCTTGTCTTCTTGATCTTCACTTTCCCCCTTTTTCCCTAAAGGCAACATCAACTAAATAATTAACATGAGTCGCCGGGAATTATATACCAATGCATTTAAAAATTCAGCTTCCGACCACATGTGAACCCATGAGTTTTGTCTGTTTAAATGGATAGGTTCAGAAGGGCAAGGGCTTTCCTGAGACAAGTCACCAGATGACATAAGGATCACGTTAGCATCCATTATGTCTCTAGAAGAGTCGGTCTCCAAATGTGCTATTTAAATACAAGTAGATTTTAAGGCCCAAACCAGCAATTTATGATGGAAGTCCTGCCCATAAATCATGAAATTCTCTTTCTCTGCCTCCTCCCCCCTTCCTTCCAGGGGAATGCAGTAAAAAACTGAAATGAGAAAACTGTAATTACAATCACATTCCTCCCCTGGGGTCAACCTAATTATCAGCCTCTCACCCCAAAACAAATTCACCTCTTTAAGAACGGTGGTCCTTATCGCTCATGGGTAAGATAAAAACAAAGATAAAGATGCCATTTAGGCATAACTGCGATCTTTCATTTTTAAGTGACCTCTCAGTTTAATGGATTCAATGTATCCTCATTCAAGTGGAATATATATTGCAGGAGAGAACTGTAATAAATGGTTCTGTTATGACCCTTAGGTTAGAGCTAAGGAATATTGGAAAATAAATCTCAATTCTGGATACTCACCAATCCCGCAATGGGAGTAGGCAATCTATTGATCTTTTTAACAAGTCCTGGCTTTATAGCATTCAGCAACCTGTCATGAAAAAGGCAGAATGTCAAGTGAGACATAAAGCAAGATGGATCACACAAATCACCTTTATCCGGGGCTACAGCTAAATTGCTGAATAGGAAAAGCAGTGAATTTAAAGCATGTAGTAAATCTCAATAATCTATGAGCCTTCATGCATACCAGTGGAGAGCTTTGCCAACATCAAGTTTGTCCGTAGCAGGTGAAGTTTTAGAACTGAGAAATGTTGGGAGAGAAGGGACGGAGACGGGGAGCTGCGCCCAGGGAAAGGACACGGATATGAACTGGCTCAAGGTTAGGACGGAACTGTCTAGGACAGGAGCCAGCTATTACAACAGACAAGGCCTGTTCCCAATTCTCCTGGCCAAGGCAGGGGTCTCTCCAAGAATGCATTGAGTTCACAGACCAACATCTGTCTTTGCAAATAATTTGCCAAGATTAATTCCACCTCCAGACCCCTTTTGCTCATTGAGAGTGGCTTGTTAAATGTGGGCGATCTTCACTTAAGAAAGGGAAGGGTGTGGTTAGTGAGAGGTTAACCAATCATGGCTTAAAGACTCTAAATAAGGCTCACCACAATTCCCTGGGTATAGAAGATATGTGAGCAAAACATCTTGGGGGTAAAGGTTGAAATCACGTAAAAATGGTAATAGAAGCAAAGGAATGCAAAAAAAACAACTATAACTCCTTGTCTTCAGGAAATAGTTCAGAGTGAAAAGAAACAAGGAAGGCAGTCTGTAAAAGGAAAATAGGGCCGGCATCAGGATGATGTGGTGGAATGTCACATTTGCGAACTAGGTTATCCAGAGAGGAATAATAGAAGGTAGGGGGTGCAGCAGGGAAGCATTTATTCCCACATTCAGGAATTAGAGAGGGGAGGCCATCCGGTACCTTGTCTCAGGATGCAGTGCAAAGAGAAACCTAAGGCTCCTGCCTCAGGTTTATCACAACTTGGGGTCCATCAAACTACGAACCATGGGCCAAATATGGCCCAATGCCATATGTAATGTAAATTACATGTAAATAAATTAATGCAATAACATGTAAATAAAGTTTTACTGGAGCGCAGCCATACCCACTCATGTATTACCATCTACTGCTGCCTTTATGACAGCAGAGTTGAGTTACTATGACAGAGAACATATGGCCCACAAGGCATACAATTTTTACTTTTCGGCTCTTTACAGAGTAAGTTGGCCAACTTCTGTTATAATTCACGGAGTCCAAAATTACAGAAAATTCTGAAGAACCTATGCTTGATAGATCTCTACAAATCACTAACAGAAGGTTCATTGAAATAGGTTGGTAATTAGTCTTGACATCAGCTTCTATTTGACTTTGACACACTGTGTATCCATGAGTTGAGAACCATCGCCCCACTGGTTATGGCAGCTGGGGTCCTGGTTTCACACCAAGGATCAGTCGTCTGTTCCGGGTAAGTCTCACTGCAATTCCCACACACTCCCACCAACAGGCATCGCTCAGAGGAGACACATGCTCTTGGCCCACTTGGAGAGCCAAGATGGCACTCTTGTCATGAACCCACTTAGTTTTACCCAGGAACCTAATCTTTCTTAAAAAGGGCTTCCTCGTGACCTATTTTGGAATTACTGGTTTTTCAAGTCAGAAGACAACTTGTTCTCTCCTCACTTTATAGCTTAGAAAATTGAAGCCTGATGATGATGAATGAATGACTTCTCCAGAGCTGATGAGTGGTATGATCAGGCGCAGCATCCAAGTTTCCTGGATCAGCACGTTCTCTTGGGCAGTGTTAATGTCCCGTATCTCATGCTTTAAAATAAGCACATAGATATGATGTCTCCAAAGTAAAGTTTTTTTGTTTGTTGGTTTGGTTTTTTTTTTTTTTTAGATTTTTTATTTGACAGCGAGAAACACAGTGAGAGAGGGAACACAAGCAGAGGGATTGGTAGCAGGAGAAGCAGGCTTTCCGTCGAGTAGGGAGCCCGATGCGGGGCTCGATCCCAGGACCCCGGGATCATGACCTGAGCTGCAGGCAGACGCCCAACGACTGAGCCACCCAGGCGCCCCCAAAGTAAAGTTTTTAAATATATGAACACCTACCATGTGTTACTTTTTTCACTAGTTCTTAACAGTGTCATTTTTAACTGGATTTTAAAATAGTATCTGTGTACGGCATTGATAATTCAAAAGGATTCGAAAGACGTAAGTCTCGCTGTAGCCCCAGTCCCCCAGGGCCCCAGACTATTCCCCGAAGGTGACCTTAAAGACCTTTCAAAGAAAATACATAAAGATACATATATTTTTTCCCAAGGACAGATGTAGCATATCCTAAGCACTGTCCTACACCTTGTTTTACCACTTACCAACAGTACTTGGAGGTTGAACAATATGCCTTGGAAAGTATACCTTATCGATACACGTGGACCTACATCCTTTTTCATCACTGTGGACTGCAGATTGGATATGGAGCTGGCAGGGGACTAAGACCATTTGTTCCAGAGTCCAACTGACTGAAGCAAAGCCCAGCTCTGCCATTCACTGGGGCTATTACTTAGGGCAAGCCCCTTAACTTCAGCCTTGACTGTAATATAGAAATATAATAGTACCAATTGCAAAGGGGGTCACTGAGGCTTAAATGGAACAAAATATGTAAGGAGTTAGCACAGAGTCTGGTGCCTAGTAAGTTCTCTATAAATGTTTCTCCACATTTGTATGTAAGCATTTATTTTATACTCATTCAATTCACTGCATTTTAGATCAACCACTTACTCTAATACTTTCCAATTTTCTAATGAAATTAAATACCACTGCTACCAGGTCCCCAAGCTTGGTTGCTAATTAGCCAAAGCAGAAAGGATAACAAATACCCTATTAAAGAATTTATAAACTGAAAATCCTCCTTAAAAGGCGCCTTTGTATTTATAAGTTTAGTAGTGATGCTCCATTAACTCCTCTTTTATCCAGGCTTAGACTTTTTATTTTTTTAAAGATTTTATTTACTTATTTGAGAGAGAGAGAGTGAGAGAGAGAGCATGAGAGAAGAGAAAGTCAGAGGGAGAAGCAGACTCCCTGCGGAGTCGATGCGGGACTCGATCCCAGGTCTCCGGGATCATGACCTGAACCGAAGGCAGTGGCTTCGGTTCAGGTGAACCATCCAGGTGCCCCAGGTTTAGATTTTTAAAATAGTCTTAAATACTTCATTATAGTCATCTATGCTGAAATATATGGCAGAAATCTTTCCTGTCACATGATGTTATTCAAAAACAACTACAATGCTGGACCTGAGCTGAAAGAGCAACAAAAAAACGCTGTCAAAATGTTTAACCACAAATTAAAAAATAAAAAGCCAAAATACTCTTAAATAATTGGAATACTTTCAAGATCAAGGCAGCTGTGTGTGTTTTTTTTTTTTTTTTTGTATAAACATTGCTCTAGTCCCATACACAGTTGATAGTACACAACGATAAAAGATTACACGGAATTGACCTTGCGGGAATGTCCAACACCTGCCTGTCTTGTATTTTGCATTCAACCAAGGACGTTTCTTGCACGTATTAGGAGACAGATGAGAAGTTCAAAAATACAGCGATGGGTAAGAGTCAGGGATATTCACCTGCAATTTTTCTAAAAACCTCTATCGCCTTCCTATGCAAATTAAAATATAAATATTTCCAATAAATATTTATTGATGGCATGCTTTAAAGTGATGATTATATTTTACATTCATGAACCCGGTCAGATGCACTGTCTCCAACTCTCCCGTCCTGTAGAGACAGCTCATGTACTCATTCCACCATTTTTGTAGAAGAAAAGACAGCCGCAGACAGATGGGAAGACCTCCCTCAGAGACACGCACAGCCAAGACAGCCTTCGTGTCTTAGGCCAGTCATTTTAAATGGAAACTTCGTGATTTAGAAAGTTCTGCTTCAGTATGTGCCCTCAAAGTACAACTCGACACTCACACATACACTGAGAACAAACCTTTAACACTTAATGAAGAGGGAGGTGTAGTGAATTTGGAATAAGTAATCTAGGTTTTAAGAGCTAAACTCAACACTCTTTAAAGATTTTATTTTTATTTATTTGACAGAGAGGAGAGAGATCACAAGTAGGCAGAGAGGTGGCCAGAGACAGAGGGGGAAGCAGGCTCCCTGCTGAGCAGAGAGCCCCATGCGGGGCTCGATCCCAGGACCCTGAGATCATGACCTGAGCCGAAGGCAGCAGCTTTAACCCGCTGAGCCACCCAGGTGCCCCAAAACTCAACACTCTTTAGCCACAGGCCACTGGAAGTCACTTGAGCCGAGTATCGGTTTTCCCTTAAAGGGGATTTTGAAAAGCTCACCTTCCATCCAGGATTTGCAGTGAGGAGCCAATGGGACAATGTGTGTTGCGAGCATTTGGTAAATGAAAATTTGTATACGCATACCCATGTGGTCTATTAAGCGTACCCTTCCTTGCTAAGTAAGTTCAGGTCATTTTTGTTTCAACTTTTCCATTAGCCAGCTGGCGAAGACTGAGGTAAATTTTCCTTATCTTCTTTTTCTGGCCACCTTGGACAAAAATCTCACATTAATGAATCAAGTCAACAAATGCATATAGCTTGCCTCATCTATGTGTGATAAGAAATGACTAGAAACAGGAAGGCAAGTCATGCATGATCTGGGATAATCCTCAATGATGAAAAAGTTAATGACATTAAAGGCAAGCAAAAATACATGTGTTTCTTATATGACAGAAATTAAATGGTGTCTACTAAACTCATATTCTAAATCTGAAACACACTGTGACCTATTTCAAGGAAGGCTATTCCATATGTTCTTTCACATACTCAACAAATATTTATGGAGCACACATGATGTTCTGGCCCGAAGCTGTGTACAGGGATACAAAGGAAGACAAGATAGACCCCAGGTTGCTCCCTCATGGAGCAAGCTCACTAATAGATTTAAAACCCACAGGAAGACACGAACTGTGCACATCTGTGGTTCATTGTCACACCACCTAATGCATGGGCCATCCTGAGTTTCTGAGAAGATGAATTAAAGACACACTTGGCACAAATTCTATGAAATACAGTTCTTAAAAGATTAAAGATTTGATTCCTTAAAGAAACAACTGTTGAGACACCCAGGGAATGATGCTGGTGTTCTGATTAGACCACAGGCTGCATTTATTAACTCTCTGTTAATAACACCCAATATCCAGCTTGTGGTAACCTTTCGACTGTTGTTTAAGGGTCATAAAACACAAATGAAGAAATCTGTTTCTATCTGCAACTAAAAAGAAAAATCTCCAATCTCTATTCTGGGATGGAGAGTTTCCGGTTCGTTCTAATTCTTCCAGCAGCCAATATAATGGTTCTACAAGGGTCCTGACACCGAGAATACAGCTACAAAGGATACATTACAGGACCATCCAGACATTAAGAACTAAACCAATGAGATGTTTGTCATTGAACTGTGACATAAACATTAAAGGCAAAATTTTCAAAGGATTGTAAAATTCAGCTTACTCTACAAGTCATTCAATTCATGAATTCAAGTCTCATAACCATCCCAGGGTTTACAGGAAAGCAGAGGAGATATCTAGACATTGAGCACAGGGTTGGGAAGTTCATGTTTAATCTCATGGGAAATCACTGTATTCTTTACAACAAGAGATTACATCACCTTCTCATTAGCTTGGTTTGTACAGCTGTGATAGACAGCTATGATCACAAAATTACCTACTCTCTGTCCCTTCTAATTTGGTTCCATAGTGTTTTTCTACGTGGTTTCCTTGATCACTTTCTGGGTTTGACTATGTACCCTGAATGGAGGTATATGCACTTTCAGTTAATCTAACATGGCACCTGGTTTTGAACCGAAGCATGAGATCAATTTAGCCTTGACCATAAATCTGTTACAGATGCCATTTTTAAAGATTTCTCTTTAGAGTTGCCTCAGCAAAAGGATGAACATTAATAAGCCCTCTGAGGTCAAGGAAAATGGACTAAAATGTAGGGGAAAGTGAAACCTGAACCAAACAAGAATTGAATTTCATATGAACGAAACTGATGGAATGCAAATTGCCACCATTAACATCTACCAAATCTTTGAGCAGTGCTGCTATGCATTATCCAGAACGTGAATTATCCAGAATGCTTAAGCCATCTGTCTTGAACGTACTCAAAGAAGAGATCCTAAGAGCCTTAGAAGGTCTTTGTCTTGGAATTCCAAGAAGTTGGGACTGACTGGGAATTGTAGGCCTCAGCAGTGCTGGTATCATTCTAACACGGCTTCTGTTGACAGAGGAAACCCATCAAACTCATCTCCTTTCCCTCCTAAGCACACATTTCCACCCTGACTACATTTTCCACCCTCCTTTGTAATTTTCTGTAGCCATATAACAGAGTTCTGGCCAATGGGGTGTAGGCAGAGTAGGATTTATCATACCCAGGCCTGCCCCTTAAACTTCTCCCGAGTAACTCTCCCTTTTCCCTCTTCTTCCACATTTACAGGTTAGATGCTGACATGAAGGAAGACCTGAGAGAGAAGTCATGTGTACAGAGTCTCCATCAGCTGGGATCCTCGAACCACTGCCTGAAGCCAAGTCACCTCCACTCTTCCCTGCTGTCAAAACTGAGCTACCCAAGAGCTATCCACTGTACTGAATCACTGAGATGAAGGCACCCAGCATTACTTTACAATCACAGATCTCCAGAAGGTCTTCCTCCAGTAAAGTGGGGCCCCGCTTTGTCCAAACTGTACCCAAGAAAATCCTGCCCTAAAATGCAAAATCAAACACCTGGACACACCTTTTCCCCTCGTCCCCTGGAGCTTGCTGGGAGGGGATGAGCTAAACTTGGGGACACCGTAAGCAAACGGACCCATTTGACTTTCCCACATCTGCTAGGGAAAAACTCTTCTTACATATCACTCCTGTTCTCAATCCTAAAACACTAACACTAATAAATACTCTGTAAGCATGGAGGAGAACCTCCTGAATTAGCTGAGTATCTTGGATTCCTTTTGATTCATTTTCCATTTTGATTCATTTTCAGCCTCTCTCACAGTCCAACCTTTGCATGGCCCTTCCTGCCATCTGGAAATTATGGGGCTTGGGGGACTAGAAGAGGCTGAAAACCAATAAATCAATCTAGATAAGAAAACTGCCACCGGGCACCCATCTGAGGTCAGAGTTTGCAAGTGGTAGTTAGGATTATAAACTCGTATTTCTTAAACCTGGGAAGAGGGCTTTCCTGTGATGCTCTACTTTCTGCCCTTCAATAAATAATCTCCAGCTACCCGTGTTGGCCACCTAAATCAGTCTGCCCACCACCCCCAGACCCACCCCCCTCTAAATCGTGGCCTTGGCCATGCTGCTTCCCTCCCTCAGTGATTTCTGGGCTCCCAAGTGCCCACAGGATGTCCCTCCAAATGCCTTCACCTGGTAATGGAGCTCCTTGCCCCTCAAACTGCTTTCCTCCCACTCAAGATCCTCCCTGATTTTATCAGGCATAAGTTTAAGATGACATGTGTGATCAATGAACTGTGAAGGCTGGCACTACATGAACAGAATGAGTATAACCAAATAAAAATGGAGACAAAAGTTACCCTGACACAGTCAATGATACATGTAATCGTGAGTGTGCTATGTAGTAATTATGGATAAAAGATAGTAATTAGTATTTCTTCTGCATAACGAAAACCTGGTATTGCTGGGTTTACTGTCAGGACGGTGGAAAGAAAACCAGGAATGTGAAATTGCTGTGATTTTTCTCTGAAAGCTTCCAGAGCCAGAACTTGAGTAGGATAAACAGCCAGCCCTTGCTCTCCACACTTCTTCGGAAGGAAGGGCCCAGAACCACGAGCTACGGGATTGGCACTCAAAATTCTAAGAGTAACAGTAGCCTCCAGAGACAAAAAAAGACATGGGCTCAAATCCCAACTCTGCAATTCACTAGGCAAGCTATTTAAGTATTCAGCATCTTTGAGCCTCAATTTGCTCCTCTGCAAAATGGGGACAGTAGTACCTATTAGCCACGGCCTGAGAGTGTGAAATAATGTATGTAGTATACTTGGCACAGGCCTCATGTATAGTATACACTTGATAAATGACAGTTACTATGGCCATCTCCAAGCAGGTTTGGACCCCAGCCCCGCCCATAGATGGAAATTTAATACGTCAGTTGCTGTTCACCTCTCCTCCCAAGCATCCTGCCTCTGGCTAGAGCGAGGCTGGGAGCTGGGAGAGATGAGCTAATGTTAGCCCTTTTGGAGGGCAGGCCTGCATGGGTGTAGTCTCTAGAGCTGGGGATGGGGAGGAAGGAAGGGAGGGTGCCGACAAATGAAAGGCAGTAAGAAGTTCCAAGGACAAGCTTGGCTACGTGGTCGCTGTGCCCACAGCTGTCTCTGGCCCTGCTTCCCTGACAAGTTCTGGCACTCTTTAACACCTGCTCCTGTCTCCCTACCTGTCTTGCATCCGAAGAGTGTTGGGGAAAAGCCAAGAGCTGAAGAGGCCCTTTGCCATTCGAGAAGGGGAGGTCAGCTCCTAATAAGGTTAGTTTAGAATTCTGAATCGTTTTCCTATTCATTCCGCACACCCTTATCAAGTGCTTACCCCACACAGCGAGGGCTGGGCTAAGGCCAGATGCCCTCAGGGACCGGCTTCTCTGGTGGGACCATCACGATCTCAGATGCGGTCTGGGTTACATAAGACTATGAAGAACATTAGTTCTGTAGAGAAGCTTCCAAGTTCGAAATAGTGACTTGGAAGAGAACTTTGGAAACCGGGGCTATATGTCGTGGTTGTAAACTAAGGATGAACATAGCAAGACAAGTGCAGGAAACATCTCTGCTTCTCCTTGGGAAGCAAAGCATTTTATTCAAATATTTGTGTTTGGTGCACAGCAGAAAGTCATCAACGTCGCCACTGTTAGCAGCTGTAATTTCCTAAAAAACAAACCTAACCCCCTGCTCCTTTGTACAGAGACTATGTTGGCTGCCTACTGCTTGCTGGATGCTATTGGAACTCCTTAACGTGCTATCCCAGGTCTTCTGAAAGCTGGCCTGATACCTCCCCTTCATCTCCAGTCTGCCCCATCTTGAACTTGTCCTAGTTTCTGGCAATAGTTTCTCCCCTGAGCATTCAAAGCCCCTACAGCTGCTGAGCATTTCTAGTGTTCGCTCTTCCCTCTGTCTGACCTGCCATCACCACAAGCCTCCCCCGACCTCTTTGTGGCCTGGCAAACTCATACTCATCCTTCAAAACCCAGCTTAGGGGCGCCCAGGTGGCTCAGTGGGTTAAAGCCTCTGCCTTCGGATCAGGTCCTGATCCCAGGGTCCTGGGATCAAGCCCTGCATCGGGCTCTCTGCTCAATGGGGGGCCTGCTTCCCCCTCTCTCTCTGCCTGCCTCTCTGCCTACTTGTTATCTCTCTCTCTCTGTCAAAGAAATAAATAAAAATCTTAAAAAACAAAAACAGCTTAAATGTTATCTTCCTCAACCACTTCCTAGGTAGAGATTATATCTCCCACCTCTAGATCCCAACACTCTCTGCCTTCCTTTTTTATCACACTTCACAGAAATCCTCCAACCTTCCCATCGGGCAAGGAACTAGTTCTCTCTGCAACCCCATCTCTACTGTGAGGGCTGGTCTTGGGAGGGTTTCAATCTTTGTTTGCTGAGCGAAGTGATAATGAAATGAGCCACAATGGCGAAGTACTGGGAAACCCAAAACACCCGCTTTTGAAACTAAAATGGACTTGAGGGCCGTTGATAACTTGCACTGTTTCTTCTTGCTGTTAATCTCAGCTGAATCAGTTCTTCAGCACCAAGACTAGACGTGGGTTCAAGGAATCCTACTGTACAAGGATCATCTAACAGGCTTCTAGCACATTCCCACCAATCAGCCGTATTTGATTCATTTTCTGTTGGTCTGTGAGATGGGATGTAAATGAGAGGAGTCACCCTGCTCCTCTTTAAGGGACAGTTAGGAGCTGGTTGGCCCCAAAGGGAACAGTAAGGTCTCTGGGTTCTTCTTTTTGATGTACCGCAGGACACACAATGGGAAGGGTGCGGGGGAAGGGGACTGTGGTCATTTCCCCTCTGGCAGCCCACACTTTACTTTCCTGTGGGTGCAGCAGAAGTATAAAATGCAGCCTTATTCTGAGGAATGGAAAATGTGTTCTGAAAGACAGAGGCAATGGCCAGGGAATCAGACTCTAAGCAAAGCCTTTTCATCTGTTGTAGAAAAGGAGCTTTAAGGAAGAAAAAGTACGCAGTATTTAAGCAACAAAGTTTCCTCATTTCTATGGCTTTTCTGTGTCTAAGGTCATGATGCCTGATGTTAATTAAATGTGATTAATTAATACGATTTTTCATTTTCATTTTGAAATTTTCTTTACATCTTTTTGGAAGTAGACAGAACATTAATATAATCAATCCACAGGGCATTGTCTTCAGTAAAGTTCTAAAATATTAGCAGCACATTACAATATGGTAGTAATACATCTAGAAATGCACTAAATGACATTTAGAATGAGTCCTCCAGAGAGCACTGGAAGCAACTCGAAGCATAATTTCTAAATTGCATTGTGAGTGTGAACATGTGTATGTATTGTGTGTATGTGTGTGTGTGTGTGTTAACAGCTTTAGATATAACTTATTCATTGAAAGTACAGAATCCAATTTTTTTTGTACATTCACAGGATTATGCAATCAACTCTACAAACTAATTTTAACTTTCCTTCCACCTGAAAGAAACCCCATAGCTATTAGCTTTAACCCCCATCCTCCCCACACACAACCCCCAGCCCTAGGCAACCACTAATGTACTTTCTGTACCTATAGATTTGCCTGTTCTGCACATTTCCAATAAACACGACCATATAAAATGTGATCCTTTGTGACTGGTTTCTTTCACTTAGCATAATGGCTTTGGTTCATTCATGTTGTAACAGGCACTGGTGGTTAATTCCTTTTTATGGCCAAATAACATCGCATTATATGAATGTACCATATTTTCCCTATCCATTCATCAGTTGATGGGCATTTTGGGTTGTTTCCAACATTTAGCTACTATGAATGATGTTGTCACAAACATCTGTGTATAAGTTTTTGTTTGGACATACATTTTCATTTCTCTCAGATACACACCTGGAAGTATAATTGCAGGGTCATATGATAATTCAATGTTTAACCTTTTGAAGAACTACCAGATTGTTTACCGAAGTGACCGTCCCATTTCGCATTCCCACCAGCAGTATATGAAGGTCCTAGTTCCTCCACATCCGTATCATCCTGCTTATTGCCTTCCTTTTTCATTTTGCCATTGCAGTGGGTGTGCAGCGGTATCTCACCGTCTTGATTCGCATTTCTCTAAATATTAATGATGTTGAACATCTTTCCATGTGCTAACTGGCCATTTTTTAATCTTTTTTAAAGAAATAGCTATTCAGGGGCGCCTGGGTGGCTCAGTGGGTTAAAGCCTCTGCCTTCGGCTCGGGTCATGATCTCAGGGTCCTGGGATCGAGCCCCACATCGGGCTCTCTGCTCAGCGGGGAGCCTGCTTCCCTCTGTCTCTCTGCTCGCTTGTGATCTCTCTCTCTCTGTCAAATAAGTAAATAAATAAAATCTTAAAAAAAAAAAAGAAATAGCTATTCAGATGCCCATTTTTTATTAGATTGTTTATTCTTTTATTATTGAGTTTTTTATATATTCTAGACACAAGCCCCTTCTCAGACGCATGATTTGCAAAAAATCATCACGTTTTTTCCCCATTCTGTGAGTTGGGAGGTGGAGCCAATTTGCAGGACAAAAGCTTTCACCTTTGACGTAGTCCAATTCATCTATTTTTTTCTTTTGTCATTTGTGCTTTTGATACTAAACCAGGAAAGCACTGCCAATGTGAATTTTGGACTACTCTTCCTTCTTCCCATTTTTCCGCCAAAATGCTACACGACATCCCTGCCACATGCAAGCATCATCAGGCAGAGAAAGATGGGTGAGTCACTGTCGCTACACCAAGAACTCATAAATAGAATGTTAAAACGTATAATCTCATGAGTGGTGCCCTGTGTAAGACAAAGTACTTGCTCTCGGCACAGCCAAAACACTTTTCGAACTAGAGAGAGAGCACCTGAAACCAGGGTTGTCGTCTCCCCCCCAGGATGTATGGTTGTCACCCCTGTGGGTGCTAAGAGAAGTAAGGAAGCCTGAACTCGGGCTCTCATGAGGGCCATATTTTAGTAGAGGAAACGGTATCCGATGTATGGGTTTAGGATTTAGGGAGATAGAAATGGACAGAAAGTGGGTACGACAGGGGGCTGGAATGACATGCGGCAAAGTTACGGAGGCAGGAAAGCACAAAGAAAATCGTTAAATGCAAAAATCATTCTGTGTGGCCAGTGCAAAGGATGGTAAAGATAAGCCAAACAGAACACCTGCACCCAGACAGTGAGGGACACGGGGTTCCAGGCAAAGGAACTTGAATCATGTCCTGTTTTGTGGGAAGGGCACCATGAAATCATGTTTGGGAATGTTAGGCTCATGGCAAAGTCTATAGTGGGGTAAGGAAAGGCAGGCACTAGAGCTAATCATTCAGCCATTCTATTTGTCTTGTCATTCATTCTTTCTTCTCCTTAATATAAGAGGGAAGTCTCTTTCTGCATAGTTAACTTTAAAAATAAATCATTTCTAAACTGGGTCCTTGGTGGGCTATTTAAAAGGCCCTCTTCTGTGGGTTACCAAAGGAAACATTTAGAATGGCATGCTTGAGGCAGGAATTTTGCACACTTCATTGTGGGAAGTCAGCCCACCCAGCCTGACAGCCCAGTAGAGACCATCAAAAAAAAAAAAAAAGGATTATTAAGGAAATACACTTAGGGAGTTACTAAACCCTCTCAAATACAAGCAAAGCCTAATCCAGCATGGAACCCCACAGACAGGCAATGGGATAGACCAGTTTCTCCCCTACCACACAAGCAGCCCATATTTAAACCTCTTGTCATATGTTTTTTTGGTCAATTGATCATTCCAATAAATATGTAATAAATTTGTTCAGGAATAAGGAGATTAAGCCTGAGATTTAAGTGAGAGAAGTTTAATGTGTTTTTAAGGAATAGATGGAGAGGGTGAAAGAAACCACTACATTTTGAGGGGAGTGGTTCCTGAAAGAGAATTATGCCAAATTAAAGTTTCAAACACATTTTTGGGAAGTATCAAAACAAAGACCTGGGTTTAAGTCATGTAAAACTATGTATTAAGAAAAAAGAAGTTGGGGCGCCTGGGTGGCTCAGACCGTTAAGCGTCTGCCTTCAGCTTAGATCATGATCCCAGGGTCCTGGGATCGAGCTCCAAAGGGGGGTTCCCTGTTCAGCTGGGATCCCCTCCTCCTTCTCCCTCTACCCGTCCCCCTGCTCATGCTCTCTCTCAAATAAATAAAATATTTTCTTAAAAAAAGAAAAAAGATGCTGTGACCAGGGTTATATAATTTTTAATGGACAAAATATTTGCAAAGATGGATAAGACTGAGAATGTTTCAAATGCACACAAGGAGACTCCTTCACCCACCCAGGAGACTCCTGTAATTGATGCCAAAACACAGTTTGAATGCACACTGGGCTGAGTCCCCCTTTTGAGTAGGAACCAAGGGCTGTTTATTTGATGAGAATTCAAGAGAATAAAAGACAGCACTGGGAGTCCTTTCTGCACTTCATGAGTCCTACAAATTCTTCCTCTATGTTCTGCATCTGTTTTCCTCTTTCCTAACAGAAGGCTGTTGGGATACTCAGTTCTTGTCTAAGTCCCCACCTAAGCCAGGCCAACGAAAAAAAAAAAAAGCAGCTTTTCACTGGAGAACTTTAAAAAAAAAAAAGAGTGGGTTGAAATGTCCTTACTTGAACTTAAAAGCTTAATGAGACTTGGTGCCAAAGAGCGGGAAACGGGCCAAGTCTGTGAAGCCAAATGTGATATGGCCGAAAGACAAAGGAGAACCCTACACAGAAGGCCTATCAAATTCTTACCAGCCTGCTAAGGCCAAAATCAGTAAGGGCAAAAGGACCCAACTTTGCTGAGATTCGAGTGAGCATCTGGGTTAGAGAAAGAGGTCCAGACAAAGAGGTCGAAGACACACTGTGCTCTACTGCCCTGGGTCTCCATCTCATCCTTACAAAAGGAGGTGAGAAGAGCTGACCCGGGCTGCTCATCTACCAGGGTCGCGGTGAGGATTAAGTAAAGGGTGGGTTTGCAGACACTGAACAAAACAATGGTGATTAGAAGGCATCAGTCTGAGGTTGCCAACAACTGGGTCGACCACACATCCCCATTTGCTGAGGACAGTCTGGATTTCATTTATTGTTTTAGGGTCTCCACTGGTTAAAAAACCCTTTCACTCTCAAAACCATCTCAACTGACTGACAAACTACGCAGTCACTCTACAAAGGAGCCACTGGGCCTTTTCTTTTTTAATAGTTGAGGAAAATGTCCCAAGTGTAATTGGCCTTAGATAAGGTCTCTACCAAGAGCCTGTTGAAACAACGCAACAGAATAAGCCAGACTTAAAACTTGGTTTCCAAGTTTCCAAGGCACCACACTTCCTTAGGTTTCCTCTCATCTCTCTGAAACCCCTTTGTGAGCTTCTCTTTCACGTACCCCTGACCCAGTGGGAAGGCTTCCTCAAACTGAGACCTTGCCCGGCTGTTCTTCCTCGATGTGCTTTTTTCCTCAGAGAGTCTGTCACATATCACAGCTTGGCCTTGAAGTCCAACAATGGCTGGCAACGCATGTTCCAAAAAGCTAAACCCATTGCCTCACCTTTAAGCTCCAGGCCCTTGTCCCCAGCAGTCTACAGGATGGCCCCTGGGTGGGCTATCTATTTCCCAAACTCACCCTGCCCAAAGTGAAATTATGACATCCCCTCAAAAGTAGAGGATCCTCTTCAGTGTGCACCAGAAGCCCGATTCTGCTGGTCATCAACAACGGAAACACTGAAGTTATTTTGTAGCCCTTTCTTTCTTTTATCTATATCTTCTGCCCTACCAAGTCCTACTGGTTTCTTCAGAATTCTTCTCACTTCTATTGCTCTGGAGGTCAAACCCAAAAATCTTTCCATGGCTTCCAAAGCCCTGAGCAATCTTTCCCCTGCCTCCTCCTCCTTCCTCTCCAACTACCCTCATCTCACACCTTCATCCCCCCCTCCCCTCTTGGGCCAAACGAGTCCCCTTGTAATTCCTTCAATGGATGGAGCTTCTATCTTAGGGACCTCAGACATATTACTCTTCCAGGCTAGAAGATGCTTCCTCCCAATTTCATCTCCCTTCCCTCTTTCCTGACTAATCTCTACTCTTCATTAAGGTCTCCACCTCTACCTCTCCCATAAGAGAACCTGAGATTTATATCCTATATGGAGTCAGGATTTAGATTCCAGATCTGAGCAGGTCACCCCTGTTACATGATTTTACTATATAATGTACTAGTCTTCCTAGTAACTTATCATACTTGTAAGTGGGTTCTTAAAAAGGTTAGTTGAATGAAGGAAGAGAAGCCATCTTCCTCCCTCCGCCCCCGTGAGAGCAGATCTCTTCTGTGTATGCCAAACACGTCATACTCCTTCCTGACTTCAAACCTTGCCTTCTGCTCTTGTCTCCGTGATGGATGCCCTTCTCTTCCCTTCAGCCTATTCTCAACTTAAGTAAAAGTCCGTTGATGTAACATCTCCCCAGTAACTGTCTCCCAAAGTATAACAATCGCCCTTTGTTTTACTTCTTAGTAAATCTTGGCAATTAAATCTTGGTCACTTACATTTACTCACACACTGGTTTATATTGCTACTCACGCACTGTTTTGTACATGTGTTCCAGCCCCAAGTGCATTATAAAACTCCTGAAGAGCAGGGATCAAGCCTTCCATTCCCTTTTTATGGCCTTCAGTTCCTACTTTGAGGCTGCGCAGAACATGGTCAATATCTAACAAATCCTCCATACGACAAAATGTCTCTGTGCAAAGGCACACCATCAACTGCCAACCTGTCCTAGAAGGCTAGTACATATCTGTGGCACACCACATCTCATGCTGAGATCAGGACAAGAATCCAAGACAAGCCTCCCTTCTTAGAATAAGCAGCTCATTCATCAGCGATGATATAAACAAGTGTTTGCCAACAGATTTCTTATCTTCAGAAAATTATTTCAGTAACCTAAGAACCCGAGGCAAAAATCCACTAGGACATTCTCTATTGGTCAGTCATTTACAAACTGACACACTCGGACTTTACATTCCAAGAAAATGTGTCCGCAGAACAAAACCCATAAGTTCGACCTCTATAATTCCAAAGAAGATGGAGGTAGAGTGGAGAATCTTATGCTTAAAGAAAGTAGGTACCTCTATGCTTTCATCTTTAGTCTTCAAGGATGGGTCTGTTCTTTATGTAAAGTGTGTGTGTGTGTGTGTGTGTGTGTGTGTGTAGGGAAGTGAGGAGAGGAGAGGGGGGCAGAGGAGGAAAGAGGAAAAAGGAGAGAAAGAGGAGGACAGGGGAGGGGAGAAGAGGAGAGGCAAGGGGACAGAGACAGAGGATAATACTGACAATGATGGTTAAGACTGGGAGAAAGTTAAAGTCACTGATGATTAGGGAGCCTAGGGAGCACTCTCACTGTGGAACTCAATGATTCAGCAAGTGCTTGTGAGAGAGATGCAATTGTCAGACTAGTGTCCAGGGAAGTAAAACCAAAGAGAAACAGAAGGGATGTTCAGGAAGCCTTCACCCCTGTACGGGAAGGAGACCGGGATACGTGCTCGCACGGAGGTGCTACAGGTACTTAGAAGCCAGACAGGAACCTACCAACTCTGCCCGGAAGGTTCTGGAACAGCTTCCCTGAGAAAGAAACCAAGACAGACTGGAGAGAGTGGGAGGAAATGACATCACCACAGAGGTCAAGGTTACTGTTTTCAAAACAATCACTCTCGGTCTCAAGCCCTGCCAGCCAAAGCTCATTATTCACAGATGATCAGGTTTGTAAAGGTCCCCAACTTCCTTGCCCAGTTTTTGATCACAAGCTCGGCAAGACAAGCTGGAAAGGAAAATCTCCGTGCGTTCATCCCGTGGCTTGTTGGCAGCCCCTGGAGAAAAAGCCGATGGGCGCATAGTGACACAGAGTTGCATTGACTATGTCATATTCATAATTGACTTTGGGCCCGTTTCCAACAAGCATAATGAGAACGGCCAGGGGTCCGGGGCGCCGAGCAAGCATCACACAGTGCCGAGCGCTCTGCCGTTCTCTTACGGGAATCTCTCAGGGCCGCGAGGAGCTAGTGACTTCCCCCTTTCACAGACGAAGGGACAGCCGTTAACAGTTAAGGGCCTGCTACATTCCAGGCACTGAACAAAGAGATGCACCCACATTATCAATTCATTTAATCCTCAGATCAAACCTCTTAACCAGGTACAATTATATTGGCTGTCATAGCTCAGGAAACCCGGGCTCCAGGAGGCCAGGTAAGCGGCATGAGGACACAGGGACACACACCAGCAACGTGAGCTGTTAACTAGGTTGAACCTTATGAAACCACATTTTCCTACAATTTTTCGTCTAGTTACATAATTTCACAGGATTCAGCCTCAGTGTTTTCCCATTCCACTCACTTTCTGTGCTCGCTCACAAAAGCATCGATCAGAACTGGCTTTTCTTAAGTGTCTATCTTTGGATGGCAACAAAAAAGAAAGTAAAAGAGGGTGGGGAAGGATGAGAAATCAAACAACGGAGGGGAGGGATGGGGAGGGGAGAGCAGAGCATACACTCTCTAACGAGATGCTGCCTAGTTGCCCCTTGAACAACACGGGGGGAGGGGCGCCGACCCCCAGCACAGTCGGAAATCTACCTAGAACTTCTGACCCCTCCAAAACCTACCGACTATTAGCCTACAGTTGCCCAGAAGCCTTACTGATAACATCAATATTCAATTAGCACGTATTTTGTATGTTGTATGTATTCTACACTGTATTCCCAAAATAAAGTCAACTTGGGAAAACAAATACTAAGAAAATACTAAGGTGCCACAAGGAGTGGCGCCTGGGTGGCTCAGTGGGTTAAAGCCTCTGCCTTCAGCTCAGGTCATGATCTCAGGGTCCTGGGATCGAGCCCCACATCGAGCTCTCTGCTCAGTGGGGAGCCTGCTTCCCCCTCTCTCTCTGCCTGCCTCTCTGCCTACTTGTGCTCTCTCTCTCTCTGTCAAATAAATAAATTTTTTAAAAAATCTTATAAAAAAAGGAAAATACATTTGCAGTACTGGACTATATTTATGGAAAAGGTCCACATGTAATTGGACCCACACAGTTCAAACCATGATGTTCAAGGGTCGCCGGTATGATCATTTTGCTACTCTTACTTTATCTCTTTCTGCATAGGCCTCTTTCTTCCTGAACCATTTACTTCTAGTTGCAGGTAAGGTATGTGCGGAATCCTTATATTATTCTTGTCACTTTTCTGTAAGTTTGAAATTTTTCAAAATTAAAAGTTGGGTGGAGGGGGAACTTATAAAAAGTCCTGAGAAAACCTTTTCTACAAAGTTACTTTATTTTCCTACATAGCATTTCTGCCCTGCCCAGAGTCAATTACTTAACTTTAGGAGGTTAAGGTTTTAGGAAGGCTGCAAACGTGTTAGGAGGTTAAACAATTACAAACAAAATTTATCCCGTAGTCCTTATGGGCTGGCAAACTTTTTCTGTAAAGGACCAGAGAGTAAACACTCCAGGCTCTTGGAGCCACATACAAAGTCTTGTTTTGTGTCATTTCCAACCCTTTTAGAATGTAAAAACCATTCTTAGCAAGAAAGAAAGCCAGGACAAAAACAGGCCAAGCCTGTTGCCAACCCCTGGCACACACAGAATTCCATAGAGTTCTATCTAAATAATAAAGTCAGAGTCAGGAAAACAAGTCAGAAACTTTTCTTTCTGAATTTATTTCAAAACCGTCTGCTCTGGGCGCTGGGAAGGAGCTGACCGCCATCACTGACTATGTCCCTGGAGGGTGCTCCTTAGGGAATGATTGTTTGCAGCCTTCCTTTTAAACCCTGAAGTCCTCTAGGATGTCACGCAGCATTTAGTTGACATTTCTAACAGCATGACACTTGCCACACGTTTGCAGCCTGGTCACATTTTGACCCCAGACATTTTATGGACTGCTTCGCCGAGGATTCACATCATCGGAGCGTTTGACCTCCAAACCTAACATATACACACTTGGCAAAAACAACTAAGGAAGAGAGAAATGATGACAGCAAAAACACCTCTACTGTACTTCTCCTTGGCACACGCGGTCTCCTCTGTACGTGCTATCGTTACAAATTACGCATTCACACGTAAGTCTCGTCGCACATGGCAGGGAGCCCTGCAACGCGGCGGGCACTGGACTTCCCAAGCAGAGTACAGGAGTTCCCAGGATGACTCTGATGCTACTCGGTCTCCACCTGACGTGCTGCCTGAAGGTGCAGGTCTTTTCTCCCTCGTCTCTGTAGCCTTCAGTGCACGTCTAGCCCTCTCCTTCATCTCTCACTGGCCGGCTCTACCAAAGAAAACTGAAACCCCGACCTTCTCCCCTGACTACACCCTCCTTACCTCTCATGCTTTTACTCTTACTGGACTTGCCTTCTTGAGGAGGACCAACCGGGGGTGCCCAGGTGGCTCACTCCGTTAAGCGTCCCACTTTGATTTCAGTTCAGGTCATGATCTCAGGGTCTTGGGACCAAGCCCCATGTCGGGCTCCACGGTCAGTAGGGAGTCTGCTGGAGATTCTCTCTCCTCTCCCTCTGGCCCTCCCCCCCCACTCATGCTCTCTCTCTCTAAAATAAATAATCTTTAAAAAGGAAAAGAAAAAGGACCACCAGGCCCTTGATACTTAATCCCAAGACCACCAACCCCATGCCATCCTTCTTCATGTTCTGTCCAGTTGAGACCCAGTGGCTATCCTCTGTACTGCACCTGCCCATACTCATGTTTTCTGGCACCATCACTAACCCTAAAGCTCTCGCTTTTCTCTGCCATTAAAATCTCAGTCATAGGCACAGGACAGTTGTTAAAAGATAAGAAACCAGACTTCCTCATGTAAATCTTTCCTTCCTGTATAACCTTAGGCAGTCCCCTGTGCCCCACTTAATTCCTCTGCACCCCATTTAACTCCTCCGTAAAATGGGTATGATGATAGTCCTTACAGGCCACACGAAAGTTTGGCAAGAAAAAAATAATCAGACCCTGGGCCCAGAAGGATGCCTTCTGTTTGACAAGAACTATGAATTTTTTTCAGACTCATGAACAACTCAGGAAATGTTTCGTGAACGAAGAGCATGATGTCTCTCCAGCTGCGAGCACCCTTTACAGCCGATCTAACTCAGACAAAAAGATGAGAGTCTGTGGAACAAAAGGAATCGTTCACTGAGGCCGTCCGTGGATTTCTCAGCTGGGGTCATAACACTATTACAAGACACCGACTGGGCTTCTGTTCGGAATAATACAAAGTTGAAAAGCCCTAACAGTTTTCCAAAAGAGGGCTGTGTGTTAGGAAAGCCTCGGTCTCCGAAGAGCTGAATTGCTAGTTTCCAAAATTTGAAATGACAGGGAGTTCTTCTTATGTTGTGAAATGTTGCTACACGGCGGGAGGTTTTGAGTTAGAGCCCCTTAATCACCGGCATCCATAAAATTCCCTCCAGCTGTAGGGAGAGGCACAGCCTCACGCATTTTCATCTACTCTCCAAGCACAGATGTCTAAAGCCTGAAGGGACCCACCTGTTGGGGGTCCTTGCCATCAGCCAACTCGGCCCCTGGGACAGTGCCAGGCCCCTCCTTGCCAGGTTGGTCCCTGGACCCAAGTCCCAGAAGCACACCCGTGGATCTCAGGCTACAGCAGTCCCGTGTACTTCAGCTCAGATAAAACCTCGCCACGCCTCTCCGCCCCGACCAGAGAGGAGGGGAAAATCTTCCTCCTCCATTGCTCCCAACCTTCAGCGCGTTCAGCTCCCGGGCCACGCCTTCGGGTCTCATTGCTCCGTGGCTCCTGGACTTAGAAACATATTGGTTGC
The DNA here is from genome assembly GCA_028646535.1 of Procyon lotor. Lineage (NCBI taxonomy): Eukaryota > Metazoa > Chordata > Mammalia > Carnivora > Procyonidae > Procyon > Procyon lotor. The sequence goes on along the minus strand of CM053604.1, from coordinate 27,813,838 downwards.
TGGTTTCTCCAGCGGCTGACCCGGCTCTCCCTCAAAGGCTCAGGCCCTGGCTCTCCTGGCCTCAGGCCACGCGCTCAGTCCAGCCCACCTTAGCAAACTCACTGCCGGGGCAGCCAGCTGGAGTCCCACAGGGAAGCCAGAACTTGACCCTCCCTGGTCCTCAGACTTCTTCAACTACACCGGTGAGCCTAATCCTCTGTGGGGAGAAGACTTAGACAGTAACTCACTAATCCTAACTTTTGGCCTACGACTCATTCAGTAACACTCGTCCAAGCCTCCGTGTTGGCCAGTTCCCTCCACCTCACTCCTGGCTGCCGGCAGTCCAAACCCTTTATTTATTTCAAGAGGTCCCTGGCTATAATCTGTGCCTCCCTCTAGTCTAACCACAATATTTCTTAACCATGGCCTAGACCCAAGCCCCACCCCTCCACACCTAAACAACCCTAACGATCATTAACGTGTTTGTAAAAGGCCACCAAGGAAAGCCATTGCTCACGTGACAGAATCCATCTTCTAACTCAAACTCTTCATCTAAGTGAGAGGCAAGTTCTTTTTTTTTTTTTTAAGGTTTTATTTATTTGAGAGAGAGAGAGAGAGAGAGCACACATAAGCAGGTAAGCAGGGGGAAGGGCAGAGGCAAAGGGAGAAGCAGATTCCCCACTGAGCAGGGAGCCCAACGTGGGGCTCGATCCCAGGACCTGAGCTGAAGGCGGACATTTAACGGACTGAGCCCCCCAGGCACCCCAAGAAGCAAGTTCTATGCATGCAAAAGTCTCCAGACCCAGAGCCTCGTTTTCAGATGAACCTGTTCCATCCAAAGTCTGGCAGATAACATTACTCCCTGACAGCTTTATTCATGGGAGAATAGTGGAGAGGTGAACGCCTACAAGAATCTTTGGAGCACATGTTAGTATATAAAAATTGGTACCAAACACCCACTTCAACAGAATTAGGAGAGCACAATGCACATACCTTAGATCAGACTGTGGCTAGTCTGCTAACATCAGGAGAAGGCTAAGCCCAGAATCATCGGAGAAGCAAGTGTAAGAACACAAGGAAAGAAAAAAAAAAAAAAAGAACACAAGGAAAGTATCTGGAGTCTGCCTGTTTTGTCTCTGGTGAGATGCTAAACTAATTATGGTTTATCCGAGAGATGAGCTCTGACTTAGATTGAACAAAGGGAAAAGAGGCACCGAAGGAAGTGAAGTATGAGAAGACAGAAGAGACTTCACAGGAAGGAATGCAAGGAAACGGCAATCAGGGCATGTAAATTTCCCTTACTCATGGAAACAGCAATCAGGGCATGTAAATTTCCCAGTGAAGAAGAAGGGACCGTGGGAGCAGGAAAAAACCACTGGTGTGAACTGTGTTGAAAGGTGCTGTGTAATAATCGACATTCGTGGGGCAGATGTAATTTTTTAAAGCACCTCATCCACGTTATCCTGGTGAAATTCAAAAAAGTTTACGAACTAGGCAGAAGTTATCACTTTTTTTACTACCATTTTAGAGAGAAAAATTGAGACTCAAGGAGGTTAAATGATTTAAAACTTGAGTTTCTAGTTCTCAGGTTCCAAAACCCGAAGTCTTTCAACTACGTCAGTGGCTCCCGAACAATATTCTGGAAGTCACCAAAATAAGAGCGCATTTATTCTATGTAATTTCATTACATAAAGTTCAAGATGTAAGGCAAGTAAATGTAATGGTGATCGAAATGAGAACAGTGCTTTTCTAGAGGTGGTGGAGATGGATTGGGAAGGACAGGAGGGAACTCGCTGTCCTCTATCTCGATCAGGGTGTAGGCTCCATGCATGTACACAGTTCTCAAGTCCCATGGGACTGTGTATTTGGAGCTGCACATTTCGTGTGTGTACATTTCACCGAACAAAAAGCTGTATCCAAATCACAGAACCTATTAAATCCAAAACCTGAGATCTTAAAGTATGTGTTCACCTACCTGCAGGTGTTAAGGCTCTCGCTTATTTTGTGTCTAGAACCACTTCACAGAAAGCTCTTGAACCCACCATCACGGCAGTACTTTATGATAAAATCTGGGTTCAAAACATAAAAACTGAACATTGCAGTTACTGTTCATGTTTGAAATTTGCCAATAGCATAAACTGAATATGTTCAAAATACGTCAGGGTAGCAAGCCCAGTGAGGAATGTCACCTGTCATGTTTTAAAACGTTGTAAGTAAGAAGATGCATTGCTTTCACTTGGTACAAACTGCTTTTGTTTGGGGAGAAGGGGGAGAAAAGTTGCTACTTTTACTACAGTTGGGTCCACATCCTTCCCATCCCCTGGAGTCTAGATTCCTACATTGTAAATGTTGGTTGGAGCTGATTACCCGCTACCAGTTACTTCTTCTTTATCTAATTAGAAATTGCCATAGTCCCCACCACTCCCTACTGTACACTAAAACTCCCTCACCTACTTATGTGTACTGCCTAGCCCAGTGATGTTTTAAAATTTCAGAATCAAACAGTGAATAAATTGAAGACAAAATGCAAATTTTACAGATGAACTGAATGGTACTAATGATTTTTCTTGACTAAAACCAACTGAATAATAGACTTTACTTACTCGCAGAGAAGGATTCCATTTTCTAACCCCGTCCGAAAATCTTTATCACCAAAACTTCTGCCGGTTACTTGCTGGAAAAAAAAGAGAGAGAGAGAGCATAAATTTTTCTTTTTTAATCAGGAAGATCAATGATTTTTTTTTTTTTTTAACATTTAAGAGGCTTCAAATAACTGGTGGCATTCCAAGAATGGGGAAAATCTGCTAGGTCTGAATTTCCTTTCTGTGTGTAGCTTTGCTGAGATCAGCTAATCTTAAATTTAGACCATTATTTTGAAGCTTTTTCCTACCCAATACCTCAAAAGATGTCTGTTCTTCCTGATAAGGATGTTACTTTTGGGGCTTGGCCATGATAGGTCAAGGTCACAGCCTCAACCCACATACTTTCCAAAAAGCCTGTAGAAAGCTCCACCTAAGGATGAAGTATCTATTTGTTAAAACATTTAGGGGGCAGACAGAGGGAGGTACAGATACCTAACCTCAAGAGACAAACATCAAGACAGTAATATTAGAGCCAATATCCATAATAACTTGGTGTGAAAGAGGAAAATAAAATCTGGAAAAGAATGACTAATAGCACAGGACTGATGACCATTCTTGATGCCTCTGGCTCTCAGCAGCCCTTTGATCTAGGTACCAGGGCACTCACTGGTTTATTCAATAAATATATTGAATTATCTATGGTATGCCAGATAAATATGCATACAATAAACCTTAAAGCAACCTCTAAAGTAGCAAGATAAAAACGTTACAGTTAACAAGCTTAAAAAGGAGATAAAATGGAATCATAAAAAATACTCTTAACAATTAAAAAAAGGCAAAAAGAAAAAAGGAAAAGAGAATACAGAACAGATGAAATAAATAAAAAGTAAATAACAATACCGTAGACTTAAACCTAGTCATATCTATAAGTGCATTAAATACAAAAGGCCTAACCATCCCCAATTAAAAGACACAGATTGTCATAATGGAAAAAAAGTAAGACCAAACAAGGTGCTGCCTAGGAGAAATGCACAGTAAATATAAAGATAGAAGTAGGTTAAAATGGAAGAAAGGAATAAGATAATAACATGCTAATGTTAATTTTTAAAAGCTGGATATTAATATCAAACAAAGAAACTTTTAGAACAAAGAATAGTACCAAGGACAGAGAAAGTCATTTCATAATGACAAAGGGTTTAGATAATCAAGAAGACCAAAAAATCCTAAACATTTTTACATCTAACAAAAACTTCAAAATACATAAGCCAAAACAAACAGATCTACAAGGAGAAATAGACAAAGTCACAACTAGAGTCAGAAATATATTATCTCTCTCCCATAACTTATAGAACAAGCAAACAAAAAATCAATAAGGATATAGAAGACTTGAACAACACTGTCAACCAAATTGACTTAATTTACATTTCAACAATACTTCACCCTACAGGGGCAGAATACATATTTTCCTTCTTAAGTTCACAATGAAAATGTATTGAGATAGACCAACTTCTGGATCGGTAAAGAAGTCTCCACAAACTTAAAAGAATTCATTCACAGAAAAAGCATGTCATTTGACCACAGTAGAATTAAATTAGAAATTAACAACAGAAATGTCTTTGGGAAAAAGATCTCCAAATAATTTTAAACTAAGTAACACAATGTAAAAAAACAACCCACTTATCAAAGAAGAAATAAAAAGAAATTAGAATATATTTTGTAGTGAAAGAATATGGCATATATAAAAACATATGGAAAGACACTAAATCAGTATTTTGGGGAAATGTATAGCACAAAACACCTATATCAGAAAAGAAGATCTCAAATCAATGAATTTTGCTTCTACCTTAAGCAAATTAAGCCCAAATTAAGTAGAAAAAAAGGGGGGAAACTGTATCAGTTGAAATCAAATCAAATAGAAAACCAAAAGCAATAGAGAAAAATCAATGAGATCAAAAGCTATTTACTTGAGACTAATAAAACTGGGAAACATTTAGCCACATTGATAAAACTTTAATAAAACAGACAACCTTTGGTTTTCAGCCAAAAAAGAAAGACACAAATCACCAACATTGGGAATGACAGAGATGACATCATTACAGATTTTATAGACATTAAATGGATAACAGAAAATATTATAAATAAATTCATCTCAGTATTCACCAACTTAGATGAACTGTATAAATTTCTTGACACAAACAACCCAAATTCACTCAACAAAGAAATAGATAACTTTCCCAAAAGAAAATGTCAGTCCCAGAAGGTTATCTAGGAAATTACAACAAATATATAAGGAAGAAATAATGCAATTCTATACAAATTATTCCAGACAATTGAAGAGGAAAGCATACTTCCCAGTTGGATTACTCTGATTCCAAAACCAGACAAAAATATTACAAAATGGACAGATACATATACATGTACACACACAGAAAACATGACATGTTATCTCTCCATGGTGGGAAGCAGATGTGATTTTTATTTTCTTCTTTAAATTTTCCCTATTTTCCCAAAACCTTCCTGAGAGAAAGAAAGGAAGGAAGGAAGGAAGGGAAAGGAAGAAAAAGGGGGAAAAGAAAAATAATCCTTTGTTAATATCTTCCCATTCTTACTTAAGGGAAGGTGAGAAAATGGATAAAAAGTAGCTTGTATTTCCAGTTTGCAAATATCTAGCTTTTTTCCTAAAATAAATTAGGAAAGATCTTCTTTAAAAAGCTAAGATTTTATTTTATTTTTTTTAAATCTTTTTTTTTAAAGATTTTATTTTTATTATTTATTTGTCAGAGAGAGAGAGAGAACACAAGTAGGCTGAGAGGCAGGCAGAGGGTAAAGCAGGCTCCCTGCTGAGCAAGGAGCCTGATGCAGGACTCGATCCCAGGACCCTGGGATCATGACCTGAGCCAAAGGCAGCTGCTTAACCAACTGAGCCACCCAGGCGTCCCAAAAGCTAAGATATTAAATGCAACTTTAAATAATTTAGCATTTTCTTTCTTGAATCTTTTCATCCTAATTTATTTTCTCAAAGCACCACTAATATTATCTATAAAACTAACCTTTATTCACCAAGAAGTGATTAGAAGATTCTGAAAACATTTTTCCCCAGGTCTTTATATTTTTGTTAAAACTATGATGTTTTAGCAGCAATGGTGCTAACATTGAAACAGACCCAAGAGGGTTTACCTACATCTATTACAGAATCTCTGGCCAAGATAACCCAGGCCCCTCTCCGTTTATTGAGCCCTGATAATGGGCAGGGCCTAGAGACACAAACACAAATGAGACAGGATCACTGTGAGCAGAAGGCTCACAGACTGCAGAGGAAATCAGATAACTAAATTCATACCCCAAACAGAATTTAACAGGACTATTAGGATTATAAGAAAATATTGGTGGTCAATAATACTCATGTACTATTTAAAATTTTATTGTACGTGATGCATACCCGATAAAAAAATTTCAAGTAGATTTAACAGTCCCAAGTCAGCCTGCTAATTAACATCCTCCAAGGTGTAGTATGATTAAATTCAATTTCCTTGACTGCTAATTCTGGAGATGGGAACAGGCGCTATGTAAATAGAGGAAAGTGCTCATTTCTGCCTTTGTTCTTCTTCTGCTTTCTTCCCTGCTCTTGTGTCCACTGGGTCCCACAATAGCCTTCTCACTGCTCTCTGCTCACCCTAACACCATCCTTTCTTCCAAGCCCAAGTAATTTAGTATAGAGGGGTCCAGATCTTGGTTAAGAGGCTTGACAGCTCAATAGACTCCAGAAATTCAACAAGGACCATGCCACTGAAGAGTTAGGTCCTTAGACTAGTAGCAGCATCATCTTTACCTGGAATCAGTGTTAGAAATACAGACTATCAGTCTTTCCTGCCCTCTATAAGATCTACTTAATCAGAACTAGCATCCAAAAAGATCCCCATGTGATTCATATGCAAAGCAAATCTTACAAAGCCCTGACCTAGCATAGAAAGTAAGCCAACAGTTCAGAATCAGAAGAGGAGGACCATCCACTGAAAGCAGGATTCTGGATGTCCTGCCTCAACATCTTTATGATGTGTTTATAATGTCACATATTGTATATTTTAACTCTTAAGTCTGTTACTTACTGTTCCCTTCGTGACAGCATAAGTCTTTGCTATTCAAAAAACAATATGGCTGCCAAGAATCAACCACCATTACCAACAGTCCATGAGCAGTGGAAGTGGCCAATAACCACCCAAACTCTTCACTAACCTTCCCACCTGGATCCTAAGACTCTCAGGAACGTTCCAGACAAGGTCCTGGCCAATACATGAGCTCCTGGTGACTCTCCAAGGACACTGAGCAGTATGGGAAGATCTAATAACACTCTTAAAGAGAGCCTGATATGGGAACTTAAGAATGGAATGGGTGGGGAGATAGCCCAGGTTTGGGAGCATCCCATGGCTAGCAGTGGAAGAGCAGCTTGAAATGTCAAGAGCACTTTATCATTCCCCTCAAATCCTGTTCTCCACACCCTGCTGATCCTCACCCATCTGGTCAATTAATCCTTATAGCTCCATCCTTGTAGCTGTTTCCCTTTGCCATGCTTGACCCATATCTTTCACACCCAATCAGAAGTGACAAATTCTGTTGATTTTCCCTTTAGAACTTAGCCAGGCTCCAACCACTTCTCACTGCTTCTACCCTACTACCTACTCCAGGCCACCATCATCTTATACCTGGATAAGTCTCTTAACTGGCCTCACTGGTCCACCCTTGCTTCCCTTTCCTTTCTTTTCAAAAGAGCAGCCAGGGTAATCTCATAAAGTTAGATCATGCCACCACTCCACTTGGAAGTCCCCCCAAAACTCCCCATCTAACTCACAGTAAAAGCCAAAGTTCCTACTGTTCCTTAAAGTCATTCACCAGAAAAACAAGCAAGCAAGAAAGCAACAAACAAACAAAGAAAAACCTAATAGGAACACATGGACCAAGCCACTGGACAGCACCGTGATTTCAAGAGTGGCCATAATGAACTTGCGCACATCTCCCCATTCGAAGGGATCCTCAGAAGTACTTATGGTGGCAACTTTGTCACCAACTATGTATGCCTTGTGTGTCTTTCAGGAAAGCCCAGTATCAGATTTCTTTCATTGCTTTATGGTTCAGGATTAATTCACTTTCATTACTATCCAAAATATTCGTTACTTACAGCAATAGGGACATGTTGTTAAGTGTCAGATTGAAATTCTCAAGAATGGATAACTTACCAGAACACTGATAGTTTTAAAGGAAAAGAAACACTTTCACCTACTTTGGCAATTAAACCAGAAGCAGAAGCAAGAGGACATCACAATGTGTCATCACACTATTTTTTTTTTTAAAGATTTTACGTGTTTATTTGACAGAGAAAGATCACAAGTAGGCAGAAAGGCAGGCAGAGAGAGAGGAAAGCATGCTCCCTGCTGAGCAGAGAGCCCGATGCGGGGCTCGATCCCAGGACCCTGAGACCATGACCTGAGTCGAAGGCAGAGGCTTTAACCCACTGAGCCACCCAGGTGCCCCTCATCACACTATTTTTATGCAAGTAATTTTTTTTTTAAAGATTTTATTTATTTGACAGAGAGAAACACAGCGAGAGAGGGAACACAAGCAGAGGGAATGGTAGCAGGAGAAGCAGGCTTCTTGCAGAGCAAGGAGCCCGAAGCGGGGCTCGATCCCAGGACTCTGGGATGACCTGAGCCAAAGGCAGCCGCTTAACAACTGAGCCACCCAGGAGCCCCTATGCAAGTAATTATTAAGTAAACTCATCTGTATTTGATTTCCTTCTCATTGAACTAAAAGGTAATTATATTTCTGGGTCTGTTCATGTCAATGGCCCTGCTCTAAACCATTCAAATAACTGAAATATGGAGACTTAAAAAACAAGTCTAATAAACCCCCCCCACAACTTAATGGTAACATTTTTATGATGTGTTTATAATGTAACACATTATATATCAAAATGCTACACTTTGCTAATTACTTTGTTGCCACTTTACTAAGTAATTGCCATGAATAGTCAAAGACTGCCAAGAATCGTTCTCTTAGCATGTTCATTATCATTTACACAAAGTGTATTTCAGAAATATTTTCATTAATCTGCAGTTGTTTTTTTTTTTAAGTAATCTGGTGGACAAACGGCAGTCCACCACTAAACTGCAGGTCTGAAGAGGATTTTATTTTATTTTTATTTTTTGTTTTTTTAAAGATTTTATTTATTTGACAGAGATCCCAAGTAGGCAGAGAGGCAGGCAGAGAGAGAGGGGGAAGTAGGCCCCCTGCTGAGCAGAGAGCCCAACGAGGGGCTCGATCCCAGGACCCTGAGATCATGACCTGAGCTGAAGGCAGAGGCTTTAACCCGCTGAGCCACCCAGGTGCCCCGAAGAGGGTTTTAAATAAATGTTGGAAACCCTATTATAATGATCTTAAGATGAGATTGTATTGCCTGACAAAATTATAGTCCCTGGATTCAGGCAACTGAAAAAACTACAGAATTTAATATATGTTGACCTAACTTTTGAAAGACATGGATATTTTCTCTAAATTGTACAAAAATAGGTGCACTTCATATAACATTTTTATTTTGTTTGTTGCCCAACTCCACCCAGTAAGGTGAGAGTGGGAAACTTCACTTATTTTCTTCACTTTTGTATACTCTCTGCCTAGAAAAGTACTCAGCTCACAGTAGATACTCAATAAATATTTGTTGAAGTAATAAAAAAAAAGTATGTTTTCAGAAGGTTGTGATTTCCTCCTATAAACAGTAGATGAAAAATAATACCTCTTTAAAATTCACTGAAGAAGATTATTTGTGGCTCATTATACTCCCTTCTCTTCTGATCATATTTGACTTCTTTAATAAAAGGACATTTCTGCATATTTTTACACTTAAACTGTAAAATAAAGCAGAACAGAATTGCTCTTATTTTCTTACATTTACTGAGAAATAAATCCATTGCTATTTCTGTCTCCTTTGTGAGGTTGCTAGAAAAATCAAATCAAGTTTCTATGGAAACTCTTCAAAAACAATCAGAAACCATACTCATCTGAACTAGAATTAGCTACCGGCCAATCAGTCATCTGCTGAATACCCATTTCGTGCCAGGCAATGTAACAGGTGTGCATGTGAGACCAAAATAATAACATCTGTACCCTACCCAGTAAGAATCCACAATCCAGGGGGAAAGATCAAACAGTACAGGTGTTAGAAGAGAAATACAGACATGGATCTGTAAGATTATATTTTAATTAACACAATTAATTAACACAACACAAATTGCATGATAACAGTTTACATTCGTATACCAACCACCATATGTCCCCTCTCTTCTAAAGGCTTGCCAAATATTATTTTACTTAATCCTCATAAAAAGCTAGGATCCCATCATTATTATTAGTTCCCCTGTGAAGTCAAGGAAACCTAGGCACAGAGAGGTTCAGTAAGGAGCCCAAGGACACAAAGCTGACAAATAGTAGAGCCGGGATTGAACCCCAGGTAGTGTGACTGCAGAGTTCTTATTCCTAAGCGCAATTCCGCACAGCATCTGAGCAAAGGAATGAACTCTTTCTGCCCGAGACAGTCAAGGAAAACCTGTGAGGAACTGACATTTGAGTTGGTCCTGAAGGGTCAGAGGGATTCCCCAAAGGAAGGAGATGAAGTAGGGCACTCCAGGCAGACACAAAGACCTGCACAAAGGTTTCTTTGAGCAAAGAGGAAAAGTATTAAGGGCTGAGCATAGCAGGGAGGCAGGTAGAGAGGGAGATGTGGGGAGGGCCTGATACCAGGGTGGGCAGGACCCAGAAGTAAAGGATCTGTGTGTCAGAGCTATGGACTGACCTCGATCTTGAAATAAAAAAGACACCCCAGAAGATGGGGGCAAGGAAGGGGTTCTTTGGCAATCATTCTCCCTACCAATTCCTTGTTCCTAAAGAGATAGTCCCCAAATGACATTTTGTTTGTTGCTCTCAATCACTTCCTTGAGGACGCTATCGTTCCCACTTGATGTGCAATGACCCGGCTTTGGGAATCTTAGTGTGATGGAAACTGTCTGGCCAGACCTTTAGGAGCACTGCCCTTAACCCCACCCACATTCCTCTGTATGTGGTTTCTACCACTTATCTTTTCATCCCTTCCTCAAAAGGAAGAAACATACTTTCTCTTTCCTCTGTCAAGGCTCTGGGTGTCATCCCTTCCCGCCCCCACGTCCTTACCCTACCCTTTGGCCCACAGCGGTCTTCATCTCCCTGCCCGGAGCATGCATTCCCTCTTTTCTTAAGAACGCTGATTCAGTCCAGCCCCTTCAACTGTCCCGTTTTTCTCCTTCCTTTCATGGCCCAAACTCCCCATATGAGTATCTAGTACCCATTGGCCTCCAAACTGCCCACTTTCAATTCCCCGAAAATTCTTATAGGGTCAAGTTGAGACCCAGGAGTCTGACGCTGAGCTCCACAAACACAAGCTAAATCAGAAGCAGGTTAATGAACTTCTATCAACCCTCAGCCTCCCTACTTACAAAATGGTACTTGTACCTACTTCAAAGGTCTGCATGAAGAGCCAAGGACCAGAGTTCAATAAATCTCATCGTCGACACTGGCAACAATACCAGAACTAGATCCATTATGGATATCTCTCTTTTCAGTACTCTTTACAGGTCCTTCCTGCCTGATCGTGGATGAGGCCATGCTTTACTGGTTCTCCCCTTCAATTCTAACTTAATTCAGATTAATCTAGTTTAGATAATTCAGTGTCTGATCCACTGAGACATCTCCTCAGCTGATGGGCATCAAGGTCTTAGCAGCATGAGAGTCAGCCCCTCCCCCCACTGGGACCACTTGCCTCTTGTAGGCGTCCCCACGACCAGACGCTCCTACTTTTCTTCCCACCTCATTCAGTAAATACCCCTCACCGTTGCCTTACGTCCGTCTACCTCACTCACTGCCTACCTGTGCCACACGGTTCTTTTCCCCTTCCCTCACTTCGCCTTTGGCCTTTCTCTAGTCACACACTCCCTGCCCCTGGGTAGTCCCAGGCCTTTAAATAGGTCACGTACAATAACTCAGGCACTTTTATGAGTTGAAATATCCTGCCTTCACATATCTCTGTCTTGCGTGTGCTAACTCACACACTGTCATCGGTGGCGCTGACCCTTCTCCCCTGAAGTCCAGAAATCGAATATCCAGCTTCTTCCTTCACATCTCCGCTTGGTTACCTAATACACGTTTCACTCTTACCAAGATCAAAACAAAATTGGTGACATGGGTCCCCTGATCCAAGAGCAATGAGAAGGGCCACGTTTCTCCCTCCAAATATACTCTAGACCTGCTCTTTTCTCCCGTCTCTGCGCCACCGCAAGAGCCCGAGCCTCCCCTGCCTCTCTGCAAGATGACAGCCGCAGCCACTGCCGTGCTCTCCCCTCGCCAAGCCACCTCCCACGCAGCCCCCGGCAATGTCGCTACAGATCCATCCCCTGTCCCTTCTCACGACACCAAAATAAGTCCAAGTCATAGTCGCAACCCCTTCATTTCACAGATGAGACAAATAATGTCCTGCCCATTAAGTGACAGATGGGACAAATAACGTCCTGCACATTAAATGACTTGCTCCAGGCCACGCAGCTGGTCATCAGCAAGGACGCGACTAGAATCCGGGCACCACTGCCCCACCGCACTGCCTTCCTTGTGGCACGTACACCGCTCTACTCTCTTTACTAACAATTGCTTCTTCTACCCATTCAGTTTGGGTTGGCAGCGAAACAGCACAGAAGTCCAGGCCTGAGATGATTTAATCAACATGATCAGACCATGATCCTCTCCAGTACTAGATCTAAGTGCTTAATATTGAGGATAATAAAATGCAATCTGCAGAATCCATTTATATTTTCAGCGTGTCATCAGAAAACCAGAAGGCGGCTGTTTATAGCCACAGATTGACAGACTCCACTAAAAAAGAAAAAAAAAAAAACATATCTAATTAAGAATCCAAGCAATGCTCAAAAGCACCCCGGGAGCATTAAATCCTCCAAACTAGCCATTGTATTCTGTAGGCACAGAAAATGGGTCAGTCCGGGAACATGTGAGTGTGTTAGCAGCAACTGTGTTTGCACATCCCCAAGCCATCCTGGCCTTCCGAAGACATGGAACAGGAGCTACAAAGACAGACAACTCTCAGAGTGAGCTCTAACGTAACATCGAGGGTTACTGAGTGATTTGAGAACCAAGAAAATGGGCTAGCAGAGTGCTTCCGGGTTATGCGTGCCGTCTCCATCTCAAGGAGCAGAGACATGCTTCAGCCACAGTGTTGTTTTTACCTGGGTATCATGTTTCGTTCCTTAAATAAATAGTTCAGTTCAGGCTAATTCTGGCAAATCAATGTATGGAACTGTCCTCCGGTCCTCAGCACGCTGAAGTAGAGAACCTCCGAACTGGACAAATCTGGGTCCAAATTTCTTCTGGTCTGACACTCGGGAGTTATGGGACCCTGGACGAACGGCTTCATTTCTCCGAGCCCGCTCCCGTGTCTTTAGAAGACGGTTGCAGGAGCCTGTTTTATGAGGTTGTGAGAGGTTACAATCCTAAGTGGAAACCATCTAGTAAGATATTTAGTACTGCTGGGAGGTTCTATTACTTTTTCCCCCAAGCTTTATATCTAAGGAGGAAAAAAAATCCACAACGTGAATGTCTACCTCAGGTGGCTGCAATTTTTGTTTGGAAATAGTGCTCAAGAGAAAGAGTAGAGTTGAAGTGCATTAGGCACTCAACCGATGAAACTGGGTTTGGAGGCGTCGGGCACAAAGCCACACGGGGCAGTCACCGTGCTACCCTCCCACCCGCGGCGTCCGGGTTAAATGAGACCATGAGGAAACAACTGTGCAGATGCAGACTATGACACATTTTATAAGAAAATTGACCTTCAAAAAGCCGATGTCATGAAGAAAATGGGAGGGTTGCTATTTATAAAATGAGAGTCTTAAGAGACAATCAATCGCATTGTTCGCTCTTGACAGAAACCCTAGTTTAAATGAAACTTTATAGAAGACATTTCGGGCACAACTGGGAAAACTGGAATACACACCGGTCATTTGATAATACTCAGGCATTACTTCACTTTATCAAGACTGACAGCGGCGTGCTGGTTACATAGGAGATGCACGCTGAAGTATTTAGAAGGAAAGAGGTCTGTCGTCTGCAATTTATTTTGAAATGGTTGGAAAAACACTTGGGGTGTGTGTAAAAGTGTGTGTGTGTGTGTGTGTGTGTGTGTGTGTGTGTACGAAGTAAATGCAGAAAACGTCTGCAATTATTGAAACTAGGTGTGGTTTACATGGATTTCTTTGAACTAATCTCCCTCCCTTCCTTCCTCCCTCCCTCCTCCTCCTTCCTTCCTTCCTTTCTTTCCTTCTTTCTTTCAATGTTTCAAAATATTCATAACTAACTGTAGTCTGGGGTTAGGACTGAAGGTCATTAAGCAGTGCCTGCAGAGTACTCAGGTCAACAACCCGACCAGTGCCTTCTCATTCATTCGTTCATTTTCCTGGAGCACTTTCTCTTATCTGTTTTCACTGATGTCAGTTCACTATAGGTCACTTACCAGTTTACTACTGGTCATTCCCTTTATATTCAACCCACTCTCTCACCTGCTCGTTACACACAGATGGCACTTGCCAGCCATCAAATCGACATGACGTTAGCAATGAGGATGGGAAGGAAAGGGAGGTCAAGCCCTCAGCTTCCTGATTTGGGGCAAAGAGCTGGAACTAGAGGCTCTGCCAAGTACACACAGTCCTGTGACAGTTGTAGAGCTGTGTGAAGAACTGGTCGATTTCTCACCACTGGGGATTCTAATAACTGAATAATTTTAGCCAAGAATCCAAGTAACCACAACATTATTGTATTTCACCAGTATTTGGCATTTAAAAAGCCATCCAAGTCAAGTTAGAAAACTACTAGAACTCACCCAAACAAGTTATTAGATTACCAAATGAAAATAAAATGTGGTGAAAAAGAATGAGATCTTACCATCTGCGACAACATGGATGGACCTAGAGGGCATTGTGCTAAGTGAAAGAAGTCAGACACAGAAAGACGAATACCATATGATTTCACTTATATGTGGAAGATAAAAAACAGAACAAGGGAAACACAAACAAACAACAAAGAAAAACCCAGACTCTTAAATACAGAGAACAAACTGATGGTTGCCAGGGGGTGAGTGGGGTAGGGAAGGTGGGTGAAATAAGTAAAGGGGATTAAAAGATACAAACTCCTAGTTACAAACTAAATAAATCATGGAGATAAAAAGCACAGCGTAGGGAATATAGTTAATAATACTGTCATAATGTTGCATGGCGACAGATGGTGACCACACTTCTCACGATGAGCACAGTTATCGTGAGTAATGTATAAAAATGTCAAATCCATGTTGTACACTTGAAACAAATATATCATTGTATATTGATTATACTTAAAAAATGATGACATGCCCATTACACAGATAAGATGATCACATAGCTTATCCTTTAAAAACTTAGGATGACTTGGGCAACACAACTATGAAGAAAAGCAAGGAAGTGATCAAAAGAAAATGAGAAGATGGGTGCCTGGGTGGCTCAGCTGGTTGAGCAACTGCTCAGATCATGATCCCGGAGTTCAAGGATGGAGTCCTGCATTGGGCTCCCAGCTCAGCAGGGGGTCTGCTTCTCCCTCTCACCTTCCCCCTTTCATGCTCGCACTCTCATTCTCTCTCTCTCTCTCAAATAAATAAATAAAATCTTTAGGAAGAAAGGAAGTGAGTAAGGGAGGGAAAGGAAAGGGAAAGGAAAAGAAAGGAAAGTAGGAGGGAAAGAATTCTTACTGGGAGGGGGCCCAGAAAAGGTTTCCAAGGTGGCAAATTCTGCTTCTGGATTTGGATCTACTTCTTGACACAGTGATTCCAAGACTGTTCACCTCCAGTAATTAACTAAGCTCTATGTTTGTTTCATCTGGTTTTCTAGAACTGTGTTATATTTTACAACGTAAAAGATTTTAAAGGGAGGACTGGGAATATATAGGGCAACCTCCATCATGACTCAACCTCATTTCCCTTTTTCTCTTCAGTAACTAAACCATTTTTCCATTTGGTTTTACTCAGAAAAGTTGGGAGTGGGAAGATACCACTTTTCAAAGGTTTTTCACTCAAATGTAACAGAAGGACGCGTCCATATCATAGCATTCCTCAAGCCTACTATTAAAATGGTGATCAGGATCTATATATATCATTGATATATATATATATATATACATATATATATATAAAATTGGATATATCAGGATCTATATATATCATTGATATATATATATATATATATATATATATAAAATTGGATATATCAGGATCTATATATATATCATTGGATATATCGGGATCTATATACATCATTGACGACAGAGCCAATGTACTGTTTGGCTTTGGAAAATAGAAGACATACTGTCTGTGAGTATGCCATGTGAATGGCTCTAGGCAGACACTTGGTGCTGGGAATGGTCATAGTACCCCTCACCCCCATCTTCTATCAATGGTACTTTTGTTTGAATCACACAGTTGTCTAGCGACACCTACTCAGCATTGGTAGGAGGCCAGAAGTCAAGACAACTGGGGTGTAGCCACAGTTCTGCCAATAACCAACAGCTTCTAGCAACTCACCTCCCTTCCCTCCGAGAGCCCTACACAAATCTGCACCCTCCTCTGCACTCTCCTCTACCCTAGCCTCCCACCTGGAAGTTTTGATAATAGAACAGCACCTTTTATAGAACCATAACTGACTCATTTATGCCTCCGCTGCCCAGGGTGGGAGTCACATTGTCGTGGTTGATGACGCAGGTTGTGCCCTGGACAAGGGTGCCCAGCCGAGGAGGCGAGTTGAGGCTAAGACCTAGCCAGCCTCTTTGTCAAACCACATCAACTCATCTGCAGGAAGAGTCATGTCTTCCCAATTCACACAAAGCCACTCTCGGTATCTGAGCTCAGACAGTCCATCCTGAGAGGTCTTTTTGAGTTTACACAAAATTGCTCAAGGTGCTATCAGATATAAGGACTATTTTTATCCCTGTTATCCAGATGAAAACACTGAAGTGCAGACCAGTAAGCAATCTGTCCAATTTCATACAGCGGGTAGGGGGCAGAGTCAGGACTCGAAGCCCGGCAATCTGGCTCCTGACCCAAGGACCTCTTAGGTCCCTAACGCACTATGCTATGTTGCCTAAATATGTCCGCGACCCTGTCATTTTCTCCCCCTATTATCAGTTGAGTTGTAAATAAAGCTCTGACTTCCCACTGTCTGTGCCACCTTCTTCTCTCTTCAGTATGCCTTTTCCTTACACGGCAGAATAAGGAAATAAGCCCCCAAATCCAGAAAAATGTCAAAATGCCCATGCATTTTTTATCACTTCACTCAATACCATAATAGCAAGCTGCGATGTGCTGGATTTTTATCTCCATATGCAAAGAATCATCAAAAATATCCAAAGAATCCAAACTGAAATAATCCTATATACAACTTGACCCCCTATGGAAGGAAAAATAAATATCCACTAATGGATGTTGGAGGGGACGAGAGGGAAGGAAGACAAGACGCCTCATTTGAGACCATTAGGCACTTCCACAACAAAATATTTCCCTGTCTATCTTCCTCTGGTTCTTTAAACTTACAAATAATGTATTATGGCAGGAAATCTGTTCTTTTGGCTGGTTTGTGATGAAGACAGCAGGTGGTAATACCAGCCCACTAAAATGCTGTTCATCACTGGGTTTTGTGACACAGCAGTATAATGACTGCCCCAGCCTGAGGAATCGGCCGCCATCTTGGTTTCAAGGGGAGTGAGCATTGCTCAGGCTGTGTATTTAGTTCTCCTTACCTCCTCCCGCACAGATAACCAGCATATCAACAAGAAAGGAATCGTGTCTTCAGGGTGTTACAAAGAACCATAAGGAAACAGTGTAACACAGGACTACTGCAGGGCAATTAAAGGAAAAACAAGAAGACTATTCTTTATCAACCCTATAGGTGAGAACTAGATTTACCAAAAACAAAACAATGTTTTGTTTCCATTGTTTCCCAACAATGGGAACTTCTGCCCACACATCATCTTGAAAAACAGTAACCAAAACACTGGGGAGAAGAAGAAATGAGAAAAGTTTTAAGAGGTAACTCTGCTATTGTTAGAACTGGTGCTACGTTCTAAGAGGTCCTTGATTATATTTTAAAAACCTTTTATAATCAAGATGTCCTCAGAGATGGCCTAGAACCAAGTGCGTTCTGCTGAATGTTTAACAATTGGTTTTCATGGGGGGAGGGCAAGAGCCCTGATGTGTAGCACTCGCCAATCTCCATGGTATAAAAATTCCCACCACTGCCAAGTTCAAGCTCAACCTGATGTCACTGAACACAGTGAGGGGCAGATGCCCACAATCTTCTCTCCTGACCCACAGAAGCTGGCTCCAAACTACCCCTGCAAACTTGCAATCTGTATTACACAGGCATTATGAGAGGCTGACAGTTAAATACAATATTTTAAATGTATTACCATTTCTAAATACCCATGATATTGGAGAATTTATCGAATAATAATTGAAAACGAAGCATAGGACTATATAAAAATTTAAATGCTTCTAAACTTGCATATATTCCTGGGTGTAAACAACCAACATCTTATAGAACACATAACTATTATGATGAGATAAACCTCTTATCCTTTCAGATACCTGGTTCCAATTTCCCGGCTCCAGGCAAGCAAAGCAAAAGACTGCCACTAAATTCTTGAAACTTGGAATGGTAAAAATAATCCAAAGAACAGGACTTTTGCAAGGATTTAAAATCAAATATAAGGATTTTACTTTTGTTCTCCTGAAGTAAAAGTTTCTGAGTCATGGAACACAGCTCAGGGCCTCGGAAGTTGGTACCCTCTCTCATCCTAAATTTGAAGACGTACTTCTACCTCTTCCTTTCACAAGAGAGCCAAAAATGATAGCTAAGCTAGTCATTGTTCCCAGGTCCGTTGTAGCACACAGCAACAAAAAAAATTTTTTTAAGATTTTATTTATTTATTTATTTGAGAGAGAGAGAGCACGCATGCATAAGCAGGGGGAGCTGCAGAGGGAGAGGGAGAAGCAGGCCTCCCACTGAGCAGGGAGCCTGATGCGGGGCTTGATCCCAGGACCCCCGGATCACGACCCCAGCTGAAGGCAGACGTCCAAACCAACTGAGTCACCCAGGTGCCCACAGCAATGAAATTTTTAACTCAATAAGTCTGTGAGCATTTTACCAGGTTCTAATAACCCTTTCAGAGGACAAGGGAAAAATGCATCTCATTGCCAACACAAGGACACAAACTCTTCAAACAAGAGCCTCGACCACGCTAGGAGGTAACAAGAACGAGGAAAGCAGACCAGTTGCTATTTGCCCGGTGATTGACACAGAGAGCTGCTGTTTGTAGAAGGAAGGAGGGCGGACTAATGCTCTTGGCAACAATCGACAGCTCTGTTCTTTCTTCTTCTTCCTTTTTTAATTGCTAGAACACCTGCTGCCTCAGTCTCTTTGGCCTTA